>OW028585.1:28192219-28812219 GCA_932294295.1 Alitta virens | reverse complement strand
ACCTTCTATCTCCATTTTTGACGAAATCGTGTTTATTGTTGAAGCTGATGGTAAATAGTGATGAAATCCTGCACCTGCAGCATTAAGATTATAAAAAAAAAAGAAAAGCCTTGTCAAACTTCCTATGTCCGTCACTTAGCACAAAAACTTAACAACATTGCTGAAATGCTTTTCTAATAAAACCTTCTATCTCCATAAATTTCAACTTAAAAAATCCTGGTTTCTATGGTGATCGAGGTGGTCCTAATATGAGGTCAATTACTTACTGACGTACTTACTTATTTACTTATGTACGTACTTTACTTACGTACTTACTTACGTACTTACATACTTTCTGAATTATTTACTTCACTTACTTACTTCACTTACTTACTTACTGGCTGAGTTACTTACTTACTTACTTACTTACACTTACTTATTTACTTGCCTACTCACTTACTTACATGCTTACTTACTGACTTACCTACTTACTTACTGGCTGATTTACTTTACTTACTTACTTACTTACTTACTTATTTACGTACGTACTTTCTTACTCACTCACTCACTTACTTACTTACTTCCTTGCTTACTTATTTAATTATGTACTTTCTTACTCACTTACTTATTTACTTAGTTAGTTACGGCATAGTTAGAGTACCTGTCAATGGTAGGCTAGTCTTTTTAGTTCATTCCTTCATTCATTCCTTCGTTCATTAATTAATTCATGCATTCATATCAGTACCTTTATCTCAATTTTATTTAATGACTTCTCACCTGTCTCAATATTCACCGGAAGCATAAACACTTCCGCTGTGTTGCACTTGTGCTATCTTGAACCAACCGCATGACCTCATTTAATTCGCCGTAATTAGCCGATTTTATCTCCGCATTATCGCCCTCTCACCTGGTGGAACTAATTCCTGCCCGTCTGTCTCAAAATTAAACTTAAAAAGCACTCATTAATTAGGCAAGGAACTCCTATTAGCAATTGATTTATTTTGTTTAAAAAGCTGGCGATCTCTGAGATAATAATTTTTGCTACACGTGTAAAATTAATGTACTATCGTTAGTTGAATTTATTTCTGATAATAGAGACTTTTCACTGAACAGCCCTGAATTCCGCAGGACATAAGTCTTTCCTCTCCTCTTATTACTCATTTTGCTTTTCAGACACAGTAGGTAATAAATAACTGATTCCATAAATATAACTTTCGAAAAATAACAAACATCAACTAAATGATAAAGTGTCAAATATACATTAAAATGCACTAAAAATACTGCGGCTAGGATGCACTTTGCTTCAGTCAATCACAGCCAAGGGCGGGAAATTTTTCAGCCAATAAAATTGCAGTATTCTGTTTTAGCCACCTGGTGGAAATACAGAAAACCTTCTGTGAAAATCCCCTATTGTAAATTTGTTTGTTTTAGAATGGAAAATAATAATAATTTTCTCTGAATTCATATTGTATTGCATTTTGTCAATGCTAAGCCTGCTTGGAGTCCACACCATGTTACACATTACCCCATGGGTGGGATCTTCATTCGCCTCAGCATAGACTCATACAATTTCATTATTTAAATTTAGATGAATAATTTTTTAATTTTGTCCTGTACATGTCATTTTTAGTTATTTAATATTTATATGTATTTTAAAAAAGATACCAAGAAAAAGATTAATTTGTAATTCAAAAGTATTCTATGTAGTTTAATCAGAAACATGTAGTTTATCTCATTGTAAGTTGTTTACAGGGGGAAATAATTCTTTGTGTTTACACTAACCTGACAATTTAAGTGGTTAAGAACCTGTTCCAGGTCATACCCAATTTGTTGAGAAATTGACTGTAAACTATCTCAAGTATTGGAAGAAAAAAAAGTTAAATTGTCCAATGTTAAATGTAGCTAGAGGGAAGTTTACATTTGATAGTGTGGTTAGGATAGACTAATAGCTTGGTAATTAGTGTACGATTTTTTTCTTGTATTTTATAAAAAATATTTTGGGCGTTGGCTCAGTGTGTATACCGTAAGGTTCTGGTAAAGGTCCTGGGTCCGAATCCTGTGATAGAATGTACTGCTATGTTGGTGTGTGTGAGTGTGTGATTAGGGCTTTATGTCCTGCATTTCTGCACCAGTTGGGCTAATTAGGACAGGTAGGGACCATGGCAATGAGACGAAGGATGAAACAGCCATCCAACTTAGGCTCGACTGGCAATCAAACCCGGGATGCAGCGGTTGGAAGCCCAGAGCGCTACCTCTGAGCTAGGCCCCCGCCCTGCCTACTGCGATGTTGGACTTTCAATTAGAGCAAAATGTCAACTGACACCACCCTTAATTATTAAGTTATAATGTTAATAGATGTCAGTGTCTCAATGCTACTGGGTCTGAAGCTTAGTCAGCTTATATGACCATAGCAGGCAGACGTAATGAAGAGATGATAAGGCTGCTTGGAGACCATGTTACACAGTTACCCCATGGGTGGGGTCTTTTACTTGCCTCAGCATAGACACCGAGTACAAGGCACCACCAATTTAACGTCTCATGTGATTGATATCCAGCTGGGATGTACCTCAATTTAATTGGTGTTATAGATGTAGTGGATCCCCAATTTTTAAAGACCACCTGCACCAGACAATGAAGACTAAATCATTATTAAGACCACCTCACTATTAAGACCACCTCACTGTTATTAAGACCACCTCACTATTAAGACCACCTCACTATTAAGACCACTTCATTATTAAGACCACCTCACTATTAAGACCATCTCACTATTAAGACCACTTCATTATTAAGACCATCTCACTATTAAGACCATCTCACTATTAAGACCACCTCACTATTAAGACTGGTTACCTCACTATTAAGACCAATTCACTATTAAGACCACTTCATTATTAAGACCATCTCACTATTAAGACCATCTCACTATTAAGACCTCTTCATTATTAAGACCATCTCACTATAAAGACCACTTCATTATTAAGACCATCTCACTATTAAGACCACCTCACTATTAAGACTGGTTACCTCACTATTAAGACCAATTCACTATGAAGACCACCTCATTATTCAGGCCACCTCACTGTTAAAATCACCTCATTATTAAGACCACCTCACTATTAAGACCAATTCACTATAAAGACCACCTCACTATTTTAGGCCACCTCACTATTGAGAACACCTCATTATTAAAACAACATTTGGGTTGTAATCACTCTTGTATAATAGTAACATTCTGTTGTATTCTGTTACCTATTAAAAGCTTACAACTTAGTCCCTTCAAATGTAATATGTATTCCAATGTTGAAAATAGACAAACGTGTTTTGAATTGTAGAAAAGTATTCAAAATGTCAGATAGGAAACAATTACAATAAATACATCATGTTTAACATGAGCAGAATATGATGCTACATAATGGCTTTGGCTTAAAGAGGAGAGGAGAGGAGAGGAGAGGAGAGGAGAGGAGAGGAGGGGAGAGGAGGGGAGGGGAGGGGAGGGGAGGGGAGGGGAGGGGAGGGGAGGGGAGGGGAGGGGAGGGGAGGGGAGGGGAGGGGAGGGGAGAGGAGAGGAGGGGAGGGGAGGGGAGCAGATGGGAAAGGAGAAGAGAGGAGGGGAAGGGGGGAGAGGGGAGGAGAGGAGGAGAGGGGAGGAGAGGAGGAGAGGAGAGGGGAGGAGAGGAGGAGAGTAGGAGAGGAGGAGAGGAGGAGAGGAGAGGAGAGGGGAGGAGAGGAGGAGAGTAGGAGAGGAGGAGAGGAGGAGAGGAGGAGAGGAGAGGATAGGAGAGGAAAGGGGAGGAGAGGAGGGGAGGGGGAGGAGAGGAGGGGAGGGGGAGGAGAGGAGGGGAGGGGGAGGGGAGGAGGGGAGGGGGAGGGGAGGAGAGGAGGAGAGGAGAGGGGAGGAGAGGAGAAGAGAAGAGCAGGGGAGTTTATCTTATCTTATCTTATGATTTGAATTATACACCAGGATAGGATAGGATAGGATAGGATAGGATAGGATAGGATAGGATAGGATAGGATAGGATAGGACAGGATAGGGTAGGATAGGACAGGACAGGACAAGACAGGATAGGATAGGATAGGATTTATGAACATATACACGAACCTCTGATAATAAAACTCCTAAAATATTACACGACACAAAAAAGTTATCACAGAAAATATATTGTAACTTCATATATTATCTCATTCTGTGGTTTATTTTACACTGGTCATTTGTTGATTTTTATTTAGAAATTACAAGAAAGATTTACACAGAGGAAATACGGTGAGGACTGACTGAGTGCTCTATTGTAAAGAATTATTTAAAAAGGTCATCTTTTTACGAGGCAATGTTCCTTATACCATTTTTGCTCTATAAATCAAGCATCTTTTTGAGGAGGCAACTATCTCCCACATTTTAAGGATTTCAAGAAAAATGTGAAAGAAAAAAAACAGACTAAATTGTTTTTATGAAGGATTGTAAATGTGTAAAAACAGGCTTAACACTTCGGGGGTCCTTTAAATTAACTAAACTCCGATGACAGGGACATTTGTTGAGTGTAATTGGTAGGATTAAAAATGGGGGGAAAATGGATAAAATGAGCCATTGTACTTGAGAAAATATGTGAAATGCAGCAGAATTTAGTCAAAAGGTCATTTATTTGTTTAGTAAATGGGTGTTTTGTGTATTTTTCCCTTTAATCTAATGATATATAACAGAGATAAGACTGTTTGTAAGTAACAAGAATTTTCTGTGAAAAGCTTTCTTTCTTACTTTTAAATTAGTTATTTATTTCTTATTTCTTTTCTTCCTTCTTCCTCTCTTTCTTTCGTAAGAATTATGAAGGAATGAAGGAATGGATATCTATCTATCTGTCTATCTATCTGTCTAGCTATCTGTCTAGCTATCTACCTATCTATCTATCTATCTACCTACCTACCTACCTATATACCTATATATATTATCTATTCTATCTATCTATCTATCTATCTATCTATCTATCTATCTATCTATCTGTCTGTCTATCTATCTATCTATCTATCTATTTATCTATCTATCTATCTATCTATCTATCTATCTGTCTGTCTATCTATCTATCTATCTATTTATCTATCTATCTATCTATCTATCCATCTATCTATCTATCCATCTACCTATCTATCTATTTATCTATCTATCTATCTATCTATCCATCTATCTATCTATCCATCTACCTATCTATCTATTGATCTATCTATCTATGTACCTATCTATCTATCTATCTATATATCTATCTATCTATCTATCTAGCTACCTACCTATCTATTCTATCCATCTATCTGTCTATATATCTATCCATTTACCTATCTATCTATCTATCCTTAAAATATCCTTAAACTATCCTTAAATGCAATTTACAAAGATAGCAATTGTAAATGACATGCCCCTTAATTTAACATGTTCCACAAAAAACTTTACAATCTTTCAAGATTTTTCTTTTCACAGTATGTGTGGTCTCATTGTGAGCTATTTGATACTGTCTGTGAAAACATTTTACATCTTTTTTCAAGCTTTCAGACGAGGTTTTTGTGTATTTAAATAACTGAAAAGGTTCTAGAGGAAGTTGGTTTTAAGTTAACGTCCACAATCTTTTAATAGAAGCCATTTAAAAATAATGTGGGACAGTATTGTCTTAAGTTTTGTCAAAGTCTTGTCAGATACATTAAACATGTGTGCAAATAAGGACAGGTTATTATTTCGCTGTCACTAGAGTAAAAAAATAATTCAAGGGCGGATCTAGAAAAAATTTCAAAGGGAGGTTGACAAATTAATGTAGTGCAGGGACCACGTGATTTGTTTGAATTAAAATGTACTAGGCCTGGGGGGGTGGGGGATTAAACCTCATAAAAAAACCCATTAAATCCGCTGCTGTAATTGTATTAATATTCTAATATTTCAAAATATTTGATATTAAGTAGTGTATTACAGGATAGATACAATTTTAAGATTAAAATATTAATGTTTATTCTAATTATATAGATTTTTAGATAATTGCTGTGTATATAATACTATAATATATATATATATATATATATATATACATTCAAGGTACCCCACCATAAAGACCACTCAATATTAAGATCGCCTTAATATTACGACAATTTCATTATGCCCTAAACTTGAGATTACGGTGTTCACAAGTTTCAGAATCAATATTAAGACCACTTCAGTGATTCCCAAGGGTGGTCTTAATTGTGAGGTTTCATTGTATCTAAAAATACCCTCTATAGTGACTACCTTGATTTTAAGCACTTTAATTGCTGGGCTATTTGCAAATGTCAGTTTCAGAATTAAGAGCACCTCGATATTAAGACCACTTCAGTATTTCCCAAGGGTGGTCTTAATTGTGAGGTTTCATTGTATCTAAAAATACCCTCTATAGTGACTACCTTGATTTTAAGCACTTTAATTGCTGGGCTATTTGCAAATGTCAGTTTCAGAATTAAGAGCACCTCGATATTAAGACCACTTCAGTATTTCCCAAGGGTGGTCTTAATTGTGAGGTTTCATTGTATAATACAAACTATCCAGTATTTAGACCATCTCGATATTAAGACCACTTGGTCACAAAACAGTCAGAATTGCAGAATTAAGAGCACCTCGATATTAAGACCACTTCAGGGATTCCCAAGTGTGGTCTTAATTCATAAGTTTACTTTTTCATGTTATGTAATAGGTCCTCATAATGATGTTTGATGAAGCTATTTCAATATGATTGTTAATATTATAAGGTGTAAAGAAAATTGAACAGTATATTATATATATCTCCATTCCATAAAGCAAAAATCAGCTCATTAGCAAAGATTTTTTGTAAGACACCAGGGGCGTTACCCCCCAGCAACTTTCGTAATTAAAGTTTTTCTTTTGGGGTCATATGTCAAATAGAACGCCACGTGACCAACACATAACTCTTCAGACGTTATTTTGGTTTTTGGAACATTTGAGACTTTTTTGAAACTTTTTGGCTCGTTTTGGGAGTAATGCGAGAGGCAATAAAAGATTTTTTGAAACAGAGATCTTTTGATGCTTAAACAAGATTTATTTTGTTGCCATAGTGACGCGTGTGTTTAAGGGGGTTCTCAGGAAACATCTGTGAAAGAATCAAATTTTCGAGGTTTTTCTGGATTAAAAAAAAAAATTTTGGTTGCCCTTTTAGCTTTCCTTTTTCTCCTAATAAAGGTTCTAATTCATATTAAAAACTTTTTATCAACTTTTTTGTTAGATCAGTTAAATTTTCATTCTCATGAATATCTGTTAAGTAGAAAACGAGTTAAATCTGGTTGAAGTTAGATGTAGTTCTTCCCTCTAACACCAGGTGGTCTAAAGTGCATGTAACTAGTGATACAACGCCACCTAGAGATATTTTAAGTCCATGAAGATGTTCAATGTCTGGACTACCGCTCCGCCCGCCCCCCCCCCCTCCCTAGAAATATTTAACATTAGAACATCAGAAGTGACTTTTGACCTAACTGACCCCCCCCCCCCCTCCCTTAGACTTTTTCCCAGGCTACGTCCCTGAGGTAGCATTGGATTCTAAGGTACATGGAAAGTTCATGAACCTCGCCTTGTGTAACCCCACTTCAAAAGTGAAAAGTATGATCATAATAAAAAGACCTTGTTTAGTGAGGGAATAAAAATTAAAAAACATCCATGGATGGCGTTTTAATAAAGCTGATTGTCACAGTTCCAAGTCAGTTTTTAGGTGCTAAAAACTATTTTTTTTTTATATATTTTGTTTTTTTAAACGGAGAATTATATAGGACTGTACACCCTGCATACACAAACAGGTTGTTACATTCATGACTAATGTTGTCACAATATTAAAGTGTGGCCCCTAAAAAACTTGCCAGTCATGTTTTCAAGTACTATTTCAAAAAATGACTGTCAATTCATCTTGACAACATTCAATACTGTAGACCACATTGTCACAAGGTGATAACATGGACTCCCAAAATATTTCAGCAACATTTGAGATGATATTCCCCACAAATATTACCAAAATATCGACACAATATTTAAATTATCATTTTTACTAACATTATGTCAATATATGCACAACATATTGTCACAGTAAACAATTGTGGACCCTAGAAAAGCATTCAGGAATATTATAAATGATATTAATAAAACTTGTCCAAATAGTTTCACCATGTGAAATATAATATATAATATTGCAGTAATACTTATTATTATTTATTATGCAATGTACAATATGTTGAAAACTTTGTGTGTTTGCAGTGACTGAGAAATTACTTAGAGTTGCAGTTGTTTTTATATTTTGAATTGTATACTAAAAACAACTGGGACAATCGCAATCAAGTACAAATTTCTTGGGATTTAGGCAAGAAGAATTCTCTCGTAAAATGCAATAGCAATTTTCTCGAAAAGAAAGAAAGATTTTCTTGAAATATGTATTTATTATATTTTTTTTATAGAATAATTCTTAATATTGTGGTAATTTCTTACCAAATAAGATTTACTTTTTCTCTGCACAAAGATAGCAAGCCAAGGCGAAGTTTAAAAAATGTATAAGAAACTATTTCTTTAGAAATAAAAACTTAACTTATTTTGTCAGTGGATGTCGTGGGTTGGTAGAGACAGACATTACAGGCTAATCATCATTCTACCGTTTTTGTTTTTCCATAAAAACAGCAGACGACACTTTTCCTTGCCTCAGACATTCTATTTCTGTCATTGAGGAAGTGCCAAATCATCAGAAGTCTCTTCTTTTTATTTTGCCTTTTTTTTCCACTAGGGACGCATGGTGAGTTTTTATTGTCTTGCGTCAACCCCGCCAACTCCAGGTGGCGCCCAAAGTCAATGTCACATGTACTCACGTTTTGTCGTCTGCTTTGAGTTTTTGTTTTCGCGTTTTTCGGTTTCGTTTCACAACCTAGAATGCAGTGCATGTAAAAATGTGCTCCTCTGTTGCAGAATTAACAGGAAACGTGGAGCTCGACTGTCATTTTTCATGCAATGTTGATAAAATGGTGTTTTTTTGGTCTTCACTGAGTTTACAGTGGCACCAAAAATCACTCAGATGCTTTCAGATTTGAATGCTAAATCGAACTCTTATTGAAGTGCTGGCGGATCTGGGGGGGGGGGGGACAGGGCCATTATGGCCCCCCTCTAGCAGCCTTAATGTATATTCATGTTTTGCCCCCCCCCCTTAGAGACGCCCCCTCCCCCCGTAGAGTCAGGGCTGAATCCGCCATTGAATTGAAGTAACTTGGAAGTTAGTTAAAGAGGCTAAATTCAGAAATTTTCAGATTTTGATGAAAAATCGAACTGTAATTGAAGTAACTTAAAGATGGCATCAGATTCTCTAGTAATGTCGAAAGAACTTAATGCGAAAGTTCAGGATCAAATCCAAGTATCGTTAATTAGTGATTAGCTAACCCATCCTTGCTCAATAAAACATGTCACACACAAAAAAAAAACACTTAGGCCTAATAAATTAGAAAAAACAAACAAACACAAAACTGTCCCACTCATTAAAAAAATAGGTGTCAGTAACCCTTCGCATAAGAAAGGGGTGTATCTATATCCCCTCTGGCTATACCCTCTCCAATGGCGGATCCAGCCCTGCCTCTATGGGGGGGGGACAAAGCATGACTGAAAGAGGTTCCTGTCATTCATTTAGTAAACGCATAGTAATTAAGGCTGCTACGGGGGGGGGGGGGGCAAATGGCCCCGCCTGGATCCGCCAGTGATCCTCTCCTTCACACCCCTTTAGGCCTCCCCTTTACACAGGGCGTGGAACCTCAGTACAAAAAGAATGGCAAACAATTGAAAAAATGATATTGTTTATAGTTAAGCATGAGAAAGTAGAGGATACCCCCAGCATGTATGTTTTTGTATAAGTATGGCGGGGTATAGGGTGAAGAACCCCCTAGATGCTTAAAAGCTATACTGAATGTTGGTTTTTGTGGAACTATTAAAGTGTCGACCCTAGAAAAGTGTTCGGCAACATTTCTGATAATATTCCCAAAAGCATTATGAATATATTGTTAGAACAATCATATTATTTTTATAAGTTATCCTTCCAATACAATATTGTGAGAATATTTTCACAGCATTGACATGCTTAACTAACATTGCAGATCATATTGTCACCGCATTAAAGTGTCCACAGTAGAAACATTATTGCACATGTTTCCCTGAAACATAGCCAGAAGATACTCATGACATTGATATTATTGTATTGAACAAATACTGTGACTACTTGCAGAACATATTGTCACAAGATTGAAGTGTGGACACTTTTAAGCAATATTTTCTAAATATTAAGAGAAAATATATTCACCTGGACATATGGCCCTAATGAGCAAACCTTTCATGGTGCAGGTACCAGCCTTGCTCAACCTGGGACTATCTTCCTGGGCCAATCTCTCTGGTGAAGGGGCCAACTTCCTTACTCGGGCCAAGCTTCCAGGTGAAGGTGCCAATCTCACGTGGGCTGGTGCTTCATGGAAAGAGGCCAGTCTTCCTGGTTTGGTTTTGGGCCAAACTTTTCCATAAAAGGGCCAGTTAAACCTCCAGGGTTGGGGACATATGTCCAGGTGAATGGCCTGCAAACCCATGGCCCTGCCATCGAATGATGGCCGTTCACCAGAGTTTGCGTTCATCCACAATATTTTATGCAGTGTCAATCTCCAAAATTGTATGTAGCAACTGTCGATAACCATAAACATCTATACATTTCATAATGCCCTAATCCAACTGGACTGAAGGGTGCAATGTTTATTAAATGCTATTTAGGCAATAATACAGAGAAATGTTTATCATTCGTATACTATTAATATATTGTAATTAAATATTTTGTAATAATATTTTTTTATCACTGAGCCAATTAGAAGTAAGATAGCAAGTTAACCAACAAATTTTCAATGATGAGATCAGGTTGGAATTCACACCATGTTACACATTTACCCCATTGGTGGGGTCTTTTATTTTACTCCAGCATAGTCGTGGCATGTACATGGCCAATTGCGCTACATGCGTTTTCCATGCGTTTGGATAAACGCATGAAAATGCATGGTTTTTTCCTCATTATACATGGCCAAATGTGCCACGTGCGTTTTCCATGAGAAGAATAAACGCATGGAAAACGCATGGTTTTTAACACTAATTATAATAAAGGAAAAACCATGCGTTTTCCATGCGTTTATCCTTCTCGTGGAAAACGCACGTGGCACATTTGGCCATGTAGCATTGATAACAATGACAAAATCCACCAATTCCATATTGGCCAGCTCTCTTGAAGGTCTCTGGTTTGACACTCTTAATGAGCTACACTCTAGCTAAGGCGAGCGCAGGAGGGGAGGTGTCATTGACCTCTGGTTTATCGCTTTCACTTCCTGAGACATTAAATTGGAGGTGCCTTGTACTCGATGTCTATGATGGGGTAAGTACAAGACCTCACCCATGGGGTAAATGTGTAATATGGTGTGGACTCCAAGCCTTATCACCTCATCATTATGTCTGCCTCTGGCAGCTTGTCATATAAGCTTACTAAATGTCAGACCCAGTAGCATTGAGACATTTAAAGATACCATGTAGACATATGACACATTAGTGAGACATTGCATGGCGAGATATCATTGAGATGTTGGTTAGACATCGGGGAGCTGCATGTTATGTGGGTATTACATGATAGCCTTATTATAGAAGAAAGTACACTCGATATGGTCAAATTTTTGTTTGAAGACTTTTTACACTGGGCGACAATGAATTTCGCCTCGACAGCGAGATTCGCCACCCCCCAAACAATGAAGACCCTGTCACTCTAAAGACCACTTCAATATTAATAAGAATAGTGGATTTTCACAGAAGGTTCTCTGTATTACCACCAGGTGGCTACAACAGAATACTGCAATTCTATTGGCTGAAAATGTTCCCGCCCTTGACTGGGATTGGCTGAAGCAGAGTGCATCCTAGCAGCAGTATTCTTTGCGCATTTTAATGTATATTTGACATCTTATCATTTAGTTGATTTCCGTTATTTCCCTGAAAAAATTATATTCATGGATTCAGTTAGTTATGACCTACTATGTTTGAAAAGCAAAATGAGTAATAAGAGGAGAGGAAAGACTTATGTCCTGTTGAATTCAGAGCTGTTCAGTGACTATTGAGGATTGGTAGCACGTCATTCCAAAAATTAACACAATATAAATACAATATAAACAGAGGTCATCAATGAAGACCACACCACTCTAAAGACCACCTCGATATTAATAAGAACTCCCTAACAAGACCACCTCACTATTGATGTCATGTGAGTCTAGGACTCTTATTGGTTGAGGGACTTCCTTAAACTTAGCTGGAACAGGGATCCACATGATGCCGTCCGGAGTTTAGCATCCAAGTCTATGAAATTGGCTGTAGGACCCCATATTATGATCACCAGTTTTGACCCAGTGTTGAATATTTCAATTTTCCCCATATGGGTGACAAAATTACACTCTTCCGATTTAAATTCGTCCCCCAAATTGACAACTATCTATCAAAAAACGTTTATTGATATTTATATATGTTGTGACACATAGTTGTAGTCGCTGCTTGTGGCAATCCCTGACAAGATCTAATTTGATGAGAATACGTGTTTTATCCCGTGAAATGCCTCTGTATCCCAGATTGCCCGTCGGACGTCCGTCAAACGCTCATTGAGAGGTCTAAATATTGAGGGGTCTTAATATTGAGGGGTCTAAAGTTGAGGGTTATAATTTTGAGGTGTCTTAAAGGGGCTAATATTGAGGTGGTCCTAAGCCCGCGCTTCATACTGACCATAGCAGAACCCTACTTGGCACACGCTTCGATCGCAAAGTCTTCTAAAAAGTGTGTATGGCATCCATATGTGTGGTATTATGTAAGGATAAGATAGAACATTGTATTGTGTCGCCATGTGTGGGGGGCCTTGGGTTCCCCTACACATACTGACAGTTGCTTGACACTTACACATTATGACAGTACCTATCTGTCCAATAATCAACAATGTGTTATTATGAACTTTTTCGAAAAACTTTAAATCGTTTATTTGCCTATCCATATTTCCTTTACATGTAGTAGAAAATGGGTATTGTTGATTTTAGGCAGATTAACTTTGAATTGAATAGTGGATCCCTTCATAATAAGTCTTGTGTTGCCTAAATTTCAGTGTTTTATATCATATTATTTTGTATTGTACTGTATTGCATTGTATTGGGTTGTATTGCATTGGGTTGGGTTGTGTTGTGTTGGTTAGCTAAGTCAGCTTGTTTGACCAGCACAAGGAGATGTCATGGTAAGATGATAAGGCTTGGAGTCCACATCACATAAGGTAATATGCACATAAACTCAACTTTGGCCCAGTGTTGAACATTTTCTCAGAGAGTGGGGTCTTTTACTCGCCCCAGCATGGGCATTGAGTACAACACACAGCCAACTGAAGTGCCAAGGTACAATGTAAATATCTCTCATTTTATCAATCCACGATTTTAACTCAGCTTGCCAAGGCCTTGTCCCAGTGTTGGCCAAAACATTGACCCATTGTTGGCCCAGTGTTGGACCAGCGTTGGACCAGTGAAGTGGATGTCATATCCCACAAGACTGAAACTCAATGGTAGTGTAAAACAGCAATACAAAAACCTTGAGAGAGAAAAACAATTTTTTTTTTTTTATAATTTGCCTTAAATGGTGATATGTAAATGATGAGAAGAAAGAAAAAAAAGATAGATAGATAGCTAGATAGATAGCTAGGTAGATAGATAGTTAGATAGGTAGATAGATAGATAGATAATTAGATAGTTAGGTAGTTAGATAGATAGATATATAGATGGACAGATAGATACATAGATAGAGAGATAGATAGATAGATAGTTAGATAGATAGATAGACAGACAGATAAATAGATAGCTAGTTAGATTGATAGATAGACACATATACAGACGGATAGATGGATAGACAGACAGAAAGAAAGAAAGATCAGAAAAATAAGCAAGAAAAATAAAAAAATTAATAAAGAAAATTAAGGAGAAACGAGAGAAGAAATAAAGAAATAATGAAAGAAAGACTGAAGCACGACCCGGTCGTGACTGGAGTGAGGGAAACCGTGGGTCTACAACGTGGTCTGGTGTCTGTTTTAATTGTAGCGGAAGGAAATCTCCACAAGAAGAGTTACAGAAAAAGATGTAAACAGAGGAAAAACGAAGATTCCTGAGGCTGGACCACCCCAAACTGTTTTGGCAATTTGTCTTTGATGTCAGAAGTGTGCAATTTGCTGGGTTAATGAGCCAAATTGACACCTAGACATAATTCGCGCGATTTCTTTTGTAGTTGACGAAAGGATGAGTGTCTTTTGAAGTTTTAGGGAAATTTATATTTCTTTATTATGATATTAGACCAGCTTTAGTGCATATATCCCATCTACCTTTAATTGTGAAGTGGTCTTAATGGCGAAATGTATATACAATGGTGAAAATATTGATGGCTTTTCATATATTCACCCCTTATTCAGTGATCTAAGATAAATTTTGAGGCACTTGATCTAAATAATTTAGCGAGGTGGTCTCGATATGAGATGCTTTGCAAGTGATGTATTCTCATCAGTGAGGTAGTTTTGAAATTAATGGTGAAGTGGTCTTAATAGTGAGTTGGTCTTAATATTGAGGTGGTCTTAATAGGGAGGTGGTCTTAAAGTGAGTTGGTCTTATATTGAGTTGGTCTTAATGGTGAGGTGGTCTTATATTGAGGTGGTCTTAATGGTGAGGTGGTCTAAATAGTGAGGTGTTCCTTATAGTGTGGTGGTTCCCAGATAGCATTCCAAATCGGGCCAGCGTCGTGTCTGTGTCGGCCGGATATGATTTGGAATGCTCTCTGGGTTGTAATAGTGAGGTGGTCTTAATAGTGAGGTGGTTGTAATAGTGAGGTGGTCCTTGTAGTTAAGGTCATATATCACAGATGAGGCCAATATTCTGTGGCCTAAATAGAAGGATGAAATTATTATCATGCAAATTCTTTTTATAAAATATGGTGCAAAAATGAACCGAAAAAAAAAAAATTGTAGAATCCACTGCACAGTATTTAAACTGTGTGTTATTATGTTAAAAAATTAGTGTTATGAATACAATATAAGAATTGCAACCATGAAGTAAGAATTAAAACCACCCAGTTTGTGTTTGGGATGACAGAAATATGACAAAAAACCATGGTAAGTCATCTTGAATTCTACTAAAATCACATTTTCTTTGGGGGCTAAAAACCTTTGCATTGCAATGTCCTAAAACACCTATGACATGAGAATCCATTCAACCTCAGAAGTTCCAAGAGCAACCTCAGATCTCGTAGAATCACGCACTGTGGCGTCAGACCACGAGAATTGACCAAAACAACCCGCTTATTAACCGAACATGCTACTTGTCAAGATTCTGGGGTGCAAGTTTGTGAAATGGGGGTTATCTCCCCTCTGCAACTTTAAGTGTCATGTGTTTCCCCCTTTGTTTTGAAGATTTCTGAGTCACGTGACCTCTGGAACTCTCTGGTCATTGAGGTCAGAATGGAGATAACATTTTAACAAGATGGCCGACCAAAAAACGGTTCTGGAAGGACAACAGACATGCTTTTTATTATTCACAGTTTTGATAGGACTTAGAACCTAGTAGCATATAAAAAAAGGAATGGTTTGGAACTTCAGGGGTCTTACCCCATGACAAGGAATGTGCAGTTTACGTGTATTTAACACTAAGCCCCCCCCCCCTCTAAAAAAAAAGGTCTATATATTGCATTTGGTTGCATGATCTAACCAAATGCACTATATAGACCTAGATTATTGAGGAAGTACTATAAATTTAAAGAGGTGCTTTCCATTATTAGTGCAGTTAATTAATAGTCAAACTTCGCAGACTGTAAGCAAACTATAAGTGTAATTTCACTTGCATCTGAATATGTTTCCTAAAACCTAACATTTGTATATATGTGTACATCCATTGATGTCTCCTCACATTGTCCTTACATTTTTTAATAAACAGTGATGTGCATCAATAACCTTATTATAACATTATTATCATAATTTTTATTAGTATTATTTTTTATACAATCTACACAGTATTTTTTTAATTTTGGGGAAATACCTTGTGGGTTGCCCCCCCCCCCCCCCCTGGCTACACCACTGGTTAGATCCCTTGACCCATCTATGGTGTATCACTTTGGACTTCAATTTAAAGTCACATATTCGAAATTATTCCACATTTCATATTTTGATGTGAAATCAGACCCAAATAGCATTCCAAATCGGGCCAGCATCTTTTCTACATATCAGCCACCATTATTACAACATCGTTTTGACCTCGCCGACCAGGGCCGTAGCCAGACTTCAAAAATAGAGGAGGCGAAATCCTACTTTCATGGCCTTCACTTCCACAAGTTCAATAGGCTTATAACTTCCAAACTAATTATTATTTGCTAATCGCAAGCAAGATATGTACACTCAATAGTTTTCCTTTAGTTTATGTACAAAGGCAAGTCACAAATGTTGTATTTTTTAACAAAAAAAAGTCCATCAAACACAAATTTATTGCCAATTTTGTCCAAAAAAAAAATAGGTTAATTTGTCCCAAAATCAGAGGAGGCAACCGCCTCCTCTGCCTCAGCCTGGCTACCGGCCTGCCAACATAGTGCCGACATAGTGCCGACATCGTGCCAACATCGTGCCAACATAGTGCCAACATAGTGCCAACATAGTGCCAACATAGTGCCAACATTGAAACGATTTGGAACGCTATCTGGGAACTGTTAATATTAAAGATGAGATCAGATTCTCCAGTATCGATCAAAATATATATAATGTCAGTATGGGATATGGGTTAGGTAATAACATTTATCATTGTAGTTCTCAAGTGGACAGAGTGTTTAAATAATTTTGATGTGTCTGTGGATATGTGGGGATTCCATAAGGTTGGCTAAAAGGTTTTTTTTTTTAAGTGACTCAGACCTATCAATACAATACTATAATTAAGCTACTGCTTTTTTTTAATCTCTTTGCCAGTTATTGTGTTGTTGTTTTTTTGTAATAATTATGTCTTATCAGATACTAATCTTGATTATTCCTTTAGTTATTTTGACCAGGCACGTGGCCCCATGAAAATGGCCACCTTTGAAAAACGTTTTTACGACAATCAAACATTTACGGTCGTCTGATAATTTGTAATATTCAAGGTCGATTTGTGACAAAAGAATGTTTTTGGAAAAAAATGTGGTGGAAAAACTTCATGGAATGTTGAAAAAAAAGTTCCCCCTCCAAAAAAAAAAAAAAAAAAAAAGTTCCAAAAGGTCTTTATTCTTGCGCTACGCCTGGCACGTGCTAAAGGAGGTGAAAAGGTTAAAGAGCAGGAGATAGGGCGAGGAAAAAAGTAGTTCCTTGTGCAAGGGCTAAAGATAACAACCCCTATAGCAACACCCCCTAGCAACAGGTGTTATTATCCATCAGGTACTTGCACTAATTCCTGTTGTTAAAGGAATTAGGGAAAGACAAACAATGCTATTTTGAAGGTCCCTGAGTGACTGGTCTCGTATAGAAGCCTGGGCAAGGGTGACCTACAGTACAGATATCCTCCACTCGTGCAGCTGATATGAGCCAATCAGAATGCTCCACTGCTGCAGAGTAGGCCTATGTTGGACACCGCTACTAAGTATATTGGATGGCTGCAGAGTATGTTGGATGGTGGCAATATATGTTGGATAACTGCAGTGTATGTTGGATGGCTGTAGTGTATGTTGTACAATGCAGAGAATATAAGCAATGGTGGATGGCGTATCGACTGACAAATTTTTGTGGAATTCGGAAAATATATTGGCTTCGGCTTCGCATCAGTAAATATATCTTTTCGTCAACCAAAAAAAGACTAATGTTGGACTCCTCACCATCCATTGTTGTTATATTTTTATTTGAATTAACATTGTCTCACCATTGTCTCATATAAGTGTGGCCCAGAATAGTGGATTTTCACGGAAAGTTCTCTGTATTTCCACCAGGTGGTTACAGCAGAATACTGCAATTCTATTGGCTGAAAAGTTTCCGCCCTTGACTCTGATTGGCTGAAGCAAAGTGCATACTTGCAGCAGTATTTGTAGTGCATTTTGATGTGTATGTGACATCTTATCATTTAGTTGATTTATGTTATTTCCCAGAGAAAATTATATTAATGGAATCAGTTAGGTATGACCTACTATGTCTGAGAAGCAAAATGAGTAATAAGAGGAGAGGAAAGACTTATGTCTTGCTGAATTCAGGGCTGCTCAGTGAAAAAACTCTATTTAATCGAGAAAACCCATGTAGCATTCCAAATAATTTCAACATCGCAACGATGTCCACGATGTTGATAAGATGTTGTACCAACAGCGGCCAATATAGAAACGATGCTGGGCCGATTTGGAATGCTGTCGGGGAATATGGTATTGGAGACCCCTTTCACCATTAATATGGCATTTATTTATTACTTATTTTCCAATAAAATAAAATAAATGGTAAAATATATTTTAGAATGAAACACTAGGCTGTCCAACTAATTTAGTGATTTACTGCATGTTTATATGCTATGAATAGAATATGGCAAGATGGCCGTTTTTGTTAATGGCCTTTTTGTCATTTGGCCGTTTTTGGGGTTGGATCATTTGACTGACAACTCCCAGCTGTCTTTGATCTTTTGCATAATTGCATTTCTTTTCAAATTTATTACTTCTAAATCGACCAAAGATGACATTAGGGCCACTCTATAGATTCCTCACAATCAGTTCAATTTAGGCTTTTATAAAATGGCGATTTTCCACTGCTGTTAAACTTAGAATGTGTTCAGAGAAAGTACCTCTCTGACATTATATAGCAGAAGAGTTTCTGTCCAGTTGTTAGAATTAAACAGTACTGTATATTTCATAACCTCACAATTAAGACCACCCTTGGGAATCACTGAAGTGGTCCTAATATCGAGGTGGTCTTAATTGTGAAACTTGACAGTTTTGTGACCAGGTGGTCCTAATATTGAGGTGGTCTAGATATTGGATAGTTTGTATTATACAATGAAACCTCACAATTAAGACCACCCTTGGGAATCACTGAAGTGGTCTTAATATCGAGATGCTATTAATTCTGGAACTACTGAATGGTCTTAAATTCTTAATTGTGGAGTCACAATATATTTCGAGTTTACTATTTTCTGGTATCTATGGATGTTATTGAACATGTTTTGTTACGATGATAACATCACCATCCAACATATGTTATGATGATAACATCAGCATCCAACATACTCTGCAGCCATCCAATATACTTAGTAGGAGGTGTACATATAAATCAAATACAAGCCACAACAAGCTAACCCAAGCCATATTTAGCTGGATACACATGTCCATATGATATGATATGATATGATGTGATGTGATGTGATGTGATGTGATGTGATGTGATGTGATGTGATATGATATGATATGATATGATCAATATTCTGTTCACTCCGATCATATCATAGCTTTTTGCAATTTGCTATTTAAAAAAACAACACATTATAATCAACCTGAAGCTACAACAAGCTAAAGCAAGCCACATTTAGCTGGATACACTTGTCCATGGACAGCTATAGCTACAGATAGCTTTGTTTAGTGGCTAACTCAGTCTAGCTAATGACCAATAATATGGAGCTTAAGTTGTATTTAAATTATGAACCATCTTGTACAGGCCTGTAGGCTAACAAAAGAAAATCACCATATGCTATATATATATATAGCACTATTACATCATTTTAACACACATTATGGAAAAATAATAACCACTGACATTACATATTCATATCATCATAATTGTGTGACCCAAAAACGAGGTCATCAATTATGACGTGTGCCCTTGGCAACCGTTGTTATTAATACCCACACTCTTAGTGACAATATGGTAACAGCTTGTTCGGTTGCTAAGGCCATCTGTTGCCATAGAGACAATGTATATGTGTTGCTATGGACAACCAAATGTGAATATGGGTGTCAGACATACTCCAGCTTGTGTCTCGTAGTATTTTTTCCAATCAAATTGACAGGTAGTATTATTAATTACGTTGGCCAGAAATGTATTTAGTCATTTGTGTGGATGTAGTTTTAGCATTATGGAAAAGTCTCATACAAGATGCATTGATTGATTGATTGATTGATTGATTGATTGATTGATTGATTTATTGATTCATTCATTCATTCATTCATTCATTCGTTCATTCATTCGTTCATTCATTTGTGAGTTATATTGGACTAATTGACTTATTGACTGACTGACTGACTGACTGATTGACTGATGGTTGAATTTGTTGATTGGCTGGTTGCAATGGTTCAAACAGATATATTGATTGATTGATTTAATTGATTGAATCATCAACTGGTAGTTTGGATTGATTGATTCATTCATTTGTGAGTTATATTGGACTAATTGACTGACTGACTGACTGATTGACTGATGGTTGAATTTGTTGATTGGCTGGTTGCAATGGTTCAAACAGATATATTGATTGATTGATTGATTTATCGATTGATTGAGTCATCGACTGGTAGTTTGGATTCATTCATTCATTTGTGAGTTATATTGGACTGATTGACTGACTGACTGACTGATTTTTCAGTGATTTGTTGGTTGAATTATTCGATTGGCTGGTCGCGATGGGACAAACAGATATATCGATTGATTTATCGATTGATTGGATCATCAACTGGTAGACTGGAAAAGTGGATTTTTTTGGAGTAAAGCGAAAAGCTAATATTCTGCTTACGACAAATTCTGATGCTAAAACAGTCAAAAACATTATTTCATACAAATTCGAACTCACAACTATCACATATGCTTAAAATCCTTTACTCCAGGACCACACTGACACCGAAGCCACAATGAACCACTGAGTATTTTTTGAACTAGAACAACTGGGCTTGATCTCTTGGAGGTGATGATATGCAGGGACTGTTTCAAGCAGAGAAAAAAGTTTTATGAGAAAAAGGAAAGCTGGTCGGGCCTAAATATTTGCTCTATCTGCCAGGAGAGGTCTGTGCTGTGTCATGAAGGCTGCCCACTACATGGCCACTCCAAAGTGCCATATGGTCTATCCATCCATCCATCCATCTATCTATCTATCCATCTATCTATCTATCTATCTGTCTATCGATCTATCTATCTATCCATGTATCTATCTATCCATCTGTCCATCTATCTATCTATCTACCTCTGTCAATCTATCTACCTGTCAATATATCTACCTACCTACCTATATATCTATTTTATCTATCTATCTATCTATCTATCTACCTACCTATCTACCTAACTATCCATCTATCTATTTGTCTACCTATCTATCTATCTATCCATCTATCTAGCTATCTATCCATCTATCTATCTATTTGCCAACCAGTCAATCAGTTTTATCTGGTATGTGTAGTTCCCATGCAGTTGAGAAAGGCTCATGCTTGAACTGGTCTGTAGGTGTAGTATGTCGTAGTGGACCCCAATTGTATTTTCCACTTTTTTGGTTGCCCTGGTCAAGTGGTTAAGTATTCGCTTGCAATTTGTGAGATCACAGGTTCGAACCCCAACCAAGGATATATCATGTATCATATGGTGTGGAATCGAAGTCTTATCATGTCATCATTACGTCTGCCAGCTACAACTATCCTAACAAGCTGACTCAGCATCATATTAACAACATTGACAAAACCAAAAAAGCCATTGCAATACTAATTTTTTTTATTGAAATTTTTATATTTATATTTCTAATGAGTTTTAATCTAATCAGTGATGGTAAAAATAAAGGGGGCACAACTTTGTGCCCTGGTCTTTCTCACCCTCTTCAAGGGGCAGGGGGTATTGGTATCTAAATGGTTTGCTCTTCGGGGGTTTTTGGAGGGGGTACTACAGGGTGCTGCATGTAGTAGTATCTCAGTTGTAACCCCAAGGTAGTCATAAAAAAGTTTGATCCCAGTACATGTGCACTATGCTAGATAGATAGATAGATAGGTAGTTGGATAGATAGATAGGTGGATAGATAGATCTATAGATAGATAGATAGTTAAATAGACAGATAGATAGATATTTAGATATGTGGATAGATAGATCTATAGATCTATAGATAGATAGATAGATAGACAGATAGGTAGATAGATAGATAGATAGATAGATGAATAGGTAGGTAGATAGAAAGATAGATATATAGTTAGATAGATAGATGGATAGAAAAAAGATAGGTAGATATATAGATAGTAAGATAAATAGATGGATAGATAGATATTATGATTTTAATATATTGGTTAGTTATTGTGCATCCTCATGAAGACGTTTCACTATCATTTGTAGATAAATGATAAATTTAAAAAAATGTATGATACAAACAAGGACAGCCAAACATGTGTCGCCGAGGGCAATTGGACAATGTGGTCGCTTAAGGCAGGTGGTGGTCGTTTAATAGAAATATTTAAAGATATATATGTATAAAGAATATGTAATGAAATATAGCAGAATTATTGAAGTTATATTGAATTTCTGCAGCATTATCATAAAATCCAATCTTTCAAAGTTGCATAACACCTACTAGTTGGTATAAAATACACGATCTAAATTCTAAATTCCAAAATACTTATGGACTCACAGATAGCTCGCATTTGTTGTTCATCCCCTTTAAACTGTCGTCTGCTTTGAGTGCGGGCTTATACATGACCTATAATGACATGACCTTTGACCCAAGGTCAAATCTGGGTCACTACTGTCAAATACCACCAGGGTTGTTAGCAGGACAAGAGAATTCAGTGCTATTTCACAATTAAGAACACTAATATAAAGGCCATGTGTTTTTGGGATCCAATTTTATTTTTGCAGTAGTGCCTCTCTATTGAGACCACCTTGCCATTAAGGTTAATAAAATGCTATTGTGGTCTTAATAGAGAGGTTGTGTATTGTACAGTGTATACAATGGAACCTCACCATTAAGACCTCCCAATATTAAGACAGACTCAATGATTCATATTTACGACTTGATTGTGGGGTTGAACTGTATACAGACCACCCAATATTAAGAGCACCTCGATATTAAGACCACTTCAGCGATTCCCAAGGGTGGTCTTAATTGTACGATTCACTGTATCTAGGAAAAAGGAATATCTTATATTATTACTACCATGATTTTAAACTTATAAATTATTAAAGCTTTGCTTTGCTGGGTCCCTTTGAGTATAATGTCACCACTTCAGTGATTCCCAAGGGTGGTCTTAATTCTGAGGTTTCATTGTATAATACAAACTATCCAATATTTAGACCACCTCGATATTAAGACCACTTCAGTGATTCCCAAGGGTGGTCTTAATTCTGAGGTTTCATTGTATAATACAAACTATCCAATATTTAGACCACCTCGAGGTCACAAAACTTTC
Source organism: Alitta virens (assembly GCA_932294295.1). Lineage (NCBI taxonomy): Eukaryota > Metazoa > Annelida > Polychaeta > Phyllodocida > Nereididae > Alitta > Alitta virens. The sequence continues at coordinate 28,788,812 of OW028585.1, read as the reverse complement.
AAGTTTCAGAATTAAGAGCACCTCGATATTAAGACCACTTTGACAGTGATTCCCAAGGGTGGTCTTAATTGTGAGGTTTCATTGTATCTGAAAAATAATCTTTATAGTGACAACCTTGATTTTAAGCACTTTAATTGCTGGGCTATTTGCAAATGTCAGTTTCAGAATTAAGAGCACCTCGATATTAAGACCACTTCAGTGATTCCCAAAGGTGGTCTTAATTGTGAGGTTTCACAGTATGGTCAAAATGATGCACTTGCCTTCCAGCGCTGTAGGGACAGTGGGGTTTGTTTTTAAGTTATATGTAAACAAAACAGAAATATGAGACATGGAATTGGGAATCCAGACGTATAAGAGCAAAAATTGAGGTGCGACTGAATTGTATTTCTCCTATGACTGGATTGGAGTATTTAGACTGTGACATATGGAGTTTGGTGGAAATTATATGTAAACGTGGAACTGATTTTTTTTTTATAACGAATGGATTATTGGGTAATGTTTTAATATAAAATGTGACATTTTGAATACGGGTAAATGATTATGGTAAAAATTACACCTATTTGACTGGCTTTGTTTATTTAATTTAATAATTAGACTAGATTTTAAGATTTTTTTTTTTATTGAAGATAGTAAGAAAGTAAATAGGCCTACACATTTTTTAGGCTGACTGGCTGATTGTCTGTCTGTCTAGCTGACTGACTGACTGACTGACTGAGTATCTGGCTGATTGACTGCTAATGTTGTCCAATTGATTGATTGATTGATTTTAGACTGATATATTAATTAACTGAATAACTGAATAACTGCCTGACTGACTGACTGACTAACTAACTGTTCTGTTGAATACTAACCCTCCTAACAGCCTGCCCCACCTGCTGGGAAAGTGGTTTGGTCTTTGGACTGGACTATCCCATTTGTGGAGACAGGAGGGCAGGGTGCACGAACTGTGCTCGTCTCATTCGTCAGGGTACCAGTCTGAGGTACTCTCTGTTGACTGGTCTCCTGTGGAGTATTGATTTATGGGAAAACTTTCTTTTAATCATGGAATAATTACAGTCAACTATTATGGGATAATTAAGGACTTTTTATACAGAAAAAAGCTTATATATAAATTATATTCGAGACATTTTTTACAAAATATCTTGAAGACTGGAAATATAAACTTCTACATAGTTTTACAAGTTTATTTCCAGTAATTTTGGAGTGAAAATTTAACAAATATTTTATATTTGGGTGTATCTATTGGACTTGCAGATATACTACTTTAGGCAGTAAGTATGACATTATATTGAACTATGACCAAGATTTTGAAAAATAATTCTTGTGCCCAAGCATTAAGACAACCAGTGATGTTTATATAGGTTAACTTAAATTTATATTTGAACTTTAAAAAAATGTGTGATTATTTCATTATTTAATTTATTTTCAATAAAATCGGTGTAATTTTAGTTATTTTGGTAACTGACTATATCTATAAGCTATACTTTTATGACTAACTGACTGACTAACTTGCTGACTGACTGACTGACTAGCTAACTGACTAACTAACTGACTGGCTGACTGACTGACTGACTGACTGACTGACCTCTTCGCTATACCAGCACAGTGGCCGCCATCTGTTGACAACCATTATGATATTGTCTGTCATAATAAATCTAAAGTATATGCTCCATCAGATGATGGTATGATTTTTGAATTCATTCAATACTGCATAATTAGGCAATTCATTTTTACTCCAATTAGCCTCTAAATATTTCAGTGTACTCCAAAGTAGCTACTAAATGTTTCAATGTACTCAAACTAGCCTCTATATATTTCAATGTAACTCCAAATAGACTCTAAATATTTCAATGTAACTCCAAATAGCCTCTAAATATTTCAATGTAACTCAAAATAGCTTCAAAATATTTCAATGTAACTCCAAATAGCTTCTTAATATTTCAATGTAACTCCAAATAGCCTCTAAATATTTCAATGTAACTCAAAATAGCTTCAAAATATTTTAATGTAACTCGAAATAGCCTCGAAATATTTCAATGTTACTCCAAATAGCCTCTAAATATTTCAATGTAACTCCAAATAGCCTCTAAATATTTCAATGTAACTCCAAATAGCCTCTAAATATTTTAATGTAACTCCAAATAGACTCTAAATATTTCAATGTAACTCCAAATAGCCTCTAAATATTTCAATGTAACTCAAAATAGCTTCAAAATATGTCAATGTAACTCCAAATAGCTTTTTAATATTTCAATGTAACTCCAAATAGCCTTTAAATATTTCAATGTAACTCAAAATAGCTTCAAAATATTTCAATGTAACTCAAAATAGCCTCTTAATATTTCAAAGTTCTCCAAATAGCCTCTAAATATTTCAATGTACTCTAAGAATGAGTCTTACATGCAACAATGATAATTGACGGTTAATACCTAACTTTTCAAATTCTACTGACAAAATTACAGGTTTGGTATAGATATTTTTACACATATACCTAAATGATGGAGTTTTTTGCCTGCCTCGATAGCCTACATAGCCACAATGTTCGAGGCACATTGTTATTATCATTTTAATACCCCCAGAATAACAGAAATTAACTGAAATTTCATGTAGCCTACTTGATAAATTATTGAAATAATCATAATATATATGTAAATAATCATTTATTATAAGTTTATCCATAAATTATATATCATATCGCATTATACACAAGAATATAAAATATCATATTATATGGTGTGAACTGACAGTGGTTTAATAGCATTTTTATTCACTTTAAGACCTTGTAGGAACTTGTGTTCAAGTGAATGTTAAATTTATGGAGGTGTTGTTATTCGTAACAGTGGGGGTAGTTATTGTCCGTTGCAGTGAAGTGGCCATTACGCCAAGTGTTCACAGTATGGGGTGGAATTGAATACTGGTTCTGCCTGGAGGGGCTTTGATAAAAGTCTGAAATGATAGCCAAGAACATTGACTTTTATCTTTTATTTTTCTCGAATTGTGTTTCAGTGGGGTAGATTTTTACAATTAGAATGAGACAAATTCAATATTATAGTGGGATTTATTCGGATTTTGATGCAGAATCAAAAACTGTAATGCGAAGTTATTTAGTTAAAGATGGTGGTTAGAGCCAAAATTTATCCTGATGCTTTCAGATTTGGATGAAAAATAAAAATAAAATTGAAGTAATGTGGTGAAAGATTACCTTAGACCATCTGGTATAATTAAAAATGTATAATATCAGAGGCTGTCTGTAAATATAGATCACTAGATTCGTTTAAATCGTTTAAGGAGCTTATGGGAAGTTTGTGATTATTTTTGAGTCCAGTTATTCTGAGCGTTAAAATCAGGCTGAGAAAAAAGATATTATTGTATTTTCTTTATATGTGTAAGTAGTAAAATAATAAATGAATGTAAGACAGTTATAGGCAGTCTAATGGTCAAGGCATTGAACAGCTCCTCTGTGAAGGTCCTGGGTTTGAATAGTGGATTTTCACGGAAGGTTCTCTGTATTTCCACCAGATGGCTACAACAGAATACTGCAATTCTATTGGCTGAAAAAGTTTACGCCCTTTGCTGTGATTGGCTGAAGCAAAGTGCATCCAAGCAGAAGTATTTTTAGTGCATTTTAATGTATATTTGACATCTTATCGTTCAGTTGATTTCTGTTATTTCCCAGAGAAAATTATATTAATGGAATCAGTTAGTTATGACCTACTATGTCTGAAAAGCAAAATGAGTAATAAGAGAAGAGGAAAGACTTATATCTTGCTGAATTCAGGGCTGTTCAGTAAAAAGACTCTATTCTGGCTCTTCATGAGCTACAACTCGTTTGGGATGTGATTATTTAATTGGTGATACTCTGTGTCTATGCTGAGGCAAGTAAATGACCAACCCCATAGGGTAAATGATAATAATTATGTAACATGGTGTGGAATCCAAGCCTGATCAGCTCATCGTTACGTCTCCCCCTGTCAGGTGGTCACATGCATGAGTGAACTGTATAATTTTGCAATATGGGCATATTAATCTTTACTTAAGTTATGAAAAATAACATATATACACTTCTATATTGTCTGCCAGCCATATTTAATGAACTAAAATGTATTCCTATTTCAATTTATTAATTATTATTAATATTGAATTAAATGTAAAAGAGGCTGGGTCTGTAAGTTTTATTAATTTATAATAACTGTGGCTCAATAAATTTGAATTTGAATTTAATTGAATATAGAAGACACTGGGTGGGTCTGTTTCAGGATTTTTATATTAGTATTGAGGACGTCATTCTTGCCCCAGCCTCTAATTTTCACCCGGCTTTTAATCAAGAACACTGCGGTAATATTGCAAATATTTCCTTTTTAGGTGTTACTTGAAACTTCCTGTGGTCAATTAGGAAATGAAAAGGTTTATTTACGATACCTTTTTCACTTAAAAATCAAGCAGAACCGACTTAAGCAAAGGATTTTAGGATACAGGTGCAAGATCTCATGACGCTGGGCAGTGCGTTTAGAACGTTGCAGACGGAGCGTAATGGCGTCTTGGGCAACGTCATGGCTCGCCTATAGTTCTGATAGAATAGTCTAGAGAATGAAATATAGTGTGACCTCTCTATTAAGACGTAATCTGGTCTAATCTTGGTCCTAATAACCGGGTAAATATGTACAAATGGGTCAATAACTCAACTTAATAGTGAGTTGATCTTAATAGTGAGTTGGTATTTACAGTAAGGTGGACATGATAATGAGGTGGTCTTTATGGGTAGCACAATTGGCTTGATGAAATGTTCATAAATAGAGAGGTGGTCTTAATAGAGAGGTGGTCTTATATTAGTGAGTTGGTTTTAATAGTGAGTTGGTCTTAATGGTGAGTTGGTCTTAATAATGAGGTGGTCTTAATAGTGAGTCAGTCTTAATAATGAGGTGGTCTTAATAGTGAGGTGGTCTTGATAGTGAGGTGGTCTTGATAGTGAGGTGGTCTTAATAGTGAGTCGGTCTTAGTAGTGAGTCGGTCTTAATAGTGAGTCCCAGTAATCCACATCAGCACATGGGCGGGGTCTTTTACTTGTCTCTGCATAGATGTACTACCAAATGTGTACGTGGCGCACACGAGTACACTCATACACATCACCCCATATATGTGTAAAAAGATTTCAAGTCCAATTTGGGGATTTACAGTTGTCAAAATTTCCCCACAAAGATGCTCGTCCAACAATGCGTCATCATTTGATTGTTGACAGATGCAGTCTCCTATTTATTTTTCAATTTTTGCAATTTCTGACTTTTTAAAAAACTACTTTCTTCGCACTTTCCCACTCTTTTTGATATATTCTGTAAATATTATATATCATGGGAAAGTCTGTGAGCTAGATATTTTTTGTTTGGGGGGGGGGGGGGGGGGAAGAGTTTTTGTAAATTGTTTTGCAACAACTTACAACAAAATAAAATAAAAAATGTTAAAAATACGAAAACAAAATATCATTATGAGAAATATTTCCAACATGACAGATGCAGTTTCCTATTTATTTTTCAATATTTGCAATTTCTAACTTAAAAAAAAAAAAAAAACTTTCTTTGCACTTAGATATTTTATGTTTGGGGGGGGGGGGGGAGAGAGAGAGAGTTTTTGTAACAAAATAAAAAAATATATATTAAAAATACGAAAACAAAATATCATTATGAGAAATATTTCCAACATAAACTCTGTTGTGATATGACTTCATTCAGGAAATGTGAAATAATGACAGAAATCATGAAAAAAAAAAAGATTTAAATCCTCAAATTTACTCCATAATAATACATTATATATGGCATTCATGACACTGTGAACTGTTAAAGCTCACACATTTACATTAAATTGCACTGGTTGCCATGGTTACTGGGCTTTTTACATTGCCAGATAATCTCAAATGCAGCAATTTTTTTTTGCTTATGTTGACAGAATCTTTCATGAAAGTGCTCAAGCACAGAAAACTGTTTTTACACACATACGACCGTGCTAAAAAAATACAGACTTTGAAAAATAACCTGCATGGAAATACTACAAAAACGTGCAATTAAGAAATATGTAATCATATTTCGTAAACCGTGTCACCATTATATACTGATGTAATATCATAATATCACGAAAATAAAATAAACATACTTACATATATATATATAGGCGCAGGTATTTCTTGCAAAACAGTAAAACTTAACCTAGATATTAGGATCTCCTCACTACTAAGACCACCTCACTATTAAGAACACCTCACTCTTATATTTAGGACCACCTCACTATTAAAATCATCTCACTACTAAGACCACCTCACTATTAAGACAGCCTCTCTATTTAGACCACTCCCTATTAAGACCACCTCACTATTATGACCACCTCACTATTAAGACCACCTCACTAATAAGACCACCTCACTATTAAGACCACCTCACTATTAAGACCACCTCACTATTAAGACCACCTTGCTACTAAGACCACCTCACTATTAAGTCCACCTCACTATTAAGATCATCTCACTACTAAGACCACCTCACTATTAAGTCCACCTCACTATTAAGACCACCTCACTATTAAGATCACCTCACTACTAAGACCACCTCACTATTAAGACCATCTCACTATAAAGAACACCTCACTATTAAGACCACCTCACTATTAAGATCACCTCACTACTAAGACCACCTCACTACTAACAATGGAAAATAAAATATGATAAGTTCAATAAATGTATTTTCAAGGTAAATTAAAAATTATGTCAGCATGCTAGAAGAAAATGAAATGCACATTTTAAAAATTATATATTATAACAGCCTTTTATTGTTCTTTTTTTATTATTATTATTAGTAAAAGAACATATTTTTCACTTCATTCTAAACAGCTACAGCCATATTTCTTTATAAATGACTTCTTAATTTGTAAAAGTAACAGAACTACATCAAAAAATGTTATATAAAAAAATTATATTACTCATATTTTTTGACAGGTTTATGATCACCACTGTGGAAAATAAGAATACATTTTTTCTTTCTTGCCTCAAAAAGTCATTTATGATATAAAAAGAAATATTCTATCAAAAAACTTCAAAAGGAATATAGATATAAATCAATTTGAAAGTAGAATAGTTTTTATAACACCCACTCTGTAATTTATTGCTGGGAAGGTCCTACATTCAGTTCAAGTGTCAACTCTTTTAACGCTTGAAAAACTTTAAATGAAAAAAGTGTTAGGTTGAAGTGTTTAATGATCATGTGTCGTAAAAATGAATTATTTTTCTCAACTTAATAGTTTCCAAAAATTACTCTCACTTGACTGATATTGAAGTTGAAATAGAATAAGGGTAAAATCTATTAACTTAAAGTTGATTTATGATAGATCATGTTTTTGACAAATGTGATTTTTAGATTTTAAAAGACTGGCAGACAGACAGATATGCAGCAAGACAGACTGTATAGATAGACAGATAGACAGATAGATAGATAGATAGATAGATAGATAGATAGATAGATAGATAGATAGATAGATAGATAGATAGATTGATAGATTGATAGATTGATAGAAATGTAGATAAATAGGTAGCCAGCCAGATAGATGTATAGATAGATGTATAGATAGATAGATAGATCGATAGACAGCTAGACAGCTAGATAGCTAGACAGACAGCCAGATAGCCAGTTAGACAGCCAGATAGACAGCTAGACAGACAGCCAGATAGACAGCTAGATACCACAGCAGACCGACACACAGAAAAATACAGATGGACTGAAATTTTTCTTTTTATAACATCATATTCATATCTCCATAATTTTATAACTACTGGTAAAACCAAAACTTTTGAACTTGCTACTTTTTTTCCAAAAATATTTTCAATGATCTGTTGCATGTATTTTATTAAATTTAAGTTTTCCTTTATTTTTAAATAATATGAAAAGTGACTCAGTTATTCCTACTTACATACAATGCTGTCTTTATGACTGTAATTTGATATTTTGGAACACTTCTTTGTTAAGCACTTTAACAGAGAAGGTCTTAGGAATTTTAATCACATTTAATCATTGTTATGATGAGAATTTCTTAATTATAAACATCCACTGGTTGTCATAGTAACGTGGCGCATTTTAATTTGAATTAGATAATTACAAAGGAATTTATTGTTTCTTTGTTTACATTTTAAGAGCAGAAACCTTTTTGATAATTTTTTTGGTAATTTTTGTTTTAATCACTTTACGAGTAATTCGAGCCTGATTTGGGATAAGATGGCGACCAAATTTCCTGTGTTTTAGATTAAAGCAAAAATATTTTTTAAATCGTGAAAATCAAAAAAATACAAATCAACGGATAAGCAACTAAGTTAACAAGAAGTAAAAAATAAAGAATTATTTTTGTTTTTCAAGGGACTTCAACAAAGTGAAGAATAAACAAACATTCTCTAAACAGTTTGAAGAAAACTAAAACTCTCACAGATTTAACAGGAAGTGCATTTCTGATAAAGAAATAAAAAACTATGATTTGATAAAAATCATCTTGTTCACAGCTTAACTATCTTCACGTTTGACAAAAACTGCCCACGTCATCAATTTATGTGTGCTTGGTGACATCAGGATTATTTGTGCACAAGATTCAATGACGTCATAAGTGTGTCACATTTTCACCCGCATTGACTGTACGTTACCATGGAAACTGATTGTTCAATCTCAAAAATGAAGCTACTTAGGATTTTCACTATTCCCATAATTATGGGGGCCCTCCTATCGACCGTTCACGGAGCACTTGGTAAGTTGTCTTTTAAATATTTGCTATGGTTACATGGCCAAATGTGACACGTGCGTTTTCCATGAGAAGGATAAATGCATGGTTTTTGCCTAATTATAATAAGGTGAAAACCATGCGTTTTCCACGCGTTTATCCAAACGCATGGAAAACGCACGTAGCACATTTGACGATGTACGATCACAGATTGATATAGGCCTACACAGATTGGATGGTTCTTCATTTGGCGTCCATTACGATTGGTGACGTCATAATCATTACAATAGCCAGTGATGTCAGTGTGATCGTTTGTCATTGTGACGTCATATTTCTGCGTACTTAACATTAATGTAAAACACCAATCCTGAGCATTTAAGAAAATTTCATGAGTTGATTCCCTGATAAATCTATAGCATTATTTATTTGATTTTCATTAGTATATTCAAATGAACACATTCTTTCTTGTTCGATATGAAACTCACTGCGGGCTAGTCATACTGTGAATCACCAACCCTGAACAGGCTGACATTGGTTCAATTGCAGTGTCTTCTCTGGGTATTACTATTCTGCGGGTTTTGATTTCAGTACAGCTTATATTTTACGCTCAGATTGAGCTACGTTAGTAGGAGGAAGATAACCAATATTTTTGTCGGTTACATCCTTCTAAGAACGATAGCAAATGTATCATGGTGTATAATAGGCCACATACATAAATAAATTTGTTATGAATAAGTTACTACCAATATAAATTTATGCTTTAATATATAAATAGGAAATCAGTTGGGCCAACTATTGGATGTCTCCAGCTAGGTATGGCTTGGTTTGGCTTCTGTAGTTGTTCTTAGATGGATAGCTGTAGTTAAACAATCTTTTCATGTGATCGATCCCGGATAGACGAGGTTGAGTCGACATTGGACTAACAATGCTGACTGTACATTAAAAATAAGCCGATGTGTCTGGAAAATATTTTAATGTTGTGTATAACTATATTTAAAGTAAAGTTATTAGATACATCTTTGTGATATAGCCTAGCGTAACTGTCTACAGAATGTGCATGGTGCAGAGCCCTGTGTTGGCCGCCACTGGGGTTGGAGGTCTTTACCCACAGTGTTACCATCTTTGCCATGAGGAGGCCCAGGACTTTCAAGGGCTTATGGTTTTTCATTTACAACTAAAGAGGACCTAAATATTGGTGTCTCAATTTGTCCAATATTAATTTTTGCCATTGATGAACTGTCTTAACCCAGATAGCATTCCAAATCGGGCCAGCGTCGTTTCTATGTCTGTGGCCGGTGGTACAACATCGTCTCAACATCGCCGTCTAGTGTCGATTTTGAAACGATTTGGAATGCTGTCTGGGTAAGTAATAGTTATAACCCCAGTAGGAGGGAGTTAACTAACATTTTTATTGGTTAAATTTTGACGCTGAAATCATACGTTTTACTGTACTTATTATCCAAGAAAGGCACAGTTTGCCCTTAGTGATATACCTATCATTTTCGTTGGTTATGTCCTTTTAACCCTGATAGCATTCCAAATCGTTTCAATGTTGGCACGATGTCGGTGATGTCAAAACGATGTTGTAACCACGACGGCCGATATAGAAACGACGCTGGCCCAATTTGGAATGTTATCTTGGAAGAACTATAGAAAAGGTATATCTTGGTATCCCATGGTGGAGTATAACTAAGAAAAGACAACATGCACATACAATATTTCTAGTAATATGGTGTGGACTCCTAGCAGCCTTATAATCTCATCATTACATCTGCCTCTGGCAGCTGGTCATATGAGCTGGCTAAGCTTCAGACCCAGTAGCATTGAGTCATAGACACACGCATGCATGCAGACATAAAAATAGATAGAGACAAAGACATAGACAACGTCACCTTGTGTTACCCCAGGGTGCTGGTCAACACTAACACCAATTTCTCAGAACTTAAACCTTCCTGACTTTTGCTCTTACTTTTCTTTGAACTTTTGCATTGTTTATTTCACTCCGTTCGTGGTGTTTGATGACCGTTTCTGCACTTTCCTCCCGAGGTTGTGAAAGTTGATTTTCTCCATTTAGATCTCAGCTGAGGTTAGGTTTCTGGCCCATGGTGTTTGCAGATAAGGGGACACAATAAACTCCCAAAGCTGTGTGCACGGAAACCTCACGTTTTAAACAATTTTATCTCACCTAGTTTTAGTTTTATGCAACTCGACTTTCGAGTGCTCGACATTAGAATACTATTAAATACAATTGAAGGCATTAATGCTGGAATTTTCACCGTTCAAAATAGAGTTGTTATGGATACATTTGGAGAACATGGAGTGCACTGGTGTTCCTAAAAAATACTTCACTATAGAAGCAACTCATACAATGGTACCCCGCTATAAGATCACCTCAGTACTGAGTTTTGTTATGTTCTGGCTGTGCCTAGAGAGTACATCTATAATGTAATGTTTTCAGAATTGCATTTCTTGATTCCTATCACTTAGACATTTTTTTTTGCTTATTACACATTTCTATAATTCCAAGCTTTACGCTAGGAATATGTAAAGACCAGGGAAATGGGCAACATTATGTGGACTCCAAGCCAGCCTTATCATCTTATCATTACATCTGCCGACAGCTGGTCATATAGGGCCTTTAAGCTGACTAAGCTTCAGACTAATAGCACTGAGATCTAGACTTTGATGTGGGTGGGTGGGTGGGTGGATTAGGGTTTTATGTCCTGTATTTCTGCACCTGATGGACTAACTAGGACAGGCAGGGACCATGGCAATGAGATGATAAAACAACCATCCTAGTAGGCTCTACCAAGAATCAAACCAGGGACCCAGTGGTTGGAAGCCCAGAGCACTACCACTAAGCTAGGCCCCCACCCCTAAACCCTGTAGGCCTACAGGTAGATATAACAAGTGATGAGATGTGATAGGTATTGAAGTCCTTGTTTCATAAGTTGGATTCTCTAGTTGCCTTGGTGAAATGGGGGAAAATAAAAAGCATGGATTTTGTGAAGTAGGAGATAAGAGGCCGTTTCTTTTTTGACGAAATGTTTTCTTAACCCACTGTCCATTATAAACACACAATCATTGACTGTTCTGAGCACTAGGCCACTGTTCTGTAGTTGACAATACTACTGTGGTCTAATTATTTACTTTTTTCCATTTTTTGTGTTTTTCTTTCATATTTGACCCCGCCCTGTGCATTTTTCCTCTTTAGACTGGTCCCTCAACCCCTATACAAGCCTAACCCACACACACCATTATCATTTAGCCAGTAGAATGTGAAACAATAGTCTTTTCGGCTGCAAAAAAAGTTGGCGAAAAAACACGTCAGACTAAACAATGCAAATAAGCGCTCCAACGAATCCCTCGGTGCTGCTATGACGTCACAACACGTGTGAGCAGAACAGAAACGAACGTAGGGGGTCATCAATTGTCATTTTTGTTTGAGCAAATATTTATGATAATTTTGCAAAGTACCCATTTCCAAGTATGGAGAGTGGTTAAATACAGAAAGTTGTTATCGAATGTTTTACTCAAAAAGGACAGTCCTCAGTTCATGTTCCCACACATTGTTGGGAACTGCAAAAAAAAAGCATTTCTTGCACACAAAAAAACCAAAACTTTTTTTTTTTTAATTTTTATTCATTCATTCATTCATTCATACATTCATCCTTTCATTTTGATGGAGTTGGTTGCCTTTGTTGTATACCAGTCCTATTGGTAATATGTTTAACATGATTGTAGAATCAATATTATTTATTATATATATTATTTATTATATTATTTGATATGTAGGCATAAGTCAACGTAATGATGAGATAATGAAATTAAGAGCTATATACGTCTTATAATTCTGGAAATTATCACATTTCACTTTCTTGGGATCAAACGCGGTAGCGGATCCAGGGTTAGGTTTTGAACCCCCCCCCCCCCCCCCCGGGCCAAGTACGTTTAAAATGTAGTGGTCCCTGCAATATATTTTAATTTGGCACCCCCTGCACATTTTCTGGATCCGCCCATACATGAGGCCTTAATATTGGGTGGTCTTAACCTTGGACTAACCTGTTTGGTCCAAGTCTTAACTAAGGGGTTCCAGTGAGGGTACATTTGGTTAACTACATGGTGTATAAATGGTGAATTGTTCTTTATAATGAGGTGGTATGGATTAAGGCAGGGTGTGGTATAACTACTTTGAACCCCCCTCTCATGTGACCTTGATTGATCATTAGTTCATTCTTTTGATCTTTTACACCCCCCTCCCCCTCCACCCGACCAATTTAACCCTTTTGCTCATGTATACATATGAACCCCAAAATTATGGCCACCCCCTTGGGAATCAATGAGTGTTCTTGATATCAAGGTGGCTTTAATTTTGAAACTTAACTACAGGATTATTTTTGGGAACCAAGTATTTTCCTTATCATTGAAGTGGTCTTAATATCGAGGGTAGTCTTGATATGGGGGGGGGGGGGTTTATATATATGGAACCTTGAATTAAGACCACCTTTGGGAATCACTGAAGTGGTCTTAATATTGAGATGGTCTAAATATTGGACAGTTTGTATATACAATGAAACCTCACAATTAAGACCACCCTTGGGAACTACTGAAGTGGTCTTAATACCGAGGTGCTCTTAATATGTTCTGAAACTTGATTGCACTGTAGTCACAATTTTTACCCAGTGGTCTTAATATTGAGGTTTTAAATAGGTTGGTTTTGTATATACAGTTGAATTTTACAATTAAGACCACCCTTAGGAGTCTGTGAAATATAGTCTTAATATCGAGGTGGTCTTCATTTTGGAAATGTTATACAACTTGTATATATAGCTTTACTGTTTGTGGGACATTCCTAGGAATGAAACTCCAAATTCAGTATGTGATACTTAACTTTGAAATGGCCTTTACAGTGAAGTTATTAGTCGTACTATTTGGGTTAGGAATTACTAAATGGTCTGAATATTGTAGACTTAATTCTGGAACATAATTTTACACTGTTGAGAAAAAGGTAAATGGCCTTAATAGTGAGGTGGTCTTAATATTGAGTTGTCTTATTGTGGGGTAGCCCTGTAGTTGACTAGTCGTGTATGTTCAATATCAACCCAGCAGACCCCCATGTTGTTACATAGGGCAGTTGGTCCTTGGTCATATCACAACAGGTGTACCCCAAGGGTCAAAATCTGCCCTTATGGTTTCTATGCTAGTTTATCACATCCTCAAACAGCTGTGTTAAGAAGTTGTGCGGCTCCAAGAGTCTACATTTTTCAAGGACTAACATTGACAAGCACAATATTTCAATACTGATTAAAAAGTATAGCCATAATTTTACTGATACCATTGTTTGAACATTTTTAGAATTATTAAATTCCGAAATTGTTATTGGTCATATCAGAAGACTTACTATATCTATGACAACAGATTAAATGGTTACAATTTTCACATATATTTGCAAGTATTACAACAATTTTAGGTGACAATCCTTCTTATTACCAACTTTTGGCTATTGGCAGATGTAAAGATGATGATAAAAGATGACATTGACATTGCATAGTGGCAGGTTGGATTTAAATAAAAGTCTAGCTCAGTCTACGGTCACTCCAAAAAATATGCTTTGCAGTTTGCTGTAAATTCTAACTACTGACATCGAAATGATTTATTGTAGGTGGTATCAGATTATCCAGTATCATTCAAAATGTAATGTTTGGAAATCAGCTGCTGATTCTCTACTTTTATCATTGTATAGTTTTCAAGTCACTACATGGCCAAATGTACCACGTGCGTTTTCCATGAGAAAGATAAACGCATGGATATCGCATGGTTTTTAGCTAATTATAATGAGGCAAAAACCATGCTTTTATCCAAATGCATGGAAATCGCACGTGGCACATTTGGCCATGTAGAAGTATGATATTAGATAGATGTTTTAGATATTTTATTGCTTATAGTGGCATTAATAATATACAAATGAATACATGTATAGTTGCGCCCTCTAGGGAGCACTGTGCCACTCGATCATACCCCAGAAACAAATAAACAAGATTGACAATATGATATTTGTCGAAAGGAAAAATTATCGGATGATTTTCTTGTGGGTCTGCTGCAGGATGTGAAAGACTTACGAAATTAGCAGTAGGTACTGCTCATGAAAACTTGTTTCTTATGGTTTATAGATTAATCAGGAATGATGAGTTATGGGTCAGAAGGTCTTATAATACCACTGAGCCCACATATCATGATAGCTGATTGTAACTGTTTAAAGACAAATTGGAAATTCTTATCATAAGCCGACTAAACATGACTCATTCTGCTTGGGCGAACCTTTCCTGTTTTCTACAATGAAACCTCACCGTTAAGACTACAGTTATTACACGATTAATTGGTCTCAATAGTGAGGTGTTCTTAATGGTGAGATATATCACAATAGTAAATGTACAGTTAGACTTGAATTAATTTAAGGTGATCTTGATAGTGAAGTGGTCTATATGACCACACTGGCCTTAATAATGAGTAACTGTGGTTCTAAAAATAGAACATCTTGCTAATTACACTGGTCTCATTAGTGAAGTGGTCTCAGTAGAGAGGTTGTCTTTGAACGAGGTTCCACTGTGAAAGATAGTGGTAAAATTAGTTTTGTGAACTGCATATTTACAGTGACTATACCTACATTTGTTCAACTGTTACTGTAATTGTGAAATAATATTATTATTATTAGCTGGAGAGGTGATCTTTACAATGGTCCTAATATAATATTTACTCCTTAAATTTCTTGCAATAATTTACCCAAGTTCAGAATAAGGATCTACTGATTATAAACAACTGTTAACATAGGGTATTAACCCCAAGGGAGGCCTACCTCTGTTACCCCATTCCGACATTGTATTTAACCCCACAAAACCTTCCAGGGGGTGGGGGAGGGGGGCTATAAACACCTTCTGCATCTTGCAACCTTGATTCGAACCTTTTGGTGCCCCAACCAGGCTGCCAAGGCTGCCAAGTCCCCGATGCATGTGGTGCTGAGTCAGGCTCAGCTCTCGAGTTGCAATTTTTGCTGGTCCTGTTGGCTCCGTTGTGTTTTCTAAGCATTATGGGTAATTGTGTGATTTGTACTATTCTTGAAAAATGCCATATCATTTCCATTTTGGTTTAACATTTTCTACTTTACCATAAAACCTGTATCGGATACTGCCAAGTTAAATTTTTATGTTGTTGCGACAAACAATTTTTCTTAAGATAGTATGGCAAGATACCTTACAGCTATTTAGTTGCATTTCTGTTGCTATTCCATGTTCCATTGTGTGTTCTGAGCATTATGAGTAATTGTGCGATTTGTACTCTTCTTGAATAATGCCATATCATTTCCATTTTGGTTTAACATTTTCTACTTTACCATAAAACCTGTAACGATACTGCCAAGTTACATTGTGACGTTGTTGTGATAAACTGTTTTTCTTTAAAGATAACATCCCAAGAGATCTGAGCTATTTAGCTGCATTGTTTTGCTATGCTAAGAATAAGACCAAGGCTACTGACTTTGTCAAGAGCAGCTTTTACTCCCCCTGCACAACTGTATTCAATGATGGGGCCAATTACAGTCAAAAACATCATGTACCTAAAAAATGGCAATATTATAATCAAATTTAATTTTCCTGCTTATTCTAAGTGGTAATTTTCATTATTTATGGGTATTTACCTCTCATTTTTAAGGAATTCCTTGCCTGTACGCTGGGAATGTTCAATTCTCATCTCTAGTGGTAGCTATAATGTGCATATTTCACCATCTACACACATGATGGTGCTTCCTGATTGGCCAATATCTCCCAAGCACTGTGTGCTGTCAGCTTTAAGTCAATTAAGTGACCTAACTAAGCAATCTTTGTTTAAGACTTGAGTGTACTCAATGCAAACAAAACTAACTTGATATGCAATTTCACTGTTAGACATTCAATGCCATTTATAAGCCAGCCGATAGCCTATTAGGTAAATTTGTTTGTATCTAAGTCTAAATGGTTAACTAGCAAAATAATTGCCATCAAGCTCAGGGCATTTCCTAATGTATTCAGCTACATTCTGATTGGCTTTTGCAAATGATATAGGGGGGCTCTTGAGATGAGAAGCCAATTGGAATTCAGAGGAGCAAGAATCCTGGTGGGGGAGTAAGGAATTTGATTGTATAATTAACTTTATATTGATCATGAGAATACAAATTGACAATCCCCAGTATTTAATAAAATAATGCAACGTCATACCGGACAAATTTTAAAGAACTATTTTGTTCGCCGCTTAGTTAAAATTAACGGGCGCAGTGATGGACCTATTCAGATTCATTCATTTTATTTCACATTCATAAAATATATTATAAATTTAATTTTCAAAACATTTTGTACACTAAGAAGGTATCCCTTCACTATCGTGGGGCCACCTACAGTGATTCATAAAATATTTTCTATACTATACAAAAGTTATTTTATGAATATTATGACACTAATGAGGTTTGATTGATTTTTTATTTCCAACATACCAAGTACATTTTTTACAATAATAGAAAACATATACATATATTTATACTCAGGGTATGTTGGGGGAAGACACCCAAGTATATACATACTTTACCACAAGGGGGGTGACTCCCCATGAGATTAATTATAAATTATTAATCATATATATATATATTAATTGGAAAAAACAAGAAATGATGAAAGTAAAAAAAAATGATATGTGAAACAAAAAAAAAAACAAAAAAACAAAAAAAAAAAAAAAACATAATAATAAAAGAAAAACACTAATGAGGGATCTATGATACAAGTTTTCCTTGCTTTATATATATATGTATGTTTAATTAAACAATGGGGCTTTGACAGCCTCAAAAATATGGACCCTGTAATCAACATAATACTCTACTCTAACTACCATTTTTTTCTGGGCTCCTTTTTGACCAAATTGTGGCTGCCTTGGTAAGGTGAGCGATAATAAGGTAACCCTGGTGCCACGTGGTTCTTATCAGATAAACAAAGATAAGTAACATTAAATGCATTACATGTTAGATATAATGGACCCCTTGGTAAAAAATGCTGCACCCTTTTTCATAAGCTTACATAACCCTGTGAGAGATTAGGGCACTTAACAATCATGTTGCCTTAAATGTCTGAGATAAAAGTAGAAATGTCTTTGTTGTTATAAAAAGGGGTTTGGATGACTAGATTACTTTTTTTGGTCTTTATTTGATTTATTTTGTAGATTTTTCCTCTTTATTGGTCTATATTGGCTCCTTTTTGGGGGTTAGGTTTCTATGGAAAATGATTAATAATTTATGGTGAACTTTCAAAAAAGTTTGATGACTTGAAAAAAAGTTTATAACTTTAAAATCTAGTGTCAGGCACACTGTAAAAAAATGTTCTGTAGTTTTAACAGTAATTTACTGTCAAATTTTTTGCACAGCAACTTACTGTGATAATAAGTTGGCCTACCATACTATGGTTTCTCCCCAGATAGCATTCCAGATCTTTTCAACATCGGCGATGTCAATACGATGTTGTACCATTGGCAGTCGACAAAGAAACGACACTGTTTCGATTTGATATGCTATCTGGGGAGCCATAAAATAACCACTACATATATATATTTTACAGGTGCATGGCCAGTTGTGCCACATGCGTTTTCCATGCATTTGGAGAAATGCATGGAAAACTCATGTTTTTTGCCTCATTATAATTAGCTAAAAACCGTGCGTTTTCCATGCGTTTATCCTTCTCATGGAAAACGCACGCAGCACAAATTGCCATGTAGCTTACCATACATTTGTAATCCTTGATCAGTAGGAGAGATAGGGGGGGGGGGACTTTGGAACATGGGGCACATTGGGACACCATATTTGGATGATAAACCATCAGAAATCCAAGGCTGGCCTCAAACTAAAGATGAGGAATCTTCATTTTATCTGTGGAAACCATCAAAACCAAGTGAAGCATTCAGCTGTAGTGGATCATTTCATGTTTTTTTTTTTGGGTCTGAATTATATTTCCTTTCATAATTTCAAACCCTAGCATTGCACCGGTGGCCTCACGATAGCGATAGCTTGACTATCTTAGTGAGGTCTCCTGAAAAAACAGTTTGGCTGTATAGTGTATTGAAAATCATTTGATTTGAAAATTATGTATATTTTGTTTTGTGAATAAATAGAATCTGAATCCGTGTACGATAGTGCGCAGCAGTTGCACCATATCCATGTTTCATAACGGTATCTTACCGTAAAAAATCCTACGGTATTATGCTCTATAGACCTACCTCATTAACGATATTTAACCGTAACAACTGCTGATAAATTCCAAGAAAACTACCGAAACTAATTACAGTGTGATTGCTTGAAAAGTTTAAAACTATAATATATCGAGTTTCGGTCACCGTCTGGACAATTTTGTGCACTTTAACCATTTTCCTCAATCTACAGTCACTTAGTAAAAGGACTTGTTTCCTTTTAGAAGTGATTTGTATTTAGCAACATGCTTGACCCTTCTGCTCCTATATTGGCATATGTAAACATCAGGGAAACATGAGGCGCAGGGCAGCAGCCCAAGGTCACCATTGATCACATTTGACCTTGAAATGACCTTGAAATGACCTCCATGCGACCTACTAAGTGCCGGGTAAGAAACGTAGAGCAACAATGGCATATCTTGAGTTAGTTGCATTTACAAGGAATTATATGGCAATCTATGGGCACTTTATTGGTGCAAGTACTGATAGATAGTTAGATAGACAGGTAGATAGATAGATAGATAGGTAGTTAGTTAGATAGATAGATAAATAGATAGATATATAGACATATAGACAGACATACAGATAGATGGATAGATAGATATACATATAGACAGCTAGACAGGCAGACTGACAGACAGACAGACAGATAGATGTATAGATAGATAGATAGATAGACATATAGACAGACAGACAGACAGCCATATAGATAGATAGATAGATAGATAGATAGATAGATTCAAAGTTCAACCATTCTGCTGCCTCAAGCTTTGAACAGAGCAGTTTCCTTAAATGTTTTAGCTAGATTTTTTAATGAAACAAAAAACACATTTTATTCAGTCAAACAGTTTCTGCATGGATTGACCATATCAGTAATCATTATGACTAAATTCTTGGTCAGAAGGCTTTCTTCATAATACTGCCTTAAATCTGACTTTTTAGATGGAAAACTTATATCAGGACAGACCATTCAAAAGTGCTCATCAACATATCTAAGATCTTAGTTGGAAAGATTTCCAGTGCAGCTAACAATTGTACAGGATCAAAAAGCTTCAACTATATCACCTGTCATGCTACAAAGCATTAAGATGTACATGATCAATTGCATGTCCAGTAATCTAATCCCTTAGATATGTTTATATATGTATGCTAAAGTAGTGTTCTGGGTACATTTCAATCATGTGTACCTCCTTACCCCATTGTATGCATACAGGGGGAAGTTGGGAGTAAACAAAATTAAACAAATTGACATTGATACTTGCAATGAACCAGTTCAAAAGGCTAAGGTGGATGCACCCAGCCTGGAATATTTTCATTCACATTTGCCTTTCTGTCTTGATTTTTAATTCTGGATATGTGAGTCACCTAGCTGTATGACCAATCAATCAATTCATCTGTCAATCAATCAATCTATCTATCAATCAATAAACTATCTATCTATCTATCTATAGATCTATCTATCTATCTATCTATCTAACTATCTACCTATATATCTAGCTATCCATCTATCTAGCTATCCATCTATCTATCTATCCATCTATCTATCTATCTATATATCTATCTATCTAGCTAGCTAGCTATCTAGCTATCTATCTACCTACCTATCTACCTACCTATCTATCTGTCTATCTATCTATCTATCTATCTCTCTATCTATCTAGCTATCTACCTACCTATCTATCTATCTATCTATCTATCTATATATCTATCTATATATCTATATATCTATATACTTAAATTTGTATATGGATGTTGGTTTAATCAGTTGACCAGTTAGTCAGTTCGTAAATTCGTTGGTTTGAGGCGGTTGTTTTATTGGGTTCTTGCAGTCAGTAGTCAGTCAATTCAGTCAGTTAGTCAGTGAACTCTGTGATCAAATTAGCTAGTTAGATCTGTCAAATTAGCACTTTGCAATCTGAAAATTCCACACACTATATGACCTTGAGATTATTTCGAAGGTCAAAAGTGACCAATTAGAATAATCACTAGATGGCACTTGAGGTCGGGCGGGGTGCGTTTCTTGAAACTGTTTATAAACAACATTCTCAAATTTGGCATCTGGGCAGACCAGTCAATTGAATTATTCCAGACCACTCGGCAATTCCTAGAAATTTGTTAATTTACAATAATTGGCTTTCAAGTTGAGAGAGATGTTTAGGGTAGGGTGAAAAATGCCTGTCTGTATATCTCCGTCTGTCTTGCTGTATATCTTTGTGGATTGTTTAGAATTTATGTCTAAGGTATCTCATTAATTTGGATAAAAGATGCTGAAATAGCTATATAGCTTTCTGGCTATAGATAACTTGTAATTTTATATTATATCTCTATCTCTCTATCTATCTACCTACCTATCCATCTATCTATCTACCTATGTAGCTGTCTATCTGTCTATCTGTATATCTATCTAGCTACCTACCTATCTATCTATCTATCTATCTATCTATCTATGTAGCTAGCTATCTATCTCTCTATCTATCTACCTACCTATCCATCTATCTATCTACCTATGTAGTTGTCTATCTGTCTATCTGTCTATCTATCTAGCTACCTACCTACCTATCTATCCATCTATCTATCTATCTATGTAGCTATCTATCTATCTATCTATCTATCTACCTACCTATCTACCTATCTGTCTATCTAACTATCTATCTATCTATGTATCAACATGCAGTATTGATGTAACTTATTGAGGAGCCCAGATAGACTGTTGTAGCCCCAGCACTGGCCTGGTTACATTTGCTGACCAGTGGTCAATTTGCACTGACAAGAGAGACAGCTTCGCAGATAAATCTATTAACATTTAATGGTCATTATGGAGGCTGGGGCTTCTCTGGGGGTTAAATCCCTTACCCCAACTTATCCAGACCCTGTTACATGTATCTCGTTGAGTGAGAAAATATAATAAATTAGAAATGCATTTTAATTCATAATTGTTCCATTTTCTGACCAGTGTTGTCCGAGTGCTTGTGTACTGAGGTGTGATCTGCTGTAAATATGACAATAAGTTGTCAGAGGCAGATGTAGTGATGAGATGAAATGGCTTAAGGGGACTCCACCATGTTACACATGTACTGGGAAAGTGAATTATGACCGAAAGCAAATTAATATTGCTGGAATTTTTTTTTTTTTTTTTTACTATTTGCTCTTTTAAAAAATTTTATTGGTTTTTTTTTCTTCTATATAATATGTGAATTTATATTATTTTATATAGTGTACTTCGATAATATTATATTTTAATTGTAGCCAATCAGTATACTTATTACTTACCTTAAAGATAATACTCTATCAGATATTACTATATTTTATTAATATTTAATACTTACTTACCTAGTTTTTTTGGTAGAAAAAAAAGAAGATAATACTCTTTCATATATTATCATATTTTATTAATATTTTATCATAAATCCAATAGCCAAAATCTTACCCATATTTCCCCTCACTTCCCATGGGACCTGTGTGTGGCCAACTAGAGGGGTATTTTGACTGTAACACCCCCTACAGTAGGCCTAGACTTTTAGAACTCATTTGTCCAAAGACTTGACTTGTCCACCTAATATTTACATAACATGTAAATCAAGAATTCACTGCAACTAATGATTAATAGGCTGAGTCACTCTGTGTGCGAACACCCTATGTTCTCTGTTCTATACTAGTTATAGGTGTCTGTGCCAGGTTTTACTGTCAAATGCAATGAAGTGGGGCCAAATCCAGTTCAAATATGGCCTTGTGCAGATTACATTGATTGAAGAAGAACTTATATTTTCTTTTCTTATCTTTTCACTTTATTATCATTTATCTTATTATGACAATTTTTTTTAACTAAACTGTCTTAATTCTTGCATCAGCATTATTTTATTTTATATTCATTTATTTTATTATTACTATTATAGATTAAAAGATTCTCTAGTATCATTCAAAAGTTAATGTTAGCGGCTGTCTATGGCTATGGGTTCATAACATTTATCATTGTAGTTTATGACTATGGGGTAACAATATCGTAATTCAAGTTTACAAGTTAAGTTTTGCATGCAAGTTCCAACTAATTCAAGATACTTAGTTCAAAATTTTCTCTGAGGCCCGTAACCAGGCAGAGGCAGAGGAGGCCGTGTCCTCCTCTGATTTTGGGACAAATTAACCAATTTGTTTGGCAAAATTGGCAATAAATTTGTGTTTGATGGACTTTTTTGTTAATATAACATTTATGACTTGCCTTTGTACATAAACTAAAGGAAAACTACTGAGTGTACATCTCTTTCTTGCAATTAGCAAATAATAATTAGTTTGGAAGTTATAAGCCTATTGAACTTGTGGAAGTGAAGGCCATGAAAGTAGGATTTCGCCTCCTCTATTTTTGAAGTCTGGCTACGGCCCTGTTCAGAACATTATCATTCAAAAGTTGAAGTTTGTGGCTGTCTATCTATGACTATGTATTTAATGTATTCAAGACATTGTATTGTCTTCAATTATCATTGTAGAGTAAAAGTTATGGGAAGTTTGGTACTTATTTACATCCAAATCTCAATATATTTTTGCTTTGCATGATTGTAGGTTTGTTGTAGGAAATCTCTAATGAATTATATTGAACTTAATATTGGATTATATTGTATTGATTAGTCAGATGTAATGATGAGATGATACGGCTTGATAATAACTAGGGTACAAAATTCAGTAGTTATAATGAGGTACATGGCCAAATGTGCCACGTGCGTTTTCCATGTGTTTGGATAAACCCATGGAAAACGCATGGTTTGAGCCTCATTTTAATTAGGCAAAAACCATGCGTTTTCCATGCATTTATCCTTCTCATGGAAAACGCATGTGGCACATTTGGTCATGTAGGCTTAAGGGGGATCCCATTGTACATATTTCTTACCATCCTCTTCCTTGATATTAATTAAAAATGTTTTGACGATCGTTTGATATTATTATCTGATAGGCAATAAATACTGTGCTGCCATATGCATTAATTTGGAATATAAACTTCTCGTAAAATGAAATTATCTTCCTGATTTTTAATTAGTCGAAAGATAGATATCAAATATATACATTTACTGTAGTTTTGATATAGCTGTTATCGTGGAAAATCCTCTTGTTAATGGCTAACTAAATTCCTATAATGTTAGATGTCATTAGTGAAACATTTATTGCGTCTATCTCATCATGACCAAAAATGAGATAGGACTGACTTTTTATATAGATAAGCATGATATGATTTTTGGAAATTATTAATTATGTTTTGTGTGAGTGAGTTTCAGTAACAAGTATGACCTGACTAAACACTGTGTGCTGTCACCTAACAGCCCAGCGACCTAATTATGGACGTTCTTTGCTGGTTTACCTAGTTAAACAAAATGATTGGTTAAACTATGTAGCCGATAGGCTGAGTATAGACTTGAGAAATCTTCTCTTAAAACTATAAGAAAAATGGATTTATATTTTTTGAGTTTAGGCAATTTTTCTGCATTGCCTGATTGTAAGAACAAGAATTGCGTAAACTCAGCACATGAACATCTAATTATTCTGTAATTTCATTGTTAGACCTTTAATACCATAAGCCAGCCTATAGACTGCAAGAGAAATTGATTAATTTACTTCAGAGTAGTAAAAGAGCAAAACATGTACATAATTAGGTCGCTGGGCTGTGAGGTGACGACATAAGTGTTAAGAAAAGAAACTAAATTTAACTTTTGAAAGAAATTTTGCTGACACTTCACTTTTCACTTTTCAAGGTCATATAGTGCACGTTTCATGGTTGCGTAGAGGTCACTCGTGGGTTGTTTGGGTTTTCGTTGTAAAAACGTTATAAAGACGTTGTAAAACGCAAACACTGAGCCTGCACAGGTGGTCGAGTGTTGCACGATACTCCCAAAGGGGTTTTTCAAAAGTAGTTAACCTTGATTGGTTGCTAGGGTAACAATTGGTTGCCATGGAAATGAAAGGAAGTCATCAGAGGTTGTTTGTTGGTGCCAGGTGGGTTGTAATTAAAACTTGCAGCATATGTCACCATGGCAGACAGACAAACTGACAGATAGACAAACTTAGAAATACACACAGAGATAGAAAGATGCTTGGATGCAAGTTTGGACTTTGGACAGACTGACAGAATGAGATAATTTTAAGTTTTAAACATTCCCTGCAAACATGAACAGGTTTTAACATTCATGCCACGAAATTTGACTATTGTTGTCACAACATTAAAGTGCGGACCCTAAAAAATGAAAGTCATGTTTTTAAGTAATGTTCCCAAAAATGATTGCCAATTCATATTGACAACATTCAATACTGTAGACCAAATTGTCACAAGGTGATAACATTGACTCCCAAAACATTTCAGCAATGTTTGAGATAATATTCCCCACATATATCAACAAAATATCAGCCCAATATTTAAATTATCATGTTAACTAACACGGATAAAACATTGTCACATTATAAAAGTGTGGACCCTAGAAAAGCTTGCAGAAATATTATAAATTATATTACTAAATAAACTTGTCAAAATAAGTTTACCACGTGAAATTGATTATAAAATATTGCAGCAAGTTCTTACAGGTACATTTTTAGGTACATATATATATTTATGTGTGTGTTTGAATATCAATCAATTGTTAGAATTCAATAAATCAGATTATAATTAGTATATTCAGTCTGGCTACTTTAGAAGGTTCTGTATGAACTTTCTAAAAACGTAAAATTTCAATTCCTTGAAAGATTTTTATATTTTTTATATTCGATATTGGGTCCATCAGATTTGACTCAAAACTTGATGACCAAGTGATTCAGTCAATCAGTCAGTCAGTCAACAATCAGTCAGTCAGTCAATCAATTAGTCAATCAATCAGTCAGTCAGTCAGTCAGTCAGTCAGTCAGTCAGAAACTGGAGGTCATTTAAACAACGTTTAAATTGCACAATTAAGCTAATCTACATTAGCCTAATTCTGCAATTTAATATATTTTCCATAACCGTACAATATTAATTCATTTTAAAAATTACCGAAAAGTGTATTACATTGCTGAATTTTTAATGCAGGCCTTGATCATGGCACAAAAAGATGTTGATGTAAAAATTGGTTGTTAATTGGAAAATTTAAATATAGGAGTATTCACAGTCGATACAGTGTAATTCCCTAAACTCAGAAGCCCCTATATACTGTCTTTGCCGACTGGAATTTGCAATATGTCTTGGTAAACAAAACAAAAGATCAACACTGGACTCCCCTCTGATCTGACCACAAACAATTCACAAAATCATGAATTCTGGATTTTTCTAGCCCTGGGGTAAAATACTCTCAATTCCTCAGGGTGGTAGGGATTTTGTCACCCCCTTCTTATCCACCCCGTATGACCTTTTTGACCCCTTGACATGTTGCCCACCCCTTATTTTGTGGAGGGGATAAAAACCCCTTTTACAATGCCATGGTCATTTAATTCGATTCAAATTCAGGTGAATAATGCTTTCAGTAATGCGTTTTTCATTGCTTTGTTTTTTTTCACAATTTATTCTGCAGTGATGTTAAAGTGTATGGAATTTTGTATTGTATTGTATTGTATTGTATTGTAGCAATGCTACTGGGTCTGAAGCTTAGTCAGCTTATATGACCATCTAACAGGCAGATGTAATGATGAGATGACAAGGCTTCTTGGCGTCTCCACCATGTTAACACTTTTTACCCCATGGGTGGGGTCTTTGACTTGCCTCAGCATAGACAATGAGTACAAGGCACCTCCAGTTTAACGTCTCAGTTGATTGTAAGACTACCCTACTAAGACCAACTCACTATTAAGACCACCTCACTATAAAGACCACCTCAATATTAAGACCACCTCACTATTAAGACCACCTACTATTAAGACTGGTCGCCTCACTATTAAGACCATCTCAATATTAATACCACCTCACTATTAAGACCACCTCTCTATTAAGACCACCTCACTGTGAAATCTTACGATTAAGACCACCTCACCTTGCCTAACCCAGACAGCATTCCAGATCGGCCCAGCATCGTTTCCATAAATGCCACTGTCATTACAACATCGTATTAACATCGCTGACATTGCACCGACGTTGACACCTCACTATCAAGACCACCTCAATTTTACCATTTCACTATTACCTAGATAGCATTCCAAATCGTTTCAACATCGGCACGATGTCAGCGATGTTGATTTGATGTTGTTCCAACAGTGGCCGATATAGAAACGACGCTGGGCCTATTTGGAATGCTATCAGCGTAAGACTGCCTCACTAATAAGAATATCAAATTTTCACCAAGGGTGGTCTTAATGGCGAGAGAATATTGTATGTACAGCAGCTGTTTTTAGTGGTGAGCAGTACATATTGTACTGTGATATCAACTTTCTCTCCAAGTGATATAATTCCACTGGGTGATATCATGTCACAGGTTGATATCAACACCGAGCAGGCGCTTGTTATCAAAAGTCTAAACGGTCATTTGTAAAAACAGAATGTTGGGAAATCTGAATAGGTATTTTTTAAGTTAAATGAAACATAAAATTCTTCAAAATATATATGTAATTTAAAATTCTTAAAAATATATAGGGGGCCTATAATTTAAAATTCTTCAAAATATATATGTAATTTGTAAGAGTTGAACTTTATTGATAATATATTTTATAGGAAATATATAATTTAAGGATTTTCAATATTAATGTTTCAGTTATATTTTAAGAAACTTATATCGAGTAATAATAAATTAAAACACATTAGGTGAGGTATAATACCTCGCCATTAAGACCACCCTTGGTGCAAAATATACTGGTCGTCATGGTGAGGTGGTCTTAATAGTTAGGTAAAATACAATGGCAATAATATAGTGAAGTAGCCTTAATAGTGAGATGGTCTTAATAGTGAGATGGTCTTATAATGAGGTGGTCTTAATAGTAAGGTGGTCTTAATAGTGAGATGGTCTTAATAGTGAGATGGTCTTAATAATGAAGTGGTCTTAATAGTGAGGTGGTCTTTATAATGAGGTGGTCTTAATAGTGAGATGGTCTTAAAACTGAGGTGGTCTTAATGGTCATGTGGTCATAATAGTGAAGTGAGCTGGTCTCAAAAGCAAGGTGGTCTCTAATAAATAATAGCATTCCACTTTATTACAAATTTATTGTCTTACCAATTTAATAGTTACATGTAATTGTGAGACTGTTCACCAAGTTCTTGCAGACATTTCTCTCCATAAACAAGCTGTAGCCATTGTGCGTTATCAGCGTTTGGCAGCCTGGGCTGGGTCGACTTCAGTTATCAAACTTTTTAATCTGGATATTTTCCAGCTTCGATCCAGCTGGCGAACTTGGCTGGGCTGGCTGGTTGACATGTAACAGGGCTCATTCGACACATAAAGATTGTCTGGAGAGTTTTGTTTTGTTTAATAACAATAAAAATTGTGTCAATTTTACTCAATTACAGTCAGGTTCAAAAGTATTGAGAATTGGGAGTGACCAGTTGTCACTTAAAGATGGCATGATATTATCTTGCATATTGTTTTGTATTGCCCAAGTTGTTCTGAAACTCATGATTAGTCAGCGTAAATGACCAGCTGCAGTCCTGCAGGCTGATGTAGTGATGAGATGATAAGGCTGCTTGGAGTCCACACCATGTTTCACATTTACCCCGTGGCTGGAGTATTTTACTTGTCTTTGCACAGACACCCAACACGAAGCCCCCAACATTTAATTGTTTAATCTAAAATGGCAAAATTTGCAATAAAGTGTCTTAAATACAGACTGTGATTTATGCGAGGGAACGCAATCTCTGAGATGTGGGTGGGTGGATTAGGGCTATATCCCTATATAATTCGCCACTCATGAGTTCCTCCGCCAGACATCTCACTCATGGGTTTCATTGAGCTGATCCACCACTGTGGTTGAGTTTTATTATGTTACGTCCGGTATTACTGCACCTGATGGGCTAACTAGGACAGGCAGAGACCATGGCAATGAGACGAAGGATGAAACAGCCATCCAACTTAGGCTCGATCGGGAATCGAACCCGGGACCAAGTGGTTGGAAGTCCAGAGCACTACCACTAAGCTAGGCCCCCACCCCTCGCAATCTCTGGGAGGGAACGTGTTACTTGTGAGGGAACAAAATCATTGCAATTGAATGCAGAAATATTTGGGGAATGCGAAAATATTGAGAGTGAACGCAATATTAAATAAATTTTCCTGACATTTCCTCTTGGAGGCCCAATCTGTCCTTACTAGTGATTACTTTACCATCACTTATGAATTCCTTGTGCCTCAAGATTGCTCTCCAGGTGCGGATCCAGAAGGGGGCACCACAGGCATGCACAATTCCCCCCCCTCCCCTCACCCTAGCTGTTTGGCGCCAATATTAACATTGCAGAAATAGCCATCAGTTAGGGAGAGGCACTGACAATTTAATGACGGTCGCCTGCCCGTCTGAAATTGCCTGGATCCGCCACTGCTCCTCAATTTCTGTTAGACGCTCTGGGATAACTCCTATCTGTATATAAGTGAATAACCTCGTTCTTTCTATCTTCTCCAGTTCTAACTAACGGTCGCCATAACAACTCTTTATTTGCACTTTTTCTCCTTTTTCCTCTAACTTTTCGCTGAAGTGAGCAGATGCTTGCTAGCAATATGGCCGCTATCACTTCTAGAAAGAGACTGAACTGCACCATAGCAACCGTTCCTGTGGGTAACATGACCCCCCTTGCAGATTCAGCTCCTTAGCAACCATTCACACCATTGTTGCCAGGGCCCTTCTCAGAACGAGGCTGAATGGCAGGTCACATGATCTCACAGAGCAAGTGACCTTTTTGAACTCTGACTGAACAGGGAGACAAAATGCAGGGGCAGTGATAACATTTAGCTTATTTATTGATCTTAATCATAAATTTATTTATTGATCTTGAACATAAAATTTTGAAATTAATAGCCCAACATTTTGAATTCAATAAATCTCGATGCAGGCCATGACAGGTGCAAAAAATATTTAATTTTTTCCTCCGGCTGGGGGGGGGGGGGGGGGGGTTGATAAATTCAAGTGCATGTATTTAAGTGGGTTTTCTAGTGGCGGATAATACAGCGAGTTTGGTTGTGTCTTAATTTGTGTTTTTCCCAGATATCAAATTCCATTTAGTTATATCAGCTGTCATGTTCCGTCTGACAATAATGTTATGAAAGATTCAAGTTGACACAGTGAACAATAAAAACACGATATTCCATGCTTGTTATGATTAGAAGCCTGAAAATGTGAAAACTAAATCTACATGAAAGTGATATTTGACCTTGGGTCAAAGGTCAAGGTCATGAGGTTTACTACAGTCATGCCAAAAATTCTCTGACACTTTCAGATTTGTATGCTGTAATTGAAGTAACTTAGTAACTTAAAAGATGGCATGAGATTCTCTAGTATCATTCAAAAGTTAATGTCAGTGGCTGTCTATGGAGCCCTATGGGTTCGCTACATTTATCATAGTTTACAAATTATGGGATGCTATAGATATTCGTAGAAAGTCAAATTTGTCAAATAGTTTTTGGTGTGGTACCGTAAAGGATATTATTGACAGGGCGGGTGTTATCGACACTTAAATTGGTTTGTTAACATAATTGTTAACATTCTAATGCGAGTGTCGATAATACCCGCCATGTCGATAATACCCTCTGTTACGGTAGTATGTTTAAATTCCATAATTTATAGTAGGTTAATCATAACTTGGATATGTAATATTAAATATATATTCAAATTAAATGCATATATAGTGACTTATAGGCCTTTATTAATTGGGCTCAAATGCATGGCTTTTTGTTTAAAGGCAGCCTTAAAAATGAGCTAATCTTAAGGCTATGTTATGACATACAGTTCAACCTTAATATAAAGATGAAAATTAGTACAGTTTTCACCACACTATTAAGACCACCTTACCACCGATATCACCTCATTATTAAGACCACCTCACTATTAAAAACACCTGTATTAAAACCAGCTTTATAATTTACATGAAGGATGATCTTAATGGCAATTTTTTTTACTGTAAATTTGATAATGATTATATAATTGGACAAAATTTAGTAGTCTTCATGGTGAAATTTAATGCTGAGATCATCTTTAAAATGAAATTGTCTCAATTTGAATGTTTATTATGACTTTATTTATTTATTTGATTGAAATATTTTATAGCAGTTACGTCATTTGAATCAGGACAATTAATTTTATGCAAACCAATTCATTACTTTAACCAATTATTATTATTTTCAATATATTGAAAATGAATATGTATAAATTAATACAGTATTACACACAGTAATATCACAATATTATTTTTATGCAATCCAATACATTACTTTAAACAATTATTATTATTTTCAATATTGAAAATGTATTTATTAAAACAGATTATTACACACAGTAATATCACAATATTATTTTTATGCAATCCAATACATTACTTTAAACAATTATTAATATTTTCAATATTGAAAATGTATTTATTAAAACAGATTATTACACACAGTAATATCACAATATTATTTTTATGCAATCCAATACATTACTTTAAACAATTATTATTATTTTCAATATTGAAAATGTATTTATTAAAACAGATTATTACACACAGTAATATCACAATATTTTTTTTATGCAATCCAATACATTACTTTAAACAATTATTATTATTTTCAATATTGAAAATTTATTTATTAAAACAGATTATTACACACAGTAATATCACAATATTATTTTTATGCAATCCAATACATTACTTTAAACAATTATTATTATTTTCAATATTGAAAATGTATTTATTAAAACAGATTATTACACACAGTAATATCACAATATTATTTTTATGCAATCCAATACATTACTTTAAACAATTATTATTATTTTCAATATTGAAAATGTATTTATTAAAACAGATTATTACACACAGTAATATCACAATATTATTTTTATGCAATCCAATACATTACTTTAAACAATTATTATTATTTTCAATATTGAAAATGTATTTATTAAAACAGATTATTACACACAGTAATATCACAATATTATTTTTATGCAATCCAATACATTACTTTAAACAATTATTATTATTTTCAATATTGAAAATGTATTTATTAAAACAGATTATTACACACTGTAATATCACAATATTATTTTTATGCAATCCAATACATTACTTTAAACAATTATTATTATTTTCAATATTGAAAATGTATTTATTAAAACAGATTATTACACACTGTAATATCACAATATTATTTTTATGCAATCCAATACATTTCTTTTAACAATTATTATTATTTTCAATATTGAAAATGAATATGTATAAATTTAACACAGTATTACACACAGTAATATCGCAATATAATATATTCATCGCAGTTGACTTATTTCTATGGGTGCTATCAATGCCATTTCTGCTCTTAAGTCAAAGATACTATCAGTGAATAGTATGTTTCTTGATTTATCGCCCACTTAATATTCAGATAGGGGTTCTTGATCTTAAGTTATCTTGAGTCGTTTCATGTCTATATGTCAACAAAGTTCCAAGTACCATTTAAAACTAACATTTTATCAGTATTTATTCATCATTTGTCAATTCTATAGCCTCAAAGGTAGAATTATAAAGAAGTTTATGACATTTCTAGCTGAAAATGACAAGTATTTAGGAATATTTCACAACATTTGATATCTGTATTTAGCGGATCATGATATAAAGTTGTGAATATATTTGATTAATTTATCACAGGGACTGTATTTTGTGCCATTTTAGTGGTGCTTGACACTTACAAATATATGAAATTCACCAAGTATTTCCTTTTATATGGCTGGTTTTTTTTTTTCTGAAGTTATTTATACGGGCATAAGACACAATAATGTTTCTTTCAGAGAATTTGTCAATGAAACATTTACCGTTCTTTTAGATCTTAAAATGTGATCAAAATTTTAAAAAAGAAAAGCAAGAAAAATTGTTTCTCAGATTGTGAATTTTGTTTATTTGTTTTTCTGGTCTATTTATTAAATTAGTAAAAGACCACCTCATTATTAAGACCACCTAATTATTCAGACCACCTCATTATTCAGACCACCTCACTATTAAGGCAACCTCATTATTAAGACCACCTTATTATTAAGACCATATCTTACAATATAGTGAGGTGGTCTCAATAGTGAGGTGGTTTTAATAATAATGTGGTCCTAATAGTGAGGTTATCTTAAGTGACTCTTACAATGAGATGAACTCAATATTGAGGTGGTCTTAATAGTGAGGTGGTCTTAATTGAGGTAAATTACAAATGTAAAACATGAAACTTGATGACATGTTCTTAATTGTGAGGTGAACTTAATGGAAATGGTATTTATAGAGAGGTTTTTTTAATTGGTCTTAAAATGAAAAACGAGTCTGGTATATGCTAATTATTTACCTTTTTGTAAAAAAAAGAGAAAAGAAAAAAAAATCACGAATACAAGAAATATCTAGATTTTTGTGGTAAATTGACCACCCCTGAGTTGCCAATAACTATCATTTACCCCAGCCACATAAAAGGGTGGATTAAGATAACTACCCTACCCCAAAAAAATAATAACTCACTTGGGTGGTATCGATAAATCTGAAAGAAAAAAAAATGTTTTGAGAAATTTCTTGGGAGAACCAGATGTACCTTGAAATGATAATAAAATGATAAGAATTAGATACAAAGTTCTTTTTTAGATGCCTAGAAATCAGTCTTTAACTTGGTGACCCAACGGTTTGAGTACATGAGTGCTAAGATATTGTCGTTGAGTTCAAATCCAGATCAGTCTGTGGATTCATATTTTTAAAATCTCATCATTACTTTACCCATACCAGTGGTTGAGAATTTGATGCAGTCTTTAAAGCTGTGTTAGTAGAATTGATTGAATTTTCATTGAAACTTATAGATAGATAGATAGATAGATAGATAGATAGATAGATAGATAGATAGATAGATAGATAGATAGATAGATAGATAGATAGATAGATAGGTAGATAGATAGATAGATAGGTAGATAGATAAATAGATAGATAGATAGGTAGATATATAGGTAGATAGATAGATAGTTAGGTAGGTAGATAGATAGATAGGTAGGTAGATAGATCGATAGATAGATCGATAGATAGATAGGTAGATAGATAGATATATAGGTAGATAGATAGATGGCTAGATAGATAGATAGCTAGATAGATAAATAGATAGGTAGATAGATAGATGGCTAGATAGATAGATAGATAGATAGATGGATAGACCGATAGATAGATCGATAGATAGATCGACAGATAGATACATTGATATATTGATAGATGTGGAAAGTGCAGCCCTCTTAGGCAAGTTCTTGCCGCTATCGAGGGTTGATTGATGAGGTGAGAGAGAGGAGGAGTCCACCCATGTTCCACATTTACCCCCATGGGTGGGATCTTTTACTTGCCTCAGCATAGACACTGAGTAAAAGGGACTGCCAATTTAACGTCTCATCCGAAAAACATCTCCAGCTTGGATGTTGCTCATAGATAGATGGCCAAATGTAGATACTTTATTTTGATGGAAATGGTACAAAAATTATCATACAGTAAGACATTTACATTATGTTAACTATGAATTGTAATCTATCATAAATATAAGCCCATCAGGAAACCACCTGAGCATTAGCTGTAATGAAGGGTGCCCGAGCCCGGGATTGTACCCGAGTCCTTTTGAGGAGCAGACGGGCATCTTACCACTAGCTGCTTGAAAGAGGCATTATTTTACGCTAATTTGCATAACCAGTTACAATATGCCTAATAAAATCATTAACATTAGTTATTTGTGTGTACTCAGAGACTCTCTAAAAGAGTGGACAATTATTATATATATTGATATTTATTTCATGGACACATTGTGGCATAGCAATTCCAAGAATCAAATGCAATCAAAAATTAATTAAACATAAATGCAGAAATAATTTGTACAAAGAAAATGAAGAAGTTTTATTTTTTGATTAAAATAAAATAAGTCGCCAGTTAAATTGTCTCTCAAGTCCATTATGGCTTGTATAGAGCACTCATCCTCGGCTGAAAGAGTTCGTTCCTGTTGTTTCTGTCTTTCGAGAAACAACAAGTTTCTCCCAATCACAGTTTCGGCATTGCTGTGTTCAGCTATGTACCTCACCCTGTCATCTGGGCTTTGCAGCATACTATTCCATAGTTTAAGGAACATTCTGCCAATCGCTATCAGGGAACCACACTTGGTGGGAGGAATCCAGCACACTTCAACTATATAATGAAACATTCCTCCACAACCCAGTCTGACTGTAAATAGTCTGTGAATAGTCTGTAATCATTAAAGTGCAATAAAATGCCAGGAATTAGCTATAAAATTTCCTAGAAATGCCAAGAAATAAATTTACAAGGAGGGTTGTTCAACTCTCGGTGGTGTTCTAGAGGGGTGCAAAGAGTCTCTGAAGAGGAGGGGTATAACGAAGTACCCCACTTTACCCTCTGCCTACAGCAAGAATATGAAGAGGGGTGAAAAAAAACGTGCCTGGAATACTTCTTGCACTGCTATCAGGTGGCTGCCATGGGGTCTAGGGACACATTGAGACAATGTGTAAAGCCAAGACAATTACATTGTAACCCCACGATTAAGACCACCCTTGGGAATCACTGAAGTGGTCTTAATATCGAGGTACTCTTAATATCGAGGTGCTCTTAATTCTGGAACTTGACAGTTTTGTGACAAAGTGAAGTGGTATTAATATAGAGGCAGTCTTTGATGTTGGCTTGGTTAAGATAGATAGATAGATAGATAGATAGGTAGGTAAAGATAGGTAGATAGATGGATAGATAGATAGATAGTTATAGATAGATAGGTATAGATAGGTAGATAGATAGATGGATAGATGGATAGATAGATATATAGATGGCTAAATAGATGGATAGATAGATAGATAGATATATATTGACAGTGCAATGGAACCTCCCAATTAGGACCACCCTTGGGAATCACTGAAGTGGTCTTAATATCGAGGTGGTCTTTATTCTGAAGCTCTTTTGTATTGTAATAAGTTATGTGACCCATCCAAGTGATCTTAAAAATAAGGCGGTCTTAATATTCCGTGGCCTTAATTGGGGGATTCTACTGTATAGCAGAACTTCATTATTAAGGTAACCTTTTGTCTAGAATTTACTGAACTCAATGGTGGAAAGTCTTTACTCCAAGGTAAGGTTTATTGCAGAGATTGGTTCGGCTAAAACCACTGGCGTATCCAGTCCTGCCTCTATGGGGGAGGGGGGGGGGGGCAGCCTCTACGGGGGGGGGGGGGAGCAAAAGCTTGACTGAAAGAGGTTCTTGTCAGTCATTTCATAGAAAACGTATAGTAATTAAGGCTGCTACGGGGGGGGGGGGGGCATGGCCCCAATGCCCCCCCTCCCCTGGATCCGCCAGTGGCCAGAACCTTAGTTAGCTTGATGGTTAGGTGGTCTTAATAGTGGTGTGAGTTACTGATAGTGTTCTTAGTTATAGGTCATGTCTGTGACATTCATATTTAGATTATTTGATCTATACACAAGCAAGCATACGTTATTCTCAGCATTTTTGACACTGAATGCAAAATCAAACAGTACATGGCCAATTGTGCCACGTGCGTTTACCGAGTTTGGATAAACGCATGGAAAATGCATTGTTTTTCCTCATTATAATTAGCTAAAAACCATGCGTTTTCCATGTGTTTATCCTTGACATGGAACAGGCACGTGGCACATTTGGCCATGTAGATTCAGATCAGATTCAGATTCAGATCACATTTATTTGCTCTATTTTCTTTTTTTTTTACATCATTTCCACATTAAAACAGTGTAGAGCTGGGGGACTCCTCCATGTATAATGGTACTATAAGTTAAAGATGGCATCAGAATTCTAGTATCATTCATAAGTATCAGTGGCTGTCAGTGCCACTCTGTGGCTATATGGGTTCACTGCATTTATCATTGTAATCTACAAGTTATAGTGAGAGAAAGAGAGAGAGAAAATTCTTTATTTTAGTGAAATGGGCTCATGGCACTCATGGCCTAACCCCCAGCCCTCAAGTTATATGTCAGGTCATAAAAATTGAGTTAGGAGAGGTTAGATATTCTAAAAAAATCTCAAGTGAAGTGTCTGCCTACATGGCCAAATGTGCCACGTGCGTTTTCCATGAGAAGGATAAACGCATTGAAAACGCATGGTTTTTAGCTAATTATAATGATGCAAAAACCATACGTTTTCCATGCGTTTATTCAAACGAATTGGAAAATTGGAATGTACTAGGCAATATTTATCTAGCGTGTATAGGCCTATTTGTATAATGTTATGATGTGTAAATTTTTCTTTTTTGTCGCATGGTCAAAAAGGAGGATCATTAAAACTTTCTGTAACTCTCTGTATAGCTTTCTGTGGCTATGGCTCTGCAAATCTTCGAACAATGTATCACATTCTGTCATTGTAGTTTACAAGTTTTACGTCAGATCCTATACAAAAAATCAAAATTGTCCATTGGTGAATATTTTTTAATGTGACTGTCACTGTAGTTTACATCAGATACTACACTAAAAATTAAAAGGGTCGATTGGTTTTTGATGTAACTGTCATTGTATTTCAAAAGATTTACGTCAAATACTACAAAAAATCAAAGCGTTTATTTGAGATGAATTCATTTTGACGTGACTATCACTGTAGTTCATTAGATACCACAAAATATCAAAAATATCCATTGATGGCGAATACATTTTGATGTCACTGTCATGGTAGTTCACAAGTTTTACGTCAGATATTACAAAAAAATGAAAGCGTTCATTGGTGGCGAGTACTTTTTGACGTTACTGTATGTAATGATACAATGCAAGCGATGACTATTCTTGCTGGCTGTAGACACCTCTTGTAAGGGTTGTTCAGAAACCACTAGTTGTCTGGTTTTTCTTGCTGATAAACAAATCACCCAAAGCTAAGTGCTTCTCTGGTTTTGTGCTGAGATGAAGAAAAGGGGTAAAGGGTCTGTCCGCAGTCGGTTAATTGCCCTAAGGGCGTAATTGGTAAAGTTACAACTTACTAGACCCAAAAAAAAAGGAAGAAGATTCAGAAGCTTTCAGAATTTGATGCAAATTCAAACTGTAATCGAAGTAACTTAGTTCAAGATGGCATCGAAATTCTCTAGAACACCGAAAAAAATTTTAATTTTTGTAAAAAAATTATTTCAGATGCTTTCAGATTTTGCTGCAAATTCAAAATGTAATCGAAGTAACTAAAGATGGCGTCAGATTCTCTTGTACGTGAAAACAAATTAATGTAAAAAAATTGAAGTGACTTAAAAATGGATTAACTTGTATGGAAATTTTGGAAAACATAGACGTCAATCATTTTGGTCAAAATTGTCAATTCTCAAGATTTTGATGAAAATTCAAAATGTAATTAAAAAACTTCACTTACGGATGGCAATGATTCTCTAGCTGAAAAAAAAAAAGGTCAATTTTTGGTCAAAATTTATTCAGATGTTTTCTGATTTTGATGCAAATTCAAAGTGTAATTGAAGTAACCTTGTCAAAGATGGCATCAGATTCTACATGATCATATCAGTATTTTTATAATGATACGATAGGTATCACGATACAGTAAAACCGATACGATAGGTATCGTGATACGTATCCTTAAGCTATATCAATGAAGAAAGCCTACGATACTGACAATCCACTATGAAATATAATGAACAAATCTTAATGGAATAATCCAGACTGTTGTTTAATCCTTGTATTTTATTTTTTTATGACACATGTATCTTTTTGATGCTCTGCGGTCAATAAAATTCTCTATATATTTAATGTCGTTGTAATTAAAGTGGGCTGATATTTTTCTTCAAAATCTTGTTTACTCAAAAAAACGCCGCTCTGCATACAGTTTACATGTATTGTTATGAATAATGTACCAGTACAAACGATATGTCGAGAACCGGTGTACAGCCCTATTTTTACAAGTTATTTATATTGGAAGTTTATTTGTGAAACAAAATCTAAATAGGATAGGATATGATAGGACTTTCTCAGTAGAAAACCTTTACTGTTAATTCAACTTAATTGTCTTCTGTGAAAACCTTAAGATGTACTTAAGTACCTTACAGAGACAAAAGTCTGCCAGTGTTACATAATCATTTTGAAGCTGTCTGCACTTTTATAGTGGCTATGGTTGACTGCTGTAGTTTCTTTATTAAAAAACACAACCTTTGTTATTTTTAGAAACAGGCTTTTGGCATCTGAACATGTGGTGGGTGTGGGTGGGTGGATTAGGGCTTTATGTTCTGTATTTCTGCACCTGATGGGCTAATTAGGACAGGCAGGGTGCTGGGTGGGTGGATTAGTGCTTTACGTCCTGTATTTCTGCTCCTGGTGGACTAATTAGGACAGGCATGGACCATGGCAAGCAATGAGATGAAGGATGAAACAGCCATCCAACTTAGGCTTGACCGGGAATTGAACCCGGGACCCAGTGGTTAAACAAGATTGGTGTTTATTTAATAAAATTATAGATTTACATTCTCCACTCAGTTGCTGTGAGCCAATTAGAATGCTTCATTGTCATCCAGCATGAGTGTGTGTTGGATGGCTGCAGAATATGTTGGATGGCTGCAGTGTATGTTAGATGGCTGTGATGTATGTTGGTTGGCTGCAGTGTATATTGGATGACTGCAGTCACTGTGTATGTTGGACTGCTGCAATGTATGTTGTATAATAACTATAATGTGGAATTTGCAATGGTGGATGGTGTGTTTTCCAACATAAAGTTTTGTGGGATGAGGATATATTATATTGGCCTGCCTCTATTTTAGGGCCTGCTGTGAATCAAGAATATACAGTATATATGCTGACATTTGAACCCGCACTGAGCACTCAATCTCCATGTATCAAAACTGTATACAGTATATATGCTAACCTGTTGAAGTATTTATAAATAAATCAATTCCTTGAAGAAATATTTGTCCAAGCTCTTTGACTTATATTGGTCCTTGAAGTTTTCCTTGTTGGTTCATGGACTCTTCACAAGCTTTTGATCTTGTCTCAAGAAACATTTGTGGCTATTTGTTGATGTTCTGATTGATTCAATTTGTTCCTGGACAATACCTCAATATAACCTGGCTATTGTTATGAGTGTACTCATTAAAATCAAGATATTTTGCTTACACTGTAAAAAATGTCCCTGTAGTTTTTACAGCATCTTTCTGGCGAATTTTTGCACAATGTCTTGCTGCAAAAATTACAGTTACAAGTTGGTCTATCGTAAAGTAGAACAAACGGATGAATGGTGTAAAATTTACAGCACATGCTTCTGGTAAGTTGTAATGACCGCTTACTGTGAAATCTTACAAAGGGCCCCTTACTGTAAATGCTGTTGTACTTTGATGTTAAGCCAACTGATGAGCCCCTATGATAAGCCAATGTTGGGCCATCTACTGTAAATGTTACGGTATTACTACAGTTCAACTTTAC
Organism: Alitta virens; assembly: GCA_932294295.1. NCBI lineage: Eukaryota > Metazoa > Annelida > Polychaeta > Phyllodocida > Nereididae > Alitta > Alitta virens. The sequence goes on along the minus strand of OW028585.1, from coordinate 28,748,326 downwards.
TGTATCTTACCACAAAATGCTGCGGTATCATGGTGTAGAGTAATTTTACAGTATTTTATTCTATATCACAGCATTCATCTCAGCTGTAGGTAAATTTGATAGCATTATGCTGCAGGATAGATTTACAGCATCTTGCTGTAAATAATTATATACGGTAGCGTGCTGCATGCCAAAATAACTGTATTTTACCGTAAAAATTACGGTTTAATTGTAAGACTACTACGGAAACTCGTTACAGTGTATCTGTTTAACCAGATTCGTATATAATGCAATTGAACAAAACCTGGTTATAACAAACTCTTTTTGACCACATGTTGACCATATGTTGACCACATGTTGACCACATGGTTTGTTATTAGTTGGTATTTTGATGGATTTTGCTTCATTGATAATGAAAATTTTAATGTATAAATATATAATGTATCTTTAGTACATTGTAATTAAGCTTTTATAAAATTTATTGTTTTTTTTTATTCAATTTATGTTACATATTTATGGTGTATGTGAACAAGTCTATATACTAATTGGAAAACGTGACACCAAATATTATTAAATTTCAGGATTTTGATTAACTTTTAATTGTAATTGAAGTAATATTGTTTGAGGATGGCATCATTCAGTCAGTATTGTTCAAAATGTACAGTATTGCCCAAAAACATTTTTACCGATATTTATTGCACTGTAAAAAATTGCTGTACTTTCGCAATAAATTACTGTAAATTTTACAGTAAACTTTTTATAGTGCAGATTTTGATGAATGTTAGAACTGCACTGGAAGTAAAAATAAGGATGGGGTAATTTTTGCTACTTAATTGGGTCGATTCTCTGGTATCACAAAAAAAGTTAATATCAGAATAGCTGTCTATTCATAAATGCGTTCACTCTATTCATTGCATTGTATAATTTACATACAATGCCTGGGAATTAACTTAGGTACCTATGAAATGTCAAAAACATAAACATATTACTGTATTACAAAGATGATACTAAAATGTATGCAGATAGTTTCGGATTTTGACGTTTAATCAAACTGTAATTGAATTAAGTTACTTAACGATGGCATCAGATTCTCTCCTATCATGCAAAATAAAATATAAAATGCGTGTTTTGGCATCAGATTCTATGGCGTCATGCACAAAAAATGTGTTGTGTAGTTATGCTATATATATACACAAATTTTAATATTAATCAATTTTTTTGATGTATTTTTTTCAGCTGTTGGTAATGAAGTGGACCTACTGCACATAATTGGCATTCCTATTAACCCCACCGTGGGATTCGCTACAGGGTGTGATGGCTACCCCGCGTTTAAACTATTGGCGGATTCTAATATCCTCAAGCCCGCTCCTGGATTTTTTACTCAATTGTACAAGAACTTTGCCATTTTGGCTACGGTTTTACCTACAAATGAAGACGGAGGATTCTTATTTGCAGTTACAAGTCCCAGTGACACTTTAATTCAGTTTGGTTTAAGTTTGTCTCCAATATTCGAAGAAAGATCAAACTTAACTTTATATTATTCAAATTATGTTACGAGTACAGAATCGCAGGTTGCGGCCACTTTTTCGGTACCAATGAGAGCGCATGACTGTGCAAAATTTACTATCAAAGTACAAGGAAAATACGTTACGTTAAATTGGGATTGCGAGGAATATGGGAAACAAAGGTTCGAAAGAGTCATCGCGGAATTGAACTTCGATCCCGCTTCTACTGTTTACGTTGGTCAAGCTGGGCGTATACATAACCAGAAATTTTTGGTGAGCATTAATGTCATTGTTTTACATGTTATGGGTGATTGTAACGACGTCCTGAGATGGATCCAAAACATTCTTTTTGAAAAGAACGAAAGATATGTTCCTCATCGACAATCGTTCTTGAATGTTTTGGATCTGACGGCTGCAAATTTGGTAATGGCTGGCCACAACTACTTTACAGTCGGGCACTGTAATTTTCTTGCTTACAACTTTTTAAAAGCTTTTTTCTTATTTGCCTTTTGAGTTTTTTTGCCTCGTGAAAAGAACCCGTAACGTTCTGGATTCTTAACTGTTACGGTGGCCATCTTATTATTCAACGGGTATAAGTTTACCCAAGAACTTTGAATATAATCAAAGGTGTAAACTTTGTATTATAAAGTGCAAACAAAAATAAAAAATTCACTTTTAAATTCTAGGGATCACTACAAGAGTTGAAAGTGACAGGGGACCCGGATGACGCTTTATCAAGATGTGATGACGAATTTGTAAGTAGTTACCCAGCTGATGAGCCACATCGGCTCGGCGCCAGCCCGGCGTTGGCCAAAGCTGGCCAACGTTGGTACGACATCGATCCGATCTCGAATGATAGCTGGGTTAACATTGTGGCAATTCTTATTTTTTTTATATTAAGATATACCGTAACGGAGGGTATTATCGAGGGCAGGTATTATCGACACTCAAATTAGAATGTTGACAATTTTGTTAACAAACCAATTTAAGTGTCGATAATACCTGCCTGTCGATAATACCCTCCGTTACGGTATATTTTTGTGTTGTCGGAAATTTTTTTTTAAAGTTGCGCCAGAATTAGTAGGACCGATAATAAAAGTTTGAAAGAAGTATGTAAAAATATTTGTCAATGTTGATTTTTAAAAACATTTACTGTTGGGGTTTTCAAATATAGATTCATATTTCTTTAAACTTGAATATTTTACAATTAAAAATAATTTTAATGCATCTCTTTTACTAATATGAATGAAAATATACATGTCTATTTCGACCAATAGATTAATTGATTGAATTTCTAGGATCCCATGTCCAGTGGGTTAGGGTCTGGACTGGAGGGCAGCTCCGTAAGTTTTAACTTTTTATATTCTTTTTTTTTGTGGAATTTCATTAAACAATTCAAATTCTTGGCATTTTTATAAATTTTTTTCTCACAATAGGCCTATATTGTTACCATTTTTTAGATCGTTGAACTGCATGATAAATTCCAAGGCGAAAAAGGTGATCCCGGTATGCCGGGAGTCAAGGGCGACCGGGGTGAACCGGGTCCCCCTCCACCATTCATAACCCCACCTCCACCAACATTTGTTAAGGGACTGAAAGGTAAGATAGAAGCTTTTTAAATTACTATTTGTTTCTTTGATATGTCATTTTATTTAAGACTTAGATCTACACTAGTTACAGTAACCGACACGGAAGTTGTGCCGTCAATAGACTTGCCAGGGTTAATATATATATAGATTTTATTGACATGTAAAATATCATAAGTGATACATATGTCATTCAGTTAAAAGATAACATGAAAGAGACATTAATGTAAATACAGAAAGCAATAAAATTTCAATAATCAAGGTTCCAGCCACCAAGTTAACTTATAATATGTGTTTAAAATCCACATACACAATAGAAAAAAAATACAAGCCGCTAATAAAAACATTTCACTCTTAAAGTCCAAAACATGACAAGCACATCATAACTAATAAACTAATAAACTAAATTAATAACTGTGTGGAAACAGGAGATGGTTTTCTCTACACATCGGCTTGAAGGAGAAACTTTCCTAAACTATTTAATAACTCAGGTTCCTTGTTTGTCATTATTGTTGTAAACTTAGTTATATCATCTAGAGACAAGAAGTTGTTAATAAATTTAGTTGCATTCAAAAAAAGGTTAACACGGTGTTGCTCATTACCAGGACAGACAATCAAACAGTGAATTTCGTCTTCTACAAAGTTTAACGTACACTTTTCACATATTCTATTTGGAGCAGGAATTATTGGTTTATGGTGTCGACCTGTTTCAATCTTCAGGCTATGTGAACTTGTCCTAAATCTAGCTATTTTAGTTAACACTTTGCGAATTTGTTGCAATTCAAGATAAGGTTCTATTCTACAATCAGTTTTAAATAGTTTATATGTCCTAAGTTTTGGTTGTTGTGAACTGTCATTTATTGCATTTATAAGTCGCTCATGTTCGGCTTCATAGAGTCTTAGTTTCACTGTGTTAGAGATATTATCAATGTCAAAGTTTCTGAGGTTACTAATATCATATTCAATGTTGCAGTTATTTAATACATGACACACTTTACTGAACCAGTTATTTCCATTTACTGCATTCACATAAATTTCCTTCTGAAAATTTAAACATTTCTTAAGTAAACTGTCATCAGGTGCTCTTCCCAATCTTATCCAGTAATTCACCATTCTAATTTTCTGTCTGACATGCAATGGGAATCTACCTGTTTCACCATAGACTGCTAAAGATGGTGTTTGTTTTCTAACTCCTAATATGTTTTTAAGATATGCAAAATAATAACGACCGCCAGGGGCAGATCCAAAACATTCCAACACAGAAAACCTGTAGATTTGGGGCATATCTATCGTTCTGGTTGCAGATGGCGACATCACCTGCGTGACGACATCGCTAATGTGATTGCCAAAATATTATTAAAACAGTAATTGCTGAAGTTTTGTGTGCATCGTGTGAATAATGTTATCACGTACACTTGGCAACATTGATTTTCGACATCGAGATAAAGTGCAATAAACACTTATAAGCTGTCAGAGTTATAGAATACTCAATGATACAACAATTAGTTTTCGAATCATCAACTTGCAATGTGATGTTTTAGGGGGGTGAATATTGAAGTCGTGGCGAATTTCAATGTCGTTGAGTGAAGGTGATGTCGCCAACTGAAAAGTTTGGGATCTGCCCATGGCCGTCGCTATTAACCAGTTTGTTACGCCAGCAAGTCTTTTGATGGCCACAACTTCCGTGTTGGTTACTGTAATTATGTGACCCTGTGTAAAACTTGTGAAGTAGAATTGATTTACTTCAAAAGTCAAAGTGGGGAATTATAATTATTTTCTTTAGCATAAATTTGTCTTACTGTATTTGTATTATTTGTATGAAGGAATGAATATACATTATAGTATACTGTTTAAAAATGAATATTATTTCCACTTTTCTTAATTCTGTGATATTCTTAAGATAAAGCATTGAAATTGGTAACTTTTTCATTAATGTTAAACAACAGAATAAACTCTAAAGATATAATTGTACAGGGAGTTTTTAGATTAACACCAGAGGGCAGTCATTTGCAGCTTACACTAGTGGTGCCCTCTGCTGTTAACTTATTACCTTTGTGAAGCCAAAGTATTCTAGAATACAGGAGGCTATTGCAGTTGCTTAAACAAAATATTACATATCATCTATGCAGATAATGACACCAAAATCGAAGTTTTGTCTTATACCCAAATCGAAGGTTTGTTTTAGAACTTAAGATTGTATAATAAGTGAATGAAGATATGATTTTATTGAAATTTTTGTTTAATGAAAATTTCATCAAGAGCTTAAAGAAAATCAATTTAGTGCCAAGGAATGCACTGGACTGATTTTGCGGATTGCAATTTTAGAATAAAGATTGCACATTTATTTAGATACAAAATTACTTTTTAGGTATATTAAGTAATCATCGAAAATCGTTCACAAGAGGTAAATTTATGGCAAATGTTTCTGGTTTTAAGCTGAGTCTCATTGTACATAAAAATGTATATATTTAACCTGTTGTCAAAGACAGATGTGATGATGAGATAAAAAAAAATTTTGGTCACGCTAAAAAATAAGATTCGATTAGTCACGCTTAAGAAACTCAAAATGAGATTCCATGTCTTGGCGCAACATCAGTGTTGCAATAAACTCCAATTAATGACTTGTCGGTCGGTTCAACGTAATGTTGTGAAGACAAAATGTACACATACAGACAAAATGGACGTAATAATGTATTGCTAATATATATGTATATAAGAAGACAATTTCCATGAACATGTTTTTTTTCTTCATTTTTCCGCTCAGGTGACCAAGGATTTCCGGGACTTCCAGGTGATAAAGGGGACCGTGGCAACCCAGGCCAGGACGGACAACCAGGACCCCCAGTAAGAAATATATATTTTTATTTAAAAACAAAGTAAAACATTACCTTAACAAGCAAACTTTCTTTTTTTACTTAAAAAAAAAAGTATTCTCTTAAGAATTGATCTTCATCTGAAATTGTGAGTTTGTGTTTACATTTTATTTATAACAAAATTACTAAGAGAGATTACTACAATTAAACAGCTTTTTTTATAAGTATGCATTCTTTAATTAAAGCTGGATTGTCACTTAATATAAAATGACAGTGGCCAAAATCTATTGCATTCACTTCATTGTATTCTTAATACTGATTAACTACCATCCAGAGCCTTGCTGGGTTCACTATCTCTCTATAAAATAAATAAACTTCATTTACTTCTACTTAATTTTTCATGCTATCAAAAATTAACTATGTAAACAAACCAAGTGCTGACGTCACAATACTCAACAATGGGTGATGATGCCATTTCCAATGTTTTGACCTCGATTTCTTTCAATGTATCATATTTATTTTTTTGTAATTAATGCCTGATAGATTCATTAGCTAACACATTTAGAAAATGGGGATTTTTTTTCCAACTCAAAATGACTTAAGTTTCATCGAGCATAAGAGTGGCAAATAATAATTTTTTCTTTGATCATAAGTAATATTTTTGAGTGAACTCATGTCAGGTGAAATGATACTGATTTAAAAAGGAAAAATTAATTTATAAAGGTTACCAGAGAATTTGATTCATTATATCATGAGATTTTTAATTTATTTTTCGTTCACCAGGGGGAGCCAGGTGAGATTATTGAAGGAGAACCAGCGAGCTCCGGTTTACAAGGACCTCCCGGTTTACCAGGCCGAAAGGTGTTTATTTTTAAATAATTCCATAAATATTTACCCTCGATATCAATGTTGTTAAGTATCATCCATTTATTAACTTGTAGAGGTGAAACACATTCCTACATAAAAATTATCAAGTGCTTATTTTAAGCTCGGGTAAAGATATTTACCTTCAAGATATGTATGTTCGCACATTTTGCAGTTTTTCTGAAATTAATTTTTTTTGCCTTATCAAATGTGCAGTAGACTGATTTTTTTTGATTGATTTTATTTGGCGTCTTAATTTTCTTTCAGTTTTGGGTAGGGGCATGTCTGTATCCCCCAGTATGGGCCTCCGTTAACCCGTCATGATAATAATAATAATAATGTATATTTTTTCTCAGGGAGAACCGGGAGAAAGCATTGTTGGTGCGCCCGGCGTTCCCGGAACTTGCGGAGGAGGTGGTTTTGACGATATTGAGGGATCCGGGGAACTATGCCCCCCTGGACCTATGGGACCTAGAGGTTTACCAGGAATACCCGGACTCCAAGGACCTCCGGGTCCACCAGGAAATCCCGGTGAGTTCTATAGTAGGATGCAAAATAAATGTACTACTGTTTTTCTGTCATATTAATCCCAAAAATGGCTAAAAGCAGCACAATACGGGCAGAAATGTTAACAACAAATTGAATCCCACCAACCTTTTAGCTAATGAAAACACTTCTGTAAAACTACATGGCCAATTGTGCCACGTGCGTTTTCCATGCATCATTATAATTAGCTAAAAACCATGGGTTTTCCATGCGTTTATCCTTCTCATGGAAAACGCACGTGGCACATTTGGCCATGTATAAGCTTGAGATATATTATCCATTGCGCATTCAGCTGATACTCTGAGACATTTATTAGAGACAAATTATCATTTGAAAGATAGTAATCTTAAAAAGTTTACTAGTTCAGAGCAGGATTTTTATAAGTTAGAAAGTTAGGATTTGACTTATTTGCAACATTCTGTCCATTTTGTGCTGCTGCTCCAAGATTTTTATGATTAATTATCACCGAAAAACAAGTGGACATTTGTTATGGATCCTACTCTAGTTCAATATAGTTCAATATATGACATGCGTTTTGCAGCTGCTGGGTGGTTCAGTGGTAAGATGATTGTCTGCTCCTCTGTAGTAGCTGGGTCAACACCTCCACAAGGCTTCCAACCACTGTGTCCTGGGTTCAATTCCCGATCGAGCCTAAGTTGGATGGCTGTTTCATCCTTCGTCTCATTGCCATGGTCCCTGCCTGTCCTAATTAGCCCATCAGGTGCAGAAATACAGGACGTAAAGCCCTAATACACCCACCCACCCGCCACACTATACCTCTACCAGTTGGACCACAAAGGATATATCCAGACATGCCAAGTCTTGCGCATTCGGCGTGAGTCTCATGCATTGGGTTGCTGTCTCACGCCTCTGGACTTTAGTATTTTCTTTATATTTAATTTAACTCATGAAATGGGGACCAGAATAAAACTTTAATATTTTAATGTAAACTGGTTGGAAAGAACTCACACATTCACCACTCCAGAACTTTGCATCTCTGGATATATCTCTCCTAGCGAACTTAGCCAAGTGCTAGGAAATGGGGTTACGGATGCTGTCTGAGTTCTTATTTACTCCATACAGCACAATGGACCAAGGCGCTAAGAAACTTGCTGGTCTAAAAAAGTGGTTGCAACGCTTTCGCGCTGTTCAGTAGGTGCTTCTTTTGATGTATCGCCATGTCGGATTGGCTCAACGGCCGTTAAATTAATTGTTTTTTGATTCCGTGCCTTGACCACTTTCATAGTTTATAACAAGTCATTATGCAAAAAAAAGAAAATTCTTGGTCATTGTGTGGAAGTGGTCAAGTTTTCTTAGTGCAAGGCCCGAGCAGTGGGCACCCTTTCTGAGCATCATACACTTATCACATGTGTTACATTCCAACTAAATATCATTTAGATGACGATGTTGAATTGGCAGTCCCTTGTACTCGGTGTCTATGATGAGGCAGGTAAAAAGACCCCACCCATGAAGTAAATGTGTGACATGGGCGAACTCCTCCTCTCACCTCACAAATCAACACTCGTGAGTGGCAAGAACTTACCAGAAAAGTAAAAACCTCAATTTTTTCAGAGGTTTTTTAGAAGGCAGCCTTATAGTTTAGCAACGAACACACAACCTTGTGATGTCATAGGGTCATTACGTCACCAAACAAAGGTATACAGCAGCTCCCCCTGTTAGCTTGAAAGACCCCTATTGGCGGATACCGTAATCACAAGGTCACCCAGCTGCAGCAATTGTTGCAAAGTCTCTGAGAAAAATATTAGGAAACTTTATGGGCGTGCTCGCATTTATCACCAAGAACTATACTACAATATGAATTAATTTTGTAACAAGATACCTTTAGTAGTCAACTTAAAATTTTCAATATTTACTTAACTAATGGGTAATCAATGTCTGTGTTTATTTTTAGCACCCGTGTCCAGTGATTTTGGAGCAAGTGTAAGTCAAGCAATTGATTTTCTGTATTTATGATGAATTTAAGTACTTTACGATTAAGTTAAATGATACAGAATGTAATCACACCTCAGCCATGTCACAAAACTGACCATTGCCCATAAAGGTCATTGTGACGTCATTGCCGGTGTTTTGAGGTCTTATACTGGTCAACAGAGGATTTTTACGGAAGGTTCTCAATATTTCCACCAAATGGCTACCACAGAATACTGCAATTCTATTGGCTGAAAAAGTTCCCACCATTGACTGTGATTGGCTGAAGCAAAGTGCATCCTAGCAGCAATATTTTAGTACATTTTAATGTGTATTTGACATCTTATCATTCAATTGATTTCTGTTATTTCCCTGAGAAAATTATATTTTTGGAATCAGTTATCTATGATCTACTATGTCTGAAAAGCAAAATGAGTAATAACAGGAGAAGAAAGAATTATGTCTTGGTGAATTCAGGGCTGCTCGGTGAAAAGACTCGTATCGCACTGCAACAGAGGTTTTATATATGGTTGAGGTGTGAATGGAGATTATTAAGATGCTGCATGATATTTATTATCCAAATGTCAACATTACGCATTGAGATAATAAATATTATATTAATTAGATTATTTTAATTAGATTCCCTCACCCCCAGTACCTGGTCAGCCTGGACTCAAGGGAGACAGGGTAAGTCGTAAAATACAAAATCTTTACGATCGAACAGACTCTGAACGAGTAGACTCAGTAGCGTTTTTCCGATTTATTACTTTAATGACGTGAACTATTTAAAGATGCCCAGATGGCAAATGGCTCCAATGGACTAATTTTTAGCGAAGTTTTATATGGACAGCAGGAGACTCGAGGCGCTATACTAGCAATAATAGTGTGATTATATAGATAGACTAAAGATGAAGAACAATATGGCAATCATTTTCCATTAAATAGCATCAACTTTTCGTTTTAATTCCTGTTGGCACATTTCTTGTATCGATGTATTTTATCTTCAGATGACACATGTATACATTTTGCTTTCAGGGTTTTGACGGATTGCCAGGAGTAGAAGGAAGGAAAGGAGAAAGAGGAGATAAAGGAGACGATGGAAATGACGGTCGACCGGGTTTAATGGGTCCCGCGGGTCCACCTGGTCCACCCGGGCCACCCGGAATATCCGGAGAATTTGTAAGATTAAAGTTCTATTATCCATCAATTCATGGCCGTTTAAATGTGCAGGGGCGGAAAAAAAAAGTTGCAAACCAATTTAATGAGCAAGATTTTGATATTAAAATGACTTTCTAATTGAAGTGAACCTTTTTATGTGCAGAGTATTTAGATAATGAAGACTTTGTCCAATTAGACTGCTTTTGATTGTGCCTGTAGCATAGCTATTACATTTTGTGTGATACAGGCAAACAACTTTGATAAAATTAGCAGTACAGTTGAAATTTTTATTATAAGAAAAATAATAAGACAAATACACGTATTTACATTAGAATGAATAATAATGGCTGATGAATGATGGACTGTGGACTTCTATTGTCATGATTTAAGAAGGGCTATTGGTTTGTTTCTTGGCTACATGCATAGCAATTTTTTGCATAGCATATTGGTGGGTATTGCGACAGGAAATGGTTCTTTAATTTTTTGGAGAATGTTTACGATATCTATGTTTTCTATGTATCTATGTATCTATGTATCTATCCATCTATCTATCTATCTATCTATCTATGTATCTATGTATCTATGTATCTATCTATGTGTCTATCTATCTATCTATCTATCTATCTATCCAGCCATCTATCTATCTATCTATCTATCTATCTATCTATCTATCTATCCATCTATCTATCTATTTATCCATCCATCTATCTATCCATCTATCTATCTATCTATCTATCTATCTATCTATCTATTTATCTATCTATTTATCAATCTATCTGTCTTTCTATCCATCCATCTATCTATCTATCTATCTTTCTATCTATCATACATTTTTTTGTATCGAGTCACTTTTTGCACCATGGATTGTTATGCATGTCGATGACATTTCTGTGGCAGGAATTTGACGGATCAGGGGACGTAGAGAGTGGCTTGGAAGGAGGTCTGATGATCGGCAGCGGATCGCTGCGTCCATCTGGAAGACCAAGCATGCCAGGCCCAAGGGGTCCCAAGGGCGAGAGGGTGAGTAAACATGCATGTCTGCATGACTACAAGGTGTAGATGATGTTAGGACGTAACCAAGATCAGCGGTTGTTGCCCTCCGAGAAACTGAAGATTGTGGCCTGATCCTTGATACTGAATTTTTGCATTTTCTTGGGAATCGAAGCTGTGTATGAGTCATCCCATTGAGAAACCTTGAGATTCTGACTTACCTTCAGGAGAAATTGTTACAGAAACCCAATTGCACGTTGAGCAATGAAAGTCTGCAGGATTAGTCCTGAGATGTTTTGCTGCTGATAGCACTATATTTGACAGTCATTCAGGAAAGGTCATTGAAGAAAAACAACTTTATAGTGGTCGGTAATCAACACTTATCATGACGTCGCTAAAGTGAAAGTCTTGTTAGCAAGACTGCTGATGACATCATTACTGTGTGACGTCATCATCTTTGCAAACAAAGCCACAACTTTCACTTTATTGGCCAATAAGATGCAGCCTTTCATGACCATGCGTCCCATGTATATGAAAAAATCCTCTTCACTTGACTTCATGTGATAATTTCAGGTTTTTACGCATGGCGTTGCTAAATGATTTTATGTGCTATCAGTAGGTTATTTTGTCTATTATCTAAGTGTGTAACAGCTGTTAGCCAAAGTAACAAGGAAACGGAGTAATTCTAATTCTCCCAAGACCTGTCTTCAGAATCTCAAGGTTTTCCAATAGGATGAACCGCGACCCATGCTCGCGCATGGGTCCCTGGGGCTACTATGGATTATGGTTGCAGGTTCTCACTGAATTAGGCACATGATTTTTTTAATTGCTCGATTAATTTGCAGGGTTACCAAGGCGCCCAAGGGCCACAAGGATTCAAGGGCAACATGGGTGATCCGGGAGAATCAGGATTACCAGGCCTCAGCGGCTTAGATGGGGAACCGGGCGAACATGGACCACGGGGAGAGAAGGTGAAGTTTTATTATCATAATTACGGGCTAGAGCATCTGTTACGTTAGAAGGAGACTTTCTATAATGTTTACAATTTATCAGGTATAATATCAGCAAAGTTGTGGGGTTCATTAACAAGAATATTATTTTTCAAAAAAAGAATAGATACTTGGTGTTGTGTGTAGAATGGCAGCAGCACTAGGCCTACAATGTAAACACTTTAATACAGTATGATGGCTACTGCCTCATTGAGACCAGTGTTTGTGCCTTGTATACTCCATTCTTAACTCAGAATTTTACAAATTTTTTATCTATTGTATAAATATAAATTCTGCTCATTTCCCTGAACAATTCAGTCCTTATTTGAAAATGGGACCAATATTAGAAGAGCAGCAGCCCTTTAAAGTATATGAATACCTATGCCATATATAGCATAGGCATCCCCCTCCCTACCTTCGCTGCCTACGCTGCTGCTGCGTTGACCCATATATTGTCAAAACTCAGAGCGTTCGTTCGCTTAAATATACCTGGTCTGTCATAGAACATAGTATGATAGGTCTATACTTGAGGCCTAGGCCCAGGTATAAAAATGACATCCACAGAGTAATACCCAGAGGGGACACTGCAATTGAACCAAAGACAGCCTGCTCAGGGTTAGTGTTCCACACAAAATGACAAGCCCGCAGAGTGACCTGCTTCCATGAGAAAAATATAAAAGATTTGTCATCGTTTTATTTAAATACACTAATATAATTCTAATAATCTTTGAGATGGTTCAAGATTAGTGTTTAATATTATTTAAAGCTCGCAGAAGTATGACGTCACAATAACAAACAATAACGATGATATCACATAATATTATTATGATAATGACATAATTCCAATTTTGATTCTTCGGATTTCTACAACAAACTCGGGGGGATGTGCCCAAATGTTTTCCTGGCATGCATCTGCAATCTGGCATACTTCGGACAGAATACTTTAACTAAGCTATGACAACACTTCGAAATTTTACGCTTCTTTATTTTAGGGAGAGCCTGGAACTGCGGGCATACCCGGTTTACCAGGTCCACCCGGGCCCGGAGTTGGTGGTCCCACTGGACCGGGTCCATACCCGAGTGTTAACGAAAAAGGAGAAAAGGTTTGGTTGTCTTCAAAATAAGACGTAATAAATATAGTGAATGTACAATTATTCAGGATTTCTGTAAATAACGCCAAGTAAATACTTTAACTGGATAACTCAGTGATGTTAATAGTCTTATTTATGAAATTTTAAAGAGGAATATTTTTCACAGACTCACAGAGAGCAATTTATAATTTTTTTTTTTGCATGGAGTCACAAATAATATGGGTATCGCGAGTAAAATATATTTCTCAATTGTGGTCGAAGATATCTTAAGCGCATTTAGTTAGTGGTTTATTAAATTTTTGTAGTTTTTGTTGGTATCCTTTTGTAAGTTTTGAGCATTTTTTTTTCTTGAAATTGCAAAACTGTAGTGGTGATTATAATGCATAATTAAGTTTATGAATGCCATATATTTGAGATTATCGAAATTTTTAACTTGGAAGTTTTAGCAGATAAATAAAATTTATATTCCTTTCTCCTGGTGTTCCATAAGCGGATTAATGCACCTTCACCTTCAATTCATTGGTAGACACAAACAAACGTTCTATTAGTTTAAGACGGTCAGTAATAAATTTCTTCGCTTGGATGGCCTTCTTGATCATCTCCACGCATGCACTGCCTCTTGTAAATGCTCCACTATTGAAACAAAAAAATAGATTTTAAGTGTTTTTCTTTTCAGGGAGATGCAGGTTTACATGGCTTACAGGGAGAAATGGGTCACCCTGGTTTACCTGGGCCACCAGGGACACCGGGGCGACCCGGTCTACCGGTGAGTCTGTAGTGATCGGTGTAGAAACGTAGGTATTGGTAGTAAAGGTGATTTCGACGTGAAATCTTGGTGAGATCTGCTTCTTGCTCATTGCCCGAAATCAGTCAGCTGCCGAGTTTAGTCAGAGAGGTATTCGCAATTTGGATGTCGACATGGTTACGTATTCCGCATTGTGCCTCTCTTTGATACTTTGGTAAGGATTGTTTAAATCAGACACAGATTAAGTATACACAGATGTGATTGGAAACTTCCAAATTTGCATAAGCAATCCCCAAATTGCTGAAGGATTGTGGGATTGTCAAGGTTAGTGGACATCACTATGATTGTGTATTGTTCATATTTCTCAAAGCTTAACATACCAACGAACACAATCACAGTGGCACCTCTGGGTACTCTGTGATATCAAACGGTTGTATCATGACACATCGGCTAGATGTCGGATCAACATTGGTCCAATATTAGGCCGATCTTGTGCGCTTTCTGGGAAGGTTATACCACTGATGACGTCTTAGAGACAACACTTTTTTTTTATTTTAGTGCGATATACTTACACGCTTAAGCTATAAATTGTCCGAATTCTTTGTCACTTCATAGCACTTATTGTTTTAATCAAATCAAATAGACTATATACACTATCATTTAGAGATGCGGCACTCAACTGGAACTAAGTCGACTATCTAGACAAGTTACCTCACTGGCTAATTGCAATTTGCACAGCAGCTTCAGAAACCTATTGCAATCAAATCTTGCTAGTCACGCATGATAACACAAAATCAATCATGCATGACTGTTAAATGCACCCCAATAGGTCTTCCTCTGACTGTCACCTGGATTGTCATTATTTCACCAGGTATAATTGTCACAGTCAGATGATTTCGGGCTAGTTTAGATTTGAGCAAGGAAACAGATCTCTGTAATTATAAAAATTAACATCGCCATTCATAACGCACTGTTAGGATCGTGCTGTATGCGTGGCGATATGTTAATAACGGTAAGTTTTTTCCAGTCAGTATTTAAGATCAGCATTGTCATAATTATGCAATCATATATGTACAGCTGTATCTATACATATATTCCAGGTAATCGTTAAGTATTTAGATTTAAAATATTAGTATTTTTTATAATGCGAAACATAATTAGCAGGTTTAGCAATTATATAAATAGAAAAAATATTTGTAATTATAAAAAAACTTTTGTAATTGAAGCAATCTTTGTGCTTGCAAAATCTTGTAGGAATGATCATAAAATTCGAAAAAATATTCACGCAAACAAGGACATAACCTTAATTACTGTATTATACAGCTGGGAGATATGTAATTATTACAAACAAATGACATGAATGATTGATAACATGTACAGCTGTATAAAATCTTTAACCAAGTGTAAATTAATCTGTTTGTTGTAAGTTTTTCTGTATTAATATCAAAAATCTAGGGCCCCCCTGGACCTCCACTTTCTTTACCTGGGATATCAGACGGACACAATTCTATTCCGGGAGTTCCGCTTTCTTCTGTGAGTGTTCCTTTTTAAGTGAAGTCAATCTTCATTTGATTGCGATTGTGTTTCTTTGTTAATACCAATTTATTTTAATTTTCAATGCATTTTATAAATAATTTCGGCAACTAATTCTTCGTCATCACACGTAAGAAGTCAGAAAAAAAGTGTTAAACCTAAGCTACCAAATATATATTTATGGATGTAACATGTAAATTTGTTTACCCAATTAAACATAGCAATTGATATTAGAATTGCAGGACAGCATGCACATATATGGAAATAGACCAATGCAAACTTTTATACATACATTTTTATATAGATATGATGATCCTAAAGTATAAATAATGAATAAGGTGAAATTTTATTTGTAGGGTCCACCCGGAGAACCAGGTCCCCCAGGCCTACCGGGCGTACCCGGCATATGTAGTACGGAATGCAGTCCCGGTGATAATTTAGTTGGTCCTCCGTTGCCGCAACTGAAAGGCATACAAGGACCCCCTGGCCCACCTGGAATTATGGGAGAAATCGGGTTGCCAGGGTTACCGGTGAGTAAAATTAAAGTTGCGTACAGAATCCAAGGGTTTGGATTGCCTGTGGTTAAAGAAATTAGGAAAATTAATATTGTACGTTAATTTCATGAAAGTTTAATGGAATTTTGTCATGCAGCAGTCACAATTAAAGGGGGTGTTTGTATAAATGTGTGGTAAGTATAACCAAATTACTACAATAACAGTTTATTATTGCACAAAACTTTGACATTTTCAAAATTAATTTTGGTTTCGATGTAACAACCAAAATGCCTCAATAGTAATCTGCGTTGAAAATGACTTCCATTGCAATTTGAGTTGTTGGAAAAACTCTGGTTAGACTGTATAACAAACAGTTGAGCCAAAAAGTTTACATACACGAGAGCATGATGAAATTGTGCGTAAAATTTTCCAATGGAAAAGTACCACCAGAGGTAACTGCCACCGTAGCAGATAAGTATTGTTTGATGATGTCATCTATTCAGTGATGTCATTTTCGTTACAATAAATGATGACGTCCTCTGATTGTCTTTTTATTTTTACGGTGGTAGCGCCCTTTGTAGGCTCTGTTACTTTTTCTCCCCATTGAAAAAATGCTTATTTTATTTAAGAGTCCAACTAAAAGTGAACCGTATTCTACTCCAGAGTTTGTAAACTTTTTTTGGCTGACTGCATTTACTCGTGAGTGTAGTTTACTGATCTCTGTAAGATCAGTAAAACAAATTAACTTCTGGATATTTAAATAATATTTTGTAACCAAAAAATGTGGCCATGATATTCTAATATTCCCTGGGTCCAATTGGGTCTGTGAATCTGAAAGTGACGTCACATTGATTGATCGATTGTTATCAACCAATCAGATCACAGAACTCGCCAGACCCAACCTGAGTGTTTCTTCACTCAGGGAACCAGAGAGAATATCCCCGGAACGTTATTCACGATCGTAACCTTTATTATATTTCCTCAACAGGGTTCACGAGGGTCACCGGGTGCACCAGGGCGTACAGGACCTCCAGGTCGAGGTGTTCCGGGCGAGCGAGGTCTCGAGGGCCCACCCGGACCCCCAGGAAAGGTCATCACGGTCGACGGGAAGACAATCATACCTGGGGAGAAGGTAGTATAACCAATGCCAATAGATATATATATATATATAATCTTTAATCACACACATAAATGGTGTACTTGATATGATACAAGGACCTTAAAACGAGATATTAGATTAATGGATAAATTACTTTGATGGTGTTTATGATGGGAAACGTAAAAGGTTCCACCCTGATCTATAACATATAGACTCCAAGCATCATCATTCCATCATTACATCTGCCTTTGGCATCTCAATGCAGTTGGATTTAACAATGAGATTTCAAATTAACGGATTATTGTCTCTTTCTGTGAGGTGTCTATGATGGGGAAAGTAAAAGATCCCACCCATGAGGTAGATGTTTAACGTGTTGTTGACTTCAAACAAAATCATCTCATCATTACATCTTCACTTGGCATATGATCGAAATAGCATAATGCCTCTAGTGACATTACAGTTCCTTTTTTCTAGTCGTAATGATAACTATTCATTTTCACACTCAAATAAATAAATAATTGATTAATTCATCGTTAACACGTTTACTTTTCTTACAGGGTGACCGAGGACTTCCCGGACCGAAGGGTGACACAGGAGCAGGTAATTAAATAATAAGCAAGAAGGAAAGGTAATCAATGATCAATCTATTCTAAATTAAGTTAATATTTAATATTGTCTTATTTTCAGGTTTGAAAGGTGAAGAAGGTCGGTCAGGTATTCCCGGTCTGCAAGGAGCCATTGGTGACAAGGGAAATAAAGGCGACCAGGTCATAATAGATTTTAATTTTTTTAGCTGGCGATTTTAATTGTTAAACTATGCATAATACCAATAACTGACTGGGCTGCGCAGTGTTAGCTCTATTTTCCATTAACTTCAGTTTGACGTAAATTTTATTTGACCTCAATTAACTGAACTTCTGACCTTGACCTTCTTTTGACCTTCAGGGCGAACCTGGAGCTCCAGGACCTGTTACGAGAGCGGACGGACACACGATCATTTGTCCACCTGGCCCTCCTGTAAGTATATGGTTGAAAATCATTTGATTTTGATGATTTGTGTTGCCATGGCTACTGATGCCAACCCAGATCCAGAAAGCCATCAAGACCCCCACACTGAAAATTTTTATATTGTATTGTTGAACTGGACTTGCGATTAGTCATCGTCATATAATAGTGACATAGGCATGTAAGTAAAAGTCAAGTGTCATTTTTCATTAAATGGTTGCTATGGAAACAGTTGTTACTGATTTAAATGCCATTTATTTGGACTTACTTTTAATTAATGAACTTTTCCTTTAATTTATTTTATTTATATTTTAACTCATTATATGCATAAATGCACAACTGTTATTTTTATGTATTTATTAATTATACATATTGTAAACACCGCAGAATATATATATTTGATTTTGGGGTGTAAAAAAAAATCAATAAATCATTTAAAAAAAAAAAATCTTACAACTGGTTTCGCACCAAATCAAAGTATTTTCATGGCCAATTCCAAACAGCTAACTTTTTTTGGAACATTTTGGAATATGACACTTGCTGTTCCACTGGTCGACGGGGTTGTTAACGAACTCCGCTGCTATAGATTCGCTCTTTTATAATGCTCTAGGTCATATAAGATATTTGTCCTAATAAAAGTGTGTTTTAAATTTGACAATGCTTATCCAGGGGTCGCCTGGACAATTCATCGCTGGACCACCGGGCCCTCCTGGTCCACCTGGACATGGACTACCAATCCGCCACGGACATCAACTTCAAGGCCCTCCTGGCCCCCCTGGACCACCAGGCCCACCTGGACCTGGAGGTAGCATGATTAAATTGGAATTGCAATCCATATTAATTAATATTGAGTCGATTACAAATCAGTTGGAATTCACTGCTGCTACTGTTCAGTTTTGATGCAAAGCAATTTCCGTACACAATGGGATTCGTGATACCAACAGAAGGAGCCACCAGGAAGGCTGTTCCATTTAAAAAAAGAGAGGGAGGGGTTGACCTGAAAATGTTTAGACCCCCACCCCCGATATCTGGTTTTTGACAGACCACCCCCGCTTTTTTCTACATTAAGATATTAAGAAAATACTGGTCAACCACCCCCCCCCCCCCTCCCATATCAGTTTTTCCTCTCTCCCGACATCTGTTAAATCTCCCCCCCCCCCCCCCTCTTTTTTAATGTAACAGCCCTAACATGGTCCAAACCATTAATACCTGTTTTTAATTTTGAGATGCTAAATATATCAAATTCCATTCTGATTCGTCCCATTGCACTCGAGTCTGTTCGTTTAATTTTATGAGTTGTAATCATTATCGTCTGAATGGTAGTTTTTGAAAACTTCTTTATTTGGTGTGATAAGTATGTTTCAGTTTATGTTTGCCTGATTGTAACATAACATAGAGTAAATCGTGCTTATTAATTCTGAATAAATGTGTTCTTATTGATGATTGCAACATGTACATTGTTCTAAAATGATTTGGAAAACTTATGTATTAAATTTAAAACATATGATAGTAAATCATACGAAAACTTTATATTTCAGGATCAGGAACTAGTCAGCCTGGCTATAACGGCTTTAACGGCCACTACGATTCCTCGGGAGCATATGGGGTAAAAATCAATGCATTTCATTGAAATTTATAGTATTTTACCATAATCAGAGTGTTATAACTAATATATCGCAAACAATATAGTCTACTATTGCTAACATGGAAGACATTAAGAAATAATACCCAAGTTCTTGCATGCTTTTCTCTTATTTATAATCGCTACGGGATACCAGGAGTAAGTTTTTATATGTCCGTCATTTTTGTATTAAATCTTTCAAATATTTTCCTGGATCTAATTTTTTTTTTATTGTATTTAGTCACTTTTTAAAATTTGTATTGTTCTTTGAATTATCCCCATGTATCATTGTTTTCGCTTACAGACTGGAATATTTTCTCGGGTAAAAATTTTGGCTTGATTTTCTTATTTGGCGACTTGAATGCGATGAACTTCATAGCTTTAGTTTTTTTTCGGACCAGTCTTTTGGTTTTCTTTCCAGACAAAGCATGTTTTTCTGCCGCTAAAAAAAGAGATAGTTTTGTTGCGATCCCTTTGAGTTACGATTCAATATTTCCTCGACAGAAAAGCATACATATATATATATATATATTTCTTCATCCATCTTTTAACGGTGCTCTTTGCAAGTAAAATACTTTTCGCTCTGCTCGCATGGCCATTCTGCACCAGACTTGTACATAAACTCCGTATTTTACCCCAAAATAACAAACATACGAATGACATCAGACAAATTGGATCCGCAGTCCATCCCCTCCTGTATCAGTAATTAGAAGTAACTAGTCTAGTCAGGCTGACCTCAGACCCTGATCACATCCTTATGCGAGTGGTGACCAGTTTCACATTTACACCTGCTGCAGACTACAGTTAGTTTCATTAAAATTAGCCCCGTCAAATTGAAACTAGACAAAGCTGTCATAACTGGCTACTCAAAACCGGATCGAAAAGTATATTTTTATGTTATATTCGATTAATTTCGCACATATACTGAGGTTTATATTTATTTGGTGATAGATATAAGTCGATAATTAGCTATAGAAGTGGACCGAAGCAGCTGGCTTTAGCATGTTTAGACCACAGCCAGGTACAGGGCGCTACAGACAGCTAGAGTCGACCGTATTTTATGAAACTGACTGTAGTTGCAGCCGTCGGACAAATCTTCTACTTCTAATCCGCAACAGATGAGTCATATAGTAGGGGATGGCTGCATAAAGCATTGTCTTGGACAGACTGGTCGCTGTAAATTGCTATTGTTTTAGTGTTTACGTTGCAGTTAATTCATTGCAATTAATTTACGCAGACCTTCGCAAGAATTTGCCTCCTAATCAGACCACAGCTAAGCTTTAAAATCAATTCACACTTTAGGGGAATTTTTCTGTTTTATTATTAAATGTAAATTAAGTTGCAGATACTGTTATCTATTGAAGAAGATAAAAATGGAATTTTGTTTTCGATATAACAAAGAAAAGAGGATACGGTATAACACATGGGAATACGTCTTAAAGTTTTCGATGCTATACATTTTGATTGTTTTCTTGTGGTATTTGTTTTGTGTTTTCATGTGGTTTTTAAATCGTCAACATCACAGTCGTACCTGCTGTCAGAATCAAAAAATCCGCTCCTCATAAAATTTGAGACAATAATTGCATGCGTTTCTCAGGATCTTTTTTCCAGTGTCCTTCGACTGTTTCGCCATACATGTGTGATATTGTCATCCCCGAAATTATGTCGCCTAAGCATGGATGTCAAAATATATTTTACAGTGGAACTTTGCTGGTGTAACACCCATGACATATTACTTGAGAAATCTTAGTTTTCCTAATTTGATAGCATACTAATTTTGGCCAATATTTTGGAGGATCGGGAACCGACCATTGCAAGGGGTCTCATTGAAACATTGTTGCCAACATGCCAAGTCTCACTCATTCAGAGTGAGTCTCACTCGTTTGGTTGCTGTCTCACTCCTCCAGACTTGAGTATTTTCTTCATATTTTAATTTGTCTCACTCTAAGAGAACAAGAATAAATCGTTGACATTTTAAAGTAAACTGGGTGGAAAAGGCCAAAAATTGCTCATTCAGTTCCTGGTATTAGATCAGCATTGTTCGGTGCATTGAAATTCCACAGCAACACACATTCTATATCTTATTGTCTCAAAATGAAGCCCGTGTAATATCGTACAAGCAGGTGACACTGTATTTGAGAAATAATTGCTAATCTTTACCTTTGACCTTTCCAGGCGGTGACCTTCCGAACGATGAATGAGGTCATGGAGATAGGTCACACTCTTCCGCATGGAACCATTGTCTTTGTTTTGGAAGAAGAATTGATGTATGTCAGAGTTCATGTTGGTTGGAGAGAAGTGATGGTAAGAATTTAAAAAATTCCATTTTCAACGGAGAAACTGACTCTTTTGTTTTTTTTAATGATATTGACGAATTAAAAAATTTAATTACACCATACTTGGTTAAAACATCATGAGAAGTCAGAACTAAAGTTTCTTTGTTACAATTAGTTTTTATTGTAAAATGTTCCATATCATTCTTTTGTTGTTTATACAACTCATTTGCTCCAGTTGAATGTCAGAAAAAGAAAAAAATATTAACGCCTGTATTTTTTATTCTAGCTCGGTTCCACTATTTCGTTGCCTCCACCTACAGAAGCTCCGGTGAGTCAACATTAATTTTGATTTTTCCAAATAATATAGATCTTAAAATATATGTGCCCTATAAATGTGGTGATTTTAAATATAAAAGTTATTGTTCACGCAGTTTCTCGAAATTTTTATATATAGTTTCTTAACAAGCTTTTGCGTTTTAATTACAAATTATTTGATTCTCCTCAGAATTATTAGGTCAATGTCAATGTCTTCCGTGTCACTGGGTCTGAAGCTTAGATTATATGACCAGCGGCCAGGAGCAGATGTAAAGATGAGATGCAGAGGCAGACGTAATGATGAATGCTTAAATGAAGACTTTGAGTCCAGACCATGTTACACATTTACCCCATGGGTGGGGTATTTTACCTGCCTCAGCATAGACACCGAGTACAAGGCACCTCCAAATTAATGTCTCATGCGATCGACATCCAGCTGCTAGGATGTAGCTCATGAAGAGTGCCCAGGCCGGAGATCAAACCTGGGACCTTCAGCCGAGCTTAACAATATGAAAACTATTTGGCCACCCAGCTGCTTATTATCCGTACTAATATGATATTTATTTATTTACTTGCAGCCCTCAACGACAATTTCTAATTACATCGAGCGGCCAGTTGGCGATCAGGTTTACGGTGAAATGGTAAGTAGAATCATTGCATCACCCTGGGAATAACTAAAATGCTGCAATTCGCTGAATCCTTATTCAATATACGATGCTCTCCTGATATATGTAATAGAGCCATGATTATAATCCATTAATTGTTTCGTCAATTTTCTATTAATTAGGCTTAATTTTAAATCATGTGACATCATCTTATTGTATTTTTATGTACTATGGTAGTGCCCCCTGTAGGCTTTGTTACTTTCTCCCTATTGAACTGAATCTTATTTATATCTAGTAAACTCTTTCATCTTTCAACAGCTCCACCTAATTGCGCTCAACGAGCCCTACAGCGGCAACATGGGAGGAGTAAGCGGAGCGGACTACCAATGTTTTAGGCAGGCTCGTCAAGCTGGCAAGAGAGGCACATACAGAGCGTTCTTATCATCGCGGACACAAAATCTGAATGCTATTGTGTCGTACAGCAGTGATAGGATTATTCCTGTAGTCAATTTAAAGGTAATTTCCATTGCTGTAGAGATTTTATGAGAAATTACAGCCCATGATAATTTCTGCAGGGATATATGTTATAGCTGACATATATAGTTTTCATGTGGAAAATTAATGAATGGATACCGCTGTAGTTTTTGCACCCTATCAAAGAAGTTACTCAACTACTTTCAATTGCAATCGTGAGTATCATGGAAAGAGTGAAGCCATTTTTAATGTTTGTCAGCTACGATGTTTAATCACATCAGCCAACTACGATGTACAAATGTAACGATATTTATAGTAATTGTTCTCTCTTCGTGATGTTATTAACTTCGTTAACATTACCCATTCTTTTACCAGCATGCATAGCGCGCGTTATACAGTCACGAGTGATGTCTTTGCGGCATGCTCTGTGGTTTTGGCTCATTTATTTATTTCAACTGTACTTTGTCATTTTCAGAACAAGATGATGTTCGAATCTTGGGAAGGCTTAATGCAGGGACGAAAGGGTCTCTTCCACCCAGACGTGCAACTCTATTCCTTTAATGGGAAGAATATTATGTCCGATCCGACGTGGTAAGTCTATATATACAAAAAAGACAAATGAACAAACAAACTTTTATTGTTTGTCTGTTTCTATTACAACGAGCCTCAATGAAAAACAGGGGCGGAGGCCTAGCTCAGAGGTAGCGCTCTGGGCTTCCAACCGCTGGGTCCCGGGTTCGATTCCCGGTCAAGCCTAAGTTGGATGGCTGTTTCATCCTTCGTCTCATTGCCATGGTCTCTGCCTGTCCTAATTAGCCCAATTGGTGCAGAAATACAGGACGTAAAGCCCTAATCACCCACCCACCCAATGAAAAACAGCCCCTGTTGATTGAGCCATCCTTTAATAAGTAAATAAAAGGTATGTCACTGGTGTGTGTCATGGTCTAGTGGATGAGGTGTAGGGCTTGGATGCTATGTGCAAGGTCTTGGGTTCAAAGCCAACCGCAACATGGAGGAACTGAGTAGATTTCCTATAAACCTGGTTCACTTCGGCCAGGTGCAAATGGATGCTTTGTGATAGAATACCAAATAGAGCTGACATTTTGGCCAAAATTAAGCCGTTGTGGCAGAAAACAGTTCACTCCATTTTTGCATTTTTCCTTTTAGATAATCACCGTTCTTTACATTTTAACCATTTTATACACAACTTCATTAACGATATCTTGTGTTTGTAAACTTTTAATAGGTCCCAGGTGTAGATCAAAACATCACACATGAGTTGTGCTAATAAATATTTCTGTCTGTCTGTGTTGTGACAGACTGGGTGACATTCCGTTATGTATATATATTTATTTAGTAATGTTGAATGTCACACGTCACTTTAATAAAAAATTTCTTGACTTGTCATTTAATACCGCATTTAATATACAACGTCGATATTTTCTTTTCACAGGCCTCAGAAAATCCTGTGGCACGGCTCGACCAGCTACGGCGAACGAGACAAAGAGCGATTTTGCGACAGCTGGGACACGAGTCGCACAGATATACTCGGCAGCGGATCGTCCCTTGCGAAAAATTTATTGCTAGAAGCAGAGGAGTATAGTTGCAACAGCGCTTTCGTCGTTTTGTGTATAGAGATCACTAGTCAACACGATGCCAAGAAGTAGATTTATGAAAGTAGTTTAAAAAGTAGGCATGTTTATATTAGTATACATTGCTAGGATGTTTTATTTGTCATTGTCTGTCATTCTCAGTGGTACAAAATTTGATTATCAATGAGAATAATCTTGATATTAAGGTTTTAGAAGCATATCAAGTGTGCCATGAAGTAATAATGATTGCAAATTGTTATTAATGTACGTGTAATTATTAAAAATATTGCATAGTATGTCTAAGTATGAACATTACTAGTCCCAAAGTGAATATTTGTAAATCATTTATAAGCACAATCGACGGAGATTTGAATGAAATAACAAATTATTATGAGCGGTTAATGCTGTAATTTTTCCAAAAAATTATATGACTCATGTTTTTCTTCGTCAAACTTTAGTTTAAGGATGTTAACAATTTTTTTTTTAATGAAATAATTTATTCCCTTATTAATTTGCATATTTCTATGACCAATAATAACAAACATTTTGCACAAAATTACATTATAATTTTATTGGTCCATTGTCAAAAAAAAAAACTGCCATCTTGTGCATTTTCTTTGGGGACTCATTTACAGTGTATTGTCATTTGTCTTTCATTATTTATCACAAAATTACTTTTATTTAATCACCAGGTGCTATTTTTACGTCTAAGCTTAGAAAGGTTATTGTAGCGTACTCGTCGAGATGTTTTTAACTTTTTGTACAAATGTGATTCGGTATATAATTTATTTATGAATTTTCTTACTGCAATTGTGGAGTATAAAAATCTGTTGTGAGCTAATTAGATATAATATAAATAAAAACTTTTAAATAAATATTTTGATGAGTTTTTGTTTATATGATGAAGATTATACGTTGGAAAATCCTAAAGTAAGATTGTCTGAACTCAGACACATATTTATTTCATATAACACATTGATACAATTTAACATATAAGAAATAAGAATGAAGTAAAGGATGATACAGGTACATATCTAAGATATTTGATATATCGCTACTGAGATGCCCCCCCCCCCCCCCCCCATGGTTTCCTGAGGACTCCCACCAATTCCATCACACCTTGATCCTACTATTTAATATCCTTTGTCAATATGTAGATGTCTTCATGTAAACGATAGTCAGTTAAATGAAATTCACATAATTTGCAGTATTTTCTGATTGGTAGAATGAAATTTATTACATTGCAAAATATTTTGAGCAGTTTCTGAGATGCAGTCTGTCCGCTGTCACGAAGCTATAGGCCCCCTGTTGGGCCCTTCCAAAACTAATTGCCACTATAAAGCATCCTCACAATCAGAGACTCTGACATACAGTTAGTTTCACGAGAAACGGCCTGACAAATTGAACCTAGACAAAGCTAGACAACTTCTGCAATATGATGCTACCTGCCACTAAACGGAAATTTCTGGCTATAGCTGGCTACTCAAAAGCCGGATCTGAAGTACTCGCAGCATAAGTTGAGAGTGACACATATATTTCTTGTTGAAAAGATGTCCATTGCAAATACGTATTCATAATATATTAGATTTCTTACATTCGCCAAGGTTTGTTTTTTTCAGTGGTGGTAGGTGTAAGCCAACTTCACTGTATAAGCTAGGAGTAGACAGAAGCAGCTGGCTTAGTCAGTTATAGCTACAGCAGCCATATATATATATATATATATATATATATATATATATATATATATATATATATATATATATATATATATATAATTTTTATTGACGGAAGATGTCAGAAAAGATATGTCACAAGTACAAAAGATAAAAAGATATAAAAGTCAGAAAATAATCAAAAAAAGGGAATACAACAAAGACTAGTTACAGATGGTTCCAGCCTCCAAATTAAAGTATTACATAGAAGTTAACATTAGTTTAGCTGTTTATCCACTCCTTATAAAATCCAATCAGAATCTTTCATACATACAGCTTGTATCATAAACCGCCCAATGTTAGGAAAGAGTAGCCCGGGGGGGGGGGGGGGGGGGGTGAACAGGGCACCAGAGGATGATTAACAGAAGAAACTTCATACATATTCATAATAAATTACCAGGAACTACTAGACTTTGCCAGGCTATGGGTCCAGGTACTTGTATGTCACGATCCTATAAAGGGGAGCCACCCAAGATATGTGATTCCATTCAGTCCAAGGATTTAAACCCGGAACCACTTGAGACGTCCTTTTCATTTTCCTAACACAAAATTTTCTCCCCGAGTCAGAAATACACAAAATACAGATGTCCTTTATGTGCACAAATAAAGTTTATTTATAAGTGACAACAGTTACATTAAATACAGAATTATACAATGTTTACATTTACAAAATTTAACTTTCATGCGGAGAAGCATCAAATATCTCAATTTCTGATACATGCATATCTATTTTATCTATTTGAAAGGTTATTAATTAAAATTAATAGATAGTTATACCAAAGAAATAATACTCGTTACAGACAAAGCTTCGACAATTACAAAATCGCTTTTTATACCGAAGCGCCATCTTGAAAACACACATTTAAATATTGAAAGCAAGGAAAAATTACTAAAATAATCAATTCTAACAGAAACATAGGTCCATATTTCCTAGCAGTTCATTAAATTCTTATTATCATAACTTATTTATAATAATCTGGAGCTAATTTATTTTGTACTTATTATCCTAATATTTTAAGGACAAAATGAAACCTATTAGGATTAAGACAACAGCTTTTTCTTAAAAGTTTAAGTAACAAACTGCGGTTTAAAATCACGGAAATAATAAATACCATCGGTGTAGTAAGGTCCATAGAGTTTAAAAATATTCTAGCAATTAGTCACCTTATGGGTTTATTAAAAAACAATTGTACAATCCATTTTTGTGACCGTGTTAAGTCTCATAAACAATGAAGTCAATTACACCGTAAAAATGTACAGTTTTCACAGTACAATAATCGTTTAACTGTCAACAGCATTTATCACGATTTTGCTAGTGCAATATCAAACTCATAATCAATTACTTGCTCCTCTCAGCAAAATATAAAAGTGTATTTCGTAACACTTATACACAGCATTTTACTCTGCAAATCTATAAATATTATAAATACAAAAAAGGTGAATGTATTTACCAATATGACGATATAAATTACATAGTTTAACAGCGCTGGAAAATGTCTTCGTAACAATAATACTACATATGTATAGTACAACAGTGCCTTGGCATACTTTATAAATACTGGATATGTAGATATCATCTAACAGTCGTTTCAAAATTTATGCGGACACTTATGATTTTAAGCCATTATCAAACTTTCCGTAACTCATAAACAACATTGTGACAAAGTAATCGAAGTGAATTCGACAGCCACTGACATTAAAATTCTTGAATGATACAAGAGACTAATATCAGTAACTAAGCGATTTCAATGGAGATAAAAAGTAACAGAGCCTACAGGGGGCACTACTGCCATAACGCATGAAAAGACAATAAGATGGCGTCACTAAATAATTGCTACATGCATGACATCACAGAATAGGTGACATCATCAAATAATAATTATGTCAGTGACAATACTTATGTCAGTGACAATACTTATGTCAGTGACCTCTGGTGGTACTTTTTCTCCCCATTAGAGTTTAAATTTGCGCCAAAATCTGAAGCATCTCCATAATTTTTATCCGACTGTGTACGCAACGATAAGCAATATGGAATAAGTCTATGTGAGACGTGTAACAGCCCAAATAATAAGTCTGGAATAAAGAGTAATTGTGCATACTACAGTACGGTTACCAATAAACAAAATACAGCTGTATAGAGAATTAATAATTGTCTCAAACTAATAATTTATGCAAAGATTACGCATTAAAATCATACATAACTATATTATAGCATCTTTATGTCGGAACAGAAGCTTAGTCAGCTTATATGACCAGCTGCAGGCAGACGTAATGAAGAGATGATAGGCTGTTTGGAGTCGCACAGTATGTATTAACCCCAAGAGTGGAGTCTTTTAAGATATATAATAAATTCGAAGCAAAAATAATTTCATTTGAGACAATTATTTAACGTGGAGATTTACAAGGAATGTACTTCAACTAAATGTACTTCGATAAAGAAATGTACAGAAGATGTAACGTACTATAATTAGTTGTACATTGGAAAGACATGTAAGCAGAACTAAGTATACTCTTGTATGCGAGAATAATACTACTCTTATTCCCATGCGTTAAGATATCAATCGTATCAAATATGATACATTTTATAAATCAACATAAAACTAACTACCGCTTAGTTTAGAATATCATACAAGCGTACATATTTACATTCATGAAACATAATAAATTACATCGGCTTTACAGACAATAATTGCAAATACATGTACATACACATCGCCATGGTAACGATGATTATTACTAAATACACGATTCACGTATTTCTATACATCTTCAGCTTCTTCGTAATAGTTAAATACTTTATGATGTAAATTCCAGACACCATCCATTCTTCCCCGGATAAGAATCAATTAATAAACAAGATCATAAAATATATCAAATAACCGTAAAAATAAATAATTATAATTACGAGAGAATATACACAAATTGGTTGAAACTATCAAACCAGTTAATATTTGTGGTCATTTTTTTTTCAAAAATCCATAAGATATCCCAGGATTCATTACACGTTTTTCACATGTAGAGTTGTCGAAATAATTCTAAAGTTTTACTAAGATAAGAATTACAAAAAACCGTCATAAAAAGCTACCAATAAGTGACTAGTATATAAACGATAAATATGAAATGGTTAATTTTGATTGATAAATTACAAAGAAATACTGTGATCGAATAAATGAATAGCTAAAAAATATTGTCAAAATCATTAAAAGCGAAAGTATTAACTTCCGTACATTCATATATATCGTAATACTATTAAAGGTAAACCAGTAAAGATGGAATATCAAGTTAAACATTGTTTTTAAGCAGTTGTTAAATGCGGATTAAGTTATATTCTGTTCATGAAATATCAGCGAGAGATCATTAATCATATTTATATCATCGTAATAAATGTTATATATTTATATATAATTTGGTAAGTGTTTAAACTTCAAAGATGCGATGTATATTTGCAGATCTTCTGTGACAAATAATTCTTGTACCTGTCCGTAATAAATACAAACGGACATAAACTAACAAATAAGCACCCCTTTATTCGTAACTACAGCGTATGATCTATAAATTCATGGTTTTCTGAAAAGTGCAACATATTCTGGTTTATTGTGTTGGTTATCCATTATCATAATTTCGTGAGTGGTGCCACGGCACACACACCATCTGCATTCATGACAATGTTCATCAAATTATACATATCACAGAGTAATATAGCCAATTCAATTTTTGCTGGTATTTGTTCCATTTTAGTCGCAAATAGGTGAAAATATTAGATTCTGCCCAGTGAGCGTTTGTAGGGGCAATGATATGATTTAATTATCTCTTAGAAATAGTATACGTTGTAAAACTGTGTGTGCTCTAAAGCTGTTCAGTGTACCTTCGTCAAAAATATTTTGGCAAAAGTGCGAAAGAAATTTCATGTGATCTTAATAACTAATTAATTATTAATTTATGTATATGAATTTTGTGTAAAATTGATCGTAAAACCTCCGATGGAATATGTTGTATATATCTTTATAAACGAGCAATAATAGTGCTAGAAAAGTGTCTTCACCGGTGCGTGGAAAAATTGTTTTCGAGTTTAAAGACAAACCCTTCATAAATATCACTTAATCAATGTTATCGTGAAGGCGTAAAACATGGAAACTGGTCTCAATTGGTTGGAGGGGGGGGGGGGGGGGGGCCATGTATTGATAATAATAGAGCGATATAATATTCATAAACAACATAGTGGCCCTACTAACTCACCGAGACCAGTAATCCGTGCTGTAAAATAGTTCGTGGTCGATAAAATCGTAAATAAACAACAGTGAAAATACAGGCACATTTTGTGGACGTAATACGCACATTAGGTGAGCAGGACTTTTTAGACGGGTGAAATGTATCACATATTCATAAAAGTTACGGTCAAACCAAACATTACTCGGACACTTTCGACCAATATCGAATTTTTCATAACTTCCAAACGAAGATGATTTACGTAATGAATCCACAGCGATAGAATTAGGTGACTGTGATTACACATTTTTGAATGCAATCACACATACTTTGATGGATAATTAACTAAGTTACTTCAAATTAAAGTAAATTTGCATCAAGATTAGAAAGTATCGGAGTAATTTTTGGACTGACCATACAAAAGGCTACAATGTGTTTACGCAGCTAGGTGATGATAAATAACGGGATATAGATACATTACAACAATATAACAAATATTCTTCTCAAAATACGATAGAGACAACTACTATCAGAAATAATCCCAATTTAGAAATAAGTTATCATTAATGAACTCAAACAATTCTCTGTTAAATCATTGCTGTCGATATGCAATATTACGGCATGTATTTGGGATTTTAAATATCATCCTTATGAGGATCAACCAATTAGGAGATTAGGGCATCATCTGATAAATAAACCATGTTTAAATTAAGTCATTACAATCTTTTGTAAAGAGATAATAAACGGATGTATTTTCAGACATTTTTCAGAAAAAGATTTACGTCGAACAGAATCAGACTGATATCGGGAGAGGTACAAAACGGACATAAAAACAGTTTGTAATCATAAATCACATGACAAAGTTTGCTAAAGCGGTGGAATAATGAAATATTTAAGCTCGGTTATACATCACATCAGCTGCAGTTCCTTGATACTTTTGGGCATTTTGTTGCGCTTCTGTTGACACCACTCTGGGAACAGGGCGACCAGATATTTCTAACTGTCCGTAACTACTCATCATTTGCGACACAGCACTGGTGGTGTTTCGGTTCGCGTTCGCCTGGGCTTCGGGACGTACCCTCGCTTGCGGGCGTGCTGACGCCGGTACTTGGCCGTTCATGACTCTCTCAGCCGTTCCTTTGTTACGATTAGCAATGCCTTCCGCCTCGGGTCGTACCCTTCGTTGGTTGTGCTGCACCGGAGAGTCGAGATACCCTCCCATGCAATCGTCCATCACGCCTTTGTTTTTCTCGGCAAAATGTTCGCCCTCTGGTCGAACCCTTGGTCCTGGGCGGGGAGAGTTGTAGTCGTGGTTGGCCCCTTCGTCCATGAATTTCTGCATCATCCCCTGTGAATAAAATACCATAATCATGAAAAATAAAATTTCTGTAAGAGTAGGAGGCCTTCTGTAATGACATATATACTGTAAATGGTAAATAATCTGCAATTTTTTTGGGTAAAGTTCAATATCTTTTAGGTTTACATAATTGGAAATTAATTGAGATGTCATTCATCAGTTGCGAGTAGCCCCTGACATGGTAGAACTTTCCTTAAGAGGGCCATTCCCAAATGTACATTATGTTTACATAATATATTTGAATAAACTGTTTCTGAGTTCTGTACCTTAACAACATAAAGCTTTTTTTTTAAACAAATTAATCAATCAATCAATCAATCAACCAACTATAATCCAACGTTTAGAAAAAACAAAAAATCTGATCATTTGATCTTCAAAAATGGGAAGCCAAATTTTCCTAAATTTTAATTCAAATAATTAATTTCTTTATCGCATGTGACAAATGAAAAAGCTTTTTAGTATTTAAGCTTTTCTGCATGTATATACCTGTAAACTTTTCTTGGCATAATCTTCTGCTTCTGGTTTTATTCTTTGGTGGGGAGGTGAAACGCCGTTTCCATTGGTACTTTCATGAAAATGGCTGCAACAGACACAAAAGCACGCTATAGGAAACTAGGACGATTAGAATACATTGTATTGTATATCAAATAATTACAGTCGGGGACAAAAGTTTACACGCACTTGAAGAAGACAATAGACCACTCAGCTGGAATGTTATTAACCAACTTTCCCAAGGGGTAAAATAAGCCACAGTGAACCAAATTATCTACATTACCTTCCTAATTGTCCTCTTTGCTTCTCTTTCAACTCTTTAGCGAGGGCAGAGGTACAGCGAGCTCCTTTGACTGGTGCGATGTAGTTTCTGTTATCATCATGGTTGAACCAGTCCACTTTGGTCCTTTGTTTGGAGGCGATTTCCGCAGCTTCTGGGGTTGCTAATCGGGGCGAAAGGAGGTTAGGATCCGCTGTGGAACTGTGCGAAAACCAATCAGAAGCTGAGCCCTTCGATCGCTTTTGATACTCTGAAAATAAAATTTGAAAAAAAGATTATAATAGATAAATTTAGATGAAGTTAATGATATGGATATCATGATAACATTAAAAGACAGACTTAATAAATCATATTACACAGTACTTTACAATATTCGCACTTTATGGGGACAGATGTATGTAAGGTGTATATATTGTTGCCATTACGCAAAACCTCAACTGATACTGTGCTTGCAGGCCCGTAGCCAGCCGCTAGCTTTGAGTGTGTCTTTTTCATAAAATGTTGGACCTTTGATACAAATTTTTAAAATAGCATTCCCTGATGTGGATCAATGTGTGGACATGGACCAAGTCGGGTGGGTCGAAGCAAGCCTTAACTACTATACCAACCATTTGCTCAGTCAGGGTTCATAGCCATTCAGTGAAATCAAATTCCTTGATTTTTCCCTGAGAAATACCTCAACATTACAGCGTTTAACAAAAAAAAAAAAAAAAACGCAGGTCTATATCAATTCAGGTACCTGCTCTGCTCACAGTTATCCTTTCCTCACAATACTCAACAGTATCTCATTACAGAGTGATTCGAAGACATTCAAACCTTTCCACTTCACAACTTTAATTATCAATTCTTAATGTAAATGAACAGCACTCATAAAATTCCCTGAGTTTTCCCTGATTTCAGGGGTTTTCCCCCCAATTCCCTGAGTTAGTATCTGGAAAAGCTAACATCAGATTTCCTGGTTTTCCCCGATTTCCAGAGTGGCTATGAAACCTGTCAGTAAAAGTATTATTTAAAATATCACCTCTTAAATTCTACTTCCATGTCTTACTTACCCTGAGCATCAGGAGACTTCAGTCGAGACGCAGCTTTCGAAGGGGATCCATCAACGCCGTCTTTGTCAGGAGTGTAATTGGCCCAGATGGGGAGGCCGGTCGGACGCAGTCTGTGGGCGTTCTGACTCGCTTGTGGGGTGGGTGTTCTCGGCTTGCCTTTTTTGGCAGAACCTGAAAGAATTTCGAGATGAGATCTACTGGTGATTTTTGAAATTTCTTGTTTTACTCGAACAGTACATGGCAAATGTGCCACATGCGTTTTCCATGAGAAGGATAAACGCATGGAAAACGCATGGTTTCTGCCTAATTAAAACGCACGTAGCACATTTGGCCATGTACACTCGGAATTTGCGAAACTCACCACCCCCTAAAATTTGGCTATAATGTGCAAAACTAAAGAATCTGGATATACCTACCAGTTTGAGCAGGGGGAGTGCCGTGTCCGTCATGCCTGTACCAGTCAGTGCTATCTCGGCCCATGTTGTCCTTGAGACTAAGGGCGGCTTGGGTAGTGAGACGAGACTTTGGACGGGGCGAAACATAGTTCTGGTTCTCTTCGTGTTTGTACCAATCCTCCTCTTTTCCTGCGATCTGGTGAGAAAGAGCAAGAAACAGTTGAATTATGATTATAAACGCCATCTTGTGGTTAGATATTAGATAAGTAAAGTCACAAATGTACCAGTCGACAAAAAGTTTTATAGCCAGTGTTTCAGCTAGAATTTGAATTGGGCATGGTGCATAAGGATATTCGGGCAACGAAATAGACTCATACAAGGTGCCCAGCTAAGAGTTGATAGCAAAACAACAGAGAAGAAGCTCTTCACTTAATTTCGGCCATGGCGCTGATAAATCAAATATTATTTTATCTTACATTTGTAGGTCTACATTAATTTAATGGAAGATAATATAAATTCACTAAAATATTGAAGTAATATATATTTTTTTATCATAACAATCATAACAATGATACTGGTCTGAAATCTAGTCAGTGAACATGATCTGTTGACAGACAGATGTAGTGATGAAATGATAAGGCTTGGAGGCCACACCGTGTCACAAATATACATATATACCCTGTGGTGGGGTCGTTTACTTGAGTATGACATTCAAGAAATCAATCTCAGGATAAAAGATTAACATTAAAAAATACAATAAGATTATAGCCAATTATTTGCACCATGAAATTCTGGTATCATATATTTATATTTTATCTGCTTATATATTGAAAATATATAAGCCATGTCATTACCTGACTATGTTAAGTTATGTATTTATCTTCTCAATTGGAAGTTGATGTTCAAAACCAATACTGATGGGAGCATTTTACCCTTTCCATACTTATATAATGCAATAGAATCTCTCTAGGTGGCCCCGCAGTAGCGAAAACTCAAGTATTCTTAGTGGGGTCTCCTGCCATAATGTCAAATTGTCGTTATTATGATGCTCATTTTCATGTAAAATTGCAAATAAATGTATCAGAATCTGAATCTATAACTTCTTCTTATCAGAGCAGAGATTCACCTATGCGTATTGTGTAAACCACAGCACTAAACAAAAATGCTAAACCTTTTTACAGACGTTAGAACTTGCTCACCATGGGCTTCCGATAATGTCCCATGGTCTTGTTCAATACTTGAACCAATGTTCCGCTGAACTAATGACAAGAAGTTGGGTATTTTGTATTTCACAGTTTTACAATTTCTGAGCGTGCACTGTTTGTTTGATATCAGTAAACTGTGCCAAATATGAGAAAGTCCGTCACACCCCCACCCCAATTTTGTTTATATGACATAATAAGCTGTGAAAAATAACTGGTTTGCCAAACGACAATTCAAATTACTTGGACAATCAATAGTCACAAGTGGTCCAATCTGTATTTATAAAGCTCTCAAGTTTGATTCCTGGCCTGGGCGCTCTCACTGGACCAGAACGGGATGTCGTTCACATGAGATGTTAAATTGGAGGTGCCGTGCGCACAGTGACTATGCTGGAGAAAAGTAAAAGACCCCACCACAGGGTAAGTACCTACTAAGTGGAGCAAGCTTCAGCGAAATAGCATTGACACAATACAATATGATCCCATATTGCACTTACATCATATGTTGTGCCAACCAGTTTATTGTGCACAAACATTAGATGTATGAATGTTAAATGGGAGGTGCCTTGTACTCAGTGTTGATGCTGAGGCAAGTAAAAGACCCAACCCATGGGTAAATTGTAACAGTGTGAACTCCAAGCAGCCTTATCATCTCATCATTACTTCTGCTTGTGACAGCAGGTCTATTTATAAGCTGACTAAGCTTCAGCTCCAGTACCATTGAGTCATTGCAATTTTGACTTCCGCATGTATATGCTCAAGTCCTTTCATACCTTTTCACGAATGTGCTGAGCTTCGGCAGACGAACCTCTCGATTTGGTCGGCGTCGTAGCATTTCCATTAGCATGGCCATTTCCATTCTGAACACCTGACGGATACCATGCGTCGGAATCTCCCTTGTATTTGTTCGCGATTTCATGTGCCTGGAAATACAGCGAAAAGTCAATCCATCAATCATAAGATAATTCAGTTGCCATATCTACTTGACATTATCTTAACGACCAAAGCAAGAAATCTGTGTGCCTCAGCATATATTATACCCTTTCATATTATGGCTCATACCAAGCTAGCAATAATTTGTGGTATTTCGACAAAAATCTAGTGTTGAATGCGGTAACCTTTTACATTAAATTACTGTTGTCTTTCACTTGGTATTCCTCCGAGTTATTGCAACTCGCAAGAGTTAATATCAATTAACATGCCAACACATTGGTAGCAGTATAGCATTTGTGGTAGAAGCAGTGTTCCAGCTATGCCATTTGAGCAGGGCGCCATGCCTGAAATTAAGTGAAGACTTTCTTGTCTTTTTTTTTTTGGCTTTTCGACTAGCTGGGCGCCCTATACAACTGCTGCTATACGAGTTTATTTACGTGCCCTAACATTCTTGTACGCCATGCTCAATTCAAATCCTGGCTGGAACGCTGTAGAAACTAGAAGTAGTGCAGTTGGCCTATGAATCAAATGCACCATTAACATGTTACCGACCAAAGAGAAAGATGTGTGTTCCTTATACTATTCTTCCATGGTGCGTTCTATTCTTATTAAATGTTTAGTTACTACTTCAGTACTTCTACATACCTGTTTGGAAGCTAGTCGCACATATCCAGCAGGGGGCGCTTCAACATTTTTCCCATCGTGCCTAAACCAGTCGTTAGTCGCTCTCCCTTTTAAGGCATTCTCTTCTGCCTCTGGCCTCGTTCTCGAGGCGACCGTAGGAGTGTGGGGTGCGCCTGGTTCCGGCATTTCAATTTACCGCTTGCGGAATGTACAAGAAAGTGCTGCTACCTGGTGGATTTCTTTATCTTCAGTGGCGCCACCTGCTGAATAAGCAAAAATAAATTTTCATGAAAATATAGAAAAGCTAAAAAATTACCAATTATCAAACCCATAATATTTTTAAATATATGTGCAATGAAGCTTAACACAGACATGAAACAAAAAATAATTCTTCATACAGTAACCTTTTTAAGAGTCTGATAAATTGTAGTTTTTTTATGAAGCATTTTGAAAAACAGAGAAAATTATTAATTAATTTAATCATATGAAGAGTGCCAAGATCTTCATATTACTGAATAACCATGATTACCGAATGGTTGTTAAATAATAAAGCATCCAACAAATACACCAACACTCTGAACTGAGAAAATACAATAACAATTGCATGTTTTCGCAGATAATAATCCCAATATTGAAAAGACATATATTTAATTCATCAACTTTTTGAGTTCCAGCAGTTCTTCCAGTTACTGAACATATCCTCAATTTTAACACAAAACCATTAGATTTCAATCCCACCTAATCACATACAATATAAGCAATGTGTCCACCAATACAAGTAATATAGAACTACATGGGGCTCCCATAAATGGCATTATGTGTACTTAAATGATCAATAGATTTCATTTAATGCGAGAGTGTCCTCAAGTTAAGGACACCATACACCGCTATATGCATAAGGAGCTTTTGTATCACTTAAAGCTTGGGAAAATTTTCTAAGGGAGACCAACTCACTATCAAGACCGTCTCAATTTAGACCACCTAACTATTTTGACCACCTCACTATTAAGACCACCTCACTATTAAGACCACCTCTCTATTTAGACCACTTCACTATTAAGACTACCTCACTATTAAGAAAAACTTCACTATTAAGAAAGACCACTTCACTATCGAGACCACCTCACTATTGGGATTATCTCACTATTAAGACCACCTCACTATTAAAACCACCATAGCTTTACGACTGCAAAATCAGTCATACTTATATAGTAAACAAGCAATCAAAATATACATTGATGCACATTGAGGAATACTATCAACTTGAAGAATATTAATAAGGAATGCCATTTGAAGCATGCTCTCATTATGAGACATACCAACTCACTATTAAGACCACCTCACTACTAGGACCACATCTCTGTTAAGACCACCTCTCTAAGGCGACCACCTTACTATTAAGACCACTTCACTATCGAGACCACCTCATTTTTGAGACCACCTCATAATGAACAAGTTTATTTGTTATACAGTGAGACCCCATCTTTAGACCACCTCAAGTGAAAATAAACTGGTTTTAATGGTGTGGTGGTCTTAAAGTGGGCTTGCTGGGGAATGAAAAAGTATGGACATACTGCTGAATTTACATCCTTAAAATGTTTAAATGGCCGGTGGGGGGAGGGGAGAGCTTAATAGTTATTTTAGACAATTTAAGGATATTTTAATTTACCATAGAAGTTAATGAAAAAATTAAAGTCTCCTTAAACATAAGATAAAGAAGGCAATATTCTTAATAAATTTCTTTCTCAAACTTTGTATTAATCAGTATTAATTAAGTACAATTTTACTCTTTTCAACATTATTCAAAACCACTTTTAAGGATACAGCTGCACTTCATAAACTAAAGAAAAGACTGGGGAAAGAAGTGCTCATTATTACAGATCTAGACCTAGTTAGTTCAACATAGCACACAATTCAATACCCACAGATATTTGATAAATCTACTTAACCAATTCTTAAACGCAAATATTTGGGAAATTTAGCGGACCGTAAGAAGGTTTCCGACACCTTTCAACATAAATCAATACCACATTTGTTGACCATTGGAAAGCTCCTGACAATTCACTCACACGTAA
The DNA here is from genome assembly GCA_932294295.1 of Alitta virens. Lineage (NCBI taxonomy): Eukaryota > Metazoa > Annelida > Polychaeta > Phyllodocida > Nereididae > Alitta > Alitta virens. The sequence continues at coordinate 28,708,789 of OW028585.1, read as the reverse complement.
CTGAATACTATGTCCGAAAAGTATTATTATCGGCTTCATTCATGCGGAACGATTACAGTCCCACCCCACAATCAAGACCACCCAATATTGCGACCGCCTTCTTTTCAAGTTTTTAATTTTAATGTTAAAAACCACTGGTACCAAAACTGTGATAATAATGTAAAAGAAATTTCAAGATTAAGCACCTCGCTATTAAGACCACTTCAGCGATTCCCAAGGGTGGTCTTAACGTAGGGTTTTACTGTATATCAATTACCCAATATGAAAGACCACCTCGATTTTAAAATCACTTTCTTGGGTGCAAAAATTTAAGACAATTTAGAAAAGTCATAATAAAGACCACTTCGAAATTACCAGTATTTTAAGACCACTTCAGTGATTCCCAAGGGTGGTCTTAATTGTCAGGTTCAACTGTATCTAAAAAATACTCTTTATAGTGACTACCTTGATTTTAAGCACTTTAATTGCTGGGCTATTGCAAATGTCAGTTTCAGAATTAAGAGCACCTCGATATTAAGACCACTTTAATTATTCCCAAGGGTGGTCTTAATTGTGGGGTTTCATTGTATATACAAACTATCCAATATTTAGACCACCTCAATATTAAGACCACTTGGTCACAAACTGTCAGAATTCCAGAATTAAGACCTCCTCAATATTAAGACCACTTCAGTGATTACCAAGGGTGGTCTTAATTGTGAGGTTTCATTGTATATACAAACTATCCAATATTTAGACCATCACAATATTAAGACCACTTGGTCACAAAACTGTCAGCATTGCAGAATTAAGCGCACCTCGATATTAAGACCACTTCAGTGATTCCCAAGGGTGGTCTGATTTGTGGGATTCCGCTGTATGTCGGTTACAGTCACCGAGGTTATGCTGGTTAACCCCAAGACCCCAGCGGGTCAAAACTTAAACGTACTCCCATATAAACATTTGACTATAGCGATGAATGGAGGTATTATTCCATTCATAGTGTACTGTACGCTTACAGCGAAAGTTCAGTAGTCTACAATTAACAAGATCAAGTGGTCATAAAAGTGACAATGGGGTGGTTTTAATGGTGAGGTGGTCTTAATAGTGAAGTGGTCTTAATAGTGAGGTGGTCTAAATAGTGAGGTGGTCTTAATAGTGAGGTGGTCTTAATAGTGAGGTGGGTCTTGATAGTGAGGGGGTCTTAATAGTGAGGTGGTCTTAATAGTGAGGGGGGTCTTAATAGCGAGGTGGTCTTATAGTGAAGTGGTCTTAATAGTGAGGTGGTCTTAATAGTGAGGTGGTCTTAATAGTGAGGTGGTCTTAATAGTGAGGTGGGTCTTGATAGTGAGGTGGTCTTAATAGTGAGGTGGGTCTTGATAGTGAGGGGGTCTTAATAGTGAGGTGGTCTTAATAGTGAGGTGGGTCTTGATAGTGAGGGGGTCTTAATAGTGAGGTGGTCTTAATAGTGAGGGGGTCTTAATAGTGAGGTGGTCTTATAGTGAGGTGGTCTTAATAGCGGGGCTCCACTATTAATTCCAATTCCACAATATTTAGTTTCAGTTAACCACATTGACATACACAGACTATTGTTATATTGAACATTATATTTGTAACAAATAACTATTATGAATGGTTGAGACTATAGGCCGATTGCATTATATACTAATACTAATAAAGATATGTTTTTCTAGGATTACACAAAATGTTTTCTTTTTCGTCTAGACAGTAGCATAAAATTGAATATCCTCAAAACTTCATTCCACTCGGTGGAGGAGAAAACAAATTCCCTACATGCAACAGTGATGCATGCATCATTTCATATACAATATTAAATTCTAACTTAATAATACTATTTATCGTCTGCCACACTTTTTAGGTTCTACCGTACCTAGCTTTGCAATGCATGATAAACTGATATTAATACTAAGTGGTGCGTGGTGGATCAGGGCTTTATGTCCTGTATTTCTTTCTGCCATTGATGGGCTAATTAAGACAGGCAGGGTGGTGGGTGGGTGGATTAGGGCTTTATGTCCTGTATTTCTGCACCTGTTGGGCTAACAAGGACAGGTAGGGACCATGGCAATGAGATGAAGGATGAAACAGCCATCCAACTTAGGCTCGACCGGGAATCGAACCCGGGAACACGTGGTTTAAATGAAGCCCAGCACGCCACCACTGAGCTAGGCCCCCACCCCCAAATAATACTTAGTAAAATAAACAATGATAAGTGCAACTAGGTGGTCTAATGGGAAAGACATCCACTGAAGGTCCCATGTTCAGTCCCCCAGTCCGCGCACTTTTCATGAGCTACATATCAGCTGCATTTTGGTGGCTTGAGACGTTTGTGAATTTAGGTTGGTGGTGCCTTGTGCTCGGTGTCTAAGCTGGGGTAAATAAAAGACTCCACCCTTGGGGTAAATGTTACATGGTGTGGACTCCAAGCCATATCATTTCATCATTACTTCTGCCTCTTGCAGCTGGTCATATATAAGCTTAGTAAGCTTCAGACCCAGTAGCATTGAGATAACAATTGAAACAGCAATGATGCATAATTATAATGCATAACACCATGGAGACAAGAGTAGTCTCCATGATAATACCAAATGTTAATGTTTTTACTGTCACACAATGACATCATTGAATATTGCACTGATTTTCTATGACATGAACAATAAAATTGCTTATCCGCACAAAATACACTGAAATGCAAAATTGCACAAAAATGTTACCATGGCAACCGTGACCTTGGAAATTCTACATATATCTGCACAATACCAACAATTGACAAGTTCCATATCTACTTACAACAATGTCACACAATAACAATTGGAAAGAGTCACATGATCTCGGACAATGGCTGATAGTTGGATTGTGTTTCGAAGTGATTTTAATCGCTTATTTTACCCCCATGGGAAAGTTGGTTAATAAAATTCCAGCTGTGTGGCCTAGTGGTTAAGGCATGGGCCAGCTCAGCTGCTGAAGGTCCAGGGTTTGAATCTGGGTCCGGGCACTCTTCATAAGCTGCATCTCAAGAGCTCTGGATGTCGATCGCATGAGATGCTAAATTGGTGGTGCCTTGTACTCGGTGTCTATGCTGAGGCAAGTGAAAGATCCCACCCATTGTGTAAATGCATGTATAGTGTGGACTCCAAGCAGCCTTATCATCTCATCATTACATCTGCCTGCAGCTGGTCATATAAGCTGAGCTTCAGACCAAGTGTCATGAGACAACAATGCATCTTGTCAATAGTGGATTTTCACGGAAGGTTTTCTGTATTTCCACCAGGTGGCTATGACAGAATACTGCAATTCTATTGGCTGAAAAAGTTCCCGCCCTTGACTGTGATTAGCCGAAGCGAAGTGCATCCAAGCAGCAGTATTTTTAGTGCATTTTAATGTATATTTGACATCTTATGATTCAGTTGATTTTTGTTATTTTTCTGAGAAAGTTGTATTTATAGAATCTGTTAGTTGTTACCTACTGTGTCTGAAATGCAAAATGAGTAATAAGAGGAGAGGAAAGACTTATGTCCTGCTGAATTCAGGGCTGTTCAGGGAAAAGACTCTATTATTGAGTGTCATACCAAATATACATATAAACCAATTTTCATAGTAATTCTCTTTCAAATGGAAGTGTCCCATCCGGGAATCGAAACCAGGACCTCCCACACAAAAAGCGAGAACGTTACCTATTGCACCAAAAAGGTACTCTTTCGTCTGCTACAGGTAAAAATTATCAAAACCTGAATAATTGTAAATAATTTTTCTATTTTCATGACAAGTAATTCCTTGTACAATTTTTAAAACTTTTTGTGTGTGAAACTATTTATTTCTTATGTAAGTTAGAATTTTTTTTATTTGAGAGAGGAAAATTCCACTTAACATGATGCGAACTTCCTATCAGACTTGCAGAGTGCATTTACACTCAATAACGGCCTACCAGTGCCCTAATGAAGTGCTATTATTCCGTTTTCTGCACTCAATACATTTTTACCCCCAATCCAACATGACCTATTGTCGTAAACATGCCCCCTGTGACTTTTTGCAGCAGTCGCAAAATGACCACACGCTAATGTCAGTTGCTAAGGGCATCCGTTGTCATGGTAACGTGCATGTGAACTTTCTATCCTTCCATTTCATGGAATTAGGAGAAATTTGGAACATTGTGAATGTTAAGTGTTCCAGAAGCGGTGTCGTGTCACGATTATATTGCGAACGAAGTTCAAAGAATAAAATGATTCGATGATTGATTTCACTGCGGAACTCTGAGAGCATTCATATGTTCTGACAAACTTAGAATTTTGTGAAATATTCACACTAACAATTATCAGCCACTTTCTTTATTGCAAAATTAACCGCAACTTATGAACAATTTATGGAACCGCTTGGAAAACTTGCCGGTCTAAAAAAATGGGTTGCAACGCTTTGTCGCTGTTCAGCAGGCGAGTCTTTTGATGAATCGCCACGTCTGATTTGCTGAGCGGCCGTTAGATTAATTGTTTTTTGATTCCGTGCCTTGACCACTTTCATAGTTGTTTGCAAGTCATTATACAAAAAAAATGATCGAAGCACGGATGCGATTTCAGGTGCAGTTTTCTTAGTGCCAACTACAACGATAAATGGGGTGAAACCACAGCCACGCACCAGGAAAACTTTACCTGAAATCGCATCCGTGGTTCAACCATTTCCAGACTATGTGCAATAATTTTCTTTTTTTGTATAATAACGTGTACAACACTATGAAAGTGGTCGAAGTAAGGAATCAAAAAATTAATTATTTCATGGCCATTCAGCCAATCAGACATGGCGATTCATCAAAAGACGCGCCTGCTGAACAGCGCGAAGGCGTTGCAACCGACTTTTTTTTGACTGAAACTTGTCTTAGTGCCACAGACAGCCATTGATATGATCACTTTAGAATGATACACGAGAGAATCTGATGCCATATTGAACTAAATTACTTTTATTACACTTTGAATTTGCATCAAAATATGAAAACGTCTGAAGAAAAAAAATAAAATATTGCCAATAATCTTATGTCATGCGAATTAAACTAAGTTATTTCAAATAAAAGATTTCAATTGGAATTTGCATGAAATAAATACCTGCAAGAGTTGACGGAAATCTTTGGTAAGATTGGCTTTGGATGGGGTTCGTTATCACGACCACCTCACTATAAAGACCACCTCATTATTATGACACCTCACTATTAAGACACCTCATTATTAATACCACCTCAGTATTAAGACCACCTCACTATTAATACCACCTCAGTATTAAGACCACCTCACTATTAATACCACCTTACCATTAAGACCACCTCACTACTAAGCCCAGCTCACTATTAAGACCACCTCACTATTAAGACCACCTCGCTCTTAGGACCACTTCACTATTAATACCACCTCACTATTCAGCCCACCTCACTATCAAGACTACTTTACTAGTAAGAGCACCTCACCATTACGACCACTATTTTTGTACCTTAATTACCTCACTGTTAAGAACCATAATTACCTCACTATTACGACCAATATAACTCGCATTAAAGGTGGTCTTAATGGCGAGGTTTCACTGTATTGTTAACTCACTCCTCTACAATTTATCAAGTAGAGACTATTCATTAGTTATTCCGACTTGCACATAATTTCAGACGCTTGTTGAAAGTCTATGAACTTAGGCTTAACACCGCTCTCAAGGAGCACTTTAAAGTAATGCGGAGAGCCTGCCAAAGTGGTGTCACTTTGGATGTACTATCTCCACAATACAAATGCCCAACATTATAGACTTCTTTTGTACTAGTTAGCACCTCTATATATGTCAAGCTCATCTTTGTCATAATAATGCATTAGTGTGAAGACTGCAAATAGATTCTAAGATAATCATTTTAAGATATTTGGAGACTTTGCCACAGGGATTGTACATGGCCAAATGTGCATACGTGCATTTTCCATGAGAAGGATAAACGCATGGAAAACGTGTGGTTTTCGCCTTATTGTAATTAGGCAAAAACCATGCGTTTTCCATGCATTTATCCTTCTCGTGGAAAATGCACCAGGCACATTTGGCCATGTATTGTGTTATATTGGACTGTTTTCTTTTGAATTGTATTGTATTGTATCAATGCTACTGGTTTGAAGCTCTGTCAAATACAGGCAGACGTAAAGATGAGATGATATTAAGGCTACGTAATGTTATAATTTCTCTGTAAAATCAATTGTGCCATTTTATTTAAAATTAAAAATTTTCTCTACATCTGTGTCAAATATATCTTTATATACCTAAGTTAATAAGTATGCTTTATTTCATTTCTGTATGTATTATCATAGATATTTATTCCTCAGTGTCTATGCTGAGGCAAGTAAAGAATCCCACCCATGGGGTAAAATGTGTAACATTGGTGGACTCCTTGTCTCTCTCACCTCATCAATCAATATAGGGCTGCACTTTCCATATCTATTTATCTATCTATCTATCTATCTATCTATCTATCTATCTATCTATCTATCTATCTATCTATCTATCTAACTATGTATCTATCTATCTATCCATTTGTCTATCTGTCTATACATCTGTCTGCCTATCTATCCATCTATCTATCTATCTATCTATCCATCTATCCATCTATCTAATTCCACAGACAACAGCACATTCTAAACCAATTCAACTAGAACTTCTCTTAACAACAATTGTGCCACTGTTGCCATGGTTATCTTCTCATACTTTTTTTATGAATACATATCATACATATTTCTCTCAGATCTGCAAAAATATCTTTATACATCTCCGATTTTTTATAATACTTTTTTCCTCTCATCTCCACAGCATTCGGACCTCACTGACAACAGGGCACTCTAGTCTGGGGGCAGCCTTATCTGGATCCGCCATGTGAAGTCATGCTTGGAGTTTAGAACGGAGAATGCTCACTATTTCCCCTTTTGATATTTACATGTGATCCTAGCTGAGTACATGTTCTCCTTGTTATGAATTCATATTTGCATTATTAGCACGCACTGAACGCGCTAGCTGGTCTGTTATCAAACATGACATTGTTGTGTTTTGCTGGTGTTTTGTTTGTGTTTTGCTGGTGTTTTGTTTGTGTTTTGTTTTGGTGCTGAAGTCACAGACATAACAATACTTTCGTTGCCTGTTGACTGTTTTGGACTTTTCTGGTGGTTTGGTGCAGAACTTTGACAATTACTATTGAATTATATTGTCTTGTATCATGTAAGTATTGTATTGTAAAAAATTATCTTGTCTTGTCTAGCTCTTACATTGTATTGTATTGAATTATATTGTCTTGTATCATGTAAATAATGTATTGTAAAAAATTATCTTGTCTTTCCTTTACATTGTATTGAATTATATTGTCTTGTATCGTGTAAGTATTGTATTGTAAATAATTATCTTGACTTGCCAATGTATTGTATTGCATGTATTATATTATATTGTATTGTATTGTACATATATTGTGTTGTATTGGTATTTTACGATGCAATTGTATTGTACTGTATAAGTGTTACTGGTCTGCAGCTTAGCAAACTTGTATGACCAGCTACCAGAGGCAGACATAATGATGAGATGATAAGGCTACTTGGAGTCCACACCATGTTACACATTTACCTCCATTAGGTGGGGTCTTTTACTCGCCTCAGCATAGACACCGAGTACAAGGCACCTCCAATTTAACGTCTCATGCGAACGACATCCAGCTGCTGGGATGTAAGCTCATGAAGAGCCACGGGCCGGGGATCGAACCTGGGACCATCGGCAGAACTGGCCGTAGATTATCAAATCATTCATTGTTTGTGCATGGTAATAGTGGATTTTCACGGAAGGTTCTCTGTATTTCCACCAGGTGGCTAAAACAGAATACTGCAATACTATCGGCTGGGAAAGTTCCCGCCCTTCACTGTGATTGGATAAGGCAAAGTGCATCCAAGCAGCAGTATTTTTTAGTGCATTTTAATGTATATTTAACATCTTATCATTCAGTTGATTTTTGTTATTTTTCTGAGAAAGTTGTATTTATAGAATCTGTTAGTTATTACCTACTGTGTCTGAAATGCAAAATGAGTTATAAGAGGAGAAGAAAGACTTATGTCTTGCTTAATTCAGGGCTGTTCAGTGAAAAGCCTCTATTGAAAATCTGATGATCAATATATATATATATATATATAGCACAGTCGATCATCGTACTATAATAGTTACACTTAAGTTTATCTTGTACAAACCACAATCGCTATTACTTCCCTAATCATGCCGGTACAATTTAAAAAAACTCTTTTTACGCACCACGAGCACCACTCGTAAAATTGATTAATAACCACTCGAAGTATTTTCCTTGTACACAATACTACACATGCGAAGACAGCTTTCTTATCTTATCATGTAGTTCCTTGAGATGTAGACATTTACACTGCAATCTGTATTATGTACATGTACTGTTTTACATGTTAATAAAACTCTACATGAAAAGAATATACTTCAGGTTAAATACATAAATCGTATTGATTCTATACATGTACACATCGAGATATATTTATGTATTTTATGATGCATGTACTTTATGGAAGGTCTAGACATGAAAACCAACATTATAATATGTTTCGTGATTACGGTACAAAACGTATGTTGTAGGTAGTGATGGCAAATCGGTCTCAAAACTGACATCGATTAATCGGCAAGCTGTTCGATGCAATAATCGATTTTTTTTTTTTTCCAAACATTAACTCCTCAATGTTCAAACTTTTATGACATTTTAATTAAGTATACAACAACCAACAAACAGAAAAATCGATTTTTCAAAAATAGCACTGATTATCGGCTGTTACTTAGTTTTGCTGATGATAATCGATTAAAATCGGCGAATCGTGCCATCACTAGTTGTAGGTATATTAAGAGCACATAAATTGATGATGTCACATCGTCTTGATGTCATAAACCCTCCAAATAAGGAGTTATAAAAGCGCAATGATCTGGATATAAATACATGTTGGACAATCTTCAGTGCACTATTAAATATTAATTAAGTATGTTTTGGTTGTTTATCATGCATTTGGTTTCTTAGTAGTGGTGAAGTATTGAGCTTACTTACAACATTTGTACAATGGCGTACTAGCATTTTAATAAGCAGTTATTTCCACAGAACGACTCAAACTATGACACTGCCTAAGTCTACACTCTTTTCCTATGAGTCTTTTCACTGAGCAGCCCTGAATTCAGCAAGATATAATTCTTTCCTCTCCTCTTATTACTCATTTTGCTTTTCAGACATAATAGATCATAACTAACTGATTCCATAAATATAATTTTCTCAGGGAAAAAGCGGAAATCAATTGAACGATAAGATGTCAAATACACATCAAAATGCACTACAAATACTGCTGCTTGGATGCACTTTGCTTTGCCCAATCACAATCAAGGGCGGGAACATTTTCAGCCAATAGGATTGCAGTATTCTGTCATAGCCACCTGGTGGAAATACAGAGAACCTTCCGTGAAAATCCACTATTTGCTTAAATTCCGTGCAAGACCAGTGTTGCCATTTGATTCAATAAACGCAGCTTAATTAATAAAAGAAGCTGATTTCACTAAAACATTAGCATAATGATTAAGCATCAAATATGCATTAAAATGCACTAGAAATACTGCTTCTTGGGGTCCCCTTGCTTCAACCAATCAGAATCTAGGGTGCGAAGCTGTGCAACCAATAGGATTGCAGCATTCTGCCAGTAGCCACCTAGAGGAAATATCAAGAAACTTTATGGAAAGTCCACAATTTGACTTGCAACTCCACAGTTTAAAATAGTCCACTTCTCCGCTATGTAAATTTGGTACAATCAGAAATGTTGGATACAACATCGACAAATTCAAATACTTATACAGAGACAAAAAGGGAGGGGGCCTAGCTCAGTGGTAGTGCGCTGGGCTTCCAACCACTTGGTCCCGGGTTCGATTCCCGGTCGAGCCAAAGTTGGATGGCTGTTTCATCCTTCATCTCATTGCCATGGTCTCTGCCTGTCCTAATTAGCCCATCAGGTGCAGAAATACAGGACGTAAAGTTCTAATCCACCCACCTTTACAGAGACTAAAAATTGTAACAGATTTTGATGGAAATGTTATTGAAGTAACATAAACAGCACCAGATTCTCTCATATCATTCAAAAAGTTAATGTCAGCGGCTGTCTATGGCTGAGGGTTAACTAAATTCGTAACAACTAGCACAGAGGAGTATTGTGGCATCCTCATACTGTCTTAGGCAATTGACCCACAGACAGCAGAGGATGCCACACATTTATCATTGCAGTTCACAAGAAGCCACATATTAAATTTTCTGGACACACAAATTATCTGCATAATTTTTGGCGTAAATTCACAAAATGAACTTGCGATTAATTCACGATATACGCTCAGTTAAGTTAACAGATCGCCAAAGGCTGACAGCCATGAATTAGCGATGAATTATATATTTTACAGAATTGATGGAACATGTATTACCGCTTACCATCAAAATTTGCAGAATTGCCCAATAACGACAAGATTTATGGACATATTTGTCAGAGCTGCGAAGATTAATGATAGCTCACTGCTGCTCAGTGTTTGACATATTTGGAACTATCAGATTAATCAGCTGATTATTGGACAAGTCTATTGTTGTGCAATATATATAATTTATAGACTATTATAGTGTTATATACTATGATATTACTATGGATAAAACGTTTAAGCTACAACAAAACGCTATCCTAAAGTCACCTCGCTGTTAAGACCACCTCACTATTAACATCACCTCAGTATTAAGACCACGTCACTATTTCAGACCACCTCATTAAGACCACCTCGCTATAAAGACCACCTCGCTATTAAGACCACCTCATTATATAAGACCACCTCATTATTAAGACCACCTCACTATTAAGACCACCTCCCTATTAAGACCATCTCACTATTAAGACCATCTCATTATTAAGACCACCTCGCTTCTAAGACCATCTCATTATTAAGATCACCTCACTATTAAGACCACCTCGCTATTAAGACCACCTCGCTATTAAGACCACCTCGCTATTAAGACCACCTCGCTATTAAGACCACCTCGCTATTTAGACCACCTCATTATATAAGACCACCTCATTATTAAGACCACCTCACTATTAAGACCACCTCCCTATTAAGACCATCTCACTATTAAGACCACCTCGCTATTAAGACCACCTCGCTATTAAGACCACCTCGCTATTAAGACCACCTCGCTATTAAGACCACCTCGCTATTTAGACCACCTCATTATATAAGACCACCTCATTATTAAGACCACCTCACTATTAAGACCACCTCCCTATTAAGACCATCTCACTATTAAGACCACCTCGCTTTTAAGACCATCTCATTATTAAGATCACCTCACTTTTAAGACAACCTCACCATTAAGACCACCTCGCTATTAAGACCACTTCACTAATAAAACTACTCACTATAAACTTATTAGGACCTCTTAGCCATAAGACCACCTCACTATTAAGTTTGAACCAAAATGTATTTTTGCCATTGCATTTTACTACACTATTAAGTGCAGTTTCTGCACTACAAGCATTTTTATATAATGTGATCTATGTGATTTTACACTCATGTACATAACTGTGCACGATGCCTTGTTATATATACTCCTAATTCAAATGTTGTACTTAAATTAACATTGCGATAATGAACAGTATTAACTGCAGTAATATACGTATTTAGGGTTACTGTACACATGTGATATATGTCTATCTATCTATATATTTTTTTTAACAAATGTATGTTATCGAAACTTAATGCTCATATTACCATGCTATTGTTCAGCAACTGGGACCATGGATGTGTAGATAATCCATTGATAATGTATACCTTTAACTTTTATACCATGTATATATATATTGCAAATAGAAATAGTGAGTAGAAGTAGACTAAGTACATGTTTTTATCTGTTATTTTTGACAAATGTATCATGTATGATATTACTGTGTCAATAAAAGCATATATATATTAAGTCCACTTCACCATTAAGACTATCATCATTTCCAAAATTCAAATAATCCTTCATTAAATGTAAGCCATAAAGTAAAGTAATTACATCTCCTATATTATTAAATATAAGCCATATATTAGTAATTACACTTCTACAAATAACACAATTAGCTACAAAATCTTCCAACTGAATTTTAAGCAAATTCTATTTTTCACCAAACCTTTCATCAATCAAGTAACTAACTAGTTTTCTGTGCTTTTCTGAAATACTAACTATTAGAGAGCTATTTTTAGCCATTTTAATTTACAGCAACAAACACCGGTGACACCTGGTGTTTTGACAACAAACTACATGCTATTACCCATGAACATGTGGAAAATTGTAATTATTGTCATCATAATTATGATTGACGAGTTAAGTCCAACAATTATCTATTCAATATCGAAATTGGTCAAACATTGTCAAACGGGGTGAGTAGTAATAAAGTGATTTAACCTATCACGCTTATAATTATAAGATTCCATGAAATTGTGACAATTATTCATCATCGCTCGGTTATTGTATTTATGAATATTATTCTTCAAATATCTATATTCCTGTAACATATGAGTTACTTGTAAATTACAATAAATATAGTGAACCCATAGACAGCTACTGACATTGACTTTTAAATGATACTAGAGAATCTGACGCCATCTTGAATTTGCATCAGAGACTTGAATAGACAAAGATAAATTTATGGATTGAACCCCATAGCTATAGACAGCCACTGACATTAACTTTTGAATCATACTAGATAATCTGACGCCATCTTTAACTTAGTTACTTCAATTACACAGATAGATAGATGATAGATAGATATGGAAAGTGCAGCCCTCTAAGGCGAGTTCTTGCCGCTATCGAGGGTTGATTGATGAGGTGAGAGAGAGAGAGGAGGAGTCCATCCATGTTATACATTTACCCCATGGGTGGGATCTTTTACTTGCCTCAGCATAGACACCGATTACAAGGGACTGCCAATTTAACGTCTCATCCGAACGACATCCAGCTGGGATGTTGCTCATGAAGGTTGCCCAGGCCTGGGATTGAATCCGGGTCCTTCAGAGGAGCAGCCGCGCGTCTTACCACTAGACCACCCAATAGCTGCACAGTTTGAATTTGCAATCAATCAATCAATCAATCGGAATTCCTCCTTCGCTTAAAATGGCCAATTTTTTGCTGCTGGCCAGTCACGTATCCACAAATACCATTATTTATGACCATAACTCCTATTTACAAAAAACCTAATAAAAACATTACATCGCTATCGAAAAACCACACGTGTAGGATTATTTGCTGACAAATATTTAGAATGCGGACAAACAAAAATTCATGCATTAATAAGTCTTCTCCGTAGAGCAAATATCCTTTGGTAAATTGTACAGATAACGCAGTAAATACTCTTTTGTTTTTATGGTATGAAAGTGGATCACATCCTAATGCCCTAGAGTAATTCTATTGTGAATTCGAATTCATTTTTGCCTATAGGATGTATGTCGTACGGATAGTTCTGACGGGATATCCTCTTTTTTCGCACTTTCATTCGAGTCTTGAAAAACTTAAATTTCTACCTGATCAAGCATAAGTCTTTCTCAGTTTTCTCAATACAGCATTGTGCAAGGTCAACAAAATGGCAACAAAAATGTAAGTATTCCATGAGTAAAAAATTTCACTTGCAATCAATCACTCAATCGATCAATCAATCGGTATTATTCCCTCGCCTAACATGTTAAATTTCTCAATCAATCAATCAATAAATCTATCAATCTATCTGTCAATCTATCAATCTATCAATCAATAAATCTATCAATCTATCTATCTATCTATCAATCAATCTATCAATCTATCTATCTATCCATCCGTCCATCTGTCTATCTACCTATCCATCTATCTATATATCGCTGATCTATCTATCGCTGATCTATCTATTATCTATCTATCTATCCATCTATCTATCTATCCATCTATCCATCTATCCATCCCAACACTTACCAACCAATTGTGGTATCCTATCCAACCTTGGATAGGCCAGAGATCCAGGATCCAACACTTCTGAACACTAACTTGAAATGGCCACATTTCCCATTAAATAGCATACCTGGCTTACCTGCCTCTATCCATTTGTCGATGAGACCTATTCTCTTGATATTTCATGATATTTTGCTGTACTTCATGATATTTACTGATATTTCGTGGCGTGAGAACACCTCAACGGCTTCTCCCACTCTTGACCCCTTGATACTTCAGCCATATTTTCATTGCATGACTTAAATGCGCTTTGTATTTAAAGCTAAAACACCTGGGAAATAATGCTGAATGCTATCGATCAAAGAGGAATTTGCGAAAAACAAACGAACTACTACACTTAAACAATAGATACAATTCTGTGAAAAGGAACTGCGTAATTAAGACCACACTCAGGAATCACTGAAGTGGTCTTAATATCGAGGTGGTCTAAATATTGGATAGTGTATATTCAATGAAACCTCACAGTTAAGACCACCCTTGGGAATCACTGAAGTGGTCTTAATATTGAGGTGCTCTTAATTCTGAAACTGACATTTGCAATAGCCCAGCAATTAAAGTGCTTAAAATCAAGGTAGTCATTGTAGGGTATTTTATTTAGACACATTGGAATCCCACAATTATGGCCACCCTTGGGTATTACTGAAGTGGTCTCGAGGTATCGAGGTGCTCTCACACATTTCTATATCATATATATTTCTATTGCACATTTTATCACATTTCATATAGATCTCAAATTGTTTCTTAAGTCCACCGCACAATTCATCAATTGTTCATGCAACTTAACAACTTTTATTTAAAAGCCAAGACTAAGGCTGGAATTAGCCATTTTTGCCTATGTCTATGTCTCAATGCTACTGGGTCTGAAGCTTAGTCAGCTTATATGACCAGATGCCAGAGGCAGACGTAATGATGAGATAAGGCTGCTTGGAGTCCCCACCATGATATAAACACATTTACCTCATGGGTGGGGTCTTTTTACCTGCCTCAGCATCTCAGCATAGACACCAAGTACAAGGCACCTCCAATTTAACGTCTCATGCGATCGACATCCAGCTGCTGGGATGTAGCTCACGAAGAGTGCCGCAGGGGCCAGGGGATCGAACCTGGGACCTTGAGCGGAGCTGCATCTTGGTTGGAATTGAACGATAACAGTAGAAAAAGGACTAAGCCGAAAATATTACAACCGATGTAATCATCATCGATCATGTTACACCTACCATGACTGTAGACGCTCTTTACCACCAGAACTCATGGAATTTGCTACAGCACTCAGTTACCATGGCAACTGTTTCTATGGTATAACCAGGTATGGCTTCAATCAGCAGATTCAGCAAATGGAATTACACTGAGGTTGGAGTACACTTGGTCTAGCTCGGCGACATTGAAATTCACCACGACATTCGCCACCCCGCCCTAAAACACGATTATAAAATACCTCCATGACTATACACATGGCAAATTCTTGATTTGCTAATAAAAATATTTATCACATTCTCAGTGTTCTGACACTGCAGCAGCCATCTAATAAATGTTTATCGCAAGTTTATTGCGAGTGGCGAATCTTGATGTGTGTGTGTGTGTGTGTGTGTGATTAGGGCTTTACGTCCTGTATTTCTGCACCAGTTGGGCTAATTAGGACAGGCAGAGACCATGGCAATGAGACGAAGGATGAAACAGCCATCCAACTTAGGCTCGACCGGGAATCGAACACGTGACCCAGCGGTTGGAAGCCCAGAGCGCTACCTCTGAGCTAGGCCCCCGCCCTGAAATCTTTGTCTTGTTGAATTACGATGTTTCGAGTGTAATCATATCCAGAAATACTCAAGATATCTCTACTTCAAAAGTATAGAGTAATTTTTTAAATAACAGGTTTGACTATATTTCAGATATTACTACAGTATGTTCATCATAAATCATGTCAATTGTACCTTGAGCTTGGTGTCTAAGCAGGGTCAAGTAAAAGACCCCACCCATGGGGTTAACGTGCAACATGGACCACTCAAAGCATATATCATCTCATCATTACGTCTGCCTCTAGCGGATGGTCATATAAGCTGATTAAGCTTCAGACCAACGGCAATATCACGGGGAAATATTATAATAAATAATTATAGAAAGTCCAACTGTTTACAAAGTTCAAACTCATAATATTTACTGGAATGTCCAAATAATTTCCAGTTTCTATTGATTGCTTTAAAAATATTTACCCAACTGATCAATACATTTTGGCAAATATATTCAATTGGCAATCTTCCACAAAAATATCTAAATTTTATTACCATAAAATTAAAGGTAATTTTTTACTAAATAGCAGGACAAAATACAACTGAGATACTATCACATTCCGAAATATCATGGATATAATAAATTTAAACCAATATTTCATGTCTCAGTCACCGAACAACATGTCATAATATTCAACAACTTGTAGACATAAATTGTAAACACAATTCGAGGCACTTCTATTGAATGCCACACGTCAAACGCGCATGACCCATTACAGGCAAAACCCATTGATCACTAGGGAACTGACTTCGCAGGCCAAACCAATTGATCACTATCCTATATGGAACTAACTTTGATCATTTTTGATCACTGTTTTGCATGACCAGGTCAATTCCAGTGCAATTGTAAATGTACCTAGCAGACTCAATCCAACTTCTGACAATTAAAACTAAATGGAAAATGGTAGTTTAATAGTACTCCAGCCTAAATGTATCCTATGTTTCAGAGTTGTTTTTTTTTTTTACAGAAAAGTGTTTGACTTTGTTTTGCTTCAGGATGTGTTGAAAATTGGAAGTGCCAGTGGAAAACTCATAGATCACTTTAAAGAGTACAGTTCAGGCATGTTATGTGCCACAGACTTTTTACAAATACATTTTTATCTTATCTTAGGCATGATAATTGATTGGTTCTCTCAAAGGTACCATAAAACCTTATCTTATCTTAACTTAACTTATCTTATCTTATCTTATCCTATCTTAGCTTATCTTATCTTTATTTTATCTTTATATTATCTTTATCTTATTTATCTCATCTTTTCTTATCTTATCTTATCTTATCCTATCTTATCTTAGACACCAGCCAAATGATTCTCTTTGCCCAACTAACCTTGGTACATAAATTTCAAAAATGTTTTCGGAACATGTAATGTGTATTTTAAACGCTCAAAATAAATCACTCAGGTAAATATCAATATAACCAGTGACCATTGGTCAGTGACCACTGACCAACCCATAACTGTAAATTTACTGCATAAACCACAAATAAACACAAACCACTTTAACTTATTTTAAGTATTTACAAAACACAAATAAAGTCCAGCAAAACCCCCTTTTAAGACTACCTTACTATTAGTATTAGGACTAATTACTAAGACCAACTCACAATTAAGACCAACTCACTATTAAGACCACCTCACCATTAAGACCACCTCACTATTAAGACCACCTCACTATCAAGACTTTACACCATTAAGACCACCTCACCATTAAGACCACCTCACTATTAAGACCACCTCACTATTAAGGCCACCTAAAACACAGTTGAACCTTACCATTAAGACCACCTTAAGTGCAAAATATACTGGTCTTAATTGGTAAGGTTCAACTGTATTTTAGGTGGCCTTAATAGTGAGGTGGCCTTAATAGTGAGGTGGTCTTTATACTGCATTGATTTTAATAGTGAGGTGGTCTCAGTTGTGAAGTGGTCTTAATAGTGAGGTGACTTAAAAGTGAGGTGATCTTAATAGTGAGGTGGTCTTAATGAGGTGGTCTTAATCGTGAGGTGGTCTTAATCGTGAGGTGGTCTTGATGGCGAGGTTCCGCTGTAAACTGTACAAAACACACTCAATAACCAGATAATCCATGACGCCATAGCGGTGTGCTTTACCGCTTACGTACTTCAGTTTTCGGAGCCTCACAATGAAAATATTCATAAGAAAAACACACAGTGCACGTTCTGCGGTATTTTATGGATCATATTCATAACAGAAGATCCATTGAAATCGCTGTGCCTCCCAGGGTATGTCGTGTGTGCTGATACGAGGAGTTTTTGACGACCAAAGTCGCGAAAGACATGCACAGGCGTGTCCGCTCCGAGTAAGACGGGGATTAAAATCACCACTAACTTGAAATGCACCTAATGCTTTTTGGTTGGTGTTAGATGTGATGCGATGGTGTGTTATTTTGGTTTGTCAAATTTGATGTTTGTTGGTTGGTTATTTTGATTTATTAAAAGTTGATTTGATTCAAAATTGCAACTTGAAGAAATTTACCTCTATATACCGTAAAGGAGGGTATTATCGACAGGGCGGGTATTATCGACACTCGCATTAGAATGTTAACAATTTTGTTAACAAACCAATTTAAGTGTCGATAATACCCGCCCTGTCGATACTACCCTCCGTTACGGTATATCTTTAAATATAGATTTTTTAAGTCCGCTATCCTTAATATTGAACGAGCTCTGCCAACAGTACAATTCACACCCATGGCGGGCCTGTTCAAGCTTTCAGTAGCCTTTCTCAACTCCATGGGGAGTGTAGACCCAGCATGCAGCCATTACCATCATGATTATAGCACTTCTTGGGTCAAACCTTCAATCACCAAGGTTGACTGATCACCGCCTACAGCCAAGTATCAATTTACACCTGGGTGGAGTGGAGCAGTGGTTTCATGAAGATCTGCTCAGTTCCTCCATGCCAAGGCTGGGTTCGAACCCATGACCTCGTGTGTACCTACAAGTCTAACATCTTATCCAGTATCCTAGACAACTGTAGCACTGCACCCACATTTATGATGTATGATGTATATAACACTGTAACAAAACGGCAGTTCCCGGAGCATTGCAAAGTGAAAATCAAACCCGGGACCGCTTGCCGAGTAGTAGCACTTCGACCGCTAGACCCACCGACTTGATAAATACATAATGCTCAACCTATCAGTGTATATAGTTCAGATGCTACAATAAATAACACCTGATAATCCAAATATTTGACGATATAATACATCCTTATTGTCCAGCAACGTACACCTGTCTAATGATCAGCAGCCGCTCTGGCTCATGAGTCACACCTTGTTCGATCATTTGCCAACAGGTAAATTTCTCAATATAAAGAAGTAGAAACCGCATTGGCCAGCTCTGCTCCAGGTCCTGGGTTCAACTGACCTGGTCACTCTTCATGAGCTACATCCCCAGCAGCTGGGATGTCGATCGCATGAGACGTTATAAATTGGAGGTGCCTTGTACTCGGTGTCTATGCTGAGATGCTGAGGCAAGTAAAAGACCCCATCCATGGGATAAATGTGTAACATGTCATGGACTCCAAGTCTCATCGTCTCATCATTACGTCTGCCTCTGGCAGCTGGTCATATACGCTGACTAACCTTCAGACCCAGTACCATTGAGACACTGACATTGAACGAAGTATTTCATTATGATATTGATCACTTTAATTAATAATTAGTACATGTAATTAGCATATGATTACTAGATGTACACACTAACATTTTTATTATAGAGTAATTCAACATTCAACATGGTTGAGCCCATTAATTAAATTAGCTTGTAATGTTATCTTATTGACATCGAGAATGAAACAAAATTCTACTTTAAATTAATTGTTAATCAAATTACACCAAAGTATTCATGGAATAGTATTTTCTATCCAATTTATTTATCTCTCTATCACGACTATCCAGGTTTTATCTGCCTATATTTAATGTAATATCTAATTATATGCTAATCAAATACGACTTTCAAAATGGCATTACTAAGCAGTAGTACCAACAATTTCTGAATTATTGAAATATTAAAGTTAAGATTCTTATAACATTTTTAAAGAGAAATGGATTTTTTCTATATTTTAAGAAAACACTGGTCAACCATTACAATGTTAACAATTTTGTTAACAAACTAATTTAAGTGTCGATAATACCCGCCCTGTCGATAATACCCTCCGTTATGGTACCAGAGAATCTGATGCCATCTCCATCTGAGAAACCTCAATTAAAGTTTGAATTTGCATCAAATTTTGTGAAATTCAGGAATTATCAGCATGACCACATGATTATCATATGATTATGCATGTTCGAAACTTTCGAACAGCCGATACGTCAATTAAATCAATCGTATCTATTTATATCAAACCAGATCAACCGAATCAAGAATAGAACATTATTCGAATGGGGTTAGTTTCCTGTACGGTGTGCGGGGACGATTGACTCACTTCGATATTCACAAACGTTAAACGGAATCATTTGTTAAACATATCCTTACTCGTTATTTCATCCTTTTGATAATTATTCATACTTAAACCAGGAAATTCTCTTTCGTGACTGAAAAATATACAATAATATATAATATCAATCCCATATTTATCATATGATTATTTACTGTTTACTATTAATATGAATTTATGATATTGAAACCACATGGCCAGTCATTGAATAAATTTAATAGACTTTCATATAACACTGACATAAATAATGTTTCATCTAATTTAATTAGTATACTTGAACATTTGAGTTCATAATTTGCAATCAATTAATAAATCAACCAATCAATCAATCAATCTTCAATCAATCAATCAATCAATCAATATCTATCTGTCTATCTATCTATCCATCTATCTCTCTATCCATCCACATATCCATCTATCTATCTCTCCATTTATCCATCTATCTATCTCTCTATCCATTTATCCATCTATCTATCTATCTATCTATCTATCTATCAGTCCATTTATCCATCTATCTATCTATCTATCTATCTATCTATCTATCTATCTATCTATCAGCTGTACAATGTACTATCAAAGTAAATTTCAGAATGACCAATAAATTCCCAACACAATATACATCCAAAAAGATACCACAACAAACTCAGTATTAGTCATCACCAATTAAATACACACACTTCTAGGATGACTATATATGTCCCACCTTCTGATCCAAGCTGATGGCTGGAAATTTACGATCATTCGCTGAACAAGATCAAAGTTCATGCCTTGAGGCTGGGCTTATATTGATGTTGTGAAAGTCTGTTTATTAGAATGAACTTAGCTGCTTAGCATGCTCAGGCTATGAAGACTGTACTGGTGTTGGACTAATGATAGATCATAGATTTAAAGATGAATATGTTTAATTATTGATCATGTTGATATATACAATGTATTGATTTGATATATATATGTCAGATTAATGTTGGATTTAGGTTCACTTTAGGGAAATTTTTAATTTTGTTAGATAGATAGATAGATAGAAAGATAGATAGATAGATTCTGATAGATAGATATTCTGATAGATAGATAGATACATTGATATATTGATAGATTGATATATTGATAGATATTAGATAGATAGATAGATGGATAGATGGATAGATAGATTAATTGATTGTTAAAGAGACTGATCTAAAAAATTTCAATGTCTCGAATGTCACATTTAAAGCAAAAAAATATCTGGCAATTTTTTCATCATGACTAAAAAAAATTACATTCCTTAACGAGTTACATCAAATGTTCTAACTACTAAATATTTATATAAGCGACAATTACACATTGTTCAAATCATTCAGCTTAGTATTATAATACACACAATTATCACAAATTTCCAACGTTAAAATCTTCTGAATTTCCACCATATTTAATTCCAAAATCAATGATCACCTAACCAATAATCTGAAGATTAATATTTATTTACTTAAATATCAGCCCAATACAATATTATC
This sequence comes from Alitta virens, assembly GCA_932294295.1. Lineage (NCBI taxonomy): Eukaryota > Metazoa > Annelida > Polychaeta > Phyllodocida > Nereididae > Alitta > Alitta virens. Next base: position 28,686,999 of record OW028585.1, on the reverse strand, counting down.
ACCCCATTCAATACAATACACAATTCAATATTACAATAAACCTGGCACACAACTTGGTGGTCTCCTATTTCTCATCATGACCTCAGTGACATGGGGTAAATTCTATTGTACCCTCTAATAATACCCTCGGGGCGTTTATTTTTATTTACCCTTGTGACCATCTGCTGTTACCCTGCACGTGCCAAATAAAGGGTGTACTAGAACTAATTGGCATTTCGTAAAAATTGGAAAAAATTAAAACGCTATAATTGTGAGCTTTGGTGACGGGGCAATGCATCATGGGATCATGGGTGATTTAGAGAAATGCTCTTAACTCGATGAATATCAGTTATTAGACAGGTGGTGATGCTTAATTCTAGTCTAGCTGTGATAAATCTATCCAAAACAATGCTAAAATATGTGTAATCCGGAGGACAGTGAAACCTCACAATTAAGACCACCCTTGGGAATCACTAAACACTGCTAAAGTGGTCTTAATATCGAGGTGGTCTTAAATTGTGAAACTTGACAGTTTTGTGACCAAGTGGTCTTAATATTGAGATGGTCTAAATATTGGATAGTTTGTATTATACAATGAAACGTCACAATTAAGACCACCCTTGGGAATCACTGAAGTGGTCTTAATATCGAGGTACTCTTAATTCTGGAGCTTGCCAGCTATGTGACAAAATGAAGTGAAGTGGTCTTAATACTGAAGTGATATTAATTACATTGTTATCACAACTTTGAGGCTACAAGTAAATTTACATAAAATGATGTACATATTCTAAATTATAATTAACACTGATTAAGTAATAGTAAGTTATGCATATCATTATCATAATCATTAAATGTTTCTGTATTTTCAAATATATTAGCATTTATATGTCAGTCTGTCTACTTAGAACAACATTATTTCTCTCTCATGTCTATCGTGCACATTTGAAAATGTTGAGATTTATATCAGAGCAGCTAATTTCACATTGTGCAGTATCATCTAACGTCTAGTCTCTGGAGAAGAATGCAAAATAATCAATATACATAAAGTGTACACCATACATATGGTACATTCATTTACAATATCAGCAAGAAAAGTGCATAAAGTTCAGCCAAAAATAATTTGGAACGTCACTTTAAAGACCACCTCACTATTTAGAAAACTTAAGAATTAAGAATACCAGTGATTTTTGGACTTAATTAGTTAAGTGTATAAATCGTGTGTATTCTGGATGTTTTATTTTACCTCACTATTGCAACCACCTCACCTTTAATGATGTTCACTAGTCGTAGAGTTAGCCCCTTTGAAGCAGTTATTAGAAATCTTGTCTATAAATTCAGTGAAAGGATCAACACGTCTGATAATAGTATTATTATGAATGTTTTAAGTAGTGAGGCCTTTTGGCATTCTTACATTGGGAGTCATTGTTATATTTGTATTGGACGAGCAGTTGAGTTGCTTCGTACTGTTGTTTTGTGAATTGGTTTTTACAGTGCCATACAATAATACTCAGTAGTTAGGTAGTTATTAGAAGGATATGGACCCCCATATATTGTAACTAATGTATGTGTGTGTCTGCAATAAAGATTAATAAATACAAATTAAGATGAGAACATGTTGCATTTTTATCGATGTCTTAACGGAGAGGTTCTATATAATGATAACCAACAACACACTTGAGAGAAGATAAGTTCTTCTCCGCATCGCAATTAATGAACTGTTAGCAACAGTCTTAATCATTTATGACATACCGTAGTTACTCGCTTACAAACCGGGTATAAACTAGAAGACGTTCTCAATAACATGCTGGCACTAAAATTAGATTAGTAATAAATTTCATAAATTATTTTAAAACTCAGATAATCCTAGAGCTCCTACTTCTGGCACTTGGAAATAATAATCTGTATCAAAAGACCTGGCTTGTAATTATGAAACTACGGTAATAATAAAACAATGGTATAAACTGGAAGACATTCTCAAAGGTCAGGGTTAGAATGAGTCACCTGAATGACATTGACAAAAATAAATTTAAAGTAATATTTATCTCATATAATCATGATAATCACAGCCTTTTTTTCTGACCCTGGCAAAGAATTATCTACCTTAAAAAAACCTGGCTTGTAACCATGTCACTACGTTACTAATAAAACAATGGTATAAACTTAGAATGACATTGACAAAAATAAATTTAAGGTAATTTAAATCTCATATTTATAATCATGAAATCGCAGCCTTTTTTCTGACCCTGGCAAAGAATTATCTACCTTAAAAAAACCTGGCTTGTAACCATGTAACTACGTTACTAATAAAACAATGGTATAACCTTAGAATGACATTGACAAAAATAAATTTAAAGTAATATTTATCTCATATAATCATGATAATCACAGCCTTTTTTTCTGACCCTGGCAAAGAATTATCTACCTTAAAAAAAACCTGGCTCCTAACCATGTAACTACGGTAATAATAAAACAATGGTATAAACTTAGAATGACATTGACAAAAATAAATTAGTAATTTTAAATCTCATATTTATAATCATGAAATTGCAGCCTTTTTTTCTGACCCTGGCAAAGAATTATCTACTTTAAAAAGACTTGGATTGTAACCATGTAACTACGGTAATAATAAAACAATGGTATAAACTTAGAATGACATTGACACAAAAAAATTTTAAGTAATTTAAATCTCATATTTATAAATAATCATAATAATCACAGCCTTTCTTTATGACCCTGGCCAATATTATCTATTAAAAAGACCTGGATCGTAACCATGTAACTACGGTAATAATAAAACAATGCTCTTTATATATCACTGACTCTACCTGACATTTTCTTGTAGTCATTACGAGGATTCACGTTGAGAACAATAATGCACAAAATATAGACTATAGTACAGTTATGAGTCATGTACAGAACGAACTATGTGATGTGGTTAATGAACTTACATTATATAGAGTCATCATGATGTCACACTCCACTGAATCGGTCATACTTGACTGGGGATTTTTATTTTTTTTCCAACGACAAATATGTACATCTCATGACACATGCAACAATTTCCTGATATTAATATGTGATCCTAAAAATTATGCATATTATCGGTATAAGGAGCTAGGCAGGTCACACATGTTGTTAAGTCTATACATTTAAACTTTAAATACCCCATGAAAGTATCGATAAAACTATACAGCTAATACGTAAAAATCTATATCATGAATATTTGTCGATATATTTAATATCGTTTATCGAAAAATGAACACTAGAAACTAGTAAAATATAATTGATCCGGAAATAATTCAGATTCCTCCAATTGATATTCATTGATTGGCAAATCAATCACCATGTTATCAATAAACAAAATACTGATAAAAAATTATATATTGACGATTTATCAATACATTTACCAAAAATGAACATTAGATTATTTAATTGATATTTCCTGATGGTAAATCAATTATCATGCATTATATTGAGAATATTGCTTAATTTAGATCCATTGGCCTGATTGGGTATAATATTAAATGTTACAATTTTTTGCTCTATATGTATCTATTTTCATATAATTAAACAGATAAGAGTACCACAGATTCTCTTAATATTAATATGGTTCTTGCACAAATAAGCAAATTATCTTGTTTTCATGATATATATTTAATCTTTAAATCTTTATAATCAATGATAACTATTTTTGCTCTGTGTAGCTGAATTCTATATAATTATAATGATGTTTTATTATGTTATTATGTGTATATATATATATATTATCACAATATGCCATGGTACTTACTTATTAGCATCTCATTCTCAAATAACTGGAACACTGTACGTCACTATACTTGTACTTGCATCCTGAAATATGCTAGAATCTTCGTACCGACTAAATACCTCCTGAGCTACCAGACCACATGGTACGGTACTCATTAGATCTTGGTTGCAGAAACTAGCTGCCTGACCTCCTGGGTAATCTAAACTTGTAAACATGTGAGGAATGTTTACTAGAAGAACTGCACTTGAAACACATTGATGTCAACACTCACTAAATTTGAGAAGTTCAAATTGTGGAACAAAGGACGCGCTTAAACAAAACGTTTAAGATGGCGAAAACACTAAAGAACATCTTCCTACCTTTAGATCAAGATCCAAATCTTCTGAGTTCGATCTCTGCGACCCCAAACACCAACTTGGATCCTTCTTGATCCTCTGAAAGATCTTGTACTACTGCCAATACAGCTCTGTCAGGCGGTCATTTGACCTAGTTATCAATGCGCATGCTCAGTAGGTCAGATACGTCATTTCAGGATTTCCCTCCCGGGATTCCCCCGCGTCTGTCTGCTAATAGAGGGCGCTGATCACACGATTTGACAGCCACCTGTTGTTGCCGGCTGGAAATCCCCTTGTCATGAAGAGAATGCCTGGAAATAGGGGATTTCTAGGCATCAGACTGGGAGCCACAAAATTACACTAGATGATTGATTATAAGTGAATTTGCTTCCATTAGGAATGGACTTTCCACATGTCTTTTCATGACAGGTACGTATTTTGGGATATAATGAAATAACTAATATATATTTACAAAACGAATAAAAAAAATACATGGCAAGTATCTAAAAAACTAAGATTTGATATATAATTTCTCCTTGAACTCTATATACAATTTTTCATTCATGATATTCTTTTATTATGAGTTAGTAAAGGGAAAAGAACGTACATAAAATAAAATCCTCAATGCAGTCATTATCAATATTCCCCCCTTTTTTCATTCATGATTTTCTTTTATGATAAAGAGTCAAGACAAAAAACACTCCCAATTCACATTTTCAGCAAATTATAATTTTATTCCTCGCATTGTTCCAACATGCAGTGCTAAATAAAAAAAAACATCTGCTAATCATCAAATACTTTTACAAAAATACCATGGTTACAGTGTGTTATTACAACACATTAAATTAATCGAAAATAATGGTAAATTTATTTTAATTAGTACAAAAGATGAATATATGAAAACAGGAATAATTTGCAAAACACAACCTTAGAAAAAAACATTGCTCAACATAAAAAAATAGTTATGTGCAAAAATTTGCATAAATATTTGTGTTGAAGTTTTATCACATTATATATCTTGCTGTGTAATATTTAGCATATTTTTTAAATACAAATAATTTAGGAGTGCACTGGAATTTTATACAAAATTTGTGAACTAATAAAATATTAATGTTCAAAATGTGACAATAATTATAATGGAATGTGTAATGTATAAACATAATAATAAATTTATAATTAAAAGTTATTAGCATGCAATAATGTATCAAGTTATAAGTGTATGCGAATAAATACAGTTATTACGAATATTGGCAAATTAATACTAAATACTATAAAATTTTGCAATATAATGCAGAAAATAACATCATATTTTTGTTAAATTGATAAACAGTTGTATCACATTCAAAATTAAATTTTACGTGATCATATTCATGATATCTAGATAGAAAATGAACATGAATTTGTGAATGAATACGATGAAACACTACTATTTTATACAAATTATATTTTACATTATTTTTTCAAGTGAATATGATTAGAAAATAGGTTTATGTTTACGCCACAATATTTCCAACAATAAACCGACGGTATAATACAAACAAGCATTTCATTTATTAATTAATAAATCATGCTTTTTCGTTATCACAGAATAGGAGCTTAAAAATACAATGAAATCATCAAATACTTGCGATTTAAACACTGATCATCGAGCATGACGAACATAATAAAATGGCTAAGTACAAGTGCCATTTCTTGGTGGAATGAGAAATACGAAAAAATCCCAATCAAGTCAATAAAGCAACAAACATTATAAATTACATTTTTTTAAAATAATTATCACAAAAAATTGTTATGTAGGAATAACTTGTCTTAGTGTACAAAATATTTACATTAGAAAAGTGTGCATACACCGGTAAATTTTTTGTTCTAACTTATCCCAGCAGATACAAAAAATTTATTAAGTGCATAATAACAATGTACACAAAGAAATGATAAACAGGGGTTATTCACATTATTACATCCCCTGAATATTATATACAAGAACATGGGTTATAAAGTAATACACAGAAAATAAAAATAGCATGATATTCAGTTATAGGGACATGCTCGCAGGCCACATATTTCATATATTTTATTTGATTGTTAATTGTAAACTTCATATAGAGTAGACTGCCGTTAAGCCATTTAAAAACAAAAATATGAGAATGTAGATTTCGAGACTTGAAAGTCCGTATATTGGTGTATTCGGAACTGATTACAATGCAAATTATTCAGTTAAGCTATGATGGTGAGTAATTGTCAAAATACATTGCCAGTTGTCGCCAGGGGAGCCAGAAGATGACAAGGGCAGGGCCCCCCGCCTCCCCTCATATGAGGAGGGAACCCCTTGCTCCCCTGGTTGTCGTCACTTAAAACTACATACGTTTAATTGTAAAGAAAACTACATAAGCTTAATTGCAAAGAACACCTTATTGCAACAGTTTGACATAAAGTAAGTATATATATACAAAATATAAAGAGATTATCTTGGTAAATAAACTTGAGTGTCTTTTGGAATATTGTTCATAGAGGGCACCGTGATCCGTTTGAGTAACAACACTAGGGGGCTCCAGTTGTTCCATAAGCACTCAACCATAGAGTAATCATATGATTACTCTATGACTCAACCAGGAAGAGTAACAGAACAATGATTTTTTTTTCTTTTAACAAAATTAACAGTTAAAAACAAAGATATACACAACAATAAACATATAACAACGAGTAACACAAACAATGGCAGAAACGGATGTTGACATTTTCCTTTCTATGAAATATCGAGCGATGAAAAAGTCAAGGTCCTCCAGAGTCTATACTTTTTTTGTAGCACCACGTGCGTTTTTTATCGATCGCTGTTTACAGCAGACTTGTTATAGCATCGTATACTGATCGGTGTAAGGATCGGGAACGTCTTGCGAACTATTGAGGCTGGACATGCTGAGCTGAGTATTGAGCTGTCTGATTTGTCTCTCAGTGGCCTGCAAAGGGAGCAAAAAAAAAATCAAACGATGTTATTTTCTTGATCAAACAAACCCCATTATTGTCCAAATTCCCGATAACAAAAAGCTACATTATTTCAAAAAAAATTATAATATAATTTATTCTATGTGATTTTTCCCCCCTTTTCTGCGTGTTTCTGTGTGGTCCATCTGACACCGCCCTTGACCTTTGAGGGGTCTAATTTGCCATTAATATTATCAAACAAAATTGCTTGAAAAATATAAAGATTCACTAAATTTGATAGAAATAATCCTTTTTTCTTAATCTGTGTTTCTTGATGAACATTATCCTCATAAATGTGTGTTTTAAAATTTTATAAAACACTGATAAAAGTAATTTTTCAAACTAAATTTAATACTTTATAAACTCGTACCAAACCTAATTGTATTGAACATTTTACCCTCTACGTTATTTAACTTTATCAAATCAAATCAAAGCTTTATTAGCTATTACCATTTGTCTAGAAACAATTACATTAATTAATAAAATTTGTTATTTTAAAAACGGTAGGCTGACACTACATGGTGTATGTACAATAGACGTAAGAACTACGAAAATATCACAATGACGAAAGTAACTAAAACATTTTAGCTTGGGTTGCTTTTTTTAACAGACCCCGCCCCCCTCCCTACTTTTTCCTACATTAAGATATTAAGAAAATATTGGTCAACCACCCCCTTTTTCTCTTTTGGAGTAACCCACCTCCCTCCCCCGCTTCTAAAATACATTTCCGGTCCACCCCCCACCCTTTTTAAATGGAACAGACCTTTCATATGTTTACAACTTACTTTGACTTGTTCCTGTAATTGTCGAGTCTCCTTCTGGATACTCTCTTTTATGTCGGCCAATAAGCTGTCTCTGAACTGAAAGAAAAAGAAAGAAGCAGATTATCGACTTCCTGCCAAACATACAAAATCAGCGCACCCAATAACAGTGTCGTAACCTAACAGCCCAGCGACCTAATTATGGACATTCTTTGCTGGTTTACCTAGTTAAACAAAATGATTGGTTAAATTATGTAGCCGATAGGCTGAGTATAGACTTGAGAAATCTTCTCTTAAAACTATAAGAAAAATGGATTTATATTTTTTGATTTTAGGCAATTTTTCTGAATTGCCTGTTTGTCAGAAAAAGAATTGCGTAAACTCAGCACATGAACATCTAAGTATTCTGCAATTTCATCGTTAGACCTTTAATACCATAAGCCAGCCTATAGTCTATATGAGAAAGTGATTAATTTACTTTAGATGTGTAAATGATCAAAACATGTACATAATTAGTTTGCTGGGCTGTGAGGTAACGACACACAGTGTTAAGGTATTTCATTGATAACACAAAAAGCTGCACTGCACAAGTTCACTGCCACTTTAATTCTTGTTAGGGTGCGGAATATTTTCGAAGAAAAGTTTTTTGGTGACCAAACTGCCAGCGCAGATGTCACCCAATATTTTCATAAAATAAAATAAAATGTTTGTTTATTAATTTTATCTTTTATTGCAAAAAAACATACACATTTGATATGTTTTTGTATGTATTTATTGAATAATCTATCCAATATCTCTTTCAGAGAGGCCATTTTATACTGCTTAAATTTGGTGTTTTTCCTATTTAAGCAAATATTTGTCTACCTATCAAATAGTCTATCAATTTATAACGAAAAATCACAAATTTTTTTCCCATAATTACCAGTTGCAAGGAGTTAGCCATCTCATCCACTTGGTAACTCTGTTGCTTAGAAACCATCGTTTGAACTTCCGCTAGACGTTGAACCAGGTCGTCTGTTTTCTTGTCCTTCATCACATGACCTTCTGTGGTCACATGATCACCATCAGTCATGTGACTTTCTTCTTCAGTGTAATCTTTTGATTCCATCATGTCCAATGTGTCGTTATGGAAGATTTGTTCCTTTAGGAGTGATATCATCTGTGAAACAAAGGCATAATAATCATTATGATAATACAGCAGACATATTTTTACAAATAAGTTCAAGTTCAATTTGCAGGCTTTCCAGACTTATCAACTCAAAATATGGGTATTTTAAAGGGTGTAAAATTCACAAATATGGGTTTTAAAAGGTTCATACATGGTCAAATAAGGAGTTTTTAGGGAGTCAAAATTCATGGTTGTAATATGCGTGTGGCCAAAAAAAGATAAGCAAATCGTGTTAACATCACAGACATAATAACATTGTTTTTACAGCAACATTTTTCACAATTCACAAGAAGGACTCGAAATACTGTTTCCTGATAAGAAAGTGCGAAAGAGTTAACCACAGCAAAAGGAACAACAATGCCATGTGTTCATGATGAAGTTCAGCATATGGGTTTTTATGGGCTATAAGGGTAATTTTTTAATAATATAGGTCGGAAATGCCAATATGGGGTTTTACTGGATATTATGGGTTCGCTGGGAGGCCTGCAACTGTTCACTCATCATACATGAAATAAGAGACGATGCAAAATATATTCATTAATTATGAACATTGGAGGTCCCTCACGGCATCATTCAGGTGCCACACACACAGGACCACCACGAAAGTAAAAACTGAATTTAAAGTAATTGGAAATACCTTGAAAATAAACATCATAAGGAAGAGCCAGTTAAATATAAACCTTGGTAAATGTAAGAAATTTATGTAATATATCATAAATATGCACTTTTAGATTCGGTTTTGAGTAGCCAGCAATGAGAGCTTTGTCTAGGCTCAATTTGACGGGCCGTTTTTAGTGAGAATTACACTACGCGGTCTATCTCATGTTAGCCGATGGGGGGATCAGGTGGTTTGTGGAGTGAAATAAGATTACTGGTTTACACAGAATAACTCTTACCATTTGCACAACAGACAGACTAGTTAACGAGGCAAGGTCCGTTCCAGCGTTCAAACTGTAGCGCCGATCTCTGAGAAGTTTTATCATCGTGTTGACCTCATGCCAGATCGCTTTTCTGATACTCTGCACCGACTCAATTTCGTTGCTGGAAAACAGGGAAAAAATGTTTATAAGCAAACATCACATAGTTTAGTTGGCACACCTTAACTTCTTCAATATGCTAATCACTTTTCTGAAGTGATAATATTCTTTTTTCTATATTAAGTGGCCTTCACAACAGCCTTATGGCTTTGGAGGTCTCCTGCCAAGACCCTGCTGAATATTTGTTTGATTTTTGTCAATCTGGGCTTGCAAATAAAATGCACATTTCTCTCTCTCTACCTATACACAAGTCTTGAAATGTTTTGCTACTATAGACCCTAACAGAATCATCAAATAGTTGTTTCATCCTTGTGAGCTCAACTTAAATCCCTTTGACTTTAGTAAATAAAAATGCTTCCCTCATTACAATTCCCACTAGACTCTGTGCTAGTGTCTTACAAATAGGACAGAATTGACCTCTCTGTCATTAAAAATCTATCTATCTATCTATCTATTGACTTAATAAATAAAATACCAAACAAGTAAATCAAAATGTTTGATATCTTTAGCTCATGATGGTGACTTTGAAGCAGGCTAGCTCACACAAAACTGATTCAATATTTATGACCACAAAAATTCTTCAGTTATGTCCATCATAATTAACCATCGTTTGATTGCGCCATTTAAATATAATATCATCAACTGAAGTCAGTTCCCCGATTGTATGATTACACATATCTATAAAGCGGATAAAATGATATTATTATTATTATAGAGCGGGTTATTTTAATGAAATTTACCCAGAATATCTCCTGTCAAGTTGTCATTTGAATGACAAGACAGAATAAACATTAAACAATAATTCAGACTGTCTTGCTGGTGGCTGCCATTAGTATTTAACGCAATATTTTTCCCTCGACTTACTCATTTTCAGGTAATGCTTCCTTGTGAAGACTGTACAGCCTCGCCGCTTGCACTTCCAATATCCGAAGGTCATCCTTGTATTTATCCAGCGCTTGTCGTACGAGTTCATTCTCATCATACAGGTGCTGAAAATGTCAATCATACCGTCAGTACAAGAATTTTAATTGGAAGGACGCTAAGCTGACATAACGCTGAGAAGGTGCCCACGCATTGATGCTAGTGCCATCTCATAGGAACTACCCTGGGACCGAGAGAAGAGATGGAATTAGTTTGATGACTTGCACCTGACCATTTGAAAGCCAGAATGTTCTTGGCTAATATATGGAATTATCTTTTAGACAGCGGCGGCCAGGCCTTTTAACATATCCATATAATAATTTTCATAAATAAGCTGTGTATATTTACGGCAAAAAATTGCCTCAAGTTAAAAGTCCACAAATCGCAATTCTCAAAACATAAATCAAACTTAATGTTCCATTAAAATTGAAATCGCTTATCTTTATTTGTTAATCTTCGCATCAGTCAAAGTAAATTAGCTGGTCTGTCTGAATTCAAGGCTTGGAGCACTACCACTAACCTTTAACTTCGTGAAGTTGTGTCAGAAAAATAATTTACCTTCTTAATATGCAACTTTTCTCCTTTCCGAGCCAAAGCCCATGCGCCCTGGTGCGTCAGGGCTTCAAGATTCGGCTGCAAAGAAAAAAGACATAAATCAACAATTTTTCATCAGCACAGCTGAAATGAAAATTACGACTTATATATAAATTACTGTACTTTGGCACCGCTAATTATATGCTTTTAATACATTCAAAATAAATTTCACTTGAATGTGACAAATTACCAAAAAAAGTTTTTGGCAAAGTAAAAAGTTATTCATTCAACTAAAAGGTTAAGTAGAAAATGTTTGTCATTGACTGAGTAAAATCAGAGTAGTAATTCACAGTAGTTTCATTACCAAAAACAATTATATGTTATTCTCAGTCCTTTATATACTTGATCTGGTAATTTTAAAATTTTAATCATGGTCATCCACTATTATTACTTTCTTATGTCTCATAAATAACGTTAGCACCCAAACAAAAGTCGACATTATGAAAAGAAAAGATTCACTGCAGAAGAAACACAAATACGAAGACAGATTGGCTAAAAGAGTGTAAGTATGAGACTTAAACACGCAAAAGTATACGATCGAACCCATCTTCGAGACCACCTCACTAGAAAGTCAGACCACCTCAGAAAGTCAAGGTCAGGAAATGTTGACCTCAACTATACGGTCGGCCCTTTCATAAAAATAAAGGAAAATGGTTTCGAAATATTATCGGTATGTTACAGATGATTATTTATTTGAGACAAAAGATTCGGATTGAAAATGAACTGTATCCTTCTCAAGAGTATGTCCACTCGTGGACCAACCATATAGTAGTTTAATTATTTTCCACCGCGCCATGAAGGGTTGGAAACGTATGGACCAGTGGTGGGTGGCAATAGTGAAACTTTTTTCTAAGGTTGTCATCCATATGCTGTATATCGATGAATCGAGAAAATATTGATATCGATATAAAAAAACTGAAAAACATCATGTTCGATTCTTCATTCATCCTCTATAATTGTACATTTGTGCCATGATGAGCACTTGACTACACAGCCCCCACCACAAATTGCAAACTGATTGCCTAATAGATTGGTTTAATAGTTATCATATTAAAGGCAAATGGTTTCACAATGACTTGGGAGATATACTCCTTTGACTAGTGGTTTTTTTGGAGTCAATTAAGCTGAGGACTACGCTTCAATGTATGACTTCAAACGAGGATCATACTACATACTGTTAGAAATCTTCTACAATCCAAAAAGTAATGCATGATTAGGGTGCAGTGAGTGAGACGAATGACTCAGAATGATACAAGAAGTTTGTGAATGCAACATTAATAGAATTTAGAAACAAGAAAAACATACAGTGGGTGATATTTTCGAGTGCCGAGTTAGTTTCGTCTTACCTGACTCGAACGATTAATTTTGGAGTGGTCCTCATGCGGCTTCAAATTAAGAATTATACGAGGTTAGGATAAATAATTAACTGACTGAGCTATTAGTATTAATTCATTTAAAGTTATTATAGGTTAGTAACCAGTGTTATTCAGTTCAAGTCAGAAGACAGTTCTCAAAAGTAAATTTCTGTATGTGAGCAATAATATATGAGCGATATTTTGGTGTAAATAGATTGCGATATGATCAACATTATATTGTGCAAATTATAGTCATATAAAGAGAATGGTAAACGCTACATTATTGCCTACAGATATATAAATATGTATTTGAACTGATAACGCCGGCAGGAACTTGAACCAGTTCCATGCTATAAACAGCGATATACAAGAAACATTAATTTCTTTGAAATTATTCTATATTTTGACTTAGTCATTCAATATATAATATTTATCATTGTCCTGCTGGCCTACCCCTTCAAGGTTATCTAAGGTCATCTTGCATCCACCGACCAAATATGGCAAATAAAATCCAAAACGATAGCGTTACACCGCTATATATTAAATAAAAGGTCTATTACTCTCCATGGAATAAACCAAATACCAATTTCTAGCACAATTCATGAGTTATCGCCAAAATTGGATCTTCAGTCAGAGATAAGAACAGATAAGAATGGATCGTGGCTGATAAGATGTCAAACATTCCAATGGAATCTAGTCCTACTTAACTCGGCATATCCTCAATAAAATATGGGTCCTATCGACAACTTGGGTATTTGAGTTTGTCTTATGTTTTATAATGTATACAACATTGGATTTATGTTATTTTTATGTTGTGGTTACCACTTAAAACCCACAAATTTTATCGTAAAGAGCTTCATTATGATTTTGTTGGCAATAAAATGAAGTGCATCGAGAAGGCAATAATCGACATTAATGCACATATGGCAGAATTTTGCGGAGGTAAAACAAATTTGCTTCTTAGTTTTACTTGCCTAACGACTTCATATAAAGTTATTAGACATCCATTTCACACTTGGTGTTTTTCATGGTAAGGATTGATCGGACCTTGCGGAGGTACAAAAATCTATAGTGTAAATTTCTTAGATTTACTTGACTAAATGTTTTATAAATATTTAGACATGCATTTCATAAATATGTTGTTTTTCTTTGGAAGCATGGACTTCTATGAGAACTAACAAAGTAATGAAGTTTTGATGCTAAAAGAATGTTCAGAGATTTTAATATAAGAACTGAAAGTATAGGCCTATTGTGTATCACAAAATTTTGAACTCATTGTTAAAGAAATATGATACAGTTAAAATGAAGAATGTGTCGATTTATTATGTATAACAGTTAACAAAAGACTATAAATGTTTTTTTGAGTACGCTGAAAATCAAACCAGCTAAATTTTTTGTCTTTTTAAGTTCTCATAGAAGTCAATCCTTCCAATGAAAAACAACATATATATGAAATGCAGGTCTAAATTGAAATGAAGTCAGATTACTCCTAATGTGGAAGTATTCGTTGGAAATCAACCTCATGGTATAAACAGGCGAATTCTAAGCTTTTTATTTTAGATTATGTTCAGTTGAAACCTTTTACGAGTTAATGCAAAAAACGTGCTTGTTAATTCATTGTATACCATGCAAGATTAGGAGAATGAATAGAAAGAATCTAAAAGACTGCAAAAACAACAAAAAACAAATGTATTGCCATGGTTACTTACCGTCCATCCACCAGACTGCTTCAATATCGATGCTAATAGTTCTGGTTGAGTAATTTCATCTGTTTGGATCTCTCGATCTTGTAGTGACTTCGTTTTTCTCGATGCTTGTAACCTTTCTTTCAATGGAATGACCTTGACGTCTTTTCCATCTGGACTAATGACCTTGAGTTCCGCTGTGGGAACAACGATGTCTGCCGATTTTGAATATTCCACCAGTTCTTCGGCGAATGACAAGCTGTTTGGTTCATTATCACTAGAGGGCATCGGTGCGCTAGTTGTCCACCTAGTGGCTTGTTTGACTTTAGTTCCATCCGTCTGCTTTGGAGTGAATTCTTGGTGAACGTCTGCTGCCACGATTTTGTGTAGCCCCTTTTCGGTGTACACTGTATCATATGGCACCTTTTCCAATAACAGCACCTCAGAACGGTCAGTTTTTACTGAATCTGTCTTCGCTAACCCAGAATGTCCATCAAAAACATCATCACTGGTGTCAGAATATCTGATCTTGTACTTCTGTCGAGACTTGGGTGACATGGCGGACACAGACTTGCTCTTGTTTTTAACGTCCTTAATTTCTTTGATTTCACCCCCGTCAAGGGATAAGAACATCTCGGAGACATCGGAGAGGCTCAACTGTTTATCATCAGGGTCTAAGTACGCTCTAGCGACATAGCTCGGCGAAGAGGACCCAGATCTGTCCGAATCGCTCTGACTGACGACAACTTTTTTCTCCGACACCACTCTACGTCTCGGCAATATTCCATCCCGACCCTTCTTTGTTGCCATGGTGATATCCTTCTTTGGAACACTCCTCAATGTATCCTGCGCTGTGATTGGCTCGTCGTTTTCTTCACTGCGTCCTAGCTGGGAAACCTGTAAAATTCACAAATCAATGATTGTCATTCAAATTTGATAAAATTCGTAACATAGAATCCAGTAGAAGTAAACGAAACAACAGAGAATTTATGTATGCAAATCGACAAAACACGTGAACTGCAGATATTTTATTAAAAACATCGTCAACAAACACTAACCTTCAGTGATTCCCAGTCAAGGTCAATGGACTGAAAGTTATCGAGCGTATTATCGGTATCCGCAAACCCACTGCTGTCAGACTGCATGCTAGTTGTCCTAGCCAAACCTATGGCTGAAAAGATGAATGAAAGAAATAATACGAAATTCAATGGAACTTCACATTGAAGCAATAGGGCTGGCCAGTTGTAGTGTGACCTTGTACTCTAGTGTGACCTTGTACTCTAAAGGGAAAAAGTTCAGTATGGCAGACCCAAATTTATGACCATATCTAGTATATATGACATTAAATGCTTGAATTCAATTGATGATGTCACAAACGATTGCAATTTTCATATTTTTACAGCACGAACGGTGTTTATTTTTAATTTTTTCAAGTGGCCTTAATGCCCCTAAACCCCTGCAAAACTTACAAATGTTAATCTAATTGTACTAGAGCTAAAAAAATTGGTCAAAATAACAATGTATTTCATATTTTAATGGCTGCCAAATATGGGCATGAATTTGGGTCCGCTAAGACTGCTTAAAGCGAAGCATATATTCATATATTCTGCACTAAACCCCTCAGAAGTAATAATATAATACATTACGTCACCAGTCCAATTATTGATAACATCATATAGTATTGTGCATTGGTGACGTCATGTATTGTTTTAGTACTTCCGGATACAAAGGTCACACGATGGACATGATTCTGAAGCTTTTAAAACAATTTTGATTTGATTTCAGAATTCCTTGATAATGAGACCAACTAAGCAATTCCCATAAGTGGTCTTGTCTCAACTGTGGGTTCCACTGGGCTTTTTCTACGAATATTTAGTCACTTCTCGAATGAGGTCCAAATAATCTGCTCAACAAACATAATCATTTCAATCATAAATGTCCAGCCCACGAGCACTTGAATTTGATCTTAGTGATATTTATCATGAGTGCTTGAATTTATTTCTAAGTGCCATTTATCATTTATATAATTTAACTATATATGCATTGAGCCAATAGGCCTACCAATAAATTCAAGCGCTCGTTGTCCAGCCTAACTGCAGTGTAACATGACCAATATTGACCACTTCGGCCGAGAAATGTTCAGCTAAAAAGAAGTGAAGGTGAAATGTATATTTGTTATGGCAACAACTACAGTATTTCCCCATAACAAAATGAATATCACAATCATATTCATAAAATCATTTCTTTTGCAAATTGAACAACATCATAAGTTAATCCCTAAATTATAGGAAACTCGAGACACATCTAAAAGTTACCCATAGCACTGACCCATTCCTCCTTCCGAAGTCCTCTGCATCAAGCTCTTACACATGTCACAGTTAACCGTAACTTCAAAGTATGCGAAATACTAGCCATTAGCCTCAATATACACATATTTCGGACAACTTATTCTTGGTCTGTAGGTTATGTGAACTTAGGGCATATCTGTATTGAATGCCAAAAGCCCAGAGGGGACTATTATTCAAATAGAGGGCCAAAATGTCAACAAGCGCCACCTGGTGGATATGAATGACCAGTTGCAGGCAGACATAATGAGGTGATAATATTTGGAGTCCACACCATGTTACACATTTACCCCATGGTTGGGGTCTTTTAAATGCCCTAGCATAGACACAGAGTACAAGTCTATAGTTGTACATTCCCTTGCATAGATCTTGCACACATTTTAATTTCTATGATAAAATAATTTTGTTGAATTGTTACTTACATAAATATATAGCTGTTTCTTTATCGTCCCCTAATTGGATAAGATTCTTCCGGGACGATAAACGCACGTATGAGAACACCATTTTTCCAATTTTTAAATGTTTAAACAAAAATTCCAAATCAATGCAGGTTACTCCAACTAACTGCGTGTTAGAATTATTCCTCAATATCTCAAATTATGTCTCAATATGTCTCGAATCATGCAAGTATTCCACTGAAACTCCCCAAAATTGGAAACGCATTACTCTCATATGGAAGCGACGTTCTGATGACTAAGCGGAATTCGAGATATCAACTCATGTTTAAATTGAAAACGCAGATCTGTTTTCTAACATCCTGATCAAGAGAGCCAGCGCTCTGATCATTTTGTATGTTAACTACCAGTTCGACAGATAATTGCACTAAACTACATCCTAGTATGTTCATTACAACCAGCATATATTGTGTAGGTTCTACGTGTGATGTTATGTCGTGTTGATAACAGAATATATACAATAAACCTAGCCGGAGTCTATTATACCTACGTCAAATTTCTGCATAACGCGAACCTAATTAAACAGAACATTTAAAGTTACTATACATTCAAATAATTATATAAACTAATACTCCGTTCTTCTCTTATGATGTTTTTTACCACAATTTTATTTTAGGTCGTATTAGATTATTTAAATACAAGTTTTTCATGCCATCAAAAATCCTGGATGTGTAAAAAAACCAAGTGATAACGTCACAATACTCAACAATGGGTGATGATGCCATTTCCATTGTATTTCCAATGTTTTGGTCTTGATTTCTGTCAATTTATCATTTATTTTTTTGTAATTAATGCCTGATAGATTCATCAGCTTACACATATTTAGTGTGCCTTGATAAAATAAAGTTATTTGCAATCATTTGATTAAGTTTCAGAAAATAGTAATTTTGACAGACAGTGCAGCTTTAAATTTCAATTGCTTATTTATCTATTCATAAATATTCGCTTTAGAAATTTCAATTGCTTATTTATTCTATTCATAAATTTCCGCTCAAGAAATTTCAATTGCTTATTTAATCTATTCATAAATTTCCGCTTAAGAAATTTCAATTGCTTATTTAATCTATTCATAAATTTCCGCTCAAGAAATTTCAATTGCTTATTTATCTATTCATAAACTTCCGCTTAAGAAATTTCAATTGCTTATTTATTCTATTCATAATAACTACATAACTCCATGAGTGGTTTGTTTGAGTGGGTAATTACAACCCTGATGCGACAATCAAAGTCTTGAAAAAGAAAAAAAGATTTGTTTGAGTCTGTTTCGTGTTATCCTTACCTTTAATTTCAGCCTTGGTTTTTTCTGGTAGGTCCCCAGTAAACTCATCACTGCGGCTGTAAATCTAAAATAAATATATCTCATAATAATTCAAATGCATTTTCATGAAATATACTCATAAGAGAGCTTAAGAGATACAGTAGAACCCCTGTTTAAGACCACCAATATTTTACAGCTCAGAAAAAAAACACTTTTGAAATTCAAAGGGGAAACAATTTTGGAAAGTGAAAACACTGGAAGTAATTCACAGATAATTTTGAAGGGTGAAAACCAAAAGGACGTGTCTTTGAAATGAAATCAACAATGTTAATATTTTGGAATGAATGGTATCGTTCCATTAGCAGCGTACTACAAAAAGATCACAAGCATCATGGCAATTTTACTGGAGTGACTGAACAACTAGAATTATAGTGTTCAAGAATAATTCAATTACAATCATAACAATAATTTTTTAAGTATTTTATGCCATTTGGTTTTCACCAAGGATCATGGTTTTCTTCCATTGATTTTTGCACCATTAACGGGATATTAATCTAAGGTGGTCTTTAACCAGAGGTGGTCTCTACAAAGGAGTTCGACTGTACTTACTTCTTCCAATTCAAATGACTCAGGTTCTCCACTGACCTCTTCCTCTTTCGCAGCTTCTGATTGGTCAATTTGAACTGGCTGCCTCCACAAACTGCTTCCTGATTGGTTGAAAGCAATTGGATGCTCTTCTACACTTGAAGGTGATTGGTTGGTCCGAGACAGAATTTCCTCTGATCTCAGCTGTGATTGGCTCATCTGAGGTGTACCTTGCACTGAAATGGATTCTGATTGGCCAATCTGAGATGCACTTATTTCAGACCCAGAATGTGATTGGTTACTTTGAGTCAAGCCTTCTTGCTGAGACGAATATGATTGGTCTGGTAGAGCCACATTATCAGCAAACATGGAATGTGATTGGATGGACTGAGACATACCATCAATTGGTTTGGAATGTGATTGGTCAACATAAGCCACACCCACAGCGGAAACCAAATTTGATTGGTTAACAGCAGCTACATCTTCCTTACCCATGTAAGGGGTTACTTGTGATTGGCTATTGAAGTGAGAATGCATTTCAGGCTGCAAAGATGATTGGTCGACTTCAGCAACTGGTTTTGAGGATACTGCATGAGATGGAATTGATTCAACAAGACTTTCAGCTGCATTGACACTAAACTGATCTTCATCGTTGTATGAAAATTCGCTGATGCCGGAATCTGTTTGATTCGTCATATTGGAGTCTTTTGCAGTAATAGGGGGTGCAGATTTTGTAATTTTATGCAAATCAGGACTTCCTTGCAATTCACGGCCATATTGTCTCTCCGAAGGTCGGTGGTCCAAGACAAGATCTGGCTGAGTGAACATCCGGCGTTCATCCGACAGCTTCTCGTTAACAATATCCAAACATCGGCTCTTTATAACTGCAGACTCAGAAATTTCTGGCACCAGCGGTTTATGTTCTGTATCATAATTACTGTTGTTAGCATTTATGTTCTCTGCTCCATCATGCAAATCAGCAGTGTTGCTCTGCACGCTGGCTCTTTCTCTGGTTATTGATTCTTTAGGTCCGTCATCTTTTTTAACAGCATCGATGGGAGTCATAGTGTCAGCATCAATGAGAGTCATAATGTCAGCATCCATGGGAGTCATAGCGTCAGCATCGATGGGAGTCATAGTATCAGCATTGATGGGAGTCATAGTGTCAGATTTAGAAACTTCCGATAACAATGGCTCAGAATCTTTACCATTGCTGCTGTTATTAGTGTTTACAAACTCAATAGAGTTGTTATTCATCACAGTTTCTGTCACAATTGCTGATTCCACAGGTTTGACACCCTTTGTAACCATTGAATCACCAGAATTGCTGTTGATTCTAATCAGAGCTTCAGGCTCCAACTCTGCTTGCACAGAACTGCAACTTTCCAAAACTTCATCTTCCTTCGTTAATGCAGTGAAATCTTGTTTTCCGATAACATCAGTCAAGTATACTTCTGGTTCACCATCTTTCCATTTGATTTCTGACGGTGAATTCACGGAGTCGGAGCTTCTTGAGATACCATTACATCTCTCTGAATCAAGATCTGTCTTTACAAAGACATCAGTAACTGCATCGTACCTGGGTGAAGTGTTATTTTCCCAGTCAGCCTCCTTAACAGACTCTGATTTGACAGACACAGCATTCACTGAGATACCATTACTTGCTCTGTCCAAATTAACATCCTTCACCCTGTCATTTCCAACTTCACAATGTCTGGGCGGACTGTTTTCTTTCAAATCAGCTTCTTTCACAAATTTTGATCGCGGAAGGTTAGAACTTTCTGAGATGGTATTATGTCTGTCCAAATCACCATCTGTTTTCACACTAACATTTGTAACTTCAGAGCATTTCGGCAGAATGCCATCCTCCTTAATCTCCATCAATTGTGTGACTCCTTTCCGAGTCTTCAGGCGATCCCCCGTATCTTCCCCAAGACTGATATTGCTGTTAAGTTTCTCAGCTTCTAAAGTATCCTTAACCTGGTCACTGGTATTATCATTATCAGGCTGCCTATGTTCCTGCATAAGAGTTACCTCATTCCTCATATTCTTGACGGACTCTGGCTTTCGATTATAATCCACAGTGCTGACTTGTTCCAAGTTGTCTACCTTTGATTTGAAACTCCGGTCTGTTGCACTTATTGCAGAATATTTTGGTAAATCATGCTTAACATGAGATAAATCATCCTTTGGTTTTTTGTTATCATAATCCATGGCTGAATCATGTTCTCCAGGTTTCAAGCTTTCCATAACCATTGTTGAGTCAGATTTTGTGATGAGTTGAGGAGTTTGATTCTCCAAAGAATTCCTCTCTCTGACATCATATGAAGAAGATTTAACATCCTTCATACTGACTTCAGAATATCTTGGAGGACTGTTTTTGTTCAAATTAGTTTCTTTCACAAACTCTGATCTCGGAAGGTTAGAACTTTCTGAGACGGCATAAGTTTCATCATTTTCAGGTTTGACAACTTTGGGCGTCAGACTTTCTTTAGTGACTACTTCAAACTCCTGACTGCTGGAGCTGATGGGGATCAATTTTAGCGTCTTTCCAAATTTGGGGCTGGGACTCCGCCTTGCCTCTCTTGCAGGAGAATCCTTTTCCACTGAACTGTTTTTAATCCCTTCAAACATCTTAATTTTCTGCAAGACGCTTCCTTTCTTAGGAGGCGGTGGGTGTTTGTCTGCTTCATGTTCTATTGCCTGCATTTGCTCATTTTGTTCTTTATTTTCCTGCTTAGGAACGATTTCAATACTGGTCACCTCAGTTTTTGTATCACAGATTTCAGTTGACTTTAACTCAGGTTTAGTGCATTGCTTAGGACTTGATTCAATAAATGAGACAGATGATACAGATTTCTCAGATGGCCCATTTGTTAAAGTCTCAAAAGCATTACTTGGCTCATGTGCATTGGATACAGTGCTAGGCTTTTGCACCAACTCCTCTGATTGGTTATATTGAATTGCAGTTATTTGCATACTACCAGCTGATTGGTTGATAACTTTTGCAATGGAAGACGGTTGGTCAACAACTTTGCCCTGTTGCCTGGAAACAACAGGAAGCCTCGGTATCACATCATCTGATTGGTTAACTCCATTGACAGTCATTTGCAAACTGCAGTCTGATTGGTCTTTACTGGCATCAGCAACAGATAATTGTTCAACAGTTTTGTTTTGTTGTTTATGCACAACAGAAGAGTTTTGCGACAATTGCTCTGATTGCTTTGTTTTCTGTACATCATGCAGTCTTGCACCGTCTGTTTGATGGAGGTTAACATCAACACGGTAAGTTGATTGGTCAACACTGTGTTCCTGTTGATTGGCAACCACAGGAGGCTTTTGCAACATCTCCTCTGCTTGGCATACTTCCAATGAAGTCATTTGCATCAAGTCATTTGATTGGCTAATGCCATTTTGAGCAACAGATGGAGATTGGTTGATTGCAGTACCACGATCCTCAGGTTTGAAATTCACAGCATCAGAAATTGGTGAGTCCTTGGAATGTGCATCATTCATATCCCTTTGACGAGGCTCAATACTGGTTGATGATAACTGTATATTCCCCATACTGACCTTGGTCGGTGAACTAGATTCATAGCTGTACTGCATCAATGAGTCCTTGTCCGGCAAAGCAATTGGCTCACTCACTGGCTCATTGTGCATTATATGTGTGCGATCATCTATTTTTCTTCCACTGACGTTAAGAGGAGACCCTTGACTATATTGCACCAAATTTTCTTTGTCTGGTAAAGCAATCGGCACATTTCGGATGTCACTGGAAGTTCTAATCGGTAAGTTGAGATCTGGAGAATGTCCGGCATGACTTTCAGTTTCTGTCTTGGTTTTGAGACCTTCTGTACGAGTGATGTCTTTCTGTACTGCAACATTTGGGACTGTGCTCCTCCTCCCAGATGGTACAGAACTTGAACTCAAAGTCCCTGTCTCTGATTTTGAGCTAGGTTTATCACTGGGTAAAATTTCATCAACAAATACATCATCATATTTATCTAAGTCTGATGTATATACTTCATGATTACCAGAAGTTTGTTTAGACTTGTTGACTTTGCTTCCTGACTCAGCCTTCTGCACAGATTCCTTGGGGGCCAACCTGGTGCTATTTACAGCAATGACGTCATCACTTCTGGCCTGTGATTGGTCAGATTTGGTGACTTGGTGTTTGCCACCAGTGTGGTCGTAGACTACTTCTTCAAATGAATCAGATGGCAAGGTGTTGCTGTCGCGTTTACTTTTTGTGAACTGGAGAGATCCACGAGACGATGAGCCATCGATTATATCCACAATTTGAAGATCCTGATCTGAGCTATGCAAGTCTGGCTCCCAGACGCTAAGCCTGTTTAATCCACTATCCAGAGATTGGTGATGGTACCTCTGTGAGGTTGGCCTTGACCTTCCTTGTTTCGGTGACCCTGGTGGGGTATCGAACGGTGATGATGGCGGAGTGTGAGAGAGTGATGAAGACCCAGATGTAGGTCGGTGAGTAGTATACCGCCTTTTCTTAATCCATTCAGAGCGTAAATTATCAGGGCTCTTCTGCGGTACAAATGTCTGATATTCAGAAACAGATCGCCTGGCTTCTCTTAAAACTTGTATCTCATCTCTCGCCTTGTACGCTACAGGATTAGGAGTGAAGTGTGACAGGTTCCCATCTGACCTAGATAATCGAGAGTATGACCCAGATGACCCAGAAAATGACCTATATATGGGTGACCTTGTTCCAGGTGTGCGCGTACTTGAGTAGAAGTCTGCTGTGTACCAAGAACTAGGTCGCGCCCTTACAGGAGAGGATGACCTTGAAGATTTTGATTCATTTGAAAATCTTGAACGCACGCTCGTAAATCTTGACTCAGAATTTTGATATCTTGAACTCAATGATGACCGAGTTTGAGGAAGTGTTTCACTTGAGTAAGGTGTGAAAAATACTGAATCAGGCACAGAGTTAGATCTTCCGCGATCTCGATTCATCTCATGAAAGACAACTTTCCGTTTCTTGGTCAATGGATCACTGACTGAACCATCGGAATGCACTAATGGGCAACTGTACACATCAATTGTCTGTGTGAGTGACCAACTAGAAACATTTTCTCTTGGGTTTCTCAATCGTTTTCTCCTGATAAATGTCTCTTTGGGGTTGGTGACCGGATTGAACGTTTCTGTCACAATCTGCGGACCAGTTTCGTTAAGCATGATTATACCTTCTTGTGACTGTATATTCAAATCTTGTGATTCTATTTCACCATCCAAGTTACTACCATTGTCACTTAACTCAGTTTCTTCACAATCTTGCTCATTTTTCACATCACCTTGCTCAGATTTAGTTTCCTCCGCAACATCCACAGTTTCAAATAACTCACTAGACACTAAAGAAGTAGCAGATTCAGTAAATCCAGTCTTCAGCGGGTTAATACACTCCTGGTCAGGTATATCCACATTTCCATTTGGGTCAGCATTTAACAGTGATGTTGTCGATGCATCGGATAACAAATTATCCGAGTTTGTCGATTGAGAGGTTGCAAATGATCCTAACAAGCTATCCGTAGATGTAGTAGATATTTGGGTCCCAGATTGCGAAGCTAATCCGTTGTCATTACCATCGGTAATACGAATGGTCCCACCATCACTGCTTATAGATCCCTCTAAAGTCCTTGATGCAGTGTTGCGAGTAGTTGTATCACAGGCACCACTGATATCAAAATATCTAGGGCCACTCAATGACATCATATCAGTGCCTTGAGATGGAGTGGGCACACTTGACCCTTCAGGTTTGGCAGGCACGTTATCAAAAACTCGGTTAAAATCGCCAACTTCTTGTACATTTTGATTGACATCAGCCTCTTTGCTGTCACTTATAATGTGCTCAGCATTGTT
Organism: Alitta virens; assembly: GCA_932294295.1. Classification (NCBI taxonomy): domain Eukaryota; kingdom Metazoa; phylum Annelida; class Polychaeta; order Phyllodocida; family Nereididae; genus Alitta; species Alitta virens. Next base: position 28,661,887 of record OW028585.1, on the reverse strand, counting down.
TTCTCTGTTTAAATTTTGATCATTCGTACCCACATTTGCACCGGTATTGTCACCAATCGATGCATCTTGGGTCAAGCTGTCCATATCTTGCACAAAAACCCTTGGTATTGACACACTCTGATTCGACACCGACGATTCACTCACACTGGTGACTTCAATACTCATTGAATCTGAGTCGTCATCACATTCATAACTTTCCTGACTGTTCATTTTCCTCGGCATCTTGAATTTGAACCTAGGACCCACTTGTGGCTGTGCCACTTCGGAATCTGCACCAACAATGTCTGATTTAGAGTCTGAAAAGTCTTGGGTTTGACGAAGGATTCGTAAATCCGGAGCACTATGAGTCCGCGTAGCAACTTTATGTCCTCCACAACTCAGGAAATTTGATGATTCGACACCTTCCTCCCTAGAATCGGCAGTTTCTGATGACTGACTGTCGTCCCTAGACACAAAACAGTAAATAAAACAAATTAAACACAATTGACCAGGTAACCTTATACACGGACTGATAAATAATTATTTTCCAACATTATAATGTGCCTAACAAAATCCTACTTTCAAGATTGAAAATGCTAACACACACTATCAATTAACTTCTTTGTAATCATTCAAGATATTATGTAATAGTAATTACAATCAGGTAGACCTGACACCACATTATTAGATCAAAGTCCCAGGCTTCTCAGTTTCGATTCTGGTAATTATATTTAGTCATCTCTATATATCTTCTTTCACTTTTGCCAGCCTTTGCTTTCCCAATACTATGTAATGCACCAGACAATTTGTTGCTTTTTATCTCTTTCACTTTTTAAGCATATTGTACTTAAGCTTTAATGATCTTTTGCCAAATAATGGGAGATTTTTCAGTCAACAGGGGGAGCTCCATGCACTTCCTCACGACACTACCATTGTGACGTCATCAATGCACTCAATGACCCGATTGTGTGATTGTGTGACGTCAGCTCCCTCTGTTGTCCTGAAAGTTCTTATTCCTCTCCCAATGTTGGATGGTGGTGCTTTACGTCCTGTATTTCTGCACCTGATGGGCTAATTAGGACAGGTAGGGACCATGGCAATGAGACAAAAGATGAAACAGCCATCCAACATAGGCTCGACCGGGAATTGAACACGCACTACCACTAAGCTAGGGCCCCACCCTCCCACTGTTGGATAACGCATAACACCATTCAACTACTTACACATCTGACGTCGAAGCGCTGGTAGCGTTATCTGCCAGTCTCTGCAATGATTCTAACGCCTCTTGTGGTAACTGTACAAGCGACCCCCTTCGGAATCTGTCAGGCAAATTCTGGCGACTTGCCCGACGTCCCTTGTGGTGTCCTACCTGCAAACTGTTCTGCCGACTTTTGTGTTTCGGAGACTGCTTGACCTCTTCTGTTATCGCTGACGTGGCAACGGAACCTTCCTGTTCTTGTATATTAGGTGCGGAATGTCTGGCTGATGAACGTCTTTCAGTCAAAGTATTGACTTCCACTTTCGGAGCGTTTTCTAATTGACCTTGAAGGCTAACAACATCTGGTTGATCAATAGAACTCCATCTTTGAAGTTTTTTTGCCTCTCTTTTCGCTTTTATTTTTTCTAACAATCCCGCAGACACTTTCATAACAGGAGAATTCTCTGCGTAATCATCATATAGTCCAACGTCAGCAAAGAACTCAGCATTGTCAGGATGCAGAATTGACGTATAAGTCTTTCCTCCTGGCAGAGCGACCGCATGGGGATTAGCCCTTCTTTTTTCGGGAGGTTCGGCAGCGAACAAATTGGCGATTTTTGACTTCGATGAAAATCGGTTGATGAGAGACACCGTCAAAGCAACGTTGAAGAAAGTTGGGTTCTTCTTGGCACTCAGCTGGCTATCTTCACTACTGGAGTCTTGCGGAGAACTTTTATCATTGAAGAATAAGTCTGGGAATAAAGAAAGAAAATACTATTACAGTGACGGCACTAAATTTGAGATTTGAACCTCCAGTGGCAGTCGGAGAGGGGCACTTGGCATATACTCTAGTCCATTAAATATTAAGAAACTCCAAAATAGTGCACAAAAAGAATCATTAAAATATTAAGAAAATCCTAAAGTTACTCAGAGGTTAACAAGGCTGGAATTATTTGTGAATAAGAAGGGCGGAGCTGTTCTATATTCCATGTGTAATAGGAAGCATGCCTAAGGAATCAAACTTTATTTGAATGAGTATGATAAGGTACATTTTTGTTTGATTTAGTTCCTTATGATCCGATTCGCCATTATGATGATTTATAATTTCTACAACTTCTTGTGTAATTTGTTTCTCCCAAAAAAATTCTTAGGATATTTTCAAATATTTAAGACATTTTGAGTACATGCCACACCATAGATAAAAGTCACACCATGCATACGACTAAAATCGAAAACAAGAAACCAAGCTTATGAATAAAATCAAAGAAAATCAAACTACATAGATAGCACTGCATACAATTATATCGAAGAAATAACTTCACGCAAGACAATATCCAGCTACGCTTTAAAATATTACGCTAAACCAGTCATGAAAAAAAAGGTTTCGCCACAAAATCTCAAGAGCATAACATGCTTCACCAATCGGTTACTATAAAAGACTGAAATAAAAAATATATTGAAGTGGACAATAAATTAAAATTAAACAAAGAAAAATGCACATTATTTCCTTATGCAACAATGCTTATATGCACAAAACGTCAAAGAGAATAAAATTAGAATAAGAATTACTAAAATGAAACATCGAAAATAAACATATAAAAATCAACGAAAAAAGGGATTAAAAGAGACTTAAAGTAGCTAATAGCATACTCACAGGTTTACAAATAATAACGAACCATAGCTAAAGTATGTATATATATAATTACCTTTTAAGTGTAATTAATGTCCATAGCCATAATTATGTCACTGTGCACATGGAAATTTCTAGTAATTACAACTCCACTTTTCAATTGCAATAATTTATTAACAGTTCAACAGTATCGTAAAATTGTATATAAAGCTGAGAAACGAGATATCAACACCGTATTTACCCAAATACAAGCATGGCATTTAATATCTATATAGGCATCTATTGAAGTGTCAAATAAGATCTGTGGTCCACATCAGTTTTAAATCAAATATCTTCAGTACAATTTAAAATGAACGTCCGCAAGTTTTTCGGTTAAATTTTTTAATACAAAGCATGGAGTGGGACAAAACGGACAGAAATGTTGGCAATAAGTCAAACCCCAACTTTTTAAGGGTTATGTTTACTATTTGGAGTTGAGAAAGGCTCATGCCTAAACAGGTCTGCCACGGGTGTAAATTGTGATGTCGACAGAGTTCGATCTAGATCGAGATAGCAGATATAAAACCAACACATATGTCTAATGATAATATTTTTCCTAACTGCCATTATTATGGCCATTAGTAACTGACAGAACTCGAGAGAAACAGAATATAGTTTGCAAAAAATACAAAAAGGAAATTGAATTGATTAAAGATGGGTCATTATCATTGGGAAGTACTCGTTAAGACTTATTGCTAATATTTCTGTCCATTTTGTGCTGCTCCATGTCTTGTGAGGTAAAATATAACCGGACACCAAGTGGAATCATTTGGAATCTTACTAATAGACAAAAATGGAATTTATCAATTATGAGGGAAAGCGCCGTTGAGCAGAAATCATTTCTGAAACAGGCGCTATACAATTTATTATTTCCTATTAAATTATTATATGTTCATAAATTTTAGACCAGGCTTCTAATTGGGATAATACAGCACTTTTATGTGTACATAGCATCATAATATATTGTCATTGACAGCAGTGCACATCGTTACACGTAATCCGTGACAGCAGACAGAAAATCTCAATCAACTCGTAGAACTACCTAACCGGTCAAAATTAACAACACATATACAATTACATGTACACCATGAAATTAACAATTCAATACATTTAATAGCTTTGAACGCATGCATGAAATTAATGTAAGTTAACATGTCATTATTAATTAACATACTGATGTAACAAATAATATTAATATTATCAATATGATATTAATTGCCATAATTCAGCGTCACAGCCACAAACCGTGTAAGTGCATAATATTACATGTGCGCAATATTTATAAAGATTTATTAAATACATACTTATGAGACAAGTATTCAACTGAAACACCGAGTGGATTAATAATTTTAGTAAAAGCTTTCATATCGAACAGCCTCTGTCCTGATTATAAATGAATTTCATTTTCAGACATGTGGAATTCTACAATTATAACCTTATCCAATAATTTCTTTGTTGGATTTTACAAATGCTCAATTCAATACTCCAGACATTTTTTTGGAATTTTCATGATTGAATATTTTGAATTTTGTATGGATTTCCACATTCATAATTTTAAAATTTACAGAATTTCATATAATCATCATCTAATAATCAATGATTTTAAGTGAATTAACAATAAAGCAATGGCATTCAATGGTACTTCGCAAATATTCACACATTCATATACAATAGCATACATTATTGTCATTCTGAGCTGCCGAGGATATTCAAACCCAACATTTATTTCATTAGAAATATCTACTAAAGTGAGAAGACAATTATAGAACATGAGTGTTATTAAAATACAGCTTTAAGTAAAGCCGACCAGCAGAATATCAACAACAAACCATTTCAATATAACAAAATGTAACTGACCATTTCAATATAACAAAATGTAACTGACCATTTCAATATAACAAAATGTAACTAACCATTTCAATATAACAAAATGTAACTGACCATTTCAATATAACAAAATGTAACTGACCATTTCAATATAACAAAATGTAACTAACCATTTCAATATAACAAAATGAAACATTAATACCAGATTTTGAGACCATGATAATATCCAGCTACTATATATTACATTGTATTGTATTATTGAATATTAATAACATAAACTAGACTGACAAATAATAAGGCCCAACTGCCGTAAAAATGCTTGAAATCCATGTATAACATCACAAACTAATGTAGTTATGACGGCGGTTTCATCTTCATGGTAAAAACAGCGTTTATTTTTGCTTTTTCCAAACCCCCCGCTCATCTACCACCAAATGTTATTTTAATTGTGCTAAAACTTGAAACTTGTTAAATATTTGATAAAATTTAATTTTTAATTGGCGCCAAATATGGGCATAAATTTGGGTCCGCTATACTGTACTTAACCCCAGAGTAGCTAAACCTTGTGAGCCAACTCAATTGAACATCAAGCATAAAGAAATAAAATGCTACAAAATGGTAAATGTAAGGAATTAGCGCCATTAGTTAAACATTTTCTAATGCCGATCAGGGGGCGTATTCTTGTTACTTTATAACTTAATTCTCCGATGCAACTTTTTGATAAAAATAAACTTATTGCGTAGTTTTTTTACAAAAGAAATGTTTAAGAAACATTACCTATCACTGTTGTATGCGTTTTCAATATAACCTCCAAAATATGCGTGCGTTTATCACTGTAAATATCGCTTGATTATAATTTGTAATCATCCATTTTGTAAAACAACATGATACTATGTTTAACAATAGAGCGTTCTTGATCGATAGAGTGGACACATGTATATTTACACGATCTGATATTGCGTCCACTTCAAATTTTATTATCTAACAACCAATAAGATTATCGGAACCCGGCACTTTCTTTGTTTAATTATACTAGCAGTTCCGAGAAGGTTCCTTCCATTTAGGCCAAATAACAAATGTCAAGAGGTCCTTAGGTCAGTTTTTATGAACCGACTTTCCGCATAAGAGTCTTTTAAACATGTCGAGGTTCATCGAAACATGTTTATTGAGAGCGTAGGCCGTTAATTCAATACTACATGTTAACCTATTTAGGTAAATCATTAAAAAAATATCGCACAATCTAATAACTCATATAATACATATCTCATGTTCATATAATATCCACTGATAAAATATGAATATTCCATGCCAATAAAAACATATTTATATAATAACATTTAAAACAATATCATAATACTGAACAAATCCCATTTTACATACTAGCACTGCAGTTAAGTGTAAAAATAATCATCTTGATAAATAGTATATTAAAAAAATATATAGCAGACACGGTTACCTAATGCCCCATTTTCCAAAGAATTGAGCATATTTGTAATACCTCAATGCAATTAAGAAACAAAGTTACAATTATATTGAACAAGTTATCCGTTAACTTTGCAAGAAATACACTTGTTATAAACACATGCTAATGACTTTAATAAAAACAGCCATTCACGTTCGTACAAAGCTTAAATCTATATTTTGGGACCATGAAATAATTTGCAATATTCTGGCTTGATGTTGTCTGAAATCAAATACTCTACCTAAAAGAACTCGGTCGATTATAGCTTTATCAACAAGCACCCTTATCTTTAGCGAATTCCTGACCATCAAAATCAAGGAGACTCTCAAACCCATCTTCTAAATAACCTCAATGATGAATACACCAGATGCCAAAAGCTTTGAGTAAACTTTTATACAGTATTTTTTTTTTTATATAATTCTTTTTTTTTTGCTGAAATCATCAAAAGTTTTTTTTTTTTTTATAATTTTTCTTTTTTTTGCTGAAATCTTAGAACGTTTTTTTTTTACATCAAGTCCACAGGTGATCCCTTTTTCCTGTATTAATACCAACAAGAAACAGGAGTACTTGCGAATATATATTTGAGCAAGAAATCCTTAGTTTTAACTTAAGACACATCTCCAGGGCACCCAAGGGCTGATCAAATTGGTGCACAATGCAAATTTTGCTGGATCGTTAAATTGGAACTAGCTGCATTCCTCATCCACGTCGATCCATTCCCAGGTGTCTATGATAAAAAAATAAAAACCTTAAAAAATGTATCACACATGCATAGGCAAACGGAAGGGATCAAAGATAATGCAGCTTTAGAAGTTTAATCTCGAAAGAATTCCAGAATACAGTTCTAAACTCTAAGGATAACACAAAACTTTTGGCATGTCGTGTAGGTAACTACATCTCACTATTGATTGCGCCCTTAAAATAAACACCGTTAACGCAATTCTTGGTAGACAAAAATGCACAAATCAGCAAAAAAAACAATAAATAAAGATAGACAAAACTTCTTTTGTGTTGGACAATACTATCAAACTGTTCTAAAAAAACAACAGCATATCAATGCAAGCTTTGCAACTTAAGTAAAGCAATAGTAAATTAATTTTCACCTTATAGTTAGTGTAGCAAAGTAAAATTGACAAAAGTATCGGGACAAAAATCGAGGAAAAGATTATGTTTAGCTACTCAAAGCAATCCACGCTAAAGCCATAAGATCTACCATATAGCAGAGATTAAAGTAGTTCATGAATTTTTTTAATTTATCATACTTAAAATGATCAAAGTCATAGCCACAGAGTACGGAAAGCTAAGTAAAAAATTTTTAAATCACAGCGCAAGAAAATTCAACAGTTATCGGCAGATCTTGATAAAAAGAGCAGATTTTAATACAATGGATGAAAATAAATGTACTAAGAGGCAGTACCATTATGTAAAATATACTTCTAATTTGAGCCACAGTAACAGAATGCAAGGAAGGAAGTTTGCGAGCATGCCACCAGGTGTCCTCGCAGTGCGCACAGAGCACCCTGGTGGTAAGATGGAGAATTATTAATAAATTTTTGGCAGAAGTATAACAATTATCTAATAATATATATATAAATATTTTGTAGAAAATATTTAACATCACAATAAAAATATCACAAAAATAATACTGAAAAGATGAGGTAACAATGGAGATTAACAGGAGCAAAAGAGCCAACAAATAATACTAACAAGGAATGGGGAAAAAGATTATAAACTCTTTCGAACAAATACTGACATGTATGTGTATTTAACAACGAATGGGGTGAAAGATTATAACCTCTTTCGAACAAATACTGACATTTGTATTTTAACAACTTGATTTCAATTACAATCAATTGAAATACTAAACCATGAGTAATAAAAAGTCTGCTTGAACGCCACTAAATCTCAGTGGAGCAATACCATATTTCTGGCTATACCATTTGTAAGAAACAATAAGTGCAAAATACAATATGTGTAAATCAATTCATAATTTCACAGCATTGAAATGTCACAAATGAACATCAAATTAATTATTGCCAGAGAACAATATCCATCTATTATATGCAGTGAAAACACTCCCATCCCACCCAGTCAAAAATAAAGTAACACCTTGTATTAATAATTATCCACAATACGTAACAATGCGGAAACGACCTTCAATATGCCCTCATTCTGATACAACATAAGCTCATCACTTCAAAACTCAAACCCTATAATAAATACGACCATACGACTGTCATAATTTTAGTCAATCTAATGCACATGGTGCCTAAATAATCTCCGAGGCATCCCATTATCAATAATAATCTCATATCGACGGTCATTAATTTGACCGAACCAATCTTGTGGATATTTTTGTAGCGGGCAATACAGGTAAGATCATTCTCAGGGAGTAGTGTACACTTGGCGACATCGAAATTCGCCACTTGGAGTAAAGTGCAATGAACACTTATTAAATGGCTGTCGGAGTGATAAATACTGTCAATGATACAAACGATTAGTTTTGTAACAAATCATGAACTTGCAAGGTGTGATATCATGTTTCAGGGAGGTGGCGAATCTCAATGTCGTGGCAAATTTCAATGTCGCCGAGTTTACAAATTCATTAAACAAGTGTTTCATCAGGGGATAGCTTAGCCTGTGCCCGTAAACATTGAAAGAGGGTATCGGGAGTAGTGGTTGAATCTGACGATGCACTTTTTCTTTCTAATTCTTCGTCTGCTGGCGGTAACAGAAAATGAAGAGTCCCCGGCCGCGCTACTCTTTCCAGAGGTATATCGGGGATTTTCGGATGGAGGGCGTCGTTTAGTTTGTCTAATAACGTTGGAGTATCAAATATTTGCATATCATCCTGACCTTCCGTATCACCATCACACGTTTGGATATCTATCATACTTTCGTGAACAGCGGGCAAATCTTTGAAAATTGGATTGGTGTGACACGTCTTAATAAACCTATCAGGGACGTTGGATTGAGTTAAATAATTTAGCAATTCTAACAGAGTGGTTATTTTCGGATAAGGGTACTGATTATTCGACTGACCTTGCCCGTCTTGAGATAACTGGCGTTTCAACCGCATAAATTCTTTGAGATCCGGGTTCCTGTCTAAAAATTCCTCGATGCTAATGCCTCGAGCGACTGATGGCTGGCGTAAAAATCTGTCCGGGATTCGATGAGACAAATCATCTTCACTGTCCATAGAACCAAAACCGAGATTTTGCAAAATTTCCTCCGGGTCACCGGTCCGTTCATTTAGAATTTGGTCAATGCTGAAAAGAAAACAGAGCTTTGCATTAAGAGTAGTCGAACATATTTTATTGTACATGAATAAAAATACAGAATAACTGTAATACAAGAAATTGCATTGGAGGGCTGCACTTTCCCTGCCTCATTGCTCACTGTTGCATACAAAGACTGGGAATCTCAATAAACCTTTCGGTAAATACACAATTAATTTGTTGCTGTAAACTTGTAGTATAAGAAGCTCATCAAAGCTCTACAAAAGCTGTCTCAAGGTATTATGAATATCTTAATATACAGTCATACTACTAAGAATACTAAAGAGAATTACTGATTAACTATGGATTATATTAAACATTTTGAACCATCTAAGGGCTTTTCCAGTCAAAAAAGAGGGGGGGGGGGGTGGACCTGAAGATTTTTCAGATATCGGGGGAGGGGGGGGGGGGGTGTGTCTGGGAAAAACTGATATCGTTGGCTGACCAATATTTTCTTAATATCTTAATGTAGAAATAAACGGGGATGGAGGGGGGGGGGGGGGGTCTGTCAAAAACCAGATATCGGGGGTGGGCTTGATTATGGATTTTCTTTCATCACAAAAGAAAGAAGACAAAGCTCAATGGAAAACCTTAGCATCAAAATCGCTTAGCGTGGGATCCGAACAATGGACCCTCGGTTGTTCTACTACTCTATTAAACCCAGGACATTCGGACCACCTCTTATTGATTTAAAAATTCTGAAAACAACATGGAAAGCATTGAATCACAAAGCTCCACAATACATTAAAGATCTATTGAATCTAAATCAGAGATATTACAGGAAAACCCTTCTCCAGATCCCAAATGTTTGTGGCAAAACCAACTTGGTGGATCGAGCCTTCTACACATCTGCACCCAGACACTGGAATACGCCACCTAACGAAGTCAAACACAAAACATCATTGAATAGTTTCAAGAAATGTTTGAAAACCCATCTCTTCTTAAGAGCTTATGGCTAATTAACTGCAAAGCGCTGGTGAGCAATCCGTTGGAACCGGTGCTATACAAAAGTTTATTATCAATATTATTATTACTCTAACCAAAATTCCCTTTAATCATATCCAACCAATCAGAAGGGGTTTTCTTACCTGTGCTGAAATTTCAGTCTTTTATTTTTGATGTTTTTCACTTTTAACATCAAATCGTAATGAGTCATTTTAAATTCGCCACCTGTAACTGGCGCCATCGTGAATGATTTTTTTAATTTGTATACACAATCTTTAGTAAATTTATCAAATTTTTATAAGTAATTCAAGCCCGTTTATCAAAGCTACAGCATGCAAATTATTGCTTTTTTATATTCATTGCAAGTGTTTTGGCACTTCTTTAACAAAACGTGTCCAAATCAAGGTCCGATCCAATATCCTAAGTGGGATCAATCAAAGTATACATGTCCGAGAAAGCTGCCATAAGTATTTTAAGATCTCCAACTGTGGTAAAATTCATCAAAATGGTTAAAAATCCCTCAGAAACGCTGAACAGAAACCCACAATTATCACACGACTATGGGTGTTGCCTGCCGATTAGACAGAGTAACGAAAGAACAATACACTCCAATCATTCTCCATATTGTGCCATCCTAGCTGCTGACGGATAGTAGGCCTGACCCTGGATTAGGGGATTAATTGTTCATCCATCATAATATTGATGCGGTCTATGTCGGCTGCTGATGCAGTGAGACCGATGCACTAAGCCCGCATGAGATTATCTTTAATCTCTAACGTCAGTGACCGATTCACACGTCGATGGAGATAGTCTGGTGGATTTGATAGAGGCAACAACTAGCTGAGAGGACCGCAATTAGGAAATCGATTACACCAAAAAACATTAGGTAATTTTACACCATCAACTATTGCCTGCAATGGTTTGCAACACAATTCCCCAGAAATCCGTTATACGTTGAATACTGCTGTGACATCACAAAGTATACTAGCTTTGCACAAAGTCTGAGATTTGCAAGCAAGGAAACTCAACTAGTCCCTGAATCTTTCAGTGATCAGAGTGTGTATTTCTGTGTACGACAAATCATGAAGGAGTGTGAGCAGCAGTGTAAAATGTTGGATGATTGCAGGACTTCCCATACTATATCAGAATTGGCAAATTTGAGGGATGGACTGTTTGATTCAATTCTTACTAGAAATGAGACTATTGAACTTTTAAATACTCTTTGCTTGCAATGATTCAATTAATTTATTCGATCGTAAATTTTTAAATGTGATATTATTATATTACGCAAACTTTGTACCAATGGTGTATGAATAAAGATTATATATATATTAATATATAAATCCGTTAATATTTTCCTCTGAACCATGCTTCATTTCTTCACTCATATCATGTGACCGTCTAGTATTTAACTATACACATATCGATTATTATACATATAAGAAAAAGTTATATTGGATCAAAAAGGTTTATTTAGCAGAAAAAAACACCACATTGTTATCAGAATTGATCTGGAATTCAAGGCAAAAACATCTCTTCTTTCAAAAGAGGGATTATTTTGCTTTATTGCCCATTGACTCCAACCACTTCATGACACTTTAATTACCTTTAATTTAAAGCAATACAATTTCAGTTTAAATTCCTTAAAACTTTTCTCTGAATGTTAAGGTGGGATGGGAGTGTTTTCACTGAAATCACGAGTTAGGTGGGGTGGATTAGGGCTTTACATCCTATATTTTCTGCACCTGATGAGCTAAATAGGACAGGCAAGGACCATGGCAATGAGATGATGGATGAAACAGCCATCCAACTTAGGCTCGACTGGAAAATTGAACCCGGGACCCAGTGGTTGGAAGCCCAGCGTGCTCCCATTGAGCTAGGCCTCCATCCTGAAATCAGAGTTGACCACCAAGCCGGAAGTATCTCTTCAACAAATTATGGCATTAAGACATCTATAAAATGCAAATCACAGTCAGAATAGTCACAGTAATTTCTTGGGTGATGGTACAAAAATGTCATCTCTTCTGAACTATCATCGAGATAATCCCTCAGCACGATTTCGAGGATCAAGAGATCAACGTCTGGTGATTAACAACGACCTGAATGAGCACAAAAGAGATCAACTCCACCCTGCGTGGGGAAATACAGTCGTGCCCAGAAGTAAGGACAACTAGTTAGGCAGAAAAGCCACATGAAATCAATAAGGGACGTATAGTTAGTTTCATAATAAAGTATGGTTGACTCTAGACAGTTGTAGCAGCCTATTCCTGGCTGTAGCTATAACTGGCTAAAGGCTAAAACCAGCCATTTCTGTCTACTCCTAGCTTATATTCGGCTTACACCTACCACCACTGAAAAAATATAAACCTTTGTAAATGTAAGAACTTATCTAATATATCACAAATATGTATGTACAATCGACATACATCTTTTCAACAAAAATTACAAATGTGCGTAAATCTCAGCTTATACACTAAATGGTGTTGTATGTACTTTTAGATCCGGCCTTGCTTAGCCAGCTATAGCCAGATAGTTCCATTTAGTAGCAGTAGCATTGTGAAGCAGAAGTTGTCTAGCTTTGTCAAGGTTCAATTTGACAGGCCGTTTTTAATTAAACTAACTGTATGACAATATGTGAATGCAAATTTACGTAAATGAAAAAATTATATGGAGCACGTTAGTAAAAAGTTCAATCTTCAGATGCACTTTACAATCCAACTAATAAATTAGTTTAATTTTACATTCCAACTAAAACTGTTTAAATAGTTGTGATTTGAGTGCAGCTTTAAAAATTGTTCAGATTTGGGTGCTCTAATTTCTTCCGTTATATTTTTTAAGTTATTTGGTATATCGTATAGGGGGCAGACCCAGAAATGGAGAGAGAGAGAGAAACAAAAAGATTGATTGATTAATTGATTGATTGCTTGACTGATTGATATGAATGACATCCCAGGTGCAACAGGGTACTCGGCTACAGGCAGCGAAGGCAATCGTAGGTGTGCTTAGCCTGATGGCTCCCGATGCGTTGACTATCCCCAGGGAGTTGAGAAGGACTCATGCTTGAACAGGTCCACCAATGGTGTATTGTATAAAGGCATTGAATAATTGATTGACAGATATTGATAGATTGATTGATTGCTTGATGTATATATATATACATGATTGATTGAATGATTGACCGACTGACTGGCTGATTGACTGATTGACTGACTGACTGATTACTTGACGGACTGACTGATCTACCGATTGATTGATTGATTGATTGATTGATCTTCATCTCATCATACACCCTCGGCAGCCATTAGGACATTAACCTAATTTTAATTACGTCATATATTATGACATCATTACTTGACCATTGTTCTTGCACTCTGTGACCTCACCATAGGCTCTGTCTACTGATGACATCACAATATATTTATATCGGAGTGCAAAAAGAGTTCAATGAGGCAAAAATGCCAACATGGCCGCTGTGTGAAAAGGGTATATTATATCTGCTCTTCGCAGCTCATAACAGTTTGCTGAACTTCAGGTAAGCATGCATACTTCATCATTAGACTTTAATTAATATGATATACAATCAAACCTGCCCTACAGGCCACCTGTATAGAACTATCACCTGCAATAAATGGTTACACTCCGGGTCATCAAATTTGGCCGGGGTCATCGAAATTCGCCACCCTAAATAAACTATCATAAACAAAACCAAGATGCTTGTTTTGAAGTGTTAGAACATTGTCATTGACATGAATTGTTAGTTTAGTCACAAATTACGAAATAGCAAAGTGCCTAAATGTGATTGTCGGGGGTGGCGAATTTCGATGACCTGGCAAATTTCAATGACCCCCAGTGTACTTCAAACTCAGACTGAATTTCCATTGCGTGTTTACCCCTCTATTAAGTCAAAACGGCCACTATGCAGGCTCAAGCAACCAAATTGACCAATTTACTAGGGGTCCGCTAAACAAAGGTTTGATTGTAATCCCAATGATATGCACTGCCTTTCCATAGCATAATTTCTCTTACCTATTCCACGATCTTCCGGAATTGTCTGAATTGAAGCTGTTTCCTCGGCTTTGGCTAAACCAGGTCCTCAATAAAAGATTCCGTCGTCCATTTTCTAATCTTTCGGCGTTATTTATGACTGGCTTCGGAGGTGCAACAGGCCTGAAGGTCACAGAAACATGTAGACAATTAATTGTACAATTTAAACAAAACGTGCTTAATTAGTCTTGATGACTCAACGGAGATTTTGATTGTTCGATGAAACAGTTAAAAATACATACTCTGGTTTGGGTGCTGGTTTTTCCTTGAACACAACGGCTGGAAAAAAAAAGATTCATAATAAATGCACAATTAAACATTTCCTTCGTCAAAGAACTGTATTACAATACACAAGGCTGCGAGACAATTGACATCATATTGTTAGATAACATTCAGCTTAAATTATTTCATTATTTCTATCACTGAGAAAAAGAAAGTGATCTTACTTTTCATTCGCAATATTCTCTGACGGCCATAAATGGAAGTGCCTACTTTAGAATTTGTAAGAATGACGTTATCTATTAATTCCTCCTTTTTTTTTTGAATTTTACAGTCACATTAAGGCATCAATTGTGCGCTAATTAATGATGCTAGACTTTCGTTTGAAGGGATGCCTACAGAACAAATAAAGTTCACTGATTTTTTT
Source organism: Alitta virens (assembly GCA_932294295.1). NCBI lineage: Eukaryota > Metazoa > Annelida > Polychaeta > Phyllodocida > Nereididae > Alitta > Alitta virens. The sequence continues at coordinate 28,646,839 of OW028585.1, read as the reverse complement.
TTATACTGGGAATCGTGAATCTCCGGTTTTCAATTAAACCGAGTTATTCATCAAGTCATTTCATTAATTGACACATCACCAACATCAATTTCAATTCTTCAATTTCTACAAGGCACCAACCTTCCGCGCCCAAAGCAAGTTCATCCCCTTCCGCAGCCGGTCCATTCGCCTCCGTTACTACGACGTTGCTAGGGTGACTGGTGCCAGCTGCTCCTGTTTCCATGGCAACCTCATTGACCTTGACCTTGACCTGCTTTTGGAGGTCACGCTCTGCCTCTGCTGCTCCGAGGCTAAAAATCATTAAGAAAATATCTACATTTTTTATCTTATATATTTTGATATAATATGATTATATCTGATGACAAGTAATATGACACATGAACATTTATAGCTATTTCAAAAGCTTACATGTTATCGTTTTGAATTCTCATTACTATGATCTAGCAATATTTTCGGTCAGTGCATTGATTGCAAAAAGGAAACTCATATCTAACCTTAAAAATCATACAAAATACCGATAATACTTACATTATAACAGTCTAAATTAATAACTCACACATAAGCATATATCGGCCATTACGTAACATTGAGAAAGGAGAACTGTGACTCCGAGTCTAAAAATGACCAAAAAAATTTATTCTAAACATCATATATCTTGATGATTAGATCCGATGATATTCAGTAATATTACACATGAACATGTATAGCTACTCCAACAGCTTAAATGATACTTTCTAGATTTCTCGTTATCTACCCATCTTTTCTGTCAAAGCAAAAAGCAAGCTCAAAGCTAACCTTAAGTATAACACAAAATACTCACAGGATACCACTCTAATTTAATAACTCATACATAGGCATATATAGGCCATTACATAACAGTGAGAAATGAGAACTGTGGCACCGTTTCATATTCTAGTGCTCACTTAAGGACACTACATGTTCGAGTAGGTTGATATTAATCAGAGAGATAAGGTCATCATGGATGGTTAGATTACGGTGTCCGAGATAAACTTCGGTCAAGATTTATCTAGTCTTGTCAAGTACAAGTGACCAGCAGTGATAATACAGGTCAACTACATCGCGACCCCGTAATAGCCATCAATCCAATATTCCATCAGATCATCTCTATTTTAAGACGACTCAATATCGTCAAATGACTGATCGTTAATTTGTAAAAGCTTCGATATGAAATCTAGGTCAGTATTGACGACTTAACAATGCTTAAGTGTCTCATAAAGGTACCAATATAAAAAATATTATTGAAAGTACAGTCTTATTGATTAAAAATAGTGTCCCATTTAGTGTATAACTTAGTACGTAGACAATTATGATCACTCATTATCTATGTTCGGATATGATCAGTATACACTGTATCGTATGGTCATAATTCCCGTCATAATTAAATTAAATTAAACGGAATTGCAAAAATAACGCACCCTTCACCAGTTTCATCCTCAATGCTGTTGACCCACTTCTGAATGGAGTCTCTTCGGGAAAGCTCCGAGTCTGCGAGAGGAAAATATTTCGATATAATAAAGATCGACTTTCTCAAGTTAATAATGTTTAAGTTTTCATAGTACTGTCAAAAAAGCCAACTGGTATATTTGAAAACCAGCCAGAGGCAGACGTAATGAAGAGTAACTCAACATAAGTTGCCAGACTCAACAACAGTTGTCATTTCTAAGTCAATAAAACTTCGATTTTACACAAATGGTAGTTTATCGGCACAACCGACTAAAGCCATATCAACAAAATTAGTTTGAAACAACAGATTTCTATTAATATGCAAGGCTAATTGCAACTGTCAATGGTAATATTTGGTAATATTTATTTTTGAACAGCTTTGGTATTCCAAAAGAATTTGCTATCGGTGATATTGATAATGCACTGGTATAGAGCTGTCATTTGTTATAGAATCAAAACAGCCACTAAATTCTAACTCCCTCGGACTCAATTTTCATTTGATTTAATTGTTTTACCCAGAGATGCCAAGTTCTTGAGTGGTGAATGAGTGAGTTCTGGCCCTTTTCAACCAGTTTACATTAAAATATTAAAGATTTATTCTGTTCTTAGAGTGAGACTAATTAAAATATGATGAAAATACTCAGGTCTAGAGGAGTGAGACAGCAACCGAATGAGTGAGACTCACTCTGAATGAGCGACTTGGCATGTCTGTTTTATCCTCTCCCTCCAAAGGGTGATCACTTAAGTAACACAGGTTGGACATCATTAGTTTTCATAGTACTTTGGATTATTTATTTACCATCATAGACCGGAGACCCTGGGAAAACATGATTAGCGGACATAGGGCTCGGATCGGGGGCTAGGGGAGGGTTCGCGAGACCGCTTTGAGGATCTCCACTCTCTGCAGGTCCATCTTGACTCTCCACATTTCCACCAGGGGGACTGGAAGCTTTGTTGTGTTTCATGTCGTCAACACTAGAGCCCACTGTTTGGCCACCTGGAGGAAGAAAAAGAAGTCACATTATCAGGACTTTCCAGTTATACAAGTAAAAGGCATTTTATTACAAACGTAATCACACAGACAAAATTTTAGGACAATTTTAGGACAATGTCATTAAAATTTCTTTTTTTAAGATTCTTGCTATGTAAGCATGAACATTTTCTCATTCTCCCCACAAAACAGGATATACAGAAATTGCCTGAAAACGTTTACCTCTGTTTTTTTACAGCAACTTTTCAAGGAGTGGTTGAACATGATCTTAAAGAAAAGAAAACTTATTTTATTACCATTTTCATTCTTTCCGCTGGATTTTCTTTCTTGGTACCAAACGGCTAATCGATTTTTGGTGTCTTTGATGACAGTCGCGATTCTATTACTTCTGTGCTGCAATGACGTGGGACGGCACAATACTCTGCATAAAAAATGACAAATATTAATCATTTTAAGAGTTCCAGATTTATACAGCTAAAGATGCAAAATGATGAAATATATATAATAATTCCATCAGACAATATGTATAATCCAAAATGATGAGTATATAATCATCTGACATTTGCCTACAAAATGGGTGTAATTACAGAACGTTATGTTTACAGTGATACAGGAAAATGGTGTTTTAAAAATATATAATTATTATCATCCAAATATCATTCATACGCTGGACCGGCACAATACTCTGCATAAAAAAATTACAAAATACATGACAAAAATTGATTATTTAGAGTTCCTAATCTATACAGCTAAAGATGCAAAAGGATGAAATATGCCACGGCCTTTTATGTAGACTACAAAAGTTGAGTAAACACTTCATTATATGCATGTCATTGCCAGTCTAAGGAGGAGTTCACTTACCCATAAGTGGACGTAAATTCTGTACTTGAACATTATGCCATAAGTCAAGATCTTGCCTTATCATGATATTTTGGTGCTAATAATACACATTATCATACATGTTTCTTTACTCAGATATAAACTGAGTAGTCATAGATAGTTGTGGTTCTAAGAATGATATGAACCTGCTTTTATAATGTCCGAAATAAAGTCTTGAAATTGAATTGAATATAATAATTCCATCAGACAATATGCATAATCCAAAATGATGAGTCAATAGTCATCTGAAATTGGCTTAACAAAATGGACGTAATTACAGAACTTTATGTTCACAGTGACACAGGAAAATGGTATTATAATAATATATAATCATTTTCATCCAAATATCATTAATATGCTGGTCGTCATTAATTGAATTTTCTTTTGTAGCAAGTTAGAGTAAATACTTGAAGAACATTTTCTGTTGGGCACCCATATCAGTTCAAAAGATGGGGTCTGACTTATTAATAATATTTCTATCCATTCTGTGCTATTCCATACTTGTTATGACAAAACAAAAAAGACCAAAAAGCAGGTGCGCATTCATATTTAATTCTACTATAATCAATGGTAATCGCAGGGTAAAGTTGTATACCTAAAACTTTAATTAAATTAATTACCTGTTCCTAAGACATGGGGACTGAGGCGGCACTGACAGACACTCGTCCTCAGATGAAAATGATAACGGTCGGTCCACAGAAGACTCTCGAGATGCTGTGTTGAGTTTTGGATGGTCTATGGGACTGGATCGTGTTTGTGACCTGAAATAAATATTTTCCACACACTCCATCATCATATGATTATGAAAAAGAGGCAATTGAGAAATCCCTCCTCTCATGTCTATCATTACTACCGTAAATATTATGCTTTCGTAATTTACAAATTTATGATTAAAATGCTTCAGAGGTTGACGTTAAATTTGAGTTCATGCTTCCTTGGATACATCTCGAGAGGAATTACATTTCAAATAGATTTCAAATAATTTAAGTTTCACATCACTCAGACATTTATGGATCAGTCAGTCGATCAGTTCATTTAATAAATCAATCAATCGGTTGATCAATAGATCTATCAGTCAATCATTCAAGCAATCAAATGATTGATCAATCAGTAAGTCAATCAATTAATTACTCAACTGTTCAGTCAATCAATCAATAAGTTGATCAGTCAATCAATCAATCAGTAAGTCAATCAATTAATCACTCAATTGTTCAGTCAATCAATCGATAAGTTGATCAGTCAATCAATCAATCAATCTATCGTACCTTGATCTTCTTTCACTTCTATTTTGTTGCCAGTTGAACAACCGCTGAATCAATGATGGCGCCCTCTGACGTTTTGGACTCTCATCACCAGGTGTCTCTTCACCGACATCAGTGACCTCTACGGAGATTGACTTGACGTGTAAAACAGGCTTGATATGTTCGACCTTCACAAAGTCGCTCTTGAGATCTTCCGAGATGTAAGTTGAGTTGTTTACGCAATCCTTGGGAAATACTTGAGAAGCAGAAGGCAAGCAGGTGGTAGTCACATGACCACTTCGGACTTGTGGTGGCACCTGGTGGTGGAAAGAGGCATCAACATTCGAACCTGGTCTAACAAGAAATTCACTAATCACACCAGTTTGGACGTCGGAGGTATCGTCGAGATTCGATAAACTCTTCACGAAGCTGTCATTCCTCGAGCCTTTCTTGCGGACCTTCACAAATTCACGAAAGACAGTGGCGTTGGTCTCGTCCCAAGTCACATGTTCTTCGATATCATAAATTTTGATGAATGGATTACTCGTTTCCAGCAATAAATCATTCAACGACTCAGCGGCTTGTTGGGTTTTTGGAACGGGGAAATGTGGCAAATCTTTGGCGTCTTGTTGTAAGTCTTTACTCGACAAGATCTCTTCCGATTTTCTCAAAGGCTCTCTTTCGGCTTCTGATTTGCCTACATCAACAAACTTGTTCAAGCGATCTTCGTCGAAACTCACAGTGCGTCCCAGGTGACCCCGATTAGCAGATTTCGGACTTTGGTGTAATTTGAAAGAAAATGTTCTTTGACCAAATTTGGACTTGTTCTGTATTGTGACCTTAGGTTGACCTTTGACCTTGGGTTCGTGGTGACGGTCATGCCTCAGTCTTTTTGGCGGTCCATGCGGACTGTGGTAAGAAGTTTTGGGACTCCCCTCTGAAAATACACGAAGAATGATATTACGGACACTTGACCCTTGTCAATCAAATCACAATTCAAGATTAACACTATCATATGATTTTCATAGTTCAGTTCAGTTCATTTTTATTTCACTAATCATCACATGGAAAAAAGATAAAATAATTTTGACATATTGAAAAAGACATTTATACTACTTAGAGGAACTCATAGGCTAATGGTATAAATTCTAAAGTTTCGTTATAATATTACGTAGGTCCAGCTTCATCTCATCATTGCATCTGCCCTCCAGTAACTGGTCATATAAACCGACTAAGTCTTATACCAGAACTGAGGCAGCACATGTATATATATATATATATATATATATATATATATATATATATATATATATATATACAATACATTCATACCTACACCAGTGATTACAGTATACACCATACACTATGCAGTCAATGTTGGTCTGTGGGTGGCCCCTCGGCAGCGATGCCATGATCATCTAAGAACTAGAACCTATCCATCTATCCAATTTATCTATCTATCCTTCCATCTATTTAGCTATCCATCTATCTATCCACCTATCCATCTATCTATCTATCTATCCATCTAACTATTTATCCTTCCATCTATTTAGCTATCCATCTATCCGTCGATCCATCTATCTATCTATCCATCTATCTAGCTATTCATCTATCCATCTATCTGTCTATCCATCTATCTATCTATCCATCTATATATCTTTCCATCTATATATCTATCTAAGAGGGGTCATCCTGCCCAATGATCAGTTTTATTGTCAAAAATATAATACAATTTATTTCATATGAATTAAATTATTTTCTTAGTTAGCTAAATAAGAAGAATCTCAAACCTGAATTTATTCATTTAGTTCAGAATTTGTCAATAAACACGCATGACTGTACTAAAGAAATGAATACCTCAAAAAAAGTTTAAAATATACAGTCAATGTTATCATAAGTCTCAGGAAAGTCCAACATTACACGATGTCATGAAATATGCCGATCCTACAAAGTCATGTTTGTCAATAAACCTTGAAAAACAAGCTGGACGACAAGGCCTTGGATAATTTTTAAAAGTAAACCTTTTCCGCGTAATTTCTCAATCAAACAAAATCTTACACGCACACGGTCGGACGAAAAAATTTTCAAAGCTGACGCTACCAGAATTTTGATGAACACGATGCAAATTCGACTTTAATTTCAATAGCTATCAACAAATTGACAGAAGATTCATGTGTATCATCCAAATCTAGCGTCAGTGACTATCTATGGCTATGAATCTACTGCACTAGTTAGTACATGGCCAAATGTGCCATGTGGGTTTTCCATGAGTTGGATAAATGCATGGTTTTTGCCTAATTATAATGAGGCAAAATGCATGCATTTTCCATGAATTTATCCAAATGCATGGAAAACACACGTGGCACATTTGGCCAAGTATAAGTAGGGAATTAAAAAAAATTTGGGCTTCACCATTAAGATCTTGCACATGACTGTCAAGTAAAACACAATGACACAAATACTTCTTTAATTGGTACAAATACATTGAAATTTTTTCATTAGTAACAAATAGCTTAAACTGCATTTAATTGGGTCAAAATACTTCCATAATTGGGTCAAAATACTTCTATAATTGGGACAAATACATCTTTGAACAACATTTGTACAATAGGGACAAAAAAATACATTTCGTTACTTTGGATAAAAATACTTCTGTAAGTGTAATTGGGACAAAAATACTTTTCGACGCGGTAAAGTACTTCTTTAATTAGGACAAAAAAAAAATCTTTAATTGGGTGAAACACATCTTAACTGGGATAAAAATAATTCTTTAATTTGGAAAATATTGATTATATTATTATTACTAATAATTTTACAAATATTAATTATGAAGCTATGTCTTAATAGGGTTGTTCGTAAAACAAGATTAAACTGCACTGCATTATCAATCATAATCACGATTATCAGATATACTGAAACATATTTTCCAACAGATATCCATCAAATATTGTTAAACAATCCTAGCATATACAATGTAATAAGCTATAGCTATTTAACAATTTTGTAAATTTGCTACATTTTTCCGATAATAAGTTTACAGAAAAGTAGTACAATTATTAAATGGATAATCGTGATTATGGCTCAATATGCACATAAATATTCATGACGCTAAAAATTCAGAGAGAGTAACATTTAATATAGGACATATCCTTATTATTAATAATATTGATATTATCGTGTGATTCCGGGAGCCAAACACATAAAAAAGGTTTGATGTTATATTCTATGATTAAAAATTTCTAAATAATGTGCATCACACCGAAAAAACAGAACTTAGCAAGTTGTAAAAGAATTATCGCTCCTATCATCCTTTATCATTTACATTAAGAAAGTTTTTGATCCATCCCAGGATGTCACTATCAAAGCCCGCAATAGTGGATTTTCACGAAAGGTTCTCTATATTTCACACAAATGGCTATGACAGAATACTGCAACTCTATTGGCTGAAAAAGTTCCCCGCCCTTGGCTGTGATTGGCTGAAGCAAAGTGCGTCCTAGCAGCAGTATTTTTAGTGCATTTTAATGTATATTTGACACCTTATCATTCAGTTGATTTTTATTATTTTTCTGAGAAAGTTATATTTATTGAATAAGTCAGTGCTTATCTTCTATGTCTGAAAAGCAAAATGAGTAATAAGAGGAGAGGAAGGACTTATGTTTTGCTGAACTCAGTGCTCTTCAATGAAAAGACTCTATTCCGCAACTCCGGTGACAGTCACCACTTGGCTGATGGGCACCGTATTATTATAACAATAGACAATGATAGAGATGGTGAAGACATATTATATAATTTTTCCTCATCCCACAAAAACTATGTTGGACAACACACCATCTACTATTGCTTAAATTCTTGATACTGTACAGCATACACTGCAGCCGTCCAACATACTAAGCAGTATACACTGCATCCCTCCAACATACCTAGCAGCTGTCCAATATACACTGCATCCCTCCAACATACTTAGCAGCTGTCCAATATACACTGCATCCCTCAACATACTTAGCGGCTGTCCAATATACACTGCATCCCTCCAACATACTTAGCAGCTGTCCAATATACACTGCATCCCTCCAACATACTTAGCTGCTGTCCAATATTCACTGCATCCATCCAACATACTTGGCAGCTGTCTAATATACACTGCATCCCTCCAACATACTTAGCAGCTGTCCAATATACACTGCATCCCTCCAACATACTTAGAAGCTATCCAATATACACTGCATCTCTCCAACATACTTAGCAGCTGTCCAATATACACTGCATCCCTCCAACATACTTAGCGGCTGTCCAATATACACTGCATCCCTCCAACATACTTAGTGGCTGTCCAATATACACTGCATCCCTCCAACATACTTAGCAGCTGTCCAATATACACTGCATCCCTCGAACATACTTAGCAGCTGTCCAATATATACTGCATCCCTCCAACATACTTAACGGCTGTCCAATATACACTGCATCCCTCCAACATACTTAGCGGCTGTCCAATATACACTGCATCCCTCCAACATACTTAGCGGCTGTCCAATATACACTGCATCCCTCCAACATACTAAGTGGCTGTCCAATATACACTGCATCCCTCCAACATACTTAGCAGCCATCCAATATACACTGCATCCCTCCAACATACTTTGCGGCTGTCCAATATACACTGCATCCCTCCAACATACTTAGTGGCTGTCCAATATACACTGCATCCCTCCAACATACTTAGCGGCAGTCCAATATACACTGCATCCCTCGAACATACTTAGCAGCTGTCCAATATACACTGCATCCCTCGAACATACTTAGCAGCTGTCCAATATACACTGCATCCCTCCAACATACTTAGCAGCTGTCCAATATACACTTAATCCATCCAACATACTTAGCAGCTGTCCAATACACACTGCATCCCTCCAGCATACTTAGTGGCTGTCCAATATACACTGCATCCCTCCAACATACTTAGCAGCTGTCCAATATGCACTGCATCCCTCCAACATACTTAGCGGCTGTCCAATATACACTGCATCCCTCCAACATACTTAGCGGCTGTCCAATATACACTGCATCCCTCCAACATACTAAGTGGCTGTCCAATATACACTGCATCCCTCCAACATACTTAGCAGCCGTCCAATATACACTGCATCCCTCCAACATACTTTGCGGCTGTCCAATATACACTGCATCCCTCCAACATACTTAGTGGCTGTCCAATATACACTGCATCCCTCCAACATACTTAGCGGCAGTCCAATATACACTGCATCCCTCCAACATACTTAGCAGCTGTCCAATATACACTGCATCCCTCGAACATACTTAGCAGCTGTCCAATATACATTGCATCCCTCGAACATACTTAGCAGCTGTCCAATATACACTTAATCCATCCAACATACTTAGCAGCTGTCCAATATACACTGCATCCCTCCAGCATACTTAGTGGCTGTCCAATATACACTGCATCCCTCCAACATACTTAGCAGCTGTCCAATATACACTGCATCCCTCGAACATACTTAGCAGCTGTCCAATATACACTGCATCCCTCCAACATACTTAGCAGCTGTCCAATATACACTGCATCCCTCGAACATACTTAGCAGCTGTCCAATATACACTGCATCCCTCCAACATACTTAGCAGCTGTCCAATATACACTGCATCCCTCGAACATACTTAGCAGCTGTCCAATATACAATGCAACCCTCCAACATACTTAGCAGCTGTCCAATATACACTGAATCCATCCAACATACTTAGCAGCTGTCCAATATACAATGCAGCCATCCAACATGAACTGCAGCCGTCCAACATACTAAGCAGTATACATTGCATCCCTCCAACATACTTAGCAGCTGTCCAATATAAACTGCAGCTGTCCAACATACTTAGCAGTATACACTGCATCCCTCCAACATTCTTAGCAGCTGTCCAATATAAACTGCAGCCCTCCAATATACTTAGCAGCTATCCAACATAAACTGCAGCTGTCCAACATACTTAGTAGTATACATTGCATCCCTCGAACATACTTAGCAGCTGTCCAATATAAATTGCAGCCCTCAAATATACTCAGTAGTCATCCAACATGCACCTATACTGGATGACAATGAAGCATTCTGATTGGCTCACAGCAGCAGAGTGAAGAATTCTGAATATGATCTATGTTTATGCAAAAAATGTTCATCGGCATATTACAAAATTTTATGACAATAAATATGATGAAATACTCTCTTTACGAAGCTGTTCCACCAAAACGTATCAATGCAAAGGATATCATCATCATCGATAATTATCACAATCATCATCATCATTCATACCAGTTATGTCATCTCATCATCACATCAGCCATAGCACAGTATACAAAAGAACCACGTATCACGTCAATGTATCCATGACGACGCATGTTAATGATTTAACGTAATCATCACTCCATCCCCCACTATTTCTATGAATACAATTATCATAATTATTGATTATTCATATTCACAAAAACATAACATCAAATCAGTGACAATTTTCACACTTTAGTTGTATTCAACACATGACAATATCGCGATACACATACGCAACAGTAATCGACACATATTCGACACATATTCATATTTGTGAACAAAGCGTATTACTGAAACCACAAACATATATGGAAGTCATATAGCATGTTTACACGTTCAAGCATCAATAATACATGTAAATGCGTGTAAATATTGAAGATGCATGAACGCATGATTACATACACATGATACACTTTTCATTACAACAAAATATGATTAGTTTTTGAAAGATGAATTAGACAATAAGGAAATTAAAATAGAAATTAACAGCGTACATTGGGCCACCTAAACATGTAACTGATTATATGTAACCATATTCATGATATTATGAAATTTAATATCTTCATATTTGTGGGCAGGTAAATTTAACTCATGCTGATAAATAGTTGAAATTAATGTATATGTTTATATTTCTATCTATTATAATCAATGATAATATTTATCCTCATGATATGGTTAGTGGCAAGAACTTGGCTCAGAGGTATGCGCTATCCTAAGCTTATCGCTAGTCATAATCATATTATATCGTGATTATGATAACTTTCATATTTGGTTGAGAAAAGTAATAAATATTCATTAATTTTCATGTGTACCACTTCAGACTCAAAACATACAGGATAACTCCACAATCAAGACCACCTAACTATTACGACCACCTAACTATTAAGACCACCTTACTATTAAGACCACCTCACTATTAAGACCTCACTGTTAAGACCTCACTATTAAGACCACCTCACTGTTAAGACCACCTGACTATAAAGACCACCTCACTATTAAGACCACCTCACTATTAAGACCACCTCACTATTAAGACCACCTAACTATTAAGACCACCTAATCATTAAGACCACCTCACTATTTAAGACCACCTAACTATAAGACCACCTTACTATTAAGACCACCTCACTATTAAGACCTCACTATTAAGACCACCTCACTGTTAAGACCACCTCACTATAAAGACCACCTCACTATTAAGACCACCTCAATATTAAGATCACCTAACTATTAAGACCACCTCACTCTTAAGACCACCTCACTATAAAGACCACCTCACTATGAAGACCTCACTGTTAAGACCACCTCACTATTAAGACCTCACTGTTAAGACCTCACTATTAAGACCACCTCACTGTTAAGACCACCTCACTATTAAGAGCACTTTACTATTAAAACCACCTAACTATCAAGACCACCTTACTATTAAGACCACCTCACTATTAAGACCACCTCACTATTAAGACCTCACTGTTAAGACCTCACTATTAAGACCACCTCACTGTTAAGACCACCTCACTATAAAGACCACCTCACTATTAAGACCACCTCACTATTAAGACCACCTCAATATTAAGATTACCTAACTATTAATACCACCTCACTCTTAAGACCACCTCACTATAAAGACCACCTCACTATGAAGACCTCACTGTTAAGACCACCTCACTATTAAGACCTCACTGTTAAGACCTCACTATTAAGACCACCTCACTGTTAAGACCACCTCACTATTAAGAGCACTTCACTATTAAAACCACCTAACTATTAAGACAACCTCACTCTTATGACCACCTCACTATTACGGCCACCTCCCTATTAAGACCACCTCACTATTACGGCCACCTCCCTATTAAGACCGCCTCACAATCAAAACCACCTCACAAATTTATAAGGCCAACTCACAATAAGACAATCTCATTATTAAGACTACCTCGCTACTAAGGCCACCACAATTTTAAGATCACTTTACTTAAGCAGTTTTAGCTGTTAAGCCCAAAACTGATTATATAATCTTAGGAGATGCACAAAAAAAAACCACCTCGATATTAAGACCACTTCAGTGATTCCAAAGGTTGGTCTTAATTATGGGTTTTTGCTGTATATGACAATTTTTATCCCTGGCTTTGCTATAACAACTGGTCATAAACAAGATCAATATTAAAACCACATGACGTAGTAAAAATAACCACTTGCTAACCATGCTAGATATTTTTAATTTAGTCCAACAGAAACATGTAGTATATATGTATAGTCCAACGGAAACATGTAGTATATATGTATAGTCCAACGGAAACATGTAGTATATATGTATAGTCCAACAGAAACATGTAGTATATATGTATAGTCCAACGGAAACATGTAGTATATATGTATAGTCCAATGGAAATATGTAGTATAATGTTTATCAGGCCAATAGAAACTTGCTATAAGCCATGATAATCCAATAGAAACTTAAAAAAAAAAAAAAAGAAGTAAATCCAAACTTGAAAACAGAAACTCACACAAACAAGCTGTTGTGACTGAAGAATTTTGACCACCCCGGAAGTGTGTTACCCCAGTCTAAATAAAAGATCAGAACTAGAAATCTGTTGCTATGGTAACTACGTAAACACACTGACAGTTCAGAGTGGTTTTCACTTCAACCAAGTTTGCGAAAGTTGAGAGCGAAAAGCCAGGTCTGTACCGAACTTGAACTGCAGGTTCGGAAGAGTTCAGTGATAAGCTATGGCCATGACATAGAATAACATTAGGCCTAAGCTGGGTGGCCTAGTGGTTAAAGTTGCACTGTCTGTCAAATTTGTAATTTTCTAAGACGCTATCAAACAGTTGAAAATTACCTTTATCAATCAAGGCACACTAAATTTGTGTGAATTAATGATTTTATAAGACATTAATTACTTAAAAATGAATTATACATTGAGAGAAAATCCAGACCAAAACATTGGAAACACAATGGAAATGACATCATCACCATTGTTCAGTATTGTGGCATCACTGGGTTTGTTTACATATTGAGTTTTTGATGGCATGAAAAACTAATATTTATATTATTTATTGTAAATTAAAACTAAATTATTGTGCTAAAGTGGGTATGTAATGGTGAAAAATATCATGTGCAAATTTGACAGACAAGACTCTCCCTGGAAATTTGGATAAATCTATGGATAAATAGATTTATCCAAGCTGGAATCAACAATTATTTGGGCAAACCACAAACTTAGGGATTGGCCAGAGCTTCGTATAACAACAGCATGACATCACATCAACACTCTCTTGTGTGAAATCACTGAAATGCAGTCAGTTTGATTGAATGCTCCATAACACATACATTGGCTAGGTCTGCTGAAGGTCCACTTAAGAGCTACGTCATAGATGTACATCTCGGCTGGATCGAGACATTAAACAGTTAAATTGACCTTGCACTCTGTATCTATGCCGAGGCAAGTAAAATATTTCACCCATGGTCAAATTCACCTCAAGTATAATATTAAAAGTATACCACCTCACTGTTGAGGCCACCTCAATACTGAGACCACCTCACTGTTAAGACCACCTCATTATTAAGCCCACCTCACTATTAAGACCATCCCACTATTAAGACCATCCCACAATCAAGACCACATCATAATTATAATTAAACATTTTCATACCTTTAAATTAGCATATTCAAGAGGGAGTTCTCCAGTCAACTTTCTTGATATGACTCAATTTAAATCGCTTTTCACTTTTGTAAGTTTCCAAGCCCAATCCTCAAAGCAATAAAAAAGTAACGGAACTCGCACATGGAAAAAAACTAACAAACAAAACCGGGGCATACAACTACATTAAACAGAGCGTAAAATTAACGTCTACATTTTACAAAATAAATATAATAGTAAATAAAAAATATCATAAATAAGTACAGCAAGTGTGACACATATCGAGTGGTATCATGTGAATTATTACATAAGCGGACGGACATTTAAAAGTCACAAAACAGGGACATTCATGATGACTTCTAATATAAAAAAGCAACTTCATGAAGTTGAAATAAACACAAATCAGTGCACACGATAACTCTATTTAATATTTAACAGATAATGAACATGAAATCATGGAAAAAAATCAGCAAACACTAATAAAATACTTTGAAATACAATAACATAATGCCAACCTTTGTAGTCCATCTTCAAGTGAGAGCAGAACATTTAAAAATATATAAAATATATAAATACAGAAGAAAAGTTCCATCACAATCCAATTTATCTTTATATGACATAAAATAATGTTCAGGCATGAATAAATGAAATATTAATAATGCCCCCCCCCCCCCCCATCCAAATTTAACGGAACTATCTCCCCCCCTCCCCTCCCCCAAAAAATAATAATAATTCAAAACAAAATCATAAATCACACATTTGAGAAATAATCAAAATTAATAGATCCTCAATTAGAATCCTGTTCGATTAAAATAGACAAATAGTGAGAAGAACATAAATGGCATTCAACCGAGTCAAATTTGCACTGGATAGTATTTTCTTTCAAATATATACCTTTGGTTTACGTCGCCATTTGAAATAGCAGATCCGAGGGCTCCCGGTCACGTAATCATGGTTTTGAAATCGGGAACCATCTGGAAATACAGAAGAGACAAAAAGGTTAGTGGTTACAAAAAGCTAATGATTTAACATGCAAACAGCACATTGACCTAGTGAATATATTGAAACACTGTTACTGTAGGGAAGTCTTTAGGAGCTCGATGTGAGCTGCAAATTTGTGCTAATGTGTATGGAATATCTGGTGTGAATGACAATCAAGTCCTCATGGGCAGGCCATATGGAGGTCTGGCCATGTTATGGCATAAATCCTTAGCACCAAGTATAAAACAAATTACAGTAGACAGTACACGGATATGTGCTATCTCCCTGTCTTATGATACATTTAAGCTCCTTATCGTGAATGTTTATATGCCAGTGGACACAGGGAATAAAACTCATGTAAATGAGGACTTCCTGCGGGAGTGTGACAACATAGAGATGCTGATTGACAAATATATGGATTATCACATATTAATTGCTGGCGACTTCAATGCAGATTTCAATAGGCATAACGCAAATGATGTCTATCTAAAAGATTTGCTGACCAGAAAAGACTGTGTAATATGCTGGGAATTACCATGTGCCAAAGGGGATTATACATATAACAACTTGCACTACAACTCGTTCTCTAGGATTGATCACTTCTTCTTTAATCAAGATATAAGACACTGTGTACAAAATGTATTTGTACATGATTGTGCTTTGAACATGTCAGGGCATCGGCCTCTGGTAATGGAACTAGACTGCACATTAACAAGAATACAGGAGACTGAAAATGGTGTTCGAAGTAAGGTGCCTCCAGTTGCATGGCACAGACTAACAGAAAATGAAATCAGTATCTACAAGCATAACCTTGATAGACTTTTGCATACTCTTCCCAAAACTGATTTAATGAGTTGCTGTGATCTGCAATGTACCGACGAGAAACATAAGCAACAAATAGACATATTGTGTGACTCTTTGGTAAAAGTTTGTCTTGAGGCCAACAATTGCCTGCCTAAGGCTAGCAATAAAAAATCAAAACGAATGCCAGGATGGAATGATATTGTTAAACCTTACAGAGACGAGTGCCAATTATGGTTTCAGCTGTGGTGCAACAATGGTAAGCCACACAATGGAGATATTTTCCAGCAGATGAAGTCAAGCAAAAAGCAATACATGTATGCCATAAGACGCTGCAAAAGACAGGAATCTCAACTGAGGTATCAAAAAATGGCAGTGAGCATTGCTGAAAATAACAGTCGTGACTTATTTAAGGAACTGAAACGAATTAATAGCAGCAAAAGGCAAAAAATTATCAGCATAAATAATGTTACAGATCCCAAACAGATTGCGGATATATTTGCAGAGAAATATGACTCCTTGTTCAATAGCGTACCCTCTGATGGACCGCTGCTGGATAAAATTAAACAGGATATTGTTACTGGAGTTCAAGTAACTCCACAAGCTGATGCATCTATCAGTGTGGATATTATCACTGAGGCTGTAAGTTATTTGAAAGAAGGAAAAAGTGATGGTGACCAAGGGCTTATGTCGGATAACATAATTAATGCCCCAAAAACTTTATATTTGAAATTAGCAGAACTCTTCTGTGCAATACTAAAGCATGGATATCAGCCAAAAACTATTTTGAGGTCAGTTTTGTACTCGATACCTAAAGATTCTAGAGGAAACCTACATGTGGATTCTAACTATAGAGGTATAGTACTGGCTTCTGCCATCAGCAAAATATTTGATATTGTGTTACTTTTGCGCAACAAAAAGAGTCTTGTTACTTCAGACCTTCAATTTGCCTTTAAAAAGTCACTTGGCACAACTATGTGCACACAAACTGTGAAGGAGATTATCAAATATTATATGGCAAATAAATCCCAAGTCTATTCATGCTTCTTGGATGCGACCAAAGCGTTTGACTGTGTACGATTTGACAGACTGTTTGAACTGCTTATCAAACGTGGAGTTAACATGATTGATCTAAGAGCACTGTTTGACTTATACATTCGTCAATCTACAAGAGCCACATGGGAAGGAAACCTATCATATGAGTTTTCTTCGACAAATGGGATAAGACAGGGTAGCATCGCTTCCCCACTGTTGTATGCTGTTTACATGGATAGTCTCCTGGAACTGCTCCAAAATGCTGGCATTGGCTGCTGGATAGGCCAACAATTCACAGGCGCAATATGCTATGCAGATGACTTGACACTGTTGAGCCCAAGTAAACAAGGTCTGCAAAAGATGATTGACACCTGCAATGATTATGCCATGGATTATGGAGTAAAATTTAACCAAGTTAAATCTATTTGCTGTCTTTTCCAATATGGGAAACCCAATATGGATAACATGCCACGAATTGTGTTAGCAGGCTCCCAACTTGCTTGGAATTATTCAGTTAAACATCTGGGAAATTACCTGTGTTCTGATTTAAGTGAATCAAAAGAAATATTAGCAAAAAAAGGGGACCTTGTTGGTCGCCTCAATACTCTGATTGCAAATATGGGAAAAGCCCCTGAAGCGGTACTGGCTCAAATATTTCAAGTACAATGCTGCCACTTTTATGGGTGTCAGGCTTGGGACCTGAGCGACTCTCATGTGAAGCTCTTTTATTCTGCCTGGAATCGGTCAGTACGGAGACTCTTGGGACTGCACTACAGGACACACACTCGCTTTCTGGCACCCCTGTCTGGACTATCAAATGGACAACATCAGGTGTTTAAACGCACCATTTCCATGATTGCCAAAATGGTTGAAAGTGAAAATAAACTAGTAAAATCCATTGCAAATATGGCTCTGAACTCGTGTCACAGCATAATTCAGAGAAACCTGAGGTTAATAGCGAAAGAAACTGGAAGGAGTGTGGCAGATATCCTGTCCCTAAGGGAATTTAACATTTTAAAATATGACTGTTCTACTGAAGACCTCACTGTCATTGAAGCTATAAAAGAACTCCGCAGATGTGATATAGATGTCTTAGATCAGAATGAAAGAAATGAACTGTTGATATTTCTGTCTATTTATTAATTTGATGTCTTTTTTTTCATAAATACATTATAATAAGTTAAATATTTCATAACCTGTACACCATTTCATGTGTGTGAATAAATATGTATATATATATTACATGGTGTGGACTCCCAAGCAGCAGCAGCCTTATCATCTCATCATTACGTCTGCCTGCAGTTAGTGATATTGAATTACAATCTGACAAGCATCAGAACAATTCAATTACTGTATTTGTAGTCCAGGGGCGGATCCAGGAATTTGTGAAAGGGGGGGGGGGACAATAGTAGTGAGCACTGAAGGTGAAGACGGATCCAGGAATTTTTTTAAGGGGGACTGGAGGCGCAATAATAGTGAGCAGTGTAGGCGGATCCAGGAATATTTTTAAGGGGGGCACAATAATAGTGAGCAGTGAAGGCGGATCCATGATTTTATTAAAGGGGGGGGGGCAAAAATAATAGTGAGCCTTTCTAGGATATACAGTGTCCATGCCATTGATTTTGACCTTCAAAAGGTGGAGGGGGCGGGAGGTTGCGCACCCCCTGAATCTGCCTATGGAATTCGCAATGTATTAACCAATCACCAAACTTTCATTACGTTCATGTATTAGGGTTTATCAGCATTTACATTAAAAAAATCCAGGAATCCACATTTAATTAATTAGCCTCAGAAATCATGGACAAAAAAATTGGTAACATTATTAATTCAATCAATCTATTTTAAGCGCTATGAAAACATGAGCGACTAAATTATTAGTTTAATTAAAATCATTCGTCGTGCAGTAACTGACAGAGCGGAATAAAATCAACCAAAACCAGGATGCAAAAGATTTATTTTCGATAATTTATAATTGGAAAGTTTGAGAAGGACACATTCCGTGAGTTCCAAAAATGCCATAAAAAAAACCCAATATTTATCTTTTTACCAAGAATGTTTAACAGACAATGATACCACAATATAAATCACAAATCATGTTGAATTAAAATTAATAATTTAAGTTAATTATGATGAATGTCATTATTATGATATTTTCAAATCATACGTTATAAAGCATAGTCACTCAAAAAAATTATTTAAATCGAAAGATAAAATAATGAAAAATAACATAAATTATAGATAGATAGATGGATATATTGATATATTGATAGTTAGATAGGTAGATAGATAGATAGTTATGGGAAGTGCAGTCCTCTAATGCAAGTTCTTGTCGCTATCGAGGGTTGATTGATGAGGTGAGAGAGAAGACTCCACACCCATGTTACACATTTACCCCATGGGTGGGATCTTTTACCTGCCGTAAACGTAAATTTAAATAAGTACAGTTGTAATTGTTCGAATAAATTACTGAAATTACCAGGGATTACTTGTTTATCATTAAATTGCACTCGGGGTGGTAAATATACTAATAAATAATGGCTTTCTGCGATATAAAATAATTTTTGCAATGGAAAGGACAGTCAATAGATCATTATGTAGATATATTTCAATCACAACAACCTCGTGTGAGCTTCAAAAACTTTCACAGCCTACGGCTAGGTAGAAATCTTTCCATAATTATTAGTCAACAGACGACAACAACAAATAATATATTGCTTCATTTTTAGGGAAAAACTCAGTCTTCCATGAAATAACTGAGCAATGCTCAGGTGCCCATAAATGTGTTGAACTGAGTCAGTTTGACCTTGAAATGTTTCACACACAGCCCAAGGGCAAATATGTCAAATTGACAGAACTCAATTATATATGGCTGATCACATAATTAGCCACTGTTTGTAAACACAATGGTACACAGTGGAATCCCACTATTAAGATCACCCAATATTTACGATAACTCTCTTTGACGTCAAAAATTGATTTAAAGGCTTCAAATTGAGACAACCTCGATATACAATTATATTAGACCACTTCAGTGATTTGTTCAGTCAGCTCATGTGACCAGCTGCCAGAGGCAGACGTAATGATGAGATTATAAGTTACCCTATGGGTGGGGTCTTTTACTTGCCTCAGCATAGACACAGAGAACCGAGTACAAAGCACCTCTAAATTAACGTCTCATGCTACGACCTCCAGCTGAGATGTAGCTCATGAGCTGGAATTGGAGGCTATTATTCCAAGGGTGGTATTAGTTGTGGGGATCCACTGTATATAGAATATATTCTACCCCACATACAATCATATCTCCTTATATCTTTGTGTATGATTGCAAGAACAAGAATTTGATATCTAAGTAACCTTAGTTGCGAACAAATATATAAGGTACTAAGCATGAGTCAACATTAATCCCGGACATTACCCAGATGCCGTGAACGATAATATTGGTCGATATATCAATCATTAAGATATGGTCGAGCCATGACAAAAGGTATGAAGAATTTAAGGATCAGTCGTTTTATTGTGGGAAAGGGACAGTGTAAGCGCTAGCCTCAATATACATACGATTACAAATTATTACCATTTGACGGACTGTGACTCTGATGTGCCATCGAAGCACATCGCGAGTCACGTTTGGGGCTAAGTCTACATAGACTAATAGATATTGTGTTTGTACAGTGTGTATACAGTAGTCAGCATAGGTATATGACCCGCTGCCAGAGGCAGACGTAATGATAAGATGATTAAGCTTGGGAGTCCACTTCGTGTTACATGTACAATGTGTCCCAGGTGGTCTTAATAATAATAATAATTCATTTTCCAAAAAGGGAATATACATCTATTCAAAAACATACATTTCTCTATTACACATAAACACAAATGATGACTAACCATGGCCAAACATGAAAAGAAAAGTTAAAAAAATTTAGTGAGAGAACAAAGAAAAAAGAACTGTGTAATTGCTGGACAGTTGTTGGACCAAATGTTACTGACCAAATTTCTCAGTATTTGCATTTGGGAAAGGGTGTAGGGGGGGGGGGGGGTACACAAACAAATGACCCCTCAATCTGCTGTTTTTGCTGATTGCTGATTTCGCTAAGAATTTCTAATAACGATGGCCCGACATTGTGAATTGAGAATTTCATCGAGGCCCATGCTAAAAGCCTCGAACCTCTAGAAGACTGCAAAATTTGATGATCAGGGGCTAGCCTCGATTCGCTTTGAGGATGCACCAACCATGAATAATAGATTTCATGTAACTCTTAACTATGAGCAAAGAGCACATTTATTAATGATAAATGTCAAGTACTTTGGTCTGTAATAATGAAAATACATATACATATATACAGCGGAACCCCACAATTAAGACCACCCTTGGGAATTACTGAAGTGGTCTTAATACTGAGATGGTCTAAATATTGGATAGTTTGTATTATACAATGAAGCTTCACAATTAAGACCACCCTTGGGAATCACTGAAGTGGTCTTAATACTGAGATGGTCTAAATATTGGATAGTTTGTATTATGCAATGAAATCTCACAATTAAGACCACCCTTGGGAATCACTGAAGTGGTCTTAATACTGAGATGGTCTAAATATTGGATAGTTTGTATTATGCAATGAAATCTCACAATTAAGACCACCCTTGGGAATCACTGAAGTGGTCTTAATATTGAGGTGCTCTTAATTGTGTAATTTTGTCACATTGTAAACATAAATCATAATCACACTTTTGGCTTTTTTTTCTTTTTTTTTGTGGCCACAGTGAAGTGTGTTAAGTGGCGTTCCATGTTCCATTGTGGGCCCAATTAATCATGAACAATTGGCTAGACTCTATAATTGTTCTATTGTTTAGACTCATTCCTGAGCTTAAAATGAGGCTATGATAGACACAACCTAATTGTGATGATTATATTCATATTTAACACACCATGTGAAACCTTACATTGAGAGTGTAAGGCTTGTTTTGCTCAATAAATCAATCAATCAATCAGTCAGTCAGTCAGTCAGTCAGTCAAAGGAGGAAAGGCTTGTTTAAATAGGTTGCACAATCAATCACTGTCAGCCAGCCAGTCATCAATCAATCAATCAATCAATCAAGCAAAACAGCAAACAAAGAAGGAAAGGCTTGTTTAACCAGGTTGCACTATCTATCTCGCTATCCAGCTGTCTATCTGTCTAGCTATCAATCAATCTAATTATCTATATATCTGTCTATCTATCAATCAATCTATCTATATATCTATCTATCTACCTAGTGGTCTATCTATCTAGCTATCTATCTAGCTGTCTATTTATCTGTCTAACTATCTGTCTAACTATCTGTCTATCTATCTGTCTATCTAGCTGTCTATCTATCTGTCTATCTATCTATCTATCAATCCATCTTTCTATCTTTCTATTGTCCATCTGTCTACCTATCTATCTATCTACATGATCTACCTATCTATCTATCTATCTATCGCTCAGTTTTATTTTTAGATAATGGTTAATATAGTTATTCTAAATGCTTTTTGAAAATGTAATTTCATTGGTATCAGGTGTCTTCAGTATCCAATAACATAGAAGCTTGAAATGATTAAAATAGGAATATTTGGAATATATAATATTTGTAATTCTGAAATTCTCATGTCATGCAAAAAAACATGTTATATGAGAAAAGAATAGTGTGTAAACGATTCCAGCCAAACATTCAATATGCATCCACTGATTCTATAGAATTAAATACATTACCATGATATCATATGCCAATTCTTTTAAAATTTTCACAATCGATAAAAAGAAATACCCAGCGTATAAAAATAAACGGCGTGTCATGCATATTCGGAATACAATGATGGATATTTACGATCGCAGAAATATTCAGCATATATATAAGTGTATATGGCACACAAGCAAAGTCAGCATTGTAAGTTATATCTACATAATAAAAAAGCATGTCTAACATCCGTTAGAGATCAAGCGCAGCAATCTTGCATGCGAAAATATGGAACATGCTCATCGGCAACACGTAACCTTCAGTTTCAGAGTTCTATTAGGATGTTTTAGTCAGGTTTTTAACTGAGCGTAATCAGTGCATACCATAGGGATAATGACATTGATGTTTTTTTTTTTGATGCGGCAACTTTTGTCACCTTTTTATGTATCAATAATTATTAATAATACAGTCGTAACTGTGTTAAGCGGTCGCCCGAGTGAGTTGATAAATTTGGTCGCTTAACACTTAAAGCAGATGGTCGTTCAATAGAGGGGGGTGTGTGTGTGTGATTAGGGCTTTACGTCCTGTATTTCTGCACCTGATGGGCTTATTAGGACAGGCAGAGACCATGGCAATGAAACGAAGGATGAAACAGCCATCCAACTTAGGCTCAGCTGGGAATCGAACCCAGGACCCAGCGGTTGGAAGCCCAGAGCGCTACCTCTGAGCTAGGCCCCCACCCAATAGAGGGGTAAAATATACAATTTATACAATAGACTTTTCACTGAGCAGCCCTGAATTAATTTCTTCTTAATCACTCGTTTTGCTTTTCAGACATAGTAGATCATACTAACCACATATTCTACAAATGTAATTTTCTCAGGTAAAATGCGGAAATCAATTGCATGATAACACGTCAAATATACATTCATGACTTATAAGAAATAACTATTTTCATTATATTTTTTGCATCGATGCACTGAAGACTGTCAGACGAGTGTACAATTTGTCTTTTTCCAGGAAGTAGAAATGTACATTGTATGAGAACTTCTCCAAAAACTGCAGCTGGATTAAAAAATGAACCTCATGCGCACAATATATGTCAGGGTCTCCATGTCTTGAAACTACTTGGTCTACAGCTCACTCAGCTTACATGACCAGCTGCAAGAGGCAGACATTATGATGAGATGATAGCCTTGGAGTCCACACCATGTTACACTCAGGCACCAATGATACTACTCAGCTGATTAGCTGACTCTAGAGGCATATTCGCCAATTGGAATAAAATATCAATGCCCTGGCCTTCAAAATTAACAATTAAGCAATAATCAAGCCAGTGTGAGCTTCTATTATTCTACATTATGTAAGTCAATTCACAATCAGTAATCACATCTAGCATGCTAATTGCAATCAAGTGCATGCCTATATCAGTGTCAATTGCAATCAGTAACAAAAAAGATTAAGGCTAATTCTCTGAAAATGGTACTCAGAATAAATTACCATTAACTTAGCTGATATAATTATTATTATATAGATGTGGCACTGTATTACATGTATACTTTCCCTAATTAAACCTCTATATTTAGGAAGCCATTTTGATAAATTTAAGAGTTGTGCCAGCCCTGAGCGATACTCGAGAATTTGCTTATTCGACACACGCCGACAAGCCTATTATCATATTTATGCAATTTTATTCTTAAAATTTGTGTAACTTTTGTTTTTACCTCTATGTCAATACAAAATCCAAGCCATGCTCCTGACATGCTCGACATTTTCATAAAAACGAAGACATTGAGTTTTTCAAACTACGACCACTTTTATGAGCAAATAAAGACCAAGCACGTGAGTTTTAGATTACATACAGCCATGCACTAGATAACCAAGATAAATTCAAACTACTAAGACAAGAATGCCATTTGAGTTGTGTGTATGTTAAGCACAACGGCTTGTGTCATTTAAAAACATTTATAGTTGTGTCATTAATTAACTCTACTAATCATATATATATATTATTTAATATATTTACTTTGGGATATCAGTAATGAATCTACTATGACATAGATGTATTTGCAAATTGTCTTTATCATTAATAAACCTAAACTTGTTACAATTACTATTAAAGCTGATATAGTTTAAATTGTACCTTAAGAAAAGTATTTGGTCGATGTTCTGAATAAAATTGCTATTGCGGATTTCTTGCGAAAGTCAAACTTAAGTTTCTCACAAGAGATTTATGTTTACTTTAAGATTTATTGTGTACATTGAAGCTTTCACAACTCCTATATAATCAAGTGAATTGCTAAATTTTTCATTTGTTAATCTGCAGCAAGTATTTCCTGTGCCTTAATTAGGCCTACTTCAAACAATTGTCAAGCCTTATCTTCAGAATACAGCACATATCTCAATACTTACAAACAGTATAGTCAAATCACGGAGACTCTCGTCTCCATGGTCAAATACCCAATCAAAATATATAATAAAGCAATACGTCTTTAGCATCAGCTTTAAATATTGAAAAGGCAGTGGCTAAATTTGGATGGTCAACCTTAAGTTATTATTTTGACAATATTTATAGACCACACATGATCATAGAACCAGCTGATCGAACGATAAAGTTAATAGTCAATGCCTGTGAATTATACTGTAACTGGCTATAATTTTGATAAATGATATATTATGAGGCTGTATTCATTAAGCCCAAGTAATATAAACAGTAAAATGGTAATAACAGTATATCTTCAATAAAGATCACCCAATATTTATTAATTAGACCACCGCAATAAAGACCACTTCGCTGGGGTCAAACTTAACAAAAATGTGATTGAAAGAATTGAAATGATCACCTCAATATAAACATTAAATTAATTATAACTAAAATATGATTCCTAAGTAAGGGTGATCTTAAATGTGGAGTTTTACAGTAACTATAATTCACTGCATGTATGCATGTTACTCCAATATGCAATTCATTAACAATGATTAGGTAAATCAATTATCTGCACAAATACCTATTACAGTATAATCATATATCATCATATGCAAATTAATTCAGACACTGGAGTTAATCAAATGCAGACACATGTACAAATCCAGCAGTCATCTGATACTGCACTGCAGTACATATGATCACACACAAATATTTCAGAACATGATCAACTTGTAACTGGCATTAAATCGCCATTTTCCGCCATAACAAGAATTTCCCGCCATGTGGGATAAACTATGAATGATCAACCTCACCTTTTTAGTACCTGGAATATCAATATGTGTCGCTTTATGTCGCTGGGATCACAAAATCGATCGGATTATCAGCAAATCTCTCGTCCCACTGTTGGACATGTCAACATTGCGGTGATTCTTATTTAAAACTGTAGGTGGCGCTGGGTGTAAGATTTCCTTTTTTGGTTAACGCTAGATGGCTGAAAGTCTGCAAAAACACGTCCGCGTTTGTTATTGTTTGAGCCCCAAATTATTATACATTAACAATATATTTACGTTTGTCTTTAAAACTCTAGCCTACTATTCAAAGCTTTTTAATAAAGCCCTAAATGACAAAGAACAATTAATGAGATATTTTAGTTGATTTAAGTCTGCCCGCTGCCAGTGTAGGTACAATATAAACTAAGCTGGCGGCCGCTTCAGACCGATTCGTTCAGAGAGCGGCTCCAGTCTAAATATAAACATGGTAAATTAACAGGCCTCTCTAAAAGAGATATTCGAGACCGAATTGCTAATTTAAATGGGACTTTTTAGCTGAATAAGTGTAACTTGGTTCTTTTTTCAAGGAAAATGCCAAAATAATCATCAAATTGAGGAATATGACTAGAAGATTAAACTTGTGGTAGAAACATTGTTGTTTATATTTTGATGCACGTCATTGAGAGGGGGTTTTCTAGTGGGAATCAAAGAGAGGCCAGGGAACTCCTCTGCCTCCCCGTGACACTGATTGGATGATAATTAATTAAGTTGCCACCAACTATAAAACGGCCAAGTGGGGGGGGGGGGGGGGGGGTGGGGGGTAAAGCACCAAATTTGAACATAGGCAAATCCAATGCTATTCCAGAGTAAATAACCAGAAAGCAATGAAATTAGCAATTGCCTGTGACGAAAAAGACTTTCCACTCCTTCTATTCTTGTCTCCATGATTGAACGCAGCACTTTGCATGCCCCTAACATGCTACTATATATTGCTAGTTTTAGGCTGAAAAAGGTATAAAAGTGTTGTCAGCCGTACAGACCAGAAGAATGGATCAGGAGAACTCATCTGTTCTCCTACAAGTTGACTGCTTCATAATCAACCGAAACTCACATGGACTATATTTACATTATCGCTATGCACATTCAAATGTATTGCCAGCCGCACAAAATATAGTCCTATGTTCACTGCTCTAGATTGCCTCCCAAAAAGCGTATAATATCCTAATTTTGGCGGATTTGTATTCCTTGACTCTAGCAATGTATATATAGTAGTACGAACACTTCTTTGTCCAACTGTATAGAAGTCCTTCTGATGATCCCCCCCAGTGGGCGCAAGTCGTAAAACTGACGTCTTTTTCTGGTCTCAAACTGGTCATGACGTCGGTGACCAATTTGAGACGTAAATAAGACGTACTTTTCAAGACGTCAAAATGACCAGGAAATATGACGTCTTATCAACGTCATATTCTGGTGCTCAAGCAGACGTAAGTATTTTACTTAATTTATACATATTTATTACGTCAATAAATTACGTCTAGAATACATAATTTTTTTACGTCTTATTAACGTAATCTTGTGGTCATTAACATACCAATTCACTAACCATGAAGGCTCATACAATTTGCAAGTTACCAATGTTAGCAATTAATATATAATGACTAAATTCACATTTAATTTTACTTCATATATAGTTAATTTATGATAGAAAAATACAATGTGATTTCCTTGTCAGAATATAAGACGTCATTGAAGTTTGCATATGAGACCAGTATGGGCTGGTCATGAGACGTCTTGCAGAGACGTCAAAATGATGTCTATGAGACCACTTTTGCCCACTGGGCCATCACTTTGTTTGCCCTCTTGATGATCTCCAATTTGTTCCTCGAATGTCAGCTTGTCATCTATGATAACACCTAGATCCATTTTCTTTACTAGATGGAGCATTTTCGATTGGTAGATTTTGGATCGGGGCAATAAGTGCTCTACGATCAGATGTGAAGTTTGGTCTTCTACTAATAGTCATCTGTTTGCATTTATCTGGGTTGAACTGAAGTATCACTTTTCAGACCAGCTGTCCAATTTCTCCAAGTCATTATTCGTGACTCCAAAGTTTGTGACATCTCGGGCTATTTGGAACAATTTGGAGTCATCAGCAAACATGTAAACTCAGTTTTCTAACCGGGAGGTCATTTATGTATAAAATGAACATCAAAGGACCCAAAACTGAGCCTTGGGGTATTCCGCTAGTATCTCCTACGGGTTCTGACTTTTCATCTCCAACTGTTACGAAGAGCTTTCTATCCTTTAGGAAATCTTGGAGCCAACTTTTGACGGGTCTTGTATGCCATAGTACTCGATTTTCTTAAGAAGTCTATGATGTGGTACTAGATCAAACGCATTCCTAAAGTCCAGGTATATCACTTCTATACTCTCACCATTGTCGAGCGCCACAGTCCACAGGCCTAGGATCTTCAATAACTGCAACACTGTTGATCTGCCAGGTAGATACTGTATTGTGGTGAATAGTTTATGCTTGAACATATGCTTCATCAATGTATCCCGTATTAGCGACTCTAACAATTTGCAGCCAATACTTGTGAAGCTCACAGGTCAATAGTTCTCACACGAGGTCCTCGGTTCCTTCTTATGTATTGCACAAACCCTGGCTTCTTTCCATTTCGATGGTAACTTCTTGGTTTGTAGGGAGTTATCGAAGATTATCTTGAGAGGTAGAATTACTTGATCAACTGCCTCTTTCAGAATCCAAGTTGTAATGCAGCCAAGACCAGGTGACTTTCCGATTATTCTCAGTGATTATTCCCTCTTGTTGGAAGTCTAGCTGCAGTATTGGTACATTGTCCTGCGGTTCCTACTTGAAGACTGAGGCAAAGAAGTTTTTTCTTTGCCCCTTTCTTGTCAGGTTCCTAACCTGGTTCTCCAGTTTTTTATATACTCATTGTATTTATGTTCCTCCTTTGTTTCTAAGTATCTTGGCCATGCTCTATTTTTCTTCCTAATCTTCTTAACTGTCTCTTCATCCAGTGGTGTCTTCCATTTTCTGCAACCCACCCAAGTTTTAGGGAAGCATTCATCTTGGGCCTTGTTGATTTCACCTGCAAAGATCGTCCATTGTTCCTCCACATCTTTGCCTTCCAGCAGCCTTCTCCCAATCAATGCTCAAACTTTGCTTGATTTTGCATACATCAGCTTTCTTGAAGTTACATTTGAAGAGAGTAGAATCCCTGTTCTTAGTATAGCAGTTATCGTCGAAGCTTAATAGAGCATGGTCGCTCTTCCCTAGTGGTCTTTCATAGGTCGGCTCCTATACCATTTCTTCCTCATTGGTGAGTATCAGATATGAGACTGTAGGGTTGTTGCCAAGTCTTGTTCTAGTAGGATGGTGTACGTGTTGGTGCCACAGGCAGTCGTTGATCTTCTGATACTGCAAAATTCTTGGAGAAGATCAACGACTGCCTGTGGCACCAACATTACTCAAGTGGTTGTTGTTTCTCCAGTCAATAAATGGGCAATTAAAATCACCAAGTATCAGCATAAGGCTTCTCTCTTGTTCAAATAGAGTCTGTAGTAATTGTAATAGGTGCAGGTTTTTGGTTAGCTACAAGTCCCCTGTCCATAGGACAGGGTTACAACGTGGGAACTAGCCTTTTAATAAACGTTTGCCATACGAAATACACCTGCTCTAGGTTTAGACATACCTTTTTTCTATTGTATCGCGCTCAGATATGGTTGATTTCTTCAAATTATCATAGATTTCTGCACTAGTTTTGAACTCATGTTTCCTTGATTATACATGACAGCAATGGCCGCCTTGTTCTGCCAAAACTCACAAGAGGGCTCCGGCGACTTTTCAGCGCCCCTAGTGGATAATAAGATTCACACAGAATAGCGCTGGCAAGTCCTCGCGATCATTTCTGTCAATTTGACATTTACAATACATTAAAATAACATCCACATGATTTTAATTCAATAAAAAGCAAATGGAGCAAATTATTCACCAAATTTTAACATCAACAAAGTCTTAACAGGCACCGTGGCGCCAGCGTCACGTGACTGGGGGGGGGGGGGGGGCGTTGCAATGGCGAAAACATGAACTAGTGAATGTGAATTTATGAAAATGCTTTTTAAAACAACGTTTCCAATGGCTTTTTCAGTAATATCTGAGTGCAAGTTGGTAGTAAACAGAGCAGTACTCGCGTGCGTAATGACAAAATAAGGTATGCTAACGTATTTATTGAGAAAAATGTGCCGTAAATGTCAACTTCCAAGAATTCCTATAAAAGTCGTTCCGACCCTACATCGCATCTAATGCAATGTAGGTCGGCTCTGGCTAGCTTTTGGTATGCTGAGATGAGGGGCTCCTATAGATGGCACATAATCTCAAGTTACCCTGATGTTGTACTTGTATGTCTATCGCTACATATTCCAAGTATTTGGGCCAGTTGCTGCAGATGACTTCACAGCTTTCTTGAGTTCGGTGGCCATGTTGTTGGCATTACTGAGCTGGAAGCCTGCCTCAGAAGTTTCATGGGAATCTGCAGCTCTGGGCTCTGATGATACTCTCTGAAGTGTTCTTTTCACTGGTTCCTCAGTGTTTCTTCATGTTCTCCTGGGGGGGGGGGGGGGTGGGGCTTAGCAGCTTGCCCATTTCTTACTCTCTCCCCCAAGGCCTGTCAACAGCTCGGTGAGAAAAATAGGCATGTCCTCTTTCAATGGACCATTATGACGCGTAAACTTGGTCATCTCTGGCATTAAATGTAGTAATCTATATTAGGAAACAACATGATTCCTGGATTCTCTGGGTGCCTTACAGTGGTGGGAACCCTATATATGACCCTGTGAGGCTTTGCTTCCTTCCACCCTTTTGACGTCCGGTGTGTCTTCATAGACTCTTCAGAATAGAGTGAACTTCCCATATATGCTGCGTCACTGACCCTTCAAGGTCAACCTCGCTCAAGCTGGCTGTGTCCATAGATGCTAGCAGCATGGCTGACCAGTGACGACATTGACACAATGTGGCGCCACTGTGCCTGTTCAGACTTTGTTGATGTTAAATAGTGAATAATTTGCTCCATTTGCTTGTTATTGAATTGAAATCATGTGGATGCTATTTTAATGTATTGTAACTGTCAAATTGACAGAACTAAGGAGTTCTTAGTTCTGTCAATTTGACATTGACATTTAGCAAGGACTTGGCAGTGCTATTCCGTGTAAATCTTATTATCCATTAGGGGCGTTGAAAAGTCGCCAGAGCCCTCTTGGCACAGAAAGCGATAAAAATTGGAAAAAATCAACCATATCTGAGTGCGACACAATAGAAAAGAGGTATGTGTAAACCAAGAGCAGGTGTATATCGTGTGGCAAACGTTTATTAAAAGGCTAATTCCCACACAAGTCGAAATTCCATATTTTTTCATGTACGACGTTGTAACCCTGTCCTGTGGACAGGGGACTTTTAGCTACATTGGGCCTATCAGAATTCCATTTCACCAGGGCCACGAATTGGTCCTTATTCTCAGGCCCTGGTTTGTTTGCACTTACGGACAGGTATATACGTAAGCCTAGGTCAATGGTCAACCTTTCTAACATGGCAAGATTATTGGTCATCCCAAAGGACATTGCAGTAAGGGTACAGTGCCTTTGAGAGTAAATGCACTCTTTTACTTGTCCTCACTCCCCTTAGCAGTCTGCAAAACCACTTGACACCAGCAGAGCCTCAGCAGGGGCATCCAATTAGCTCACAATAAAGTTATAGATACGTCTGGATCATCTTGGTTGGTGTAAGAGTTCAAATGTTGGTAGTCAATGCAATGCCGAAAACTACCGTCTATCGTATGCACTGGAACAGGAGGGCTGGACTAGGCCTGGTACTGGTTACATAAACACTAGAGTCATCCTTACTTCCTCATTAAGGACATGCTGTTGGGCCCAGTCCATTCGACGGGCAGGAAACTCGCAGTATTCTCTAAAAGTTAATGGATCTTAGATCTTCTTATATTATCCCTATTAGATTTTCGTGTACCATTTGATTTCAATGTTACTCGTCATTTATTTCTCATAGTTTAAATCGTACATGGCCAAATGTGCCACGCGCGTTTTCCATGAGAAGGATAAACGCATGTTTTTTAGCTAATTATAATGAGGCAAAAACCATGCGTTTTCCATGCGTTTATCCAAACGCATGGAAAACGCACGTGGCACAATTGACCATTTAGTCTCCTCAAGAAATGGATGAAAGTGATTAGTGAGCATGTGATGTTCAGTTGTTATAGAAGCTGTGCTTTATTTATTTCAGGGATGACTTGAAAAAGAGTTGGATTTGGTGGTTAAAGCTCTGAAGTCTTGAAGAGTTGGTTTTAGACTGATTTTATTCACATAGAAATCAATACATGCAAGGGAAATGTGTCATTGACAGTTCATTGTTATTAGCAGTTCTTTGTTAAATGTGTGAACCACCACATGGAATTACTTCTGCGATGAACTTTACAATAGTCTTACTGTGCATAGAATAGGGCGGCAGGGGCCTAGCTCAGAGGTAGCGCTCTGGGCTTCCAACCGCTGGGTCCCGGGTTCGATTTCCGAGCCTAAGTTGGATGGCTGTTTCATCCTTCATCTCATTGCCATGGCCTCTACCTGTCCTAATTAGCCAAACTGGTTCATAAATACAGGACGTAAAGCCCTAATCACCCACCACTGTGCATAGAATAAAAAAAAACATGGAAAGGAAAAGACTCATGATGTTGAAGAGGATCCAGTTTCAAATAATTTCACTCCTGATACTTCTGACAATCACTCACGTAGACAAACAGACCAAGGGAAAAGACAGCCTTCTATTCCTACTCCAGATTTTATATTAACAGAATTCAGAAAGGATTACACTTGTATAATGGTTTGTACAGAGAACCAAATTTCAATTTCTTAGCGAATATTAAATGTTGAAGTGTAAACACTTTTGTGATGCTGTCTCATTTAATTTTGTTGTTGAAATTCTATTGTATAAACTATGTGTATATATTTATAGTTATTGTCATTCCTCACCACTACAGCACAAAAACTTTAGGGCCATGCTGGGTACTGGTTTCATTATCTGAATATTACGTAAATGTTAAGTGGTGACGTTCTCAGAGGAAGTACAATATGTTTCTGTAGAAGATTATTGTAACCATAGCATTAGATCTGATACGATTAATAAACTTTATCCAGTAAGGTAGCCAGAACCGACCTACATTGCATTAGATGAAGCATCATGCTTCTCCTCACAATCTAAATGCACATTGTTATCAAATAAAACCTGGTAATATGTCCTGTTTTTGGCAATAAATCTTTTTACTGGAATGTTTTGAAAGTTTGTGAATTTCAAGTATTTTTCTGTGCTATTAAAATGGAAGGTTTTGAGAGCTTGTGAATTTCAAGTATATTTCTGTGCTATTAAAATGGAATGTTTTGAGAGCTTGTGAATTTCAAGTATTTTTCTGTGCTATTAAAATGGAATGTTTTGAGAGCTTGTGAATTTCAAGTATTTTTCTGTGCTATTAAAATGGAATATTTTGAGAGCTTGCGAATTTCAAGTATTTTTTGTGCTATTAAAATGGAAGGTTTTGAGAGCTTGTGAATTTCAAGTATATTTCTGTGCTATTATAATGGAATGTTTTGAGAGCTTGTGA
The DNA here is from genome assembly GCA_932294295.1 of Alitta virens. Taxonomy (NCBI): domain Eukaryota; kingdom Metazoa; phylum Annelida; class Polychaeta; order Phyllodocida; family Nereididae; genus Alitta; species Alitta virens. The sequence continues at coordinate 28,612,894 of OW028585.1, read as the reverse complement.
ATTAAGTATATTTCTGTGCTATTAAAATGGAATGTTTTGAGAGCTTGTGAATTTCAAGTATTTTTCTGTGCTATTAAAATGGAATGTTTTGAGAGCTTGTGAATTTCAAGTATTATTCTGTGCTATTAAAATGGAAGGTTTTGAGAGCTTGTGAATTTCAAGTATATTTCTGCTATTAAAATGGAAGGTTTTGAGAGCTTGTGAATTTCAAGTATATTTCTGCTATTAAAATGGAATGTTTTGAGAGCTTGTGAATTTCAAGTATATTTCTGTGCTATTAAAATGGAATGTTTTGAGAGCTTGTGAATTTCAAGTATTTTTTGTGTGCTATTAAAATGGAATGTTTTGAGAGCTTGTGAATTTCAAGTATATTTCTGCTATTAAAATGGAATGTTTTGAGAGCTTGTGAATTTCAAGTATATTTCTGCTATTAAAATGGAATGTTTTGAGAGCTTGTGAATTTCAAGTATATTTCTGTGCTATTAAAATGGAATGTTTTGAGAGCTTGTGAATTTCAAGTATTTTTTGTGTGCTATTAAAATGGAAGGTTTTGAGAGCTTGTGAATTTCAAGTATATTTCTGCTATTAAAATGGAAGGTTTTGAGAGCTTGTGAATTTCAAGTATATTTCTGCTATTAAAATGGAATGTTTTGAGAGCTTGTGAATTTCAAGTATATTTCTGTGCTATTAAAATGGAATGTTTTGAGAGCTTGTGAATTTCAAGTATTTTTTGTGTGCTATTAAAATGGAAGGTTTTGAGAGCTTGTGAATTTCAAGTATATTTCTGCTATTAAAATGGAATGTTTTGAGAGCTTGTGAATTTCAAGTATTTTTCTGTGCTATTAAAATGGAATGTTTTGAGAGCTTGTGAATTTCAAGTATATTTCTGTGCTATTAAAATGGAATGTTTTGAGAGCTTGTGAATTTCAAGTATTTTTTGTGTGCTATTAAAATGGAAGGTTTTGAGAGCTTGTGAATTTCAAGTATATTTCTGTGCTATTAAAATGGAATGTTTTGAGAGCTTGTGAATTTCAAGTATTTTTCTGTGCTATTAAAATGGAATGTTTTGAGAGCTTGTGAATTTCAAGTATATTTCTGTGCTATTAAAATGGAATGTTTTGAGAGCTTGTGAATTTCAAGTATTTTTCTGTGCTATTAAAATGGAAGGTTTTGAGAGCTTGTGAATTTCAAGTATATTTCTGTGCTATTAAAATGGAATGTTTTGAGAGCTTGTGAATTTCAAGTATTCTTCTGTGCTATTAAAATGGAATGTTTTGAGAGCTTGTGAATTTCAAGTATATTTCTGTGCTATTAAAATGGAATGTTTTGAGAGCTTGTGAATTTCAAGTATTTTTCTGTGCTATTAAAATGGAAGGTTTTGAGAGCTTGTGAATTTCAAGTATATTTCTGTGCTATTAAAATGGAATGTTTTGAGAGCTTGTGAATTTCAAGTATTTTTCTGTGCTATTAAAATGGAAGGTTTTGAGAGCTTGTGAATTTCAAGTATTTTTCTGTGCTATTAAAATGGAAGGTTTTGAGAGCTTGTGAATTTCAAGTATTTTTCTGTGCTATTAAAATGGAAGGTTTTGAGAGCTTGTGAATTTCAAGTATATTTCTGTGCTATTAAAATGGAATGTTTTGAGAGCTTGTGAATTTCAAGTATATTTCTGTGCTATTAAAATGGAAGGTTTTGAGAGCTTGTGAATTTCAAGTATTTTTCTGTGCTATTAAAATGGAAGGTTTTGAGAGCTTGTGAATTTCAAGTATATTTCTGTGCTATTAAAATGGAATGTTTTGAGAGCTTGTGAATTTCAAGTATTTTTCTGTGCTATTAAAATGGAATGTTTTGAGAGCTTGTGAATTTCAAGTATTTTTCTGTGCTATTAAAATGGAAGGTTTTGAGAGCTTGTGAATTTCAAGTATATTTCTGCTATTAAAATGGAATGTTTTGAAAGTTTGTGAATCTCAAGTATTTTTCTGTGCTATTAAAATGCACAAGTTTCGAGAGCATGTGAATTTTTTTTGTAGATCAATGGGCCTTCAGAACATATAATGTTGCTTGTTTTGTGTTCTATGGACCATGATGATGAATAAAAGTCCAAATGAATGAACTTTTATAATGCCTGTATCAGAAATTGTTTCTGCTTACTGGCACTTGGATTATAGAAACCTATGTATAGCATGTTCTGAAATTAGTTTACTTAATTTCTCTTTATTTCCTTTAAAGCCATCATTGTGTTGGTAGAAGTTCTTCGGACATCTTCAGGAAGTTTATTCCAGTGGTGAGCTGATGACAAGCTTGTTGAGAACAAATCCTTAAAAGAGTGTCTTTTTTATAAACTTCATACTATAACAGTGCTAATCTGTTATCATTATTGTTACTATTACTATTCTTGAAATAATCTATTAACTCGATAATTTGTAATCGGTGACTCAGGAGATTTCAGCCTAACTTTAAATGCCTGGGTGGCCTCTCGATAGCGGTCTTAAGACGTTAGAGAGGCCTCCCACACATAGAGAATAAACCTATTAAATATCTCTTTACTTGCGTATTTGTCTATTTATGTTTCAATTAATGTGTGTATATGAATTGTGTGTCTCTTTGTGTAAATAAATGTCTTTGTCTGGGTGTCTGTCTGTCTGTCTGTCTAAGATATGGAGAAAACTCCCTAATTCATAGGTACAGCTGGATGTGGTTGTGGCATAATTGCAATTTGAAATAGGTTCTCGTCTTGCCTTTGGAAAGTTTTTGGCCTAATCAAGGAAAGGGTGGTAGAGGGCAAAAGACGCATTAAACCATATTTAAGGCAATCGTTAATTCCACTTTGGCTAGCTCTGCTGAAGGTCCAGTGACCCGGGTTCGATCCCAGGCCCGGGCACTCTTCATGAGCTACATCCCATCTGGATGTCGAGCGCTTGAGACGTTAAATTGGAGGTGCCTTGTACTCTTTGCATATATGCTAAGGCAAGTAAAATACCCCACACATGAGGTAAATGTGTAACATGGTTTGGACTCCAAGCATCCTTATCATCTCATCATTACGTGTGCCTCTGGCATCTGGTCATATAAGCTGACAACTTTCAGATCCAGTACATGGCCAATTGTGCCATGTGCGTTTTCCATGCGTTTGGATAAACGCATGGTTTTTGCTTCATTATAATTAGCTAAAAACCATGCGTTTTCCCTGCGTTTATCCTTGTCATGGAAAACGCACATGGCACATTTGGCCATGTAGTATTGAGACATAGGCTGGAAATATAGACATAGCTTTGAGGCATCGAACATGTATAGTTTGATAATGTTTAAGTAAAGATTTCAAAAATACAAATTTAGGCTGCAAGCTACAGTTCAACACAGAATTTTATATTATCTTTTGTGCTGCAATATATCTCTATAAAGATAAAACCTGATAGATCATATGGTCTATTTAGGAATTTAGATTTCTGCGTAAATACTGCACATTCTTGATAAAACTGAATATTCTTGATAAAACTATCTTACCAACCCACTTAGCTTGTATATCTTATCAATTTCTTACACCTTTGCATGTTGTATAAGTAAACATTTATGACGAATCATTTCACATAGATTCTGATGGGATAATGGACAATATGAAATTTATGGGCTACAAACTCATGCAGGTAATGTGGCATTAATTTGTTATTAGCAAAATCCTGAGTATTTCAAAACCATGGCAATCATATTAGTATGTTTTCAGGTTATTGGTGTTTAACACAATTTCCAACCTCTAGGTTGATGGATTCCATTTTATCATGTGATTATTTGTTTGAAAAATCTGCATGAGTCTGATGTTTTTAGTCATTGCAAAATTTGGTAAATTTTACTTTGTATCTATGTTGGGACAAACGAAAGACCTTGCCAGTGGAATATATGGGTAAAAATGGTGTGGACTCGTGTGGACTCCTAGCCTTATCTCTTTATTTCATCTGCCTCTGGCAGCTGGTCATATAAGCTGACTATATAAGCTACAGGCCAATGGCATTGACTCAATCACGGTCGGCTGCCATACGATAAAATATAATAATATATTGTAATGTATGGAGAAAAGAATAGAGTCAAGTCCAGGGGTATAGGTTGAGAGAAGTGTTTATTGTGGTGGAAACACCCAAACTGACTGAGGTCCAGTCTGACCTTGCTATATACAGTCAATTCAAACAGGAATGTGGGGGCCAGTTGCACCCTCATTAATTATGCAAAGATGCAGGTGCACTGGCTAGACAATGGAATATATGCCAAACAAAGAAGGACTAAATTCACACACAAGTAACTATGAAACATGATCTATAAAACTGAAATATGAATACATGATAATACATAAAGTTACAAAGTCGGCAAATTGTGTGATTTCCTTGGAAAAATCTGATCATTACCAGAGGTTAAGGTTATTTTATCAGACTGTATGTAAACGTAAATGTGGATATGGTTTTTGTCTGTTATCAATCAACTTTAAAAGTTACATCCTTGGCGGGCCAATCCTGGGGAGTACTCAGCCTTGAACATTGGGTTAACCGCAGAGGCTTAAGAGCTCACACCAGTGCCATCACTGTGGGTGTCTATTGCCAAGTACCCATTACACCTGAGTGGTTGCAGCAGGATCTGCCCAAATCCTCGATGCCATGGTGGAGGTTCGAAGTGCTACATCATGATTAGCAGGCAAACACCTTGACCACTTGACTGCGGCTGTAGCTGGGTGGTCTAGTGGTAAGATGTTCGCCTGAGCTCCTCTGAAGGACCCGGGTTCAATCCCAGGCTTGGGCACCCTTCATGAACAACATCCCTGCTGGATGGCTGGATGTCATTCGTATGAGACATTCAATTGGCGGTCCCTTGTACTCAGTGTATATGCTGAAGCAAGTAAAAGATCCCACACATGGGGTAAATATGTAACATGGGTGAACTCCTCTCTCACACCTCATCAATCAACCCTCGATAGTGGCAAGAACTTGCCTTAGAGGGCTGCACTTTCATATCTATCTATCTATCTATCTTGGGCGGGGACCTAGCTCAGAGGTAGCGCTCTGGGCTTCCAACCGCTGGGTCCCGGGTTCAATTCCCGGTCGAGCCTAAGTTGGATGGCTGTTTCCTCCTTCGTCTCATTGCCATGGTCTCTGCCTGTCCTAATTAGCCCAACTGGTGCAGAAATACAGGACGTAAAGCCCTAAATCCACCCACCACCCACCTATCTATCTATCTATCTATCTATCCATCTATCTATCTATCTGTAGCACTTCGGCCATTAGACCACGTGACGGCTTGATGATCAAATTTATTCTATTAATACACCTGACATCACTTATTAAAAGCTCCCTTCTGTAATTGACCCAATCATATTGGATGGACCAGTTCTTATCTCTTTTTAGGAAGATCTGTGAATAGTTTTAAGACATTATACAAAATATTTTGGCACATGTTGTGAATTTTAATATGTTTGAAATTCCTATCATATCTTTGTGTAGGAGGAAGACTTCTATATAAATATGATCTTATCTATAACTATATTATCTTGCATAAGTCTGCAAACTTGAAAGGTAAGCTGAAACTATTAATTTGGAATTGTCGAATTGTTCAGTGTGATAAATGCATAGCAAGCAGGACAGGCAGAGACGATAAATAGATATGGAAAGTGCGGCCCTCTAATGCAAGTTCTTGATGCTATCGAGGGTTGATTGATGAGGTGAGAGAGAGGAGGAGTCCACCCATGTTACACATTTACCCTATGGGTGGGATCTTTTACTTGCCTCAGCATAGACACTGAGTACGAGGGACCGCCAGCTTAACGTCTCATCCGAACGACATCCAGCTGAGATGTTGCTCATGAAGGGTTGCCCAGGCCTGAGATTGAACCCGGGTCCTTCAGAGGAGCAGGCGGGCGTCTTACCAATAAACCACCCAGCTGACAGACAAGTAAAGATAAACCCTAATGGTGATAAAATGTGGCTGAAAGTTTTATGTAATGTCTTCATTTGGGCAGCCACCTGAAGACAATTTTACGTGATTATTTTTTTATCATTTTATTGTATTATGTCAGTGCTGATCGGTAAGATTTTTTTGACTGCCTATCAGAGACAGATGTAATGATGAGATGGTAAGACTTGGGAGTCGATACCATGCTATGTATTTAGGCCAACTTGTTGTCATTTTTAATTAGGAACTACCAGATTGTCAGTTCTTAGAATTAGCTACATGCGCAGCTGTCTGGAGTTTGTTAAAAATTGTAAGGAAAATTTGGGAATTGGTTGAAATTACTTGGAAATATTAATAGGAGAAAATAAAATATACTTTAAATTTGATAAATTATTGATAATTATTAGTTGGAATTAGAAATTACCAAGTGCTCCTAGAATTACAGGAGTGAGCTTATAAGTTTTTGGGGAGTTTCGGAAATTTGGCATTATCAAAAGTTGTAGGAATTAAAGGAGCTGGTAAGAGTTGTGGGCATTTAGTTGGGAGTTGTCTGGAATTACTAGGCATTTAGCAGGAGTTGCAGGAACTATAGGGAGTCATCAGAGGTTATAGGAGTTAGCTGGAGTTGTAGTTTTGGGAATTAGTAGGAGCTGCAGGAATTATGGGGGCTGAATGTCCTGCAACTAGTAATTATGGTGCATAAAAGTCCAGCTGGGCTAAGTAATTAGACCCATGACCCCCATAGGATATTTCTCAGCATTCAAAGGAGATGCATTCTGCTTTTTGATCAGATGACAATGGCAAGTCAAGGATTTGAATCCAAACCCACCTGATTGATGAACAACTTTCCCACTTAGCCATCTAGATAAACTGTACTATTTTAAGTGCATTTCTGAGAAACAAATGTTCAACCATGCTTTTAAAACTAGGCCTGTACATATATATAATCTGCAATTTTTAATATCACAATCTGGCAGCGCCAATGTTTTGTATCTTAACAAATGTGAATTTCTCACCATCTGGCTTGAGGAAGAAAAAGTAAGTAGTTTTTGGAAAAAATGTTTTATCTGAGCTTGTATGACAAGCTGCCCGAAGCAGACGTCATGATGATATGATGAAGGGGGTTCTATGTAGTATATTTCTAAATGTCTCTTCTCCTTAAAGTCGGCCTAGCGTTGCCTATGCTGGTTCGATGTTGAATAGGGCTGTACACTGGTTCTTGATATACCGTTTGTACCGGTACAAGATAACCATTATGTAATAATAACGATACAATCAAGTGATATGTAGAGTGGTATTTTTCAATTAAACACCTGCTACCAAGATGTTCCAGTGATTTTAAAGAAAAATATCGGACGCTATCATTGCAACAACATTAAACAACATTCTGGAACTATTCCATAAAGATTTCTTTCTTTACATGTCATTGAGATTTGTCAATATTGTGAGCTTCGTTTATTCTCTTATTGATATAGCTTAACGATAAGTAGCATGATACGTATCATATCAGTTTTACTGTATCGTGAAACGTTATGTATCGTATCGTATTAAAGATAAAGGTGTACAGCCCTAATGTTGAACATTAGGCTGGGTCGAGCCTAAGTTGGATGGCTGTTTCATCCTTCATCTCATTGCCATGGTCCCTGCCTGTCCTAATTAGCCCAACTGGTGCAGAAATACAGGATGTAAAGCCCTAATCACCCCACCCACCCACATTAGGCTGACCTGGCATTCTATCTGTAAAGCCTTACCTTCGTGTTCTGTAATGTATTAAGTGAATCATTAAGTTAAGAATTATGATGTATCATTTGAGTAATCAGCTCTTGCCATGTAGCCATCATTTCGTTGGTCGATGTGCTGCTGCCTCTCAGGTCCTCAGGGCGGGGGCCTAGCTCAGAGGTAGCGCTATGGGCTTCCAACCGCTGGGTCCCGGGTTCGATTCCTGGTCGAGCCTAAGTTGGGTGGCTGTTTCATCCTTCGTCTCATTGCCATGGTCCCTGCCTGTCCTAATCAGCCCATCAGGTGCAGAAATACAGGACGTAAAGCCCTTATCCACCACCACCACCAGTTCACAAAACAAGTGGGATGGTAGTTCTGCGAGTGAATGTGTTATCTTAGCAAATAAAAAAACTTTATACTCTCGTTGTCTTGTTGAATAAAGGTTTTGATATTTTGTTTTCTTAAATTCCAGGGCACTTTTATGGACTGAAATACATCATGTAATACAAACGCTTAGAGTGAATGACTTAAAAATGGCTGGCTATATAAATGGAGTTTATGATGATGACAGCATATCATCTTCCAATAACTGGACACTAAAATATCGTCTGGATCCATCCAAAAATGGAAACCAGAGAAGCAGTGAATTATCACCAGGTGGAGTGAATCATGTGCAGAACACCAGAGGGCCAGAAGTGCAAAAATTTAACACCAGGGGGAATAGTGATCAAATGGAGGGAAATTTGAAAATGACAGAGAAATACGGAGATGATGCGTCATCAACGTGAGTGTATTTGGTAAAATTGTACGTAAAAGCTATGAATGAAATGCATTTCATTATTGATGATACATAAGACCCGGATAGCATTCCAAATCGAGCTAGGATCGTTTCTACATCGTTTTGATGTCACTGATGTCGATACGATTTGGAATGCTATCTGGGGTGGATAAGGAGTTATAGAAGATTGTAAATGTGAATTCACAATTACAATATTCTGCAACTCATAATCCTTGTTGCTTACTAAACTCGTGTTCTAGGGGGGTGGGCAGCTGTGTCGCTTGCTCCGTCATTCTAGATGTCAATCAAAAGTTTATCATGAAGGAAAATTCTATATTTTCCGTAAATAAAATAATACTGCATTGGGTGACTTCCCATGTGAGTGACAAGAAAACTGCTAATTGATTGAATGAATTATGGATCAAATATAATTTCAAAATATACATAAAGATGTATTTCTGTTACAGCGTGCCATTACTTTCGTCTTACGATGGACAAGAGTCAGAAATCTGGAATGCGTTTCGGGAAACACTAGAAGATGCCCCTGTTGATAGCTGTGACAGGTTTTTCCAAAAAGCTGCAAAGTGCTGCAAGGTAAGAGCAAATTAAGATTCGAATAGAAAGCCAAGGGCAAAGTACTGTGCGATTGCCTGGATTAGTTGCAGTCATCATATAACACATGGAAAAAGTACAGTATAGCGGACCCAAATTTATGACCTTATGTAGCTAGCCTTTTTGTCATGCCTATGACGTCATATCCCTGAATTCAATAAATGACGTCACAAAATCTACCGCTCTTTTCATTTTCAAGACAAGACATAGTTTATTTGTTTTATTTTATCGGGGGCTGCCGCTCCCAAACCCCTGCTGTGCTACGCAAATATTATTCCTCATCTGTGATAGAACAAACTTTGGCAAAAAAGTGATATTTTTTAATATCTAATGGACGCCAAATATGGGCATTCATTTGGGTCGGCTATACTGCACTATACCCTGACACATCATTAATTATACTCCACTACGTGAACTTTTTATATTGTTCTCAGGAGGGATAGAACCAACGAAAATGTTAGACTTTAATTGCTTAACAACAACAGTTAAACAAATTAAACAAACAAATTAGTAAATATGCCTAATGGAGTATAAGTTATATCCCTCATAGTCGGGAGTTAATTAACATTTTTGTTGGTTATATCCCTCCACCTTCCGCGAACACTCCCTCCTATTTGGGATATAACTATTACTTATGTCAGCTGGGTGGGTGAGATGGGCTTTATGTCCCATATTTTTTCACCAGATAGGGCTGATCAGGACACGCAGGTGCCAAGGCAATCCCAGATACATGGCCAAATGTGCCACGTGCATTTTCCATTCTTTTGGATAAACGCATGGTTTTCACCTCATTATAATTAGGCAAAAACCATGCGTTTTCCATGCGTTTATCCTTCTCATGGAAAACGAACGTGGCACATTTGGCCATGTAGCATTCCTAATTGTATCAACCTTGGCGTGATGTCGGCGACGTCAAAACGATGTAGAAACAACACTGGCCCGATTTGGAATGTAATCTGGGATTGGGCTAAAGATGAAGCAGCCTTCCAACATGGGCTGGATTTGAATCCAGGAACCAGCAGTTGGCAGCCCAGTGCATTAGCACTGAGAGGAATTGAAGGAAAGAACTGACCAGATGTAATGCACAAAGAACCCCCCTTTCCCCCTAAAAATAGATAAAAAGGGAGGTTATGCTAATTACCTACCAAGAAACAATCAAACAAATGAATAACTGGTGAACTAGAAGTGTTATGCCAAAAAAATAGAGGGTGGGGGTCTAGCTCAGTGGTAACGCGCTGGGCTTCCAACCACTGGGTCCCAGGTTCAATTCCCGGTCGAGCCTAAGTTGGATGGCTGTTTCATCCTTCGTCTCATTACCATGGTCCCTACCTGTCCTAATTAGCCCATCAGGTGCAGAAATACAGGACGTAAGGCCCTAATCCACCACCACCACCATTACTATTATTCCCTCGATTAACTGGGACCAGAAACTATTACTAAATCACATAGTTACTAATCCAATAAATATAATGATTATTTAATTTTGCTTGTTTTCATACTTAAAATTGAATGTATTGTTAAAATTGTAGTTGTTCAATTTGTAGTATTTGTTTATTGTACATGGCCAATCGTGCCATGTGCGTTTTCCATGAGAAGGATAAACGCATGGAAAATGCATGGTTTTTAGGTAATTATAATGAGGCAAAAACCATGCGTTTTCCAAGGGGGTATCCAAACGCATGTAAAACGCACGTGGCACAATTGGCCATATATATGATGAATGTATCTCACCACGACTCGAAAACATCAATAAAACATTATATATTAAAACCAATTTACTGAAAATAAATCAGCGACCCACTTGATTGCCTATCTTGAGCTTCAAGTAGTTACAAAAACCTAGGTATATCAAGTGGCGCTGTGCAACAAATTTCACCACATTTTACAATAGCATTAATGTACCAATAAATTTCATCCGTCATCCGAGGTGATAAGATTGACAGATGAGCTAATACTTGACAAAGATAAAAAAATGTTTGGATCCTTTGTGCAACAACATCATATCGATTGATTTTGTGAACCATGGATTTAGATGGTCAGAAAAACAAGAAAATTGGAAATATGAAATAGCACAAACTGAGAAAATATATATTGATATATTAATTTTTAATAAATTAATTTATCGTAGTGGCCGTTATGTAGTAGCATATATATAAGTTAGGAAGTGGGGTATTTTTAATAGAAAGTAATTATTTTAAAAATGCAATGATAATTGGTTTCAAGCTCTTTGTTGGCATTTTTGGCCATTACGAAAATTGTTTTCATCTTCAGCTTTATTTATGTAGTTACCTAAAAAAATTAGTTATGCAGATTTCTAAAACTTTATAATCTAATTTTATTTCAGGTTTTCACAGTCTTCTTCTGTTGTCTGATGCTTTTGGCATCCACTGTAGTGAGCCAAGGAACAGTGCTGTACATAGCCGCCAACATTAAGCCAACATCTAAAGTAAGTTCTTGTTTTTTTGGATTGCCTGTTTTGTTTGATAAGGCATGCTGCAATTTTTTTTTGCGACGTTTTGGCACAAATTGCTGTTGTTTGCAATGTGTATTAATATAAAGGAAATATAATTGCACTTCTAACTGAAATAATTGACTTAAAGAGTCTTAACCACGCTCCTAGCAGTTACGTGATATTGGCGCTGCCAGTGGTGGGATCAGATCCAACATTTTCCCGCCAATCAATAGTAACCTGTTGTTCAGAGTGATTTTCTGTTTCACGTATCTCAATCAGTTATGCACACAAAACGTACACAATTCCAATTTTCAAAATATGCATTGCCTGCTAGTACACTACATTTGGTTTATTTAGCTTGATGTTGCTATTTCTCTGCTATTTTAGCAAAACTAAATATTTCATGTTTGCCCCTGATGTTGCTCCATTTCTGTAGTAGTATTATCATTCCCACTGCTTTGATTTACTGGACCAATCCTCTCCTTTTGGGGAATTACTTGTTTCTTTTTTTCCCAGGTAGTAACATAGATAGGGCCGGGGCCTAGCTCAGAAGTAGCACTCTGGGCTTCCAACCGCTGGGTCCCGGGTTCGATTCCCGGTCGAGCCTAAGTTGGATGGCTGTTTCCTCCTTCGTCTCATTGCCATGGTCTCTGCCTGTCCTAATTACCCAAACTGGTGCAGAAATACAGGACGTAAAGCCCTAATCACACACCCCACCCACCAAGCCCAGATCTTGTGGAGAACAAGTTTATTCTAACCTAAGTTATTGATAATAATATGATGATTATGATAATTTTTTCTTATGGTTTGCAGTTACTTTGCCAAGCCTACAAAGATATTACGACTGGAGGGAGCGAAATCTCATGTGCCATAGCGGCCAACAGTTCTGCAGGAGAAAATTACAACCGATCACAAGTATTGGATCTCAGTGCAATTTATAATAATGATCTGAATGTTACAGTTACAATGTAAGTAGATCCTCGACTTATAAGATACAAAGAATAATTGATTAGGAATAATATTTATTTATTTTTTATTATTTTTTGTAAAATTTGAGGGTGCTGATGTGACTTTAGACAGTGAGGGGAATTGAGAATTAAAGAAGCGCCATAGTGGCTAGGGGTGCTTAGTTTAGAAAAGCTCAAGCTTGGACAGGCCTGCATAAGGTGTAAATTGTTATGTCAGCTGTCAAGAACAGCAGACCCCATTACATTAACATGCGCAGTCTTTTGATAGTGCCATGTGCCATACAAGGCCTATGATATTATAACCTCTCAATCAGCTGTTATTGATTTTTGATTGGACTTTTTTACGTTTTTAGAGATAAATGTGGATCTCAAATTCCCAACTGCATACTTCTTCAAAATGAAAATAAAACCTTGATACCAGACGGATGTCTTTTTGAATCGACAACCTGCGTAAGCATACGTCTCCGATGGTTGTGGTGCGTCTGTCTGGTCCTCGTCACTCCGAACTTCTTTGTATTCCTACGCTGCATATGGACTTGTTTCTTCAAGACGACAAAGAAGCCTTCCTTATCTTTATTTATATTAGTAAGTATTTGTTTTAGATTGTGTGCTGGTGTAATATACTAATATAGGTACATAACATAATCTGATGACATCTGTCCTAAAGATTGTTTCTGACAGTATTTACGAGGGACAAGCGTCTCAATCATAATGTCTTTCTTTAGAAATTTACTATCTACCTTGGGCCTTTAAATTCAGTAGCGGATTTAGGGGGGGGGGGTTAAGGGTTTAAATCCCCCCCCCCCTTGGCCTAGTACATTTTTAATAAAAAAAATTAAAAAATTCAGCGGTCCCCGACTCCCCACAATACATTTTAATTTGTCAACCCCCATGAAAAATTTTCTGGATCCACTCCTGGAACTAGTAACATTATTATATGATTATACACAATACATGTACGTTTGAATACAGTACAATAAGATAAATGTTGTGGTAGTCGCTACTAATTGCTGCATAGGCTGAAAGTACAAGGCACCCTATATTGGATATCTCATGCTACAACTTAAGCTGAGATTGGACCATAAATAGGTCCCAGATCAGGATTTGTACCCAGGACCTTCAGAGGAGTTGGTTCATTGCCTTAACAACAGGACCATTGGTAACGAGTACAAATCATTCTTTCTGTTGCAGGCTTTTGTTGTAGAAACTTGTCACCAGGTTGGTCTGTGTCTCCTTGGTTATGGAATACTACCTCGACTACCAGATTCTCTTCACGGCTTGACCATCTTCTCCACCATGGCCATCTGTCCTTCGATATTGCAAGTAAGTTTGATGCATGCACTCAGTGTTCGAAGTAATGGCCAGTCCATTGGTCCTGACCGGCAGCTTCAAGGCAGGACCGACAGGTTTGATGACTTCCTAGTCCTGGGGACTGGCAGGTCTGAATGAAAGGCTAATGTTATGGCTTGGTAGGGACCGGCAGCTTTCCCACACAGCTGGTCCTTGGGACTGGCAGCTATATTTTATGCTTACCATGAACACTACTGAGCCACTAGTTACGTGATGACTGATTTAGATGAGTCTCGGGCTTTGCTTTTAGCACACAGTGGAATTGTGCCTTACACAACTAATTTCACAGACTTGGAAAATGATTTCACAGACTTGGAACTTCAGAGGACGTCATGTGAATCCAGGACTCCCAACGGTTATGGCAGTCCTTCCACCAATAAGAGTCATGAGGTCCTCTGGCATTTAATTTCTGGTCTATGAGATTGGTTTCTAGGTCAATGAAATTGTCGGTAAGATCACCTCAATCTTTAGAGGTGAGATAAGACTAACAGCACATCTAGTATTATTGGAACTAATGTTTAGTTCATGGTACATTACCAAAGTATACCTAAATTCTTGCCATTGAAGCTCAACATTAATGTTTTTTAAATTGATGGTTAAAACTGTTGTTTATAATAGTATTAATTCCATTTCCAAGTGTCTGATTACAGCATATAGATTTGATTTTTTTTGTAATATTTGCACCACGGTTATCATTGCCATTTTGTTATATATTTCAGATTTTTAACAGAAAATTCTCTGAGAGATGCAAAATTATCAAAACGCTTCTCGACATTTGTGCATTTATATTTCAAGTGTGTGTGATGGTTTACATCATTTTAAAATTCCCGGACTCTGATGGTTTCCTTAAATGGTCGCTTCCTTTGGGACTGGTACTGACATCTGTTGGATGGTGGGAGAACTTTGTCGACAACTGGCCGAGTAGACGTTTAAAGGAAATCAAACACAATCTTTACGAGACCAAATCATGGACACACTTATTTTGCAGTTTATGGAAAATGTGTGTTTGCATACTTCTGATTCTGCCGTTCTCAGAGACAGGAAATGTGAAAGATATTTTTGATTTTACGTCAAATAACGGAAGATGCCAAGGTAGCATCGGTGTGCATCAGTTGAAATCTGCCGAGTTGGATTGGGTGTTTGTTTGGCTGATCCATACAACAGCTGGACTAGTGGGATACTTTATAGCGAGGTAAGTATAGTTGCCGCCAATTTGTATGATATTGTTTAAGTGCTACACTTTACAAAAATGACATACGTACCTAGTCCGAGTGTTGGTCACGTCGTCAATGGTCAAACTCATCAACTAAACAACTCGTCATCAAAAAATAAAAAAGGCAACTTGTAACATACGTAAGCTAAGTTGTCAACCAGGCTGGTGAACTCGTCAACATAGCTAGTAATCTCATTACCAACCTGGTAAGCTCATCACCTTAGTAAAGTCGTCACTGTTGAGAGCAAAGTCAGCAACAGACTCAATTGATCGGACATTTTATGGCCCGACTGCCGACCTGTCTGCCAACTACATTATTCCCCAAGCTTATATATATAATATATTGCTGTTGCAATTATAACCTTTCACAGTTGCTAGAACTTTTATCTGGAACCTTGACAACAGTAAACCGGGTTTCATAAGAGTTATTAGGAGTTTATTCCCATCTTTTTATGCTGACTTTTAAAAAAAATGGAAAGTACAAAAGTTTCATGTGTAAAGCATGACAATAAGGCATGATTGGGTATAACTTTTATTTAATATCAGCAAACATGACAATTTAGGCCCAAGTATCGAAATTAATTTTTGAACTGTTAAATCATATATCGGGTAAAGTTTGGTAAATATGGGCATACTTTTGTCTCACTAATGCTGTGATGAAAGTTATTATGGAAAATGCGTAATTGTTTTTTTGCTTGATTTTATTTAGGTAATGAGCTATAAATCCTGATCATATATAACATGCTTATCCATAATAGTTTTAAAAAAGTATGGCTGAGAAAAATAATTTAAAAGTGCCCATATTAAACCACAGCAGGATTTTATGGGCACCTCATTCTGAAAATATGAGCACTAAACTGCCCATATTAAACTATACTTATTTCAACTATAAATGCAGAAGTTTAATATTAGCAAGATAAATGTTTAATATGAGCACATTTAGCTGTGCTCATGTTAAACTTCGATGGCCCATATTAATTTTGTGCACTTTCTTATCCTACACAAAAGTCAAGGGCGGGGGCCTAGCTCAGAGGTAGCGCTCTGGGCTTCCAACCGCTGGGTCCCGGGTTCGATTCCCGGTAGAGTCTAAGTTGGATGGCTGTTTCCTCCTTCATCTCATTGCCATGGTTCCTGCCTGTCCTAATTAGCCCAACTGGTGCAGAAATACAGGAAATAAAGCCCTAATAACCCACCACCCACCTACACAAAAGTCATGTCACTGTGATACGAATCTGAACACTTATCTGATGTTATCCACATTTGATAGTTTTTTTATGTTTCACTCCTTACATGACAATTTTGCTTGACAATAAGTATTACTAACAATAGCATAAATCACCTACAATCACCAACAATGTGTGCCTTGCATTTTGGGCTGCTTTGAGAATAACTGACATCACATGGCCATTGCAAATGAGTGAGTTTTCGCTTTGAAAAAAAAAGTTAGGGGCTAGGGCCTAGGAGGTGGAGTGTTGGTCATGTCGTCAATGGTCAAACTCGTCAATGGTCAAACTCGTCAACTAGTAACTCGTCATCAAAAAAGGCAACTCGTTACATACGTTAGCTAAGTCATCAACCAGGCTGGTGAACTAAGACATTATATACACTGTATATGAATTCCTTTAATTATTACAATGTTATCGTGAAGTGGTTAATAAAAAAATAGATATGGCTAGTTATATAAGCTCGTTACATCAAATTTATCTGTTCCAAGCAATTTAAGATTTAAAATTGCAAAAGAAAATATGTGGAATTTAGTTATTTCATATCAAATGAATATAAAATCACTTTACTGATGTGGCATCCTGTGTGTGGGTTTACAAGCAACATGCCTAAATAAACATGCACTCCAGAAAACTAACATGTTTACCATAAAACTAACATGTTTACCATAAGGTCTTTCGTGACCTCTACATGTCAATAAAATAATTAATTCATTCATTTACCATAATTTTGAAACAGTGTCTACTTTCTGTCGATAATGCAAACACTGCATTTATTCTGGTTGAGCCAATTTATAGTTGTAGCAGTACTAGCATTTATTTTGTACAAGCAAAATTTCTGTTAAGTCACAATTTCACGTTTTGAACTTTATATAGTTATTATAATTATGCAGTTTTCTCACAATTAAAAGTTCGCTATACATAAATTAATTTATTACGATTTTAGTCTTTCAGATAAGCCAAACCATAGATTAGGTGCCTTCCCAAGAAACTTTTATTCTACTGTTGTGCAGTATGGTGGTGTGTTCGTAAGTTATTTCTATTAGTTGTAATATAAACATGATGTGATATAAACGCTACCAAGATGTTTAATCTATTACGATTTTAGAATAACATTGCAAATAGTTAAACTTTGCTTGTGTTTTTCCAATTATTCTAGATAAGCCAAACTATAGATTAGGTGCCCTTCCCAAGAAACTTTTATTCTACTGTTGTGTGGTATGATGTTTCTAAATTATTTCTAAATAGAGGTACATGGCCAATTGTGCCATGTGCATTTACCATGCGTTTGGATAAACGCATGGAAAACGCATGGTTTTTGCCTCATTATAATTAGCTAAAAACCATGCGTTTTCCATGCATTTATCCTTCTCATGGAAAACGCACATGGCACATTTGGCCATGTAATATAAACATGATCGGATATTTACAAATAGATTACTAATATTCTTTTTGGAATTAACAAAAAAAAAACATTCAAAGCAAGGCCTTAAATTTACCTGAAAAGCTGAGTTTGGGAAGTTTTTTTTGTAATTTCCATATCAGGGAATACAGACATGTCAAGTCTCACTCATTCGGAGCGAGTCTCACTCATTCGATTGCTGTCTCACTCCTCAAGACTTAAGTATTTTCTTCATATTTTAATTTGTCTCACTCTAAGAGAACCAGAATAAATCTTGTAAACTGGTTTTGGGAAACTCCCTTATTCACAACTTCAGAACATGGTATCTCTGGGAATATAGCATCCATGTGCCTTGTGTTTATCAGCTGTTTGGGTCTAATGATGATTGCCCACCCAAATGACACTTGCCAGTGCAAACGACAATTAAAAAAAAAACTAATTCATTTTATTTAGATGACTTCTTTTGATGCTGAGGCTGTCTCTGTCCGGGACCCTTGAACCTTCAGGTGGGGGCCTAGCTCAGACGTAGTGCTCTGGGCTTCCAACCGCTGGGTGTGGGGTTCGATTCCCAGTTGAGCCTAAGTTGGATGGCTGTTTCATCCTTCATCTCATTGCCATGGTCTCTGCCTGTCCTAATAAGCCCAACTGGTGCAGAAATCCAGGACGTAAAGCCCTAATCACCCACCTACCCTTGAACCTTCAGGGTCCCTGGAAACTGAAGTGACCTACTTTTACGAGATCACTACACATGTACAATGTATTGCTGACTGACCAAATGAGTTCATTCTTCACCGCTCTAGATTGCTTCGTAACTGCTTATAATATCCTAATTTTGGCGGTTTTGTATTCCTTGAACAATATTGACCAACTTTGAATTGATGACCATAGGTCAAAACTGCCTAGGTTAGTTGTTCGAGAGATTTGGTGAGTTGCTCTAAATGAGAATCTGAACATGCTCATTGTGCTCGCTCAGGAATTAAAATCACTATAGATGCTGAGGTGTGAAATTAATCGCAACCTCAATGAAGTCAATTGAAATTAGAAAGGTGAAATTGGAGCAATGCCCCTCTAGTGTATGAGGAATGGGCTGGGGGAGTAATTGGCAGGCAGGTCGGCGGGCTATGAGATGTCCCAGTGATGGAAGTGGGAATTTGTGGTCAGGGGAACTCGTACCCCAGTGGCCGGCCACACAGGATCAGCTTAGCGCAAAAATTTAAATTACAAGTAACTTCAAAATTATATATTCATTCAAATATTCAATAACATGAATATTAATTATCTTTAATTTATTCTATGGTATGATAATCTTTACTCCATATGTTTGTGTTTGACTAAATGGTATTTAATTAATATTGCATATTTCAGTCCAATTGGATTAGGGCTTTCTGAAACTCATCAACATACAATTTTGGATATTGGCACTGCATAAAAACTGGATGATGAAGGCATGGCCATGTCATGCCGATATTATATTAAAATTAAATGATCAAAATATCTAATATTAAGATAGAGCCATTTGAAGTGGCCATACATAAGCATTGCGCCAATGATGTCCACCGGGGGGGGGGGGGGGGGGGCTGGGTAGACAGCCTCACTTTCATTGTGACGCAGCACTTCTTTTTTTAGTTGCTCAACCAAATTTGGTCAGTTGGTACCTTTGGGTAAGACAAACATTTTGACCCAGTTATAGTGAGCTTGACCCATGTGCTTCAAATATGATTGTAGGCGCTATAGGGTCTTAAAATTTCCACCCATCAAATTGACACCTTAAAGAGGGTAAAGGGGTGAAATAGCACAGGGGCAAAAATCGATTTGTTCACGAAATGTGAAGACCCAGAAGTTGTGGAACTGAGATGAACAGAGATTTATATTGTGTTATGACCGATCTATTGCAGTCAGTTTTTTTGGTGGTGATTGGAGATATGGGACTTTGAAAAGTTTGCTATTTACCCTAAAACTTCAACATTTTATAACTTTTCTTTGGTTCACATATAGTCCTTGTGTCTATAAACTTATATTAGTGACACGAATGACCTTCAGTCAAAGGTTAACGTCACCTGAGACCTTGAACTTCCGAGATTTAAAAATTTCAAATCTCCTTTAATATTAACGGTAGAGTTTTGAACAATATCAAAATGTAGGTATTCGGAAGGGGTTTCTAGCTATCATATGGTATTTTACCCTGGGGACAATTAGGGCTCAGAACCAAGGTCATATGTACAAATTGGGTGATTTTAATTGTTTTTATGTTGTTGTTCTTTTTCAAATGTTTTTTATGTAATGTTATTGCATCCAGTTGTCAATGATTTATGAAACAAGGGGTTAATTGAATTAACAACTTGGGGGTAATTACCCCGAATGGGTCGTAAGCTGATAACATACTATTTTCACCAAATATACTCTTCAGACAACTGCCACCATTTTCCAACACCTTCAATGACACTCATAGAGTACTTATAATTACCCCTAACAGGGTAAGGTGCTATAACTTAACTCTGAACGATTTGATCTTCACTAAATTGGTTTCTATACTTGTTGGGACACTGCCAGCATTTTGCAACAATTTTATGACCCAATTGGGTAATCACCCCCTGTGGGGTAAAATGGTATAACTTCATTCTGAATGATCAAATCTTCATCAAATTTGGTTTGTATACTCTTGTGTATGCTGCCATCATGTCAGAACATTTTCAATGAATCTTTGCAAGAGTATATATGGTGCTTCGTGGTGAAGCCCTGTACTCATGTTGCATGAGTACATGGGCAATTGTGCCCCTTTTTTTTCATGAGAAGGATAAACGCATGGAAAACGCATGGTTTTTAGCTTATTATAATGAGGCAAAAACCGTGCGTTTTCCATGCATTTATCCTTCTCATGGAAAACGCACGTGGCACATTTGGCCATGTACAAGCTGTATATTTTGAATTCATTTCGCTTACTTTTAAGATCTATGATAAAGATCATACATAAAAAGAAAGAAAATCTACAAAATAACCTAATAACTCCTAAATAGTTCATATTTGCCAAGTCCTTTGAAGTCTGCTCAGAGTGAGATTTGGTAGCTTGTGATGTCGTTGATGTCCATTGTTTGACGTCGTACAAAATGGCCGAGCAGAGGTCATTCAGTCAGTGTTCGAAATAAGAGCCGGTACGTTGGTCGACATCCTTCATCTCATTGCAATGTCTCTGCCTGTCCTAATTAGCCCAACTGGTGCAGAAATACAGGACGTAAAGCCCAAATAACAATCATATTATTCGCAAAAAATTGTACAAGAAAAGTTGAAAAGTTATATGAAAAATGTTCAGTTTAAGTTAATATGTTGAAATTAAATAGATTAAAGATTTTATATCGTCCATCGTAAAATTAGCAAATGAAAAGAACCTTCCAAACATTTTGTTAGGTCTCTTATTTGCTGCGCTCTATTATTGTCAATAACTGATTTTGGTCTCTGACCTCTGAACTCCAGTTTCCTTCTCAGATGACATTCAGGATATCGCCATTGCTTTGAAATTTCATGGAAATTTCCGTCTATAATGCCATGTTTAGCGACATTACATATAAATTTTACTGTAGAATTTTCATTGTCAGCAACAGACCAGTACAGTTTTAGAAATCGTTTGTATAACTGATCCAGGAAAGAATCTTTCTGAATCACCCACCCCAGCTACCGTCAGTCCTGACCGGTCGCTTCAAGGCAGAACCGACAGGTTTGATGACTTCCCTGTCCTGGGGACTGGCAGGTCTGAATGAAAGGCTATAGCTATGGTCTGATAGGGACCGGCAGGTTTACTACTAAAGGACCGGCCGCTTTCCCACACAGCTGGTCCTTGGGACTGGTAGCTTACCGTGAACGCTGCATTCTGTGTAATAATTGAACTAAATTTTAGGGCACATAAAAGTTATTTTGGCAATGAGCATCCGGCTTGGGAACAATAATTATTGCATCAATAAAAAAAATGGTGTCACCTGACTTTTAACTCTCAGGTATTTCAGATTTGCAGCCAAAGCGAATGTCCAGAGAGGTTCATACGCTGTCCCAGTGCTGCTGTCTGCGCCCGTGACCTTCATCGTCCTTGCTGTGCTGTGCGACCACTTCAAGAATGACACTTGCAGGTATGATGGACTAATCAAAATTGTTTAACTCAATGCCTCAATGCTACTTTTCTGAATCTAAGCCAGCATAGAGGCAGATGTAATGATGAGATGATGAGGCTGCTTGGAGTCCACATCATGTTCCCTTTGAGCTTGCAAAATTTTGTTGAGATGTTGGGTTTGATACTTTCTCAAATTGTCCTTAAATTACAATTTCCGTTCTGGAGTTTTTGGGTTTTTCAAATTTTTTGTAAGTAATTTTTATTTATTTATTTATTTCATTGTTGAGCTTTATCTTTCATGAAATAATTTGACCTAATGCTGGCGTATATATATTTGTATATGTAGAAAGTTATTGGTAATTTTCATGCGAAATGTTTAGTCACAATATTTCATATTTTTGTAATATCGGTTGGAATTTTGACGAGGCTGCGCGTTGTTTATGAAATAAAATTTAAAAAGTTAAAAATTTGAAAGATGATGATGCTTTGAAAACAAACATTGCTTCGTCATTGTTCAGTAATTTAAATTGACAGGTGGGTCAAATTTTATTCATATTGAAATATGTAGATGTCGAATAATGTATAATAAACAAACTACTTTCACTTATTAATTATTTGCATTTGGATTGTGTTAGCCTCCCCGGTTTGCCGACACACAGCTTTTACAGCTGTTACGAATCGATGTGGTATGCCGACGGCCACTGGCTCTTGCTTATAAGTTGGAGCTCATTTTGGTGGACCAACAGACACATTTGGTTCCCTCCACAAGATAGACTGGCCAAGTCAGACAGGTAAGAGAAGATATACTGTAAACTTTGCAAAAATCTAATTCAAATGCACCACCTAGTTCAGTTCCCACTTATGCAAAGACATGCTTAAAGCTGGATTGTCACTCAATAAGACAGTGGTCAAAATCTATTGCATTCACTTCATTGTCTTCTTAATACTGATTACCTACCATCCAGAGCCCTGCTGGGTTCACTATCTCTATAGAATAAATAAACTTCACCTAGTATTTAATTTTTCATGCCATCAAATATCCAATATGTAAGCAGTGATGATGTCACAGTCCTCAACAATGGGTGATGATGCCATTTTCATTGTATTTCCAATGCTTTGAACTTGATTTATTTCAATGTATCATTTAGTTTTTGTAATTAATGCCTGATAGATTCATTAGCTTACACATATTTAGTGTGCCTTGATCAAATAAGGTGATTTTCAATCATTTGATGAAGTTTTAGAAAATAGTAATTTTGACAGACAGCTTCAATTTGACAAATAAAATTACCATCAGTTATTATTTGTAACCAGAAGTTTTGCTGATATTTCATTGTCTTCCTTAGTCCTTAAGGTAGATTCATTGATTACCATGAATCTGGAGATTAACCTGCAAATACTTTGAACTTATGATATGCATTGGTCATTGATAAATGAACTTACCTATTATTTTAATCCGTTTTTTTTTTTTTGCTCGTCGAAGGTTATTCGTTTTTCCACTGTATGACGGAATCATATTCGAGCAGTCACTTGTTTCAAACAGACGAGCACAATTGGTTGCCATGGAAACACTGGATACAGTAGGATATTTATCATTGTGAAACAAAATAAATTTTGTCAGAAAATAAAAAGATTTTGTCAGAAAATTAATTTTCAAGTCAAATACTTAAAAATCAATTTTGTGACAATATAATTTATATTGAAAAAAATTATTACTACATTTTTCTTCAGATAAACAAACTCAAGGAGCGTATGGCTTCGAAGGAAAATTCAGATTTGAAGAATACAGAAGACCAGTGTCTCCCTCTACTGGAAGATGAAATTCCAAATATATATGTATGCGCCACCATGTGGCATGAGACGGAAAATGAAATGCTGCAACTGCTGAAGTCCATGTTAAGGTATGGTCAATTTGATTATGCAAGATATCAATATGGAATTAACAAAAAAAAATTATAATTTGGTGAGACTTAGGTAAGTTTTAGTATATACGGCTAAGTTGAAATGGGTGGGAAAAGTACCACCAGAGGTCACTGAGACCATAGCAGACAAGTAATGTTTGATGATGTCATCTATATTGTGACGTCATCTATGTAACAATAAAGTAGTGACGCCATCTTACTGTCTTTTTATGTCAAAAAATAAGTACCAAGAAGCGCCACTCGGTATACTTTTCATTGTAAATGCTGCGCCTCCTTTTCCCAGCATGCATAGCACGCCGGAGTTCTTTAACGCCCCTAGTGGATAATAAAATTCATTCAGAAATTTCCAGTCAAGTATGTAGACTTGCTAATTTCACATGAACAACACATTAAAATGTAATTTCCACATTATTTCATTGTCATAATGGACAAATGGACTAAATATTTACCATATTACGAGGTCAACAAACACCAAAATCTGAACGTTACCATGTCCATAGCATGGCATATAATGTCATAATCGGTCAGTATGATGTAACTCATAGTCGCCGATTGTTCTCTGTTTATGACGTAATCAGCTCGGGTTAACAATGCGCCTCCTTTTCCCTGTAGGCATAGCGCATCCTACTTACGAGAGTGCGTGTTCTTGATACTTATTCTTTGTTTATGTGTCACAGTCGTAGCGCATTCTGAGTAAGTACTTTTTTTTCATTGATTCTTGTCTCCGTCTCAAGTATAAGGAGACAGGTCGGGTCTGTCAATCGGAAAGTGACGTCTCAATGTTTGGATGCTAGATATCAGCCAATCAGATCACAGAACTCACCAGACCCAACCTGAGTGTTATTCACTCAGGGAACCAGTGAGCATGGACTAGTCAGCAAGGTGATCTAAACAATTTTAAGTAACAGGGTGATCTTAAAATTAAGTGAAGTACAATCAAGAGGGAGAGGTTCTTGGTACAATGGCAAGAACATACAGAGGTGCCTAAAGTGCTGAATGCTTGAGTTTTGGCCCTTTTCAACCAGTGTATATAAAAGATGTTAAAGATTTATTTTGGGCCTATATTAGTGAAACAAGTTAAAATATGAAGAAAATACTCAAGTCCAGAGGAGTGAGACAGCAACCAAATAAGTGAGACTCACGTCGATGCATGAGACTTGGCATGTCTGGAATATAGGTGGGTTTAATATTCAAAGGACTAATTTCTGAGGTGACCTTTGTAGTGAGATGGACTCAACAAGTTAACATGTACTGAAACATGGGCTTCCCATCTACAAGTCGACTGCATAGGACTGATGATGTGTGAGTTTCACATGTCAACAGAAACTGACATTGACTACATTTGGGTCATTCCGTGTCAAATCATCCAGGGGGTGCCAGGTGAACCCCCCAGAATGCCCTGAAAAAAATTCATATGTGCTTATCTACCCATAGTATGAAAAACTGCCAAATATTAGGTCTATATCTCAATAAGTTTTCGTTTTACAGCCCTTTGAAATTTAATTAATTTTTTTAGTTTTTTCGCCAATGCATATTCGGGTAACTTTGGCAGCTTATAGCTGCACTATAAATGCTAGTGTAAGGCTGAAAGTTGCTGCACTGACTATATCCATCCCATGGTCGAACCATGCAAATTGAACTGGAGATACATTTGATTTGAGACCATTTTTAAATACATTAGCGAAAAAAACTAAAAAATTAATTAAATTTCAAAGGGCTGTAAAACGAAAACTAATTGAGATATAGACCTAATATTTGGCAGTTTTTCCAACTAAGGGTAGAGAAGCACACGTGCATTTTTTCAGGGCATTCTGGGGGAGTCACTTGGAAAATTTTCTAAAATCTGGATGCTTTGACACGGAATGACCCATTTATGATATTGCTACGCACATTTAATTGCATTGCAAACCGAGCAAAATAGTTTGAGGTTCACCGCTTTATTTTAATTAGATTCCTTCCCAAAAATGATCTCCTATTTTCATGGGTTTTGTTCATTGGATGATATTGAGCAACTTCGAATTTCCCAACGTCTCAATGGCAGGGAATTCACAATGTCTCAATGCTACTGGTCTGTTGGTCAGATTATGATTAAGGCTTAGCATCCACACCATGTTGAACATTTAGCCCATGGGTGGGGTCTTTTACTTGCCCCAACATAGAAACTGAGCATGAGGTACCCCTCTCTTAGCGTCTATGACAACATTACCTGGGGATATAACTAATTATTATTATTATTATTAACATCTTTATTCACGCTCAAAGCGTACATATGAAAATTTGATCAGTTACATTTTAATTAAGAAATACGGATGAATTCAATTATATAATATATTTCATTCACATTTAAAACAGTTGTCATAAGACCATCTCTGGTGGCACATAACTCTTTTATGGCGAGTCCATCACATTTTGTAGTCCCGGGCTTACAGACTCTGTCACAGATTTTATCAATATGTTGTATAAGTGACTCAGGATATGTGCCAAGTTCGAGCATATTCAAATCATTTAAAAAATAAAATTAATGAAAAGTGCCCGGCCTACTGGGACCTATTGAGGGTGATTAGTAGATGCCTTAACCACTGTGCCACTGGCTTCCGATAACCGTTGTAAATGTTACCTTCATGAAATCATTAAATATTCAAAGCAGAAGTTTAGGCCATGTGCTATACTCTCGTCCCGATCAGTCTAATGTGTATGAATAGTGGGTTTTTAATGGAAGGTTCTTTACATTTCCACCTGGTTGCTATGAAAGAATACTGAAATTCTATTGGCTGAAAAATTTCCCGCCTTTGACTGTGATTGGCTGACGCAAAGTGCATCCTAGCAGCAGTATTTTTAGTGCATTTTAATGTATATTTGACATCTTATCGTTCAGTTGATTTCGGTTGTTTCGCTGAGAAAATTATATGAATGGAATCAGTTAGTTATGACCTACTATGTCTGAAAAGCAAAATGAGTAATAAGAAGAGATGAAAGACTCATGTCTTGCTGAATTCAGAGCTGCTCGGTGAAAAGACTCTATTCAGAATCAAGCTTCATCTAGTCTGACTCGACAAATTTGATTAAATGTTCATCAATAGTATTGAACGGGTTTCTGCCGAAGTGAACTGATGAAGTGATTTGACAAGTGTTTAAGTCTTGGTAATTGAGCTGTTGAGAAAGTTCATGCTTGAACAGGTCTCTAGTGAATCATTTTCCTTTCAGGCTAGATATGGATCAGTGCGTCAGAACACTAGCCATGGAAAAATTCCAGATAAAAGACCCCGACTTCTACACATTCGAAGGTAATGTCAGTAAACTTCATAGTGTGGTTATTTATAATAAGAAATTAGACTCTGATCCTAAAATTTAATTCTAAATAACAAATCGGCTATTTTGTTTGATATAAGTAACTACAATGTATAACTGTTACATTAATGTTAAATGCTAGCAATATTGCAATTTCTCTGATGTAAGTAAAAGACCTGTATTGAGTGGGCTAATTATGCAGTGTCCCTTGTGAATGCCACAATTTTAAATTATCAAACCGATATCATAACATAATTGGGTTTTATAAGACATATATGCATTCCAAGGCAGCAACTGTTAATTATTTCAAAAGCTAATTTCACAATGTATTTGTTCACCTATGTTTTTATTCACTTTTGTTTTTAAAGTTTTATAACATTTACAATATATTTTGATTACCAAAATTTCTTTTTTGTACTATACACCATGAATTGTATATGCATGTGTGTGAATAAACATATTTAAAAAAAAAATAAAAATTTGCCTATCACTATTGATTGCAATTAGTAATGTCGGTATTTCAATTGCTGAATTGAATATTAGTCGATTTTGAAGGTCGGAGCATCAAACGGCAGATCCAAAATATTTCAGAGGGGGAGGGGAGCCGTCATTAAATTGCCGAAGGGAAGGGGGGGGGGGGGCGGCGCCTACCTCTGGATCCGCGCCCAGGCTATCATTTTAGCTGATTAACAGTCCTGATCATGTTAATAAGTGATTGGCATTCACATGCCCATTATTTATCGTAATCTTCATAATAAAGACAACAAAACTAGGCAAGGGGATAGAAACCAAAATGGTGTTTTCTTGCAAAATACTGCATGTTGCACATACGAACATAAACGGAGAAGGAAAGGGACCGTAGCTGACATGTTGTCGCATGTCAGTCTATGTTTTTTTTAACTTTGTTTCAGCTCACATCTTTTTTGATGATGTCATAAACGACAAGGAAAATAATGAATACAAACCAAACAGATACGTGGAATTATTGGTCAAGACAGTCGACAAAGCTGCCAAGTAAGATATATCACTTACAGGTCCCGTCACCAAAATTGCAGCAGATAGCGAGTTGGCGTTTATAACGATTTCAAATCCCGGATTTGACCTGGGACTTTCAAAGAAACTAAACTAGACCACTCAGTCGCCAGTTTCTTTACCTTTTGTTTCAGTATATTTTACGAATGGGATGATGGGAATGCACTAGCGCCACCTACCAGGATCGAAACGCCGTACGGAGCGCGCTTGGAATGGGAGATGCTTGGAAGCAACAAATTGACGGTTCACTTGAAGGACAAGAACAAAATCAGAAATAAGAAAAGATGGAGCCAGGTAGGTCTCATTGTCTCAATGCTACTGGGTCTGAAGCTTAGCCAGCTTATATGACCAACTGCAAAGGCAGACGTAATACACCCTTTTCACACGGCAGCCATGTTGGCATTTTTGCCTCATTGACCTCTCTTTGCACTCAGACATAGTAGTGTGACGTCATCAGTAGACAATGGCCATGGTGAGGTCACAGAGTGCAAGAACAAAGGAAAAGTATTGTCATAATATATGACGTAATCAAAATGAGGTCAATGAGGCAAAAATGCCAAAATGGCTGCTGTGTGAAAAGGGTGTATCAGATGATAAAGCTTGGAGTCTACACCATGTTACACATTTACCCCATGGGTGGGGTCTTTTGCGTGCGCCTCCAATGACATGCAGGGCTCTGGGATGATTGGATGATAATTTCATGAGTGGATCGAGCCCTCCAAAGCAGGTTCTTGCCACTCTCAGGGTTAACTCAGATGAGAGAGAGAGAATATTGATGTTTAATCCTACCTATTATATTGTAACACATTTATCCATTTAATCAGCTGTCCATTTACCTCAGCTTTGACATTCAGGTGAAACTTATTTCATTTTTAGTTCTCGGATCCGCAGATACAATGAGAAATGTGCCGACAGAAAAATGGAATAGATGTCCCAATGCTATTTAATAAGAAGTTTTATTTTATTTTTGAATTTTTCCCAATCCATGAAAAATTGCCTTGAGAGGATCTGAGAAGCGAAGATCAAATAAATGCGGCCTTAGAAACACCAGTGTTATTATTTTATTAAGATATTAGGAACTTATGCTGGGTCCTGCCTAACGGTAAATGCTATAGGCAGGTAGATGCTACTGTTCCCTTGTAGTTGATTGGCCAAGCACTGAATGCACCTTCTGGTCCTGGGATGTGCACGCATACTACCGATAGGAATACCTCCTGAAAAAGGTACCTGTGTTCTGCGTCAGCTAGACGCAGTGGCCAGCGAATTTATTCCTATCTTATTCCTATTGTATTTTTTACAGGTTATGTACATGTATTACATCCTTGGCTGGCAACTTATGCAGTGCAACCTCAACAAGCTTGGATGGGACAGACTTGCCGTAAGAGCCGACAAGACGTTTATCTTAGCGCTGGACGGAGATGTCGACTTCCAACCATCAGCGGTGACTCTTTTGATCGATCGAATGAAGAAAGATTCCAATATGGCCGCTGCGTGTGGAAGAGTTCATCCCATTGGCTCAGGTGACTCATAAGACTCAGACTCGGACTGAGGCTCAAAATATTCATTGAAATTGGAATGTATCAGAAAATTGGGAATGTTAAAAAATTGAGTTAAATAACATTATTCAGCCATATTACCTGCTCGTAATATTATTTAGTCTTGTTGCCAATTGAGCTCAAGCGTCTTTCGTGGCATGGATGATGTTTTATGGTGGATTATGGTACTATGGCATGTCCTGAGCAGGAATCAGGCAGGTGCCACCTTGGCACCCTCAGGGAAACTTTTTTATGGGCCAAAAACAAAATGGCCACCAGACAACTAATAAATGCCCCCAGAACTTCCTTATTATTGGTGCTAGGAAGTTGATCTTGGTGTCCAAACCTAACTTTATAGGGTCCAGGAAGTCATTAATGCCAATAAATTTATCATTGCAACTTCCCTAATGCATGATACTGTCTGGATGACTAATATTCATAATAAATCATTGAATTTCATGTACAATGGTGGTTCGCTAATATTGATATCTTTCTGTCCAAACTGGAATATATAACAATATGACCAGCCATAGTTGACAGATTCCTCATTGACTGTTAACTGCTTCTCACATGAAAAACTGTTAGAAAATGTATACTTTGACAGATTGATTAATTTATTCGTTCAATCAGATTTTACAGAAATTGTGTTCACATATGCAACATAACATCATAGAATTATTTTCAGGGGATTAATATAATAATTCCATCCCCCGCCCCCAAAAAAAAACTGCAGACTGAGTAGGCCTACAACAAACTTTATCTTCTAAGAACATTACGTTCCCGGTCGCAGCATCCTGATAGTGGTACAAAAAATTATTCAGCGATGAACAAACAGCAGCTGGGTTCGAGTAGAAGATAATATAATGTACCTGTGAGGTTTGCAATGATTCTCTAGCGGACAAAGTCCAATTCTGAGTTGTTGGTGCAGTAATTTTATTAAATTCTCCAGATTTGAAGTATCACTTGACAATACCACTGATATTGATGATCAAGCAACAAAATAGTTTTGAGAATTTTACAAAAATTTTTCAGAAAATGCTACTCCAAAGGACATTTGATGCAACTAGGATGCTCTCTTTTTATTTCATGTAGGACCAATGGTTTGGTACCAGAAGTTTGAATACGCCATGGGCCACTGGATGCAAAAGGCGACGGAGCACGTCCTCGGGTGTGTATTATGCACCCCGGGATGTTTTTCACTCTTCCGAGGCGCTTGTTTGATGGATGAAAATGTCATGAAAAGATACGCTACTCCATCTACTGAAGCCCAGCATTATATACAGTATGATCAAGGTAGGATATTTTTCATTATTTCAGTCTAGTGGTCAATGTATCTGATGATTAAGAGGTAATGCGGACGTGTGGTCTTAAGCCGCTGCAGTTAAAACAGCGTTCAAGGCTGAATACTCCCCACAGGGAGTTGAGAAAGACTCTGGATTGGCCATGTGCCTTAATTTGCAATTTCACTTCTGAATTTTTTTAAAGGTGAGCTAAAGAATTTTTTTTTTGGAAGGAGAGGGGGGAAGTCTCCTCCATGAAGTCTTTGGGAAACTACCCTCAAGGATGTAAACATTGAGGCTGTCTCTAAACTGTACATTACATTTCGTATACATTTGTACTGGTAGAAAGTATTGTACTCCACTTAGACTGCTTTCCTATTGTTCTGAGCGGACAATATCCAACGAAAATGTTAGTTAACTCCCTCCTGAGTCCTGAGTGAGAACTGAACTTGGTTTGCATAATTAAGGCAGTAGAAGAAAACAATCAAACAAATAAGTAAATATGCCTGATGGAGTATAAGTTAATTTCGTAACGGAGGGTATTATCGACAGGGCGGGTTTTTTTTCGACACATTAAAATGTTTACAGAAAAATAAATAAATTGTTAACATTTTAATGTGTCGAAAATACCCGCCCTGTCGATAATACCCTCCGTTACGGTATATCCTCTTTGTGGTAAACTGCAATCTTATCAATATCAACTTTTTCAGGTGAAGACCGCTGGCTCTGTACTCTTCTACTCAAGCAAGGTTACAGAGTAGAGTACAGCGCAGCGTCAGACTCTTACACCTATGCACCAGAATCTTTCGATGAATTTTACAACCAGCGTCGAAGGTGGACGCCTAGCACGATGGCCAATATTTTGGATTTATTGACGTCTTGGAGAGTCCTCGTTAAGAAGAACGAAAATATATCATCTCCTTATATGCTCTATCAGGTTTGTTGATGAATACATTCTAATCCAAATCTAGGTATCCTCTAAATTAATACCAGCCTTAGCCACCATTATTTGAAACAGCTTTCATAAGTTTCTAATTCCCAGTAAAAAACATACTTGACTTAATGTATTGTGAGAGGCATTTTCGCTGTTAAGTTTGACAGATTTTCGCCAAACAAGCATTTAATTTAGACACAGTTACATAAATTTCGCCAAGAGGACTGTGGCAAACGTCTAGTGAAAGCCTAGCAAATATTGCTTGCTTTGGTAGATCTTAATAAGTCAAAGGCAGGGTTTGTCCTGGTTTATCATTAAAATCAAATCCACTTGGGGTTGTCTAATTTAAAAGTGTCGTGGGGCCCTGAAGATCCCCTTTTTATTTTTTGTGGACCTCCCCTAGTCCTCTTTTTTTTTTTATTAAGATATTAAGAAAATAATGGTCAACTACCTCCCCCTCCCCCTCGTTTTCTCTTTTGGCCCCCCTCTCCCACTTTTTCACTTTACTTTATTGGTGCTTGATCAAACAAACTGTAGGCACAGCACCAAATATATTTGATTATTCTTCCCTTGGACTGTTTTCCTATTGTTCTGAGTGGGATATAACCAACAAAAATGTCAGTTACTCCCTCCTGAGTGCAAACTGAACTTGTCTTGCATAATAAAGGCAGTAAAACAAAACAATCAAACAAATTTGAAAATATTCCTGATGGAGTACTCGGCTTCGGGATATAACTTACAAAAATGTTAGTTAACTCCCTCCTATTTGGGCTATAACTGTTACTTATACTTTGGGCTAAGATGAAGATGAGATGCAATTTTCGGTCAACTCTGTCGTGATATTTAACTTTCTTTTGCAATTTCATTTGTTTTAGACCTTTATGACAGTGTGGGCTTTGCTGGGAACTGGCTCGATATTTTTGATGATCGTCGGAGCGTTTAGCCTTGTCGTTTTCACGAGTGGAGCCTGGGATTCGTTCTTTATTAACTTAGTTCCTTTGGCACTTTACGTTGCAGTGTGCTTGATTTGCAAGGCTAAGATACAGGTACAGTACCCGAGGAACCTTTACAATAAACTATCTCAAATGATACCATATTGATTGTAACCATCAGTAGCTAAATATGTGGGACAGCAGCAGTGTATGCTGGACGGCTGCTATGTATGTTAAATAGCAGCAGTGTATGTTGGACGGCTGAAGGCTGCAGTATATGGTGGCTGGCAGTTTATGTTGGATGGCTGCGGTGTATGTTGTACAATGTGTCGAACATAAACAGTGGTACGTGGATGATGTGTCATCCAACATCTATGGAATCTTGCGGAATTTGGCCAATACAATATTTCCTCATCCCGAAAACCTCAATGTTTCCTTGCCATCCACTGTTCTAATATTCACATTAAATCTTTATGATGTACCAGTAGTTATCTTTCGTTCACAGCTCAGACTGGCTGCAATACTAAGTGCGTGGTACGCCGTCCTTCAGATGATGGTCCTCGTCAGCATAATTGTACAAATGGCCAGCATTGGTGTTGAGTCTCCCACAGCTATCTTCTTTTTCTATGTTATGGGTAAGTTAATAGTATATTGTATTTGATTGAATAAAAAAAAAAAAAAAAAAAAAAAAAAAAAAAAGCCCCTTACCATTTTGAAGGTGGTGCTGGAGTAAATTGTACACCATTGATTGACTTGTATGACTTGCAAATCATTTTGGAGCCGTGAGCGGGACATGAGTGGCAGTTCAATTTCGATATGGGTCTGGGAATAGTAGAATACTACTGTAAGAGCATTCGAATAAATTGAATATTCTTTGATACTGAACAATTTTCCTGAGCTTAACTTTGATGTTGCTCAATGCTACTGGTCTGAAGCTAAGTCGGCTTATGTGACCGGCTACCAGAGGCAGATATAATGATGAGATGATAAGGTTTGAAGACCACAGCATGGTACAATGTGCACCCATTTACTGCATGAGTGGGGTCTTTTCTTTTACCCTAGCATAGACACAAGAGTCAAAGGCATCACCAATTTAACACCTCATGCAACTATATCCAGCTGAGATGTAGCACTGCCCAGGCCGACGACAGAACTTAGAACTTTGTTAACGTAATATGCGATATGACAATTTCAGGCACATTTGTTCTGGCAGCATTGTTGCATCCTCGCGAGTGCCTGGACATTGTCCATGGCTTCATCTATTTCCTCGCCATTCCGTCAATGTACATGCTGCTTACGATCTACGTTGTCGCCAACCTCAACAATGTTTCCTGGGGAACCAGAGAGGTAAGATAAGATAATGAAGAAGCAAAATATTGTCACGTAATTTCAGAGAAAAAAGTTTACATTTCCACTGGTAAGGACTGCCAAGTTTACACAATTTATAGATGAAGGTACAGTTAGTTTCATAAAATACGGTCGACTTTAGCTGTCTGTAGCGACTGCTGTGGTGTAAACGTGCTAAAGCCAGCTGCTTCTGTCCACTTCTATAGCTAATAATCGGCTTACATCTATCACCAGATAAATATAAACCCTGGTAAATGTAAAAAATTAATCTAATATATATGTGTTTTTAGATCCGGTTTTGAGTAGCCAGCTATGACAGCTTTGTCTAGTTTCAGTTGGACGGGCTGTTTTTAATGAAACTAACTGTAATACTAATATTGAGGTGGTCTTGGTTCTGGAACTAGCTATCAATTTTGTGGTATTGTGGTAGTTCTAATTACGCAGTTCCACTGTTTGATGACTGAAAATCAATGACTCCCTTTTTCGTACTGCAGATCAAAACATTGAACATAGATGAAACGGATAATGAGATAGACAACTCGGAGTATGGCACCGGAAACAAGGGAATGGTGGCTCTGTTGGCCAGAACTGCGAAAAAATTCAAGAGCCGATTCATAAACACTTCTGATGAAAACACTCCGTTGCTGATGAATGGTAGGCAATCAGTGGGCGTTCCTTAATTACTGCCATTTCACTAGCATAACATTCACATGGAGGAGCTTTCATTGCTAAATTTCACTCAAATCCAAGTTGATACTATTTATGAGAGTCAGTATTTTGCAACAACTAAGAACATAAGGCCCTAAGACTCATGATATTTAAAGAGGGGTTGATTTGTGCTATGATTTGTTTAAATCGAAGATTTGGAAGACTCAAAAACCAATGACAACGAAACAGTAAATGAGATTCCGCAACCAAAATGGACGCCTGAAAATTGGATGCATCATCCGAGCCTTGGAAATGGCCCGGTTGGTCAGTTGGACGAAAAGGAGAGAAAATTCTTTGTGAGGTACAAAGTTCCCCAACATGTGTATTCAAAGACAGGCAATTGTAGTTGCTGTGAAATACTTTATTTTTGGACCAATAGACAAAGACTTTACACCATTAATTTTCCATTTATGTATAATAACATTTGTAAATTAACTTTATTATTTCTGTGTACCTTTAATCAAAGTGTATTTAATAAACTTATAAATATATGTATCATCAATAAATACAAGTGGTCATCATGACGAAAAGGAATATATGCAGATTATTTTGATATGCAGCGGTCACTTCTCTAAGTCGCTTTTGTCCTGCATTTGCTAATGTATAGATACCCCTTTATGTACCCACTAACTCCCGAAGACTCTTATTTTTTCGCTCTAATTAATTGTAAAAAAATGAGAGTCCTTGTTGACAAGAATTTTACAGTTCCCGTTTTCACTTTGTTACCGTTTACCTAGCTGGACTTTTTCATTACTAATTTCAGACTTATCGAGGAATACCTTGCACCGCTCCTTGAAACAAGAGCTCACAAAAAACGTATTGAAGCTGAACTGAATGACCTCCGAAATTCTGTTATGATAGCGTATTGTCTTCTGAATGCGATTTTCATTATCACAGTCTTCACTTTACAGGTAGGTACTGTAAAATTATGACAGATCCATCTTGATTCCCAGCCGGAAGACCCGGATGTTTTACTTATTATTGCCTCGTGTACATTTATAATTTTACAATAAGGTTATTTCCACATGGAACACCTCAAACTGTGACACTACATAAGTCTGCTCTGTTATTACTCAATTTGCTTTTCAGTGCAAGACTAGTGTTGCCATTTGATTCAATAAATGCAAAATGTTTAAGAAAAGAACAGAAATCATTAAATCATAAGGCATCAAATATACATTAAAATGCACTAGAAATACTGCTGGTTGGGGTCCCCTTGCTTCAAACAATCAGAATCTAGGGCTGGAATAGAATTACAGCATTCTGACAGTAGCCACCTAGAGGAAATATCAAGAAGCTTTATGGAAAATCCACTATTGTCTCAGCAACTAGAAGGTACAAAAATAAATGACCCCTCACTCTGTTCCCTAAACAATTCGCTTCATATTTCCTTTAATGATGACCCAATTAATATTGTGAATTGAGAATTTTATCATGGTCCATGGAAAATCCCATAAGATATGAATTAACCTGCAGCAAACAATTGCACATATTAGAAGTTGCTCACAACAAAAGTCTTTGTCACATGGTTGTATCTTGGCTTTGATTCTCTTGATGAGTGAGGGGGATGCAGGCCTACTTTGTCTGTTGCACCGTGACTTTCTCTTGCGAATACAAATGGCGGCAGTTAATGCGTGGGCACTTGTCAAGAGGCAAAGTAATGGCAGATCATTGAGGCCAAACATATTTTCATAAATAAGCTTGTACCGATATGAAGTCAAAAACTTTAACAATACAATAGTATTCCAAAACAAAAGTGTGTAGGAAAAAAAGAATGTCCATTTTCAAATTCCAGGGAGAGGATGATTGCATTGATCATCCCTCCCTTCCCAAAAATTGTGGCGTATATACCCCCCTGTATCGACATCCCTGTGTGAAAGGTTTGACATATATGACAGTAGAATGTCTGATGCACGAACAGAACAAGTTTATCGAACCTCACACGTCTTGCAAAAACCACTCTATTAAAAATGTTTTATTGTTATTTTCAGCTTAATGCCTCTCTGGTGTCAATCCCCTGGCCTATAGGAGATGGGTTATCCTTAGAACCGATCGGGTTTATGTTTCTGGCATTTTTCATCGTCGTGATGCTCATTCAAACAGCCGGAATGATCATTCACAGATTCGGGACTCTGCAACATGTTGTCGCAACAACCAAGTGAGTTAATTTCATAGCAATTGATTACTTGGCTGTTTTGATATATCCGGAGATCAAGTTTCTTTCCAGTAAAAGCACAAGCTTCAGCCCGCAAATCTTCAGAAATCGCACAACATACACTTACAACAGGTATTACCAAGGTACAGCAATCAGACTGACCTGAGAAAATTCTATGTATCATTAAGATGGCTTCTGATTGGATGCAGGTCAATCTGGGTCAATTAGAATCAATCATGAACCAATCACAATCTTACATCTGTAGAGAACCGGGTCAGGTCAGGTAATTCTGGGCATCTGAATTTCTGAATTGCACTAAGTTTACCTATTCCAGTGGTAATACTCATTAACAAATGTTTGCGGTCCGAGGGAATTAAGTTCAAGCTCATCAATAAGAGATGATACATATATGGCCAGTAAGTTTCAGCAACATTCATTTAAAAAAAGGGGGAGAGGGTGGACCAGAAAATGTTTGAAAAAGCAAGGGAGGGGGGTTCTCCAAAAGAGAAAAAGAGAGGGAGGGGGTTGGTTGACCAGTATTTTCTTGATATCTTAAAGTAGGAAAAGCAGGGGTGGGGGGGGGGGGGGGGTCTGTCACAAAAAACTGAATGGGAGGGGGGTGGGGGTCTGAAATTTTCTTGTCTATCCCGCCCCTCTTTTTTAAATGGGACAGCCCTTGTGTATTTCACATCGTCTCAATTTCCTTCAGCATGAATTGTTGTAAGAAGAAACGTTCTGAACAAGATGTGCGAGAAATCATCGAAGCGGCTCACGATATGGCAAAGCCGACACAGGAGGAGCCTGAACAAACCACTCCGAAGTATGTCCTAAAAATGTCTGAAAAGTTGATTAAATGTTTGATTGTACTTTCATATACTGCTGCTCTGAGGGGACCTACACTATCCTCAGTCGTTAAGTGAAATTTGTTACCTCATGCTCTCATTATTGCAAGATAACGCTGGTATATTTTACAATACAGAGACTGTTTTTAGCTTTTAAATTGCTAGTACCTCTAACTGAACATTATTATGGTGATAAAGATTTTTATTCCAGTCTTTCGATTAGTCGACTTCTATAATCCAGTAAAATGGCGATGAAGATTTTTTTTCCAGTCTTTCGATTAGTCGACTTCTATAATCCAGTAAAATGTTTTTCGTGGTTTCTTGCAGAGATGCAGTTGCTAAACTACGAGACAGAAAATCAAGGGTAATTGTAAGTGTCATAAATCTGAAATTTTACAAAATGAAAAACAAACTTGTTTAATTATTCAGTTAATATATAATATAATATATTACATGCAGTCCATACCAATAACTGTCGTATATTTTTACAGGTTGGAGCTACTTTGTCGCAAGCATTCGCCGCGAGATCAGATGCTTTGAACAGAGGAGAGAAATTGGATAATGTGATGGGCAAAACTTTAAGAAACAAACCCAGGTAAAAACTGGTGGAAGAAAGCGTATACTATAGTTTATACCGACTTCTGATATTACATTGAAGTTACGATCCGGGTCATCTTGATTCACCAGGTCACCAAATGCACCACTCTTAAAGACACTTAAAGTTTGACCTGTCGCTTGATGTCACCCCAGAGGGCAGTTGTAAGCGATCGCAGTGCCCCTGGCGGCTGAGGTGAGGGGGATGCAGGCCTACTTTGTCTGTTGCACCGTGACTTTCCCTTGAGCATACAAGTGGCGGCAGTTGATGCGTGGACACTTGTCAAGAGGCAAAGTAATGGCCGATCATTGATGCCAAGACTTAATAAACTATCACAAACACTTTTAATGCCTGTCGAAATGTTAAAACATTGTCAATGATGTGAACAGTTAGTTTAATAACAAATTACGAGGTTGCAAGGTGTGTGATTGGGTTCTTGGGGGTGATAAACTTCGATGACCCGCCAAATTTTGATGACCCCCGAGTGTACGTGTCTGTGATGTATGTTGTTGATAATTTTTGTTACGATGAAAACTTTTTCATGTTAATTCTAAACTGATCGGTATCTTTACTTTAATCCAGGAAAAGGAAAACAATAAATTCGCTATTTGTTCCACCAGAATTTCTGCACCATCTCTCAAGAATCGAAGATGAATCGTTGGGCACCTCTTCAACTACAACACTGTGAGAAAAATATATATACTTTCTTGATCTCAAGCTATGTTTAGAGTTTACATATTTAGAGCTGTTCCATTCGAAAGTGTGAGGTGGGTTTGGACATGATGATTTTTGAAAATGTGGGTGGGGGGGGGGGGGGGGAGTGGGGGAGGGTTCTCCAAAAGAGAAAAGGGGGGGGAAGGTGGTTTTCTGTTTTGATTTACAAAAAAAGTTGGGAGGGGGGGGGGGGAAGTCTGAAATTCCCCCCCTCCCCGATCCCACAGGCCTCACTGGAATCTAACTGATTGGACGTAAAATATTTTTGATTCGAATCCATTCTACAGTGCCCATCAGCGAGACATTTTGACTGTTTAATTCTAAAAATTGTGTTTATAACTGCAATTATTTCTTTCTGTTTTGTCCAGGGAATTACCCATGAAAGAAATGCAAAATGATCAACCAAACAGAAACGGTCACTGCATTCAAATACAAGTTGGGGGAGTTGACATGACTAATGAACTCGCTGAGAAAACTCGTGACAGCAGACTACAAAGAACTCCTATCAGTTCAAGGTCATTATCAAGGTCAAACTGGGGTCAAAAGTTCATTGATAAAAATATCTCTGACACCCCAGAAATAAGTGATTACAGTAATGGTGTCTTGCCATACGGTGAAATCAGAAACCATCGAATACACGTGACGAAGAGTTGGGACGATTTGAACATGGTTCATAAAAATTCACCAAACAATAATGACAATGAGACTTATGACGCGCCACTGACACCTGTTGGTGAATCGCCAAACCAATTTCTACAAGTCGAACCAATCGAAAATGCACTCAGAAAAAGCTCGTCAGATTCATATTTGCCTCGTAAAGGTGATGTAGACCCAGTTCGGGTGCATACGTCTTATTTGCCAAATTTGGAGCACCCTATTAGAAAAAGTCGGAGTGGACATTTATTGCGTGACAATTACATCAATGATAATGATGAAAATATTAGAAGTACTCAAAGGAACTTTCATAATTTTTAAATTGTATTGGAATATACAGGCGAAAACTCATTATTTTTAGTGTATTAAAAAGTTTATGTGTAAACTGATCATTTTTAAAGTGTATTAAAATGTATTTAGGCAAACTCATATACTGTATTAAAATGAATAGGTGTAAGTGGAAGGCTGTTTCATTTAAAAATGTGAGGTGGGGGTGGAACTGAAGATTTCCCTCCCCCTCCCCCTCGCCCGCTTTTTTAAAATCATCTGCCCCCAAACTTTTAATAACCCGCATATATATGTTGATATATATATATAAAATCTAAAAAAAATTGCATTTATTTAAGCTTGCAATTTGTGATATTTGAACTGTGTTGCTGTTATCTGTGATATTAATTGTATTCTAAATTATGCCTATAAATGAATAATATTATTCATCTGCTTTGATATGAAATAAATTTGGCCATGAAAAAAGGTAATTGTGGTTCTTTCAGCTATTACAGCTGTCGCTGTATAGAGTTGGAACCACTGATCACAGACAGAACAAGATGTAATGTTCACTGATTTATTGTGTCTTTCTCTCATGGTAAACCATTCTTAACTGTGTAAATGGTATAAATGGTATAAACGGTAAAAACGGTATAAACGGTATAAGAACCGTACGAACTGTATAAACCGTATAAAACGTATAAACCGTGACACTGCAATATAAGCAAAATGCTGTTGTACAACATGTCATTTAAACTAAGCTATTATATTATAGATTATAAAATATTATATTAAGTTGAACATTATGAAACGTACCTTATTTGCTTGCTCT
Source organism: Alitta virens (assembly GCA_932294295.1). Lineage (NCBI taxonomy): Eukaryota > Metazoa > Annelida > Polychaeta > Phyllodocida > Nereididae > Alitta > Alitta virens. Next base: position 28,572,118 of record OW028585.1, on the reverse strand, counting down.
GCTATCAAATAGATGTTCTCAATACACATGACCATTTGTGGAAGTGAGGAAATGCATGGCATCAATGAGCCATGTAACAGAATGCTGTGTCACTTTTTAAAATTCTGTTTCAAGCTTCCTTATAATTTAATATACAGTTAGTTTCATTAAAAATGACCCGTCAAATTGAGCCTAGCCAAGGCTGTCATTGCTAGCTACTCAAAACCGGATCTAAAAGTACATATTTATGACATATTACATTAATTTCTTACATTTGCCAATGTTTACTCTTTTCTGGTAGGGAATGTAAGCCGACTATTAGCTATAGAAGTTGACAGAAGCAGTTGGCTTTAGCGTGTTTAGACCTCAGTCAGATATTGGTCGCTACAGCCGTCTAGAGTCAACCATTTTTTTATATATGACACTAACTGTAGTATTGCGATCCAGTGCACCTACATGGTCAATTGTGCTACGTGCGTTTTCCATGAGAAGGATAAACGCATGGAAAAAGCATGGTTTTTTCCTTATTATAATTAGCTAAAAAACCATGCGTTTTCCATGCGTTTATCCTTCTCATGGAAAACGCATGTGGCACATTTGGCCATGTACTAGAACTTGGGTAGACGGCATTAATTACTTATTCGCTCAAAAGGTAGAGGCACTGGCTACCAGTGATGGAAGTGAGAAATGTCGGTCGGGGGAATTCATACCCCAGCGGCCTGACCACACAGGATCGGATTGGGGCGACAAGGTGAATTACAATAATTGGTAAAAAAAAATATATATATTTATTGAAATATTCAATAAAATATTAGATATTTTTAAAATAGTATATATATGTATGATAAGCCTCACCAGCTGCACCTATGGAAGTTTGTAAGCTTACCCTTAAAATCAAAATATTGAGTAAAAATCCCATTTAAAGTGGTTAACTACACTAGCAACAATGCAAAATTATATATATATATAAGGATTGTTTGTCACCTGTCCTATTAATAGGATGTATCAATTGAAATGACCTAAGCTATATATACCAGTAAAGATACTGTATAATATTGCTTGTTTAACACATGTCCAATGAATATAATTTACATGTATTAGGTATTTGAATTCCTAATTGAGTTAGGATTATGTGATTAATTAAAAACTATTGTATAGCTTTTGTTTCTTTTAAATTCATAAATTTGTTAAGATTGAAGCACTTGCATGCGTTTGTACACGTGGGAAAAATGAAGCCACATAGCAGCGCTTAGGCAATACATATATATATAGTTTTATTGACAGCATTAATATCACAAATTGATACATAAGTCAAATCAAAAATAGAAAAATAATCAGATCTAACACTACAACTACTAGACAAGCTATATCTACAGACTACAGCCTGTATATACATATATATGATGTACAAGACAAAGTAATATTTCAAGATAGAGTAAACACCATTCATTGTCCTAGTCCCAGTTCTTACAAATTTAGAGATCAATGCTGTCAGAGAGACCTGCTCTTTCAATACAGATACATTATATATATAGAGATATACAAACAGACATATATAGATACATGATTTAAGATGCTAATGCATACATAGCTTAGTATAGCACTGGGTTAATACTATTTTAAATCATAAAAGTTTAGATTCCCCAGAGCGTATATACACAGTTTTCATACTGCAGCCATGTTGGCATTTTTGCCTCATTGACCTCTCAGATATAGTATTGCGATGTCATCAGTAGACAATGGCCATGGTGAGACCACAGAGTGCAAGAACAATGGAGAAGTTTCCAAGAACAATGGAGAAGTTATGATTTCATAATATATGGCGTAATCAAAATGAGGTCAATGAGCATGATGAGACAAAAATGCCAACATGGCTGCCGGGCGAAAATAGTGTATTTTGTCTAGTTATTGAGAAACATAATTCCTTATTTTTTCATGTGGTCTTATTTGTGTAAAGATGTCAATAAAATATATTTTTATCTTACTTGAGTTTATGAGATTTAATTAAAATTGATTATGATATCGGAAACCGAACTGTTGTACATGGTCTAAATAGTGAGGTGGTCTTGTATTAAGGTATTCTTGTATATATATATATATATATATAGAGCGATTTTTAATGACAGCAAAATATCAAATTAATACATGTGTCAGCATGACAAAATAATAAATGGCAAAAATAAAAAGATAATAGAAATACATGGATCAACAGTTAAAATAATTAAATAAGTAGAGCTATATTATGACTAATACCAATCAACATAACATAGTCTGTCTAAGAAAATAATACTGTTTAAAAAGCACCAACAAATAATTTTAGCACAACAATTCATGTTTAATAACAATACTAAACACTAAGCATAATATATATATATATGATGTACTCTTGACTGTTATCAACATGGTAAACAATATAAAGTGATATACAATATGAGATGGGAATATTGACATGCAATATCAAGTGACATACAATAAAAAATGACATACAATAGTAGATATTTACAAATATACAAATGTAAAAAGTCATTCACACATATGGAAGCAGTTTCGTCAATGTGCCGCCAGCCACTCTGTTCCAGGAGACTACCATTATATAAAACTTTTATATTCTACTGTCTAATTTTAATGCTACCTGTAGGAATTTACCAAGAGCAAAGTTAAGGTTAGTGTTCTTAGTTTTTGATATTTGTAGGAATTGTTCAATTGGATCGAAAATAGTAAAGCCCTCGACGCATTTACAAGCAATGTGGAATAAGTTTAAGCGGATATCATTCAATTTTTACACCTCATTAAACAATGAAATTCATCTTCTACTTGGTTCAGATTGCATTTTTTTACAAATTCTTTCATCTGCAGGAACATAAGGACATTTGTGTCTGCCTAATTCAATATTAAGGTTGTGTGAGCTTAGTCTAAAATGTGCTATATTACAATAGACAGATTTGGGTAGGGTATAATTCAGATAGGGCTCTATTCGAATATCACTCTTGAAGGTTTTGTATGTTATGAGTTTTGGGTTTAGCGTACCATCATTTACCTCAGTGAGCATCTTAGTATGAGCCTTTTCAAACAAGGATAAACTGTGCTTGTTAAAGCTGGAATTGTCAGAATCTGCATCTAGAGTTTCTGTGACTTTATCAAGTCTTGTAAGCCAGCAAGGAACACCTCTTTGATGTAACTTAGTCTGAATGTCATAACAGCTACGTAAGAGCAAGGGGCATATATTTGACCTTAGCCTGCCTAGAAATTTGATTGCTGAAGCATGTTGCCTGACTATCAGTGGAAATCTATCCGTATCAGCCAGAATGGCAAGTGTTGAAGTTTGACACCTAACACTAAGCAGGTTTTTAAGGAATCAAACTTGTATATTCTCGAGAGCTTCTCTCGGAACCATATTTCACTATTGTATTCAAGTATTGGTAATATATATGTGTCAAACATTTTGATACTAAACTTTGCTGGTAGATAGCCAACTGTAGACTTTGTCTTTTCTTTAAGAGCATACATCGCCTTTTGTGCTTGGGTTGTCAAATGCTCATACATTACTTTGTGTATGTTGCTAGAATTACTAATTACATGACTCAAATATTTGTATTAATTAACTATTCTAATTTCTCATTTTCAATAATGAAATCATGATTATCTTGGGCTGTGCATTTGCCAGATTTACGGAAGATCATAACTTTGTTATGTTAATTATTAGATGCCACTTTCTACAATAAGCTTCAAGATCTTTTAATAGAGTCTGCATTCCATCAGCACTTTCTGAAATTAGGACAAGGTCATCAGCATATAGTAGGTGAGTGTATGTTGTCCCATATATTGTTACTCCACAGGTCTGGTCTAGGTATTCGCACATGTCTGATAAATACAGATTAAATAGCTTGGGACTGACTTTGCCACCTTAGAGAACTCCATGGGTACTATCAATATTTGTCCCTAATTCACCATGCCATCTAACTTTAGCACTAGACATGTCAAACATACATTGTATTATTTTTACAAGCTTTCTGCCATAGCCTTTTTTTATCATTTTATAATACAGGAATGATCGGTTGACAAAGTCAAAAGCTTTCGAAAAGTCTATAAAAGTAGGTTTTACGAATTGATTTATGGTAAGATATGATTGTGTCTAATATGAATACATTATCACTAGTGATTGGATTTCCACTGTCTGTAGCTTCACTTTGGAAGACTAATCTCTTATTTAAAATGGCAAATACTTTACCCATACATGTCATTAGAGTCAGTTTGCGATAGTTATCAGGTTCACTATAACTACCTTTTTTATGCAGGGGAATTATTCCCTCAGACCATTTGTTTGGGTAAACTCCCTTTTCCCAAATGTAGTTGAACAATACTGTAAGAGGCTGAAGTAAGAAGTCAGACCAATATTTGTAAAAATCATAACTAATTCCATCTATTCCAGGGGCCTTGCCCAGATAAAGGCTTTTCAGTTCAGTCTGTACCTCACTCATTGTTATAGGGTGATTAGTCATGTAGGTACTAGGATTAGTGGGACTGTTGTTAAAGTTTACCATGAACTCTTCTACATATTTGAGGAATTGCATATCAAATGTAGAATACTCACTAGGTGGGGCTTGCACACTTGCAAAGTATTTTTCAAAACAGTCAAGAGATATATCACTGGCAATTGAGAAACTATTATTTTTATGTAATCTATCCCAGTATTTCCAGTAGTCACATGGGTTATTCATATCCAATTCACAGAGCTCATTTCTAATTTTATTTTGAAAGGTTCTTTTCTTTCTTTGAGTTGTGGCTTTATATGAATTTTTAAGTGAATAATATTGCAGGAGGTTATCTCACACATTTAGGTCATGAGTTTTAGCATAGTTATTTGTTAAGTGCTTTAGCTTTTTTCATTCGTCATCATACCATACATTTTTAGGAAACCTATCAGTTGCAGCCTTTTGATATTTTTTGGAGCAATTTTCAGTGATGGCTGTTTCTAGGAGAGCATATACATTTGCGACTGCATCGTTAACTCCATTGTCAGTAATTATGCTTTCTACAAACTTTTCATTCATCGCGGAGCAGTGCTCCCCATTTATGGAGGATACAAGACCAACCACAGCATCAGCATTAAAGAGATATCTATAAAACTTACTAGAGCTATGACATGCTGGCTTGGATGGGTTAAGCATGTTAGTTGAGACATCCCTAGCATTCAATTGTATCGAAAATGATAAAGGTTGATGATCAGAATTTGTATTAAGTGGCTCTAGGTTAAAAGTTAGCAAAGTGTCATAAAGCTTGGAGTCACATATTAGGTAGTCAACAAGGCTTTTACCACAAGGAGTGTAACAAGTAAAACCTCCTGTGCTCTTATTTTCCATGAAATATCCATTCATTATCCGCATACCACTAGATTTACAGAGCTCAATTAGTTCCTTACCATATCGGTTGCATTTACTATCATCAGAATAACGGTTATGCCTGGGAAAGTTATATAGTGATGTGGTTTTAATAATGAAGTGGTCTATATGGTGAGGTGGTCTTAATTGTGAGTTGGTCTTGTTTGTATAGTAGTGAAGTGGTCTAAATTGTGAGATGATCTTATATCGAGATGGTCTTAATTGCGAAGTGGTCTTATATGGAGGTGATCTTATGGTAGTGGTTTTGATAATGAAGTGGTCCCAATAGGGATGTGTCTCACTGGTGAAGTGGTCTAATAGTGAGGTGGCGTTAATTGTGATTTGGTCTCATATTGAAGGGTTCTTATAGTAGTGATGTTATTTAATTATAACAGTGTTAAATGTTGCCTTTTGTTTTCAATTACATTACTGTTACTAAGATGTTTATTGTTTGCCCTAGTTGACCAAATTCATCATTTGATACATGATAATGGAATACAAGTCCTTGGAGTGGGTGAGACATGGCTTAATGATACCATTAAAGACAGTGGAATTGCCTTAAGCTGGCTTTCCATATAAACGTTTTGCGGTCCGTCTGTCCGTCATCCGTTGTCCGTTTTTTAACCATCCGTTGTCCGTCATCCGTTGTCCGTATTATACCTTTCCATATGTACGTGCGTTTAGTAGTGTAGGCCACTCTAGACCTTTCAAAATAAGCTAATTTATTGGAATTAACTGTCTCTAAAAAGTCTCCTAGTGTCTAACTGAATTGTAATTGACATGTCAATATATTTTGTTCAAAGTTGCCAGTTAATTGCAATTATTGCCTGGATGATAAGGGTTCATATAAGGGCAAGTTACTGCCTTAAAAACTTCCTGCGCCAATCAGCATTAGTTCTCAGCCCTTGGAATTGTAATATAGTACTATGCAATTAGCCTTGTTCGTGTATGTAAAAATAAAAATATTAAATAAATAATTAATTGCGAGATTCTACTATTATTTAGGTACTTACCTGTTCGGCTAAATATTTGCATAGATAGCTAGATAGCTAGATAGCTAGCTAGATATATAGCTAGATAGATAGATAGATAGCTAGATAGCTAGATAGATTGCTAGATAGCTAGATATATAGATATATAGATAAATATGTAGATAGATAGATATGTAGATAGATAGATATATAGATAGACAGCTAGATAAGTAGGTAGATAGCTAGATAGATAGATAGGTAGATATATCGATGGATAGATAGATAGGTACATAGGTTGGTAGATAGATAGGTAACTGGATAGGTAGATAGATAGGTAGATAGGTAGATAGGTAGGTAGGTAGGTAGATATCTAGATAAGTAAATATATCGATGGATAGATAGATAGATAGATAGATAGATAGATGGATAGCTAGATAGATAGCTAGCTAGCTAGATAGATAGATAGCTGGATAGATAGATAGGTAGGTAGAAAGATAGGTAGATAGGCCTAATTTAAATGCAAATCATGACCGAAAAGTTTAAATGAAAATTAAGTACGTAATCTCACTTTTTTTCTTATTGAAAACTATTGGAAAAATAAAGAAAAATATTTCACAAGATTTATTTTCTTGAATATCAGTACTTTATCACTAAACTGCAGTCAAGTGTGTATTACACTACATATATTCAAATGAAAACATATTTTATTTAGGCCTATTCGTTTATTAATTTACCCATTTATTTATTGTAAACATGTCTTTTTGTGCCCTTGAAATTCTTCAACAATTCATTGCAATTAATTCATAAAAGGTGAGGGTTAATTAATGACAGAGCTAACCACTTGACTACGATTGCAATTTTTTTGAGAATCTCGTCAATGAAAGAGGGATATATTGCACTTGTTAAATGCAATTTATTTTGGTAATTTGCCCTTGCCAGGCCATCCGTTATCCGCAAAAATCGCCCCCCTATCCGTATCGCCAAAATACGGACTGCGGATGACGGACAACGGAGGCAAAAACGTATTTATGGAAAGTCATTAATTAAAATCAAAGGGATGCGTATCCTGTCCGTATACGGACATGTGGATGACGGATATACGGACAGAAAAAACGGACATATGGAAAGCCAGCTTTAGAAGGTTATTCTCTGATACGTAAAGACCGGAACAGACATGGAGGTGGTGTGATGTTTTATATAAGTGACAGATTGTCTTATAACCAAGTGAATATTGCTGCTGATGATGTCGAGTGTGTATGGCTTAACCTTGAAATAAACAAAAGGAAATATATTGTTGGAAATATCTATAGACCACCCAGCAGTGATACTGCTTATCTTTATCAAATGCTGGACCTAATTGAACAGGTTGTGAGTTTATCTGAAAATTTAGTTCTTCTGGGGGATTTAAACTATGACTATAAGTTGGATACTACACTGGCCACTAATCCAGTCTATTGCATAGAAACTTTGTTTGACATGAAGCAACTGGTAAAACACCTACACGAATAACGATTACCTCTTCAACACTATTTGATGTAATATTGTCCAGTGTGCCAAATGATCATGGTGCCACAAAGGTATTACCTGTCTCCATGAGTGATCATTTCCCGGTAATAACAATCTTAAGATCACCTAATAAGTTGAAAGCTGCTCACAATACAGTTCGCTTCAGGGACTATAACACTTCGAGGTCAATGACTTCTTAAATGACCTTATGACCAAACTACAACAAGACTCTGTTTGTGACTCAACAAGCAATCAAGCAACACATGATCCTGAGCAACTGTGGCAACAATTCAAGACAACATTCCTGGAAGTATCTGAGAAACATTCACCAATGAAGTCAATGTGACTGAAGAATCAATACTGCCCATGGATGAATAAAGACATTATTAATTTGATGTATAAAAGAGTCTATTTGCATAAAAAGGCTGTTCGTTCTAAATGTTTAAATACTTGGAATGCATATAAGAGTCTAAGAAATGAGGTCACTTTAAAGATAAAGTCTGAAAAATGCATATAATTGAGACTGAATTATGTAATAAAAAAGATTAACAATCTAACTGGTAAAAATATACATGAAACAGCTCCTAAAGATATAAGTTCTCTAGGTTTTAATGATTACTTTGCTAATATTGGTCATACTGTTGTGAATGAAAATATGAATTGTTATAGAAATCAACCACTGAAGTGGAAAAATCCTCCATGTGTCCATAGATTCACATTTAGCCAATGTAATACTTCTGGTGTTATTAAAATTATCAAGTCTTTTGGTTTAGATTCCTCAAATGATGTATTGGGTTTTGATAATAAGCTATTGCACATTTCTCGTAATATAATTGCACCTGTCATTGTCAAGATTATAAATGCATCCCTGTTAAGTTCAAAATTACCATGTGACTGGAAATGTTATAGAGTGACACCTGTCTTCAAGGGCAAAGGCTCAAAAGATGATAAAAATAACTACAGACCCATAAGTGTCATTGGCCACATAGCTAAAGTGGTTGAAAAAGTTGTACGAAGACAATTGCTGCTATATTTGTTATCTCATAATCTCATTGTCATTGATAAGTCTGCTTACAGACCAATGCATAACACTCAGACTGCAATGCACAGGGTAGTAGATTCGTGGATTGATAATATGTGTGATGGTTTAGTAACAGGCATTTGTCTTTTGGATAATCAATTACTTAAGGAAAAGTTTGGTTATTATGGTATCTCTGATATTGAGTATGAGTGGTTTTCAGACTATCTGGATGACAGATCTCAAGTTGTTTTTCATAATCAAGATCTGTCACAAAAGAATAATGTTACTATTGGTGTCCCCCAGGGATCAGTGCTCGGGCCAATATTGTTTATGTTATTTGTTAATGATATCAGTCAAAATTCAAATGTGGGAGTATGCAATCTATATGCTGATGACACAATCGTTTATTGTCATGGTAACTCTGTGAAGGAAGTTGAAGGAAAGTTACAATTGTGTGTAACTCAGTTGAATGATTGGTACAAAAACAACAAACTGCGTGTTAATATCTCCATAAGTGAAGTCATGCTATTATCATCTAAGAAGAAAAATGTTTCGGATTGTTTAGACATCACTATTGATGGGAATAATTTAAACTATGTTGAATGTGCTATATCTTGGCATGAAGATTGATAATCATTTATTATGGGATGAGTATGTTAACAAACTTTGTGGTAATATTGCAGCCAAATTGCATAGATTACGCAGACTGAAAGGTATTGTGTCATCTCAAGTGATGTGTAAAATATATTCAACATCAGTTCAGCCATGTATTGATTATGCAATAAGTGTTTGGGGTCAAACAAGTAATTATAATATTAGTAAGATACAGAGGTTACAGGATTATGCTGCAAGGTTGGTTACTAATAACTTTGATTATGTAAACTTGGAATGGATGAATGTAAAACAAAGATGTCAGTATTTCACTACCACTCTAATGTTTAAGTGCATACATGGGCTGGCCCCTACCTATTTAGTTGACAATATTGTAATGAACTGTGATGTCAATGGTATCAATACCAGAAGCCACCCCATGAATGTCTATGTGCCACATGTATCTAGTCGGTTTGCTGAGAGGTCTTTTGGTTATGTTGGTGCTATCTTATGGAATTTGTTGCCATCAAGTTTAAAAAATGTAAACAACCTGATTGGTTTTAAATATGCCTTGAAACGCCACATTTTAGTTTAATTATTTTATGAATCTTACTTTTATATATTTCTGTTTTTATACGCCTTTTGTTTTAAATGTTTTTTTATACTATATTGTACTATATAACATATTGTTTTTATGGGCCATCTGCAAAACAGCTGTGCTGATGATGCAACCCATGTAAAATATATTGGAATAAATAAATAAATCAGCTGATCACTGATATTTTCACCAGCAAATACTGCCTTCTGATTGGCTGAGGAGGGTCTCAAATGGTATTACGATGAATATGGGTATTATCAAAGCCAAATCCAGGCCTGTGATTGGCTGGAAGAGGTATGGGTAGTATGATGTCAATAATACTATTCAAGACCTTCCTCAGCCAATCAGAAGGCAATATTGACTGGTGACGACACTTTTATCAGCTCAAACAGGCTAATAATATTTTCCGATTCAGTGATCCAGTAGGGGATGAATTCCTTCAAAATGGCATGAACATGCGCATAGGCCAGTCTTCTCTGCACATGCATGTACAGACGCACATGCACATAAAGATGTCTGAAGATGTCTGAAAAACGTAAAGATGCTGATACCAGAAGTGCTATGGATATGATTGGTGTCAGTGATGGTCAGATGCTATGTCCTGCAGCACTTGAACCAACATCTGGTCACCCAGGAACTACGTATTGTCCATCTGGGCGAGTGAAAACTGCCATTACTGCATTTCTATGTGATATGCAACACATCAATGGTTCAAATTCAGCAGTAGAGGTAATAGTGAAGACTGAAGCTTGGGAAAAAATGCAGTATAGCGGACCCAAATTTCAGACCATATTTAGCGAGTCCCATTGCCAGGCCAATATATATATATATTTATTTATTTGATTCATACATATTAATCAAGATTATCAAAGAAGTTTAAAGTATTATAGAGAGTGTCCAAATGCTAAATTGAATTTATTACAAATAAATGTCAAAAAGTGATAGTCTATGAAATGCACAGGAAAGTTATGAAGTCCTTCTTTTCTTCATCATGCCATTGTGTGATGTTGCTCCTTCTTAATTCCTGAATAGTTCTCACAGCTATCATGTCACAGGGAGTGCATGAATAAATAACAAGTTCCCTCGCATTCCTGTTTGTCAATATTTCTTCTGTGTTTTTTTGTGTCATTTTACTTATTCGCTTCATGTTCTTGCCAATGATAGCCTGGCAGTTGTGTATTCCATACCTTGCCAGATATCTCACAAATGAATCAGTAGAGTTTAGCATGGAATTTGTAATCTTTGCAAACCTTGCATAAACCTGTGAGATGGAGTGTGCCATGTTGGCCAAATGGGGAAGATATCATACATGGGTTCTGAATGGTACATCCAGGAGCCTCCGGAGAAACCTGTTCCACATGGTGTGGAATTCTTGTACGTTTTTATCGGAATAGTTCCAAGCTTGGCTTCCATAGAAGTGGCAGCATTGTGATGCAAATAATTTCAGGATAACTTTATCAGGTGCGTCACCAACATTTGCAAGAGGAGTATTCACCTGTCCTGTTAGATCTCCCTTTTTTTGTGATATTTCAGATTTTTCTGAGAGATCATGCTGCAAGATATTACCCAGGTGTTTTACTTGAGACACCCAGGGTATAGTTGCATTTATCAGAATAATCCTGTTTGGAATATGGTCTACTTACTTTTTAGAGAAGAATATGCATGCACTTTTTTTGGGTTATATTCCATCCCATATTCCAGAGCATAGTCTTGGCACTCGTTTATCATTTCCTGTAATCCATGTAAGCTGGGGCTTAGTAATGCGAGGTCGTCTGCATAGCATATAGAGCCTGCGTATTGGTGTCCTATCCAACAACCATAGCCTTTATTCTGTAGGCAAAAGAGCAACTCATCCATATACATGGTATACAAAATTGGTGATGCAATTGCACCTTGTCTTATGCCATTTTTTGAGGAAAATGGTTGGGATAAAGCATCATTCCAAATGGTCCGAGAGGTCTGACGGGTGTACAAATTCTTCAATGCACGCAAGTCTATCGCGCTAAAATTCCTCTGAAGAAACAGGGAAAACAGTTTATCGTACTTTACTCGGTCGAATGCTTTCGTAGCATCCAGGAAACCCCCAACTACTGTTGATCCATTGATGAAGTAGTATTGTACAATCTCCTTTACTACCAGGGAACACATAGTTGTCCCCATTTTGCTTTTGAATGCAAATTGTCTTACGCTCCAGCATAATCAAATCTAAAAGTTTGTCAAAAGAAGAGAGTGCAATATCAATTTCCCCTGTAGTTTGCATCTGAGCAAAGGTTGGCGCAAAAGTCTTTTGGAATGGAACTGAGAGTACTAGAAATCACATTCCTTGGCTGATAACCATGTATAAGAATGGCTGTTGCTAGCTGAGCAAAGTGAGGATTAAAAAAGTCAGTTGCATGTATGATATGGTTGGACATCAGTCCAGCATCGCCTTCTGATTTCCCTTCTTTTAATTTAAGGACAGCTTTGTAGACCATTTCTTGGCTAATAACTGCATCATCTGCAGTCCACCTCGCAGTTTCTGTATAATTGTGTCATCAATCTCTGATAGAGTACAACAGTCAGAGGGAACACTATTGAAAAGTGTTTCATACTTGTTTGCAAAAATTGCTGCTATTCTATGCGGTTCTGTTTCATAGTTGATACTTATGGTTGTACATGGTTGAGATTTGTTGACTCTTTTAACTTCCCGAAAGAAGCCTCTAGACTGGTTTTCCTTAATCGCTGACGCAATTTTTTCGTACACTGTGGTATTTTCTTTCTTCTTGCAACGCCTGACAGCATAATTATACTGTCTCTTACTTTCTATCATATTTCTATGTAATGTTCCTTGTGTTGGTCTGCCTGCTTGCTTCCATAGGTCAAACCAGAAAAGAGATTCCTGTCTATAAGGTTTAACCATCTCTGTCCATCCAGGCATAACTTTCTTGTGGCTTTTTTCTCAGCAGGAAAACATTGTCCAGCTTGCAGACAGATATTGACAAGACATTCACACCATTCATCGATCTTTGTATGATGATCCTCACTGGTGCACTGTAGGTCTCTGTATTTAGATACATCACATAATCCATTCTGGCCTAGTAAAGTGTTCATTGTCTGTTGGTAAAAGGCCAAGTGCTGGTCATTGACTTTGTGCCATAAGATCCTGTTGTTTTTCTGTGTTGTCTGCGGTTTCACAATAATACGTCCAGGGTGAGAATTAATAACTGTCACAATTGGTTTGTGACCTGCAGGATTTATTGCACTGTCATATACAAACACATTTTTCACTTATTGTATTAACCCATTGTCACAGCGAAAGTGATCGATCTGTGAGTAGGCATTATTCAGTTCATTGGAGAAGGTATAGTCTGACTTGGCTATTGCTAAATTCCAACAAGGTGTGCAATTATATCTCACCAACAGACTTATGAAGTAACAGTCATGGGCAATATTACGATCAAAATCCACATTAAGATCTCCAGCTATAATAATCTGATGATCTGCATGCTGGTTGAGTATTTGATCAATGGTATCACACTCATCAAGAAAATCCTCAGATATATGCGATTTATTCCTGGACCAGTTATCCATGGGTAAGTACCCATTCAGTATGAGTAATTTATATGTCTCACATTCCACACTCACGGCACATATCCGACGACTGTCAACCTTGATATGTTTCACAAATTGACTGATGGATTTATCGGATATAATATAGCAATTCCTCCATAAGGTCTGCCAAGTAAAAGTTCACCATCTCTCACACTAGACACTCCATAGGCAATAAAGTCTTGAGTCTATAGACTGCAATCTGTTCAGATTGCCCTGAACCAACCAAGTGTCTTGCAACATGACTATATCTGCTTTGGTTGTCTTTATGATCTCAGCTATGAACTGCAGTTTATTGCAACCTAATCCTGTGCTATTGTATGACAATAATGTTAAGTCTGCCATTATAAGCTAGTCGGACTGTCCCTCTTCTTTACTTTCCCTCTGGTAAACCACTGACGAAAATACATTCTGTCCGGCCAAAAGTCGTCTGAAAGAACTTTATCATAGTCTCTCATAGGAAATGTAATGAGGAATCGCTTGGTATCCCAGCCTTCCTCTGAAGCATCGGTCACATCACTTGGCTCTACTGTATTGTCTTTATTTGTAATATACTGCTGAATGTCGTCTAGAGTCTTTTCTGGATTCACGTTGGTTAGTTGAATGGTGAATTTTGTGGGTCCTGCAGTCAAACAGTCGTTATCCGAGGCTATGCCTTTTATTCTGTCACATCCTCGAAACTTCTTTCTGTTTTGTACTTGTCTGAAGCCATCTGGATTCATCACATTTTCTCCATCTGTTATATTTCTAGTGCTCCGTCCAGGATCGCTCGGTCTAGAAGGTCCATGCAGGTATCGTGCGGTTATTTTGGCCATGTTCCTCTGTATTTGAAGGGCTTAAAATTCTCAAACCGGGTCGTCTGAGATTAGCAGCAACTGATGAAAATGGCCTCGCTGGTTGTGGTCTCTCGTTCCGAGCTATTACACTTTTGATCCCTATCATAGCAGTACACAGTCTTATCTGTCTTTCTTGTCGGGAAAGAATTTCAAACACAGATAGCAAACTACCTCCCGCTTCCGGTGGTGCTGGTGGAAGCTTGCTGAGGTCTTCAGAAAAATCAATATTACAATACTTTCCATAGAAGGACATTAACTGAAAACTGCTTTAAGTTAAAAATGATAAATACATTAGATAAAACAGAACATATCATATCTTCTAAATTGCAAACGCATAGTCTTGTTGGATTTGCTCAATATGTCAAACTTTATATAATTAATGGATACCAAATTAACTGTAACATACAGAATTGTTTAACTTGCAATTATATTTAAACACTGTGAAAACACACACCTAATCAAGCGGCCACGAGCCAATTTGGGTGTCTACTAAATAAACCTTAAACCTTCAGAACAAAATCTGGGTCCATCTTCCAATTGTTGCTGGTCGCAAATCTTAAAGATGCAGGTAATGTCGTCAATGATAGCTTCTTTTGCTGTTCTGTTGACAGAATTTTGTCTTTCCTTGCTAGCATCTCCAACTGGAAGGCCAAAGCTGCTAAGGCTTTTTACTAGGTCTTTCTTTGCCTCTTCTACATCATTTTCACTGTAGTGGGCTGAGATGGCTACTTTAATTTGCAGTGTTGATGATCTGTGCTGATATGTTGACATAATAAGGGCTTGTCTCAGTTGTTTTGTGAACATATGTCACATGTTGTTGATTCTACATTGACTTCTTTGCTCTGAAAACAGTTCTTACAAACTGTGAAATCAGCTTCATTTTGTTCAATGACGTCAAATGCTTGAATTCAGTATGTGACGTCACAAACAAACGGTGGCTTCAAGGCAAGAACACAGCTTATTATTGTTTACATTTTGTTTTCTCGGGGGCTGCTGCCCCAAAACCCCTACTACTCTCTCTATATATAAATGTTATCTTATAGTGTACTAGCACGAAATTTGGTCCAAAATAGTGATTATTTTCATATTTAATGGATGCCAAATAGACGTCTATATAGTCATAAATTTGGGTCCGCTATACTGCACTAAACCCGAAGCTTGTGGTGCCAACTGAAGTCCTTGTAATATGTTGCATTCAATCATTCGTCCTTCTATGCACTGATGTAAGGCAGGTGCAGACCGTGTGATTGTTCACTCTGAAATCAATCAATAGGCCTAGGCCTTCGATAGATTCTAATAACTTACAGGAAAGGACAAAGAGATTCTGATTCTGATTCACACCGTACAACACATTTCATGGACCTGACTGACCTATTATTTTAATGGATTTTACATGAAGTCTCAACATTCATGTGATTTTATAAAAAGGTTCAAAATGCCGGACATACCACCAGATGTCGACACCTGTCAGACTGGAGGCCTAACCTGGTCAGCAGCCGACGAATTTGTTTCTGTGATTTATAGTCAGGATTGTCATGGGCTACGAACCTGGTGGCGCCGCCAATCTGTTCCAACATGCAGAGGATAGATCACGCCATCAAGGAGCAGGGTCAGTCTTTTATGTGTAGCTGAATAGTGCAGCTGATTCAGGGACAGTTATATTGTCTAGATGCCAGATAGACTCTATACAAGAAAAGCCCTCTTTATAGAGACCTGTCAGAATTGGTTAATGTAGTCTTGACATGCAAAATAAATATACTCAATTAGTAGTTCATATAATTTATGTCTTTGTCTGTATTGCCGAATATAAAATGTACAAGTTTTTCCATAGATCCTCGCTACTCTTGCCTAGCTACCCACAACTTGCACCATCTATAATAATATGATAATGCAATGTGCATGAGAGGCCGCAGGAGGTGATTTACTAACATAATACTTTGATGCCATTTTCATACATGTGGTTAATATCACATCCTTAATTGGGCCCCAATATGGCATAAAGTGTAACAAAATGCAGAAAAATAAAGTTGCTTATTTTCAGTTTTTTGTTCACGCTAACCTTACTTAATGGGAGCAGAAAAGTCTATAAGCAGCAATGCTTAAATTATAGCATTTTTCTTGAATATTGTTGGTTTAATAATGCATTTAAGTTACAACACAGTTTATCCCTGCATGGCAAACAGAGTTGTAAGCTACGGAGCTGAGATTTTACACTCTTTTCTATTGCTGATCAATGAAGCGGATGAGAAATGACAAATAAGGATAAAATCACCAAGTTCAACCATGCAGGGGCGGACTGGGACAACTCTGGGCCCTGTGGCACTCACAGGCATTTGGCCCATTAGCATCATAAGCTAATTTGAATGATAATGATGTTGATAACACCAATAATGAGTCAAGACTGGTCAATAATTTATTAATAAACCGTATCTTACTCCAAGCTATTGATAGTGCAAAATGAAACAATTAATAGCTGACCATATTAACCCGAAAACATTCTGGATAATTATGTTATTAACTATGTGAATCATCAGAGTCAGCGTGTCCACTCAAAACACCACATTAAAGTTATCAAAGTGACCAATATAGTCTCAAACATCACATTAAAATTACCACATGATATAGTCCAAATTTCTTACAGCTAATCGGAGGCACAAATGAAGCAATTATCAGCCATACATGTCTACCTGAAAAAATTCTGGTTATAGTTACAGTATACATTTATACAAATGTATATAAACTGTTAAAACTGAAACTGTTGTGGGGATTTGGAAGGTGCCACTGCATGATATATGTTTCAGCATCAAGTCATTTGAGTCCAGTTTCATAGTAGTCTAACCATTCACACTAATCATCTCAACAGCGATTAACATCAATGACTCCAAGTTCTGCTGTGATAGAGATGATCTAAGTCGAGTTTTTACAAGTTTAAGCTTCGAAAATGCCCTCTCACAAGTGACTTGTGTCACACTAAGTGTGACAAGATATTTGTACGCGAGGTAAATTTCAGAAGTTGAGGATAGCAGTCGGTACTGGTGGAGTAACCTGTAAACACATTGTAAAAGTCCATGTCATTGAAGACTCCAATACAATGACATTTCAGCCTAGACTTTCAACTGAGTCTCATCTCAGCATTGAGGGTAGTCAAGATCTCCCAGTTCCAAAGTGGGCAGAGTCCAAAGTGCAGTAAGCACAATATGTTCAGAGTCCAAAGTGTATAAGTAAATAACACAAGAGTGGATTTGCTTCCTCAGCTGGCAAAATGAAAACTGATCTTTTTAATGTGCACAAGGTATATGTATTAAAACACAATTCATGAAGTTTTCCCCCCAGCAGAGCTGAGAGGGAATTATCAACCAATCACAACACAGTAAACTCTACATTCCATGGGGTGATACCTCCCCCAAACAGGGCTGCTACCAGCATCTTTCTGCCAATTCTGGCAGGGATTAGTGAAACCAAGACAATGGAGCAAAAGTGGACCCCCTGCAGTGCTCTGCATTGTGCTGAGGCTATTTATAGCTCAAGTCACAATGGGCTATTGTACTGAGTGTCAACTTTGGCTTGGTTAGCAGTTTTGGAGGGAAAGTTTTGGAGGGAAAATTAGTAAGCTCCTCCCACAATTCAGGACTTAACAGTGAGGCATCCTAACAGGGCAATGCACTCACATAATACTGACAATAAATCAATATGAAGCAAAAGGAATGATACTTGTCATCAATTGACAATTGATTGCTAACACAGTCAATCAATTAATAACATAATCAAGGTGTCATCAATTGACAATTGATTGACAATACAGTCAATCAATTAATAATACAATCAATGTTAATAATATAATCAATGTTGATAATTAATTCAATGTTAATAATATAATCATGGTTGATAACTAATTCAATGTTAATGATATAATCATTGCTAATAATTAATTCAATGTTAATAATATAATCATGGTTGATAACTAATTCAATGTTAATGATATAATCATTGCTAACAGTATAATCAGTACTAATAATCAACATTCCTTGCAGCAGGCTAAACTAGCTAAGACTAAGCATAATTAACAAGCAATTGCTGGCACATGTGAGTGGAGCAGTGACCAGCTAAAATGTAGTGATGAGCACACACTACTACTGCATTTAGGTCACATGAGCAGAGGCCTGCATAGGGCAGGTGTAATGAAGAGCAAATGTCATACAACTCTAACTGACACATATCCTTTGCCTAGGGCAAGTGCAATGAGGAGCATACAATCATGCACCTGTCATGTTACTCTAACTGACATATGACATCTATCCTTTGCCTAGGGCAAGTGCAATGAGGAGCATACAATCAATGCACCTGTCATATTACTCTAACTACTCTAACTGATATATATAAGTAGTTGCCAGGGGCTGCACTTTACATCACTCCCCCCCTTATTCTAGCTCATTGATGGCAATCAGCAAGGAGCGTGCTTGGGGATGATCAAGAAGTGATCAGCCTGGCAATATAAACAATTCTGAAATGTTAGATGGTTCTAACATGCTAAGCAAATTTTAGTGACATCAATATGTGAAGCACAGTGAGTTAAAAATGGCTACAATAATGCTGCAAGGGTAAAACAATGGTGATAGCCTGAGGAAACAAGGGCATTTCTAACAAAATTTTTTTTTTTTTTTGCTTAAACTATAGTAATATTTAGAGTTCCTGGTTTGTGCACTCAACTGCATAGACTGCAATCTTGAGTGCACTGGTCAGAGTTCATTGGTGGCGTTTGCCCATCCAATGCGTGTGGTGAGGTGTGGTCCTTGCCCACTGTGGCAACAATCTTGTAGCCCGAGCTTGCACAACTTCCTGAGTGGTTTGTGGTATGTAGGGGTGAGGAGCATGTTGTCCTGCTCATGTCTAGTGGTTGGGTAGCATCAGCAAGTTGTGCTTGTGGCAGGGCGGTGTGTGACTTTCAATTCCCCAGGCCTAGAGAATTTAAAGTGGACTGCGACTTGCACCGCCAGTTGAACACAACGCCTAGTCAGAATACAACCTGTAGATGCATGTGATGGTCCATATCCTGGGCCAGTTCCAGATGCTGTGGGCTAAAGCCCCAGTTAGCGTTAAGTAGTCTAATAAGTCTCTGTGTGAGCAGTTCTGTTAATCTTTCACTTGGCATGTGCACTGCCAGTGTTCTTCCAGGTAACTTCCAGTGTATCTCCAGAGCGGAGTGACGGCGAGAATGGATGAACCACTCAGAAGTGCAAGCAGCCATGAATTCTTGTAGACTGTGAATTCCGCATAGTAAATTCCATCAGTCAGTAAATTCCAGTGGTCAGTGAATTCCAGTGGACAGTGAATTCCGTAGACAGTGAATTCCGCACAGTAAATTCCATCAGTCAGTAAATTCCAGTGGTCCACGTCAGAGGCGATGATGAGGT
The DNA here is from genome assembly GCA_932294295.1 of Alitta virens. Taxonomy (NCBI): domain Eukaryota; kingdom Metazoa; phylum Annelida; class Polychaeta; order Phyllodocida; family Nereididae; genus Alitta; species Alitta virens. Next base: position 28,552,239 of record OW028585.1, on the reverse strand, counting down.
GATCATCGCCCCAGCAATCCTGGGAGTTCCTGCAGGAGATTGATGCGGGCTCGCTTCTGCTGATCCAAGGTGGGGGGGTCGATATCCGGAGGCAGTGGGCGTTTCGCTGCTCTTTGGAAGTAAGGACGTCTCCTCTTGGCGTTCTCAGGCAGGTCCGCATCGTGCTGTCGCCTAGTTGCGGTCCTGTGCAGGCGCTTTGCGTCGTGGCGCCTCTGTGGAGCGGGGCGAGTTGTTGCTGCCGAGCGAGGGGGTGCTGGCTTGACGTCTCTAGTCGGCGAGGATGTCAGTTCTGGCTCTGCAGGCGACTCCTTGGTTTTCTTGCCGGAGACCGGCTGATCTAGGTCGTGTGTGCGGCGAGTGGCTGTCCTGTGTAGGCGCTTAAAGTCTTCCCTCCTGGGAGGTGCATGTCTGGTCACCGCAGCGGTCCTGGGGTCAGGAGGGTCACTAGGGGACTGGCGCTCATTCCTGGTAGCTGCACGCCGTTTTGGGTGGGCATTGCTCTCTCCAGTCGTTGGCCCAGAGCTGGACTCGCTTGACTGGCTAGGGTGCCTCCTCCTCTTGACGGCCGGTTTCACCTTCTGTTTTGGTTGTGGGGGAACAGCTTTGGTTTGCCTGGTGGCAGGCTGCCTGTCAGGTTGTCTTGTCACCCCAGTGACTCGGGTGCTTTGTCGTGGGTTCCTTCTCGGTCGTGGGTTGAGCTCATCCCACGCGATGTTGGGATCCACCAGCCTGACCTTGTTGATGTTGACCACCTTCTGCTTCCCACTTTGCTGGTGGGTCACCCACACGACTTTTCCTCTGACTCTCGTGACTGTCCATTGTGGGTCCCACTTCGCTGTCAATGAGAGCGGCTCCTGGGCCTTCACCACCACGGTGTCGCCCACTTTGATTGTGCCAGTGTTGGCTTGCTGCTGCAGGCGTGCCCTGTTGTGACGTCGTGAGTGCTCTGTCTGTTGAGCCGCCGTACGCAATGCGTCTGCGATGTCTTGCAAGCGGTCGTCTAGCAGCCACTCCCTTCCAAGGAGTTTTGAAATGGGGAGGCGAGCTCTCCGACCATAGTGGAGAAAGTAAGGGGTGTGCCCTGTGGTATCCGACACCGAGTTGTTGTAGGCCATGAGGGCGGGTCCCAGTTGATCCTCCCAGGAATTTCGGGAGTTGTTGATGAGCCGCGAGATAATTTGTTTAAGAGTACCATTAAAATGCTCGCACTTCCCGTTGGCCTGGGGATTGTAACTGGTGGTCTGTCGGTGTTCCACTTCCACTCCTTGCAGGTATTGCTTCAGTGCCATGGCCCCAAATTCCAGCCCTTGATCCGTGATCAGCACATCTGGGTAGCCATGTCTGGGGAAGTATTCCCTGCTAAACTTCTTCCAGACTTCATAGTTCGTCTTGAAGGGGATGGGGTAAGCCTCAGCCCAGCCTGTACAGTGGTCAATGATCGTCAAGATGTACTGGTTGTCGGCTGGTGACTTCACGAGTGGTCCAATTAGATCCGCCGCGACGATCTGTATGGGGGACGTCGCGATCGGCATCTCTCCCATAGGTGCCTTGGGGACCTTCTTGGAGTGGGCCACACAAGTGGGGCATCGGGCCACAAACGCCCTAACGTCCCTCCTCATGCCCGGCCAAACAAACGCCTCCTGGAGCTTCCTCATCGTCTTGAGGGTCGACATGTGTCCCACGTCAAGATGGGCTCTGCTGATCACTGTCTGACGCAGATCTGGTGGCAACACCAGGCGGTGGTGGTCTGTTGCATACTGGCGTGGGCGTCTGGTGGAGTATAGTAGCCCATTGACCACTTCATACTGGCTTTCCTCATCGTGGTGCTCTGTCCACTCAGACATGGACCTCTGCTTCACTGCGACGTCGCTCCACTCCATTGTCGTCCTCCTGGCACAAGATGGCGCCAATTGCATAGTCGCAAGCGTCTGTGTACAACTGGTAGGGCCTATCTGTTCTTGGGTGAGCCATTACGCCGTCACTGGTCAGTGCCTCCTTCAACTTGTCAAACGCCAACTGGTGGCTGCCCGTCCAATCAAACTTCACATTCTTCCTAGTGAGATTTACTAGGGGCTCCGATATGTGGGCGTAGTCCCGGATGCAGTTCCTGTAATAACCTGTCATTCCGAGGAAACTGCGGTTCTCTGCCAGGTTCTGCGGCGCCTGCATCCTCGTGATGGCGGTGACCTTGTCTGGGTCCGCACGCAGTCCCCGGTGGCTGACAATGTACCCCAACAACTTGACCTCTCTGAGGCCAAAGACACACTTATTGGGGTTCAGCTTAAGGTTGTATTGTCTCAGTCTGCTGAACACCGTCTGCAGGTGCTGTACGTGGTCCTCCTCGCTTTTGCTGTATATCACAATGTCATCAATATACAGCATGCACATGTTGCCAATAAGTCCTTTCAGGACTACTTCCATCGCACGCTGAAAAAGTTGTGACGCGTTACATAAGCCCATCGGGAGCCTGGTCCAGTGAAATAGCCCCCGATGGCACACAAACGCCGTTTTCTCCTGGTCCTCTGGGTGGAGCGGCAGCTGATGGAAGCCAGACTTCAGATCGAGCGTAGTGAACACCGTGGCTCCATGCAGCTGGTCAAAAATGTCACGTATAAGGGGAATGGGGTACGCATCCTTTTTGGTTATCTTGTTGAGAGCTGTGTAATCCACACAAAAGCGCGGGCCGTCTGAGGTGTCCTTCTTCTCAACAAGCACCACAGGGGCTGCCCAAGGGGACGAAGAGGGCACTATCACTCCTTGTCGCAGCAGGTCCTCGAGTTTGGCGTCCAAGGCCGTGCGCTTGCTGAGGGGCATCCTGTAAGGGCGCCTCTTTATGGGCGATCCATCCGTGTGGATCCTCACCAAAATGTCTGGATGGCATCCAAGATGCTCACCCTTGGCGGCAAACAACTGCTCATTGTTCTGCACACACCGGCCGATGTCCGAGTCGGTCACTCCAGAGGGGTTGTCACCCAGGGAATTGAGTGTGGCCACTTGTCGTGCTGGCAGCAACGGTAGCAAATGGTGACGCCAGGAGAGCGTGCCTCGGGCGTAATTAATCTCCGCCTGGTCGCTCCTGAAGACATCCCTGCCCAAAATCATTGGATGTGATATGTCCTCCACCACTATCACTGCGATCCTGCCCAGGCGAGTTTCCATTATTTCTGTGCTGCCCAGCACTTTAATTCCATGGCCCGTGACACCACACAGCTCAATAGTCTCTCTGAGCACAGGGCTACGTCCTGTGCGTCTACATATCTGTTGAAATTCATGGCGCCGCAGCACTGTGCGAGACGCTCCAGTGTCGACGAGGGCGTAGAATTGGCAGCCGTAAAAGTCCAATTCCACGTGCACCAACTCGTCGATTGCTGCGGCGCTTAGTGCCCCCCCTGGTTCTTGTCATCGCTGGACTGGGGTCGCTGACTTGCCGTCCTGCGGGACCTGCAGTGTCGGCGAAGGTGTCCCACCTTGTTGCAAAAGTGGCAAATTGGGGCTCCGTCGTCGGCGTACTGGTACTCGGGTTGGGCGACCTGTTGTCCACTTGGCCGTGGTGAGCTGTCGACCTGCCTGGGCTGCGCCGGCTTGCCTCCTTGCAGGGCCGCCATCAACTTTGTGAATTGCTGCGTGAGCCCACAAACTTGTCGTCGCATTTCGGCCATGTCTTTGGCGAGGTCCGCATTGGGGCTGTCCTTGCTGCTCACTGCCCCCACCTCCATGGGTTCCTCGCCCCGCTCAATGATGCCCTCGTCCAGAGCCATTTTGAGGCGGTAATCATCGGCCTCATAGGCTGACACTAGTCTCATGGCGTCTCCATAGACTTCTGGCCGTCCCTCCTTGATGAGGCGCTCTACTACGTGCCGGTCCCTTAATCCTTTCATGTAGCTACGCAGCAGGAGCCGCGTTTGATCCTCGTTACGTCCCGCCAAGCGGCCTGCCCCGGGGCTGGGATAGGCCAGATCTGCGGACTCTCGAAATCTTCGTCCATAAGAGGCCGTCGTCTCATATGCCCCCTGCTTGATCTTTTCCACCTCGTGTCTCAGGCGGTCATCCTCGTGAGGCGACAGAAAGGCCGTCTGGATGTGCTGCTTCACCTCTCCCCAGGTGACATGCTCGCGGTTGCGCTGCTCCAGAAAGTGCTCCAATTCTCTCCTCAGGGCCCCCTGAGCGGAGTGCGCTGCCACGTACACCGTTCTCTGCGTATACGCCCCAGTCAAGTCTACCTCGCGAATCCATTCTCTGACTGCATGCGGACTGGCGCCGTCGCAGGGTGGCACCCTTTTCGCCTGCTTCTCGGCCTTCTGGCGCTCCGTCGTTTCCCGGGCGGCTTCCAAACGCTGCTGATGCTCTTCGCTGGCTTGGTATCTCACGGCCATTCGCTCCTCTCTGTCTTGCGCCAGGAACTCCACGAAACTCTGCAGTGGCATGTTCTCTTGGGCTTCCAGGGCCTCTGCACCGGGTTCCCCGTTAAGTATGGGCTGCACGTCGCCTGTAGTAGGCATTTCTTCTTGGATCTGTGGCCGCGTCTCCGAGTTGGCGAGAATGATGTTCACTAGAGGTTGACTGCTGGGGAGGCTAAGTGCCTATCTTCATTCACGCTCGTCTTCTGGCAGGTTGTTGTGTTGCTATGTCTAGCTGCATCTCCTCTGCTGCTCCTACCATGAAGCTTTCATTCAAGATCACGTCGGGGTCACCAATGTAAAAGTCCATGTCATTGAAGACTCCAATACAATGACATTTCAGCCTAGACTTTCAACTGAGTCTCATCTCAGCATTGAGGGTAGTCAAGATCTCCCAGTTCCAAAGTGGGCAGAGTCCAAAGTGCAGTAAGCACAATATGTTCAGAGTCCAAAGTGTATAAGTAAATAACACAAGAGTGGATTTGCTTCCTCAGCTGGCAAAATGAAAACTGATCTTTTTAATGTGCACAAGGTATATGTATTAAAACACAATTCATGAAGTTTTCCCCCCAGCAGAGCTGAGAGGGAATTATCAACCAATCACAACACAGTAAACTCTACATTCCATGGGGTGATACCTCCCCCAAACAGGGCTGCTACCAGCATCTTTCTGCCAATTCTGGCAGGGATTAGTGAAACCAAGACAATGGAGCAAAAGTGGACCCCCTGCAGTGCTCTGCATTGTGCTGAGGCTATTTATAGCTCAAGTCACAATGGGCTATTGTACTGAGTGTCAACTTTGGCTTGGTTAGCAGTTTTGGAGGGAAAGTTTTGGAGGGAAAATTAGTAAGCTCCTCCCACAATTCAGGACTTAACAGTGAGGCATCCTAACAGGGCAATGCACTCACATAATACTGACAATAAATCAATATGAAGCAAAAGGAATGATACTTGTCATCAATTGACAATTGATTGCTAACACAGTCAATCAATTAATAACATAATCAAGGTGTCATCAATTGACAATTGATTGACAATACAGTCAATCAATTAATAATACAATCAATGTTAATAATATAATCAATGTTGATAATTAATTCAATGTTAATAATATAATCATGGTTGATAACTAATTCAATGTTAATGATATAATCATTGCTAATAATTAATTCAATGTTAATAATATAATCATGGTTGATAACTAATTCAATGTTAATGATATAATCATTGCTAACAGTATAATCAGTACTAATAATCAACATTCCTTGCAGCAGGCTAAACTAGCTAAGACTAAGCATAATTAACAAGCAATTGCTGGCACATGTGAGTGGAGCAGTGACCAGCTAAAATGTAGTGATGAGCACACACTACTACTGCATTTAGGTCACATGAGCAGAGGCCTGCATAGGGCAGGTGTAATGAAGAGCAAATGTCATACAACTCTAACTGACACATATCCTTTGCCTAGGGCAAGTGCAATGAGGAGCATACAATCATGCACCTGTCATGTTACTCTAACTGACATATGACATCTATCCTTTGCCTAGGGCAAGTGCAATGAGGAGCATACAATCAATGCACCTGTCATATTACTCTAACTACTCTAACTGATATATATAAGTAGTTGCCAGGGGCTGCACTTTACAACATGACATGCAGTTTTTGCAAGCACTGGATGCCACATTCTCTTTTTCAGAATTACCATCCCATAAGTCAAATTCAAGTGCCTGCGTGCCAGCTTCAGTGTTGTGACTATTGTCATGACTAAGAAGTCCTTTCTTTAGTTCAGAGTAAAGCATCTGTTATGGCAGTGAGATTGATCAACTCAGGACTTTCACGAATTTCTTTGAATCTGTTGGGATCGAAGCAAGCAATTTGTCGACACTAACTTATCTCCATGGTCCCAATATCATGAACAGTGACAGCTGTCTACTGCTAATATTGTTCACGTTGCCAGATATCTATTTTTTTTTTTTTTAAAGAATTTTCTTGTTAAAACAAGAATGAGATGGTCATGGTATGACTCAGAGTCTCAGACTCACCTTTCTTATAACACACTGTCTTGCTATTGAACAATTCAGTTGATGGTTGGTTCGGATGAAATTTCCAAAACATTTGGTCTGTTATATTTGATCTTCTGGAGAAAATCTTAAAATAATCATCATTCGCAATTGCACTCTGGTCTGTAAACTCTGGTTGGAAGGTGCTTGGCTGAACATCATCTTCTTTTGGTGCATTACTAGCAGCATTAGGATCATTTCTGGAAGCTGTACTGTCACGAGTGTCGTCAAAGGCATTACTTGCAGCTTCACTGTTTTCATACTTAGCATCATCATTGTCATCATCTCCATCTCTCTTCTGAAAAAAGCGGTCAATTTTGGGAAGTTTCTCTGTCCTTTCCAGCTCCTCCTCTCTCTGTTTTCTCTTTTGAGCTCCACTTTTCTGCTGGCCCTTCATGTTGGTTGCTGATGTAAGCCCCATGAATTTTAGTTTGTACAGGTCCCACTGGGGGTCACTGACAAACGAAAGAAAGTCCCCTACTGGAAAATACCTAAGTTTCACACTTTGGGAAGGAAGGGGATTGTACAGGGCCCGATTATCACTTGTCTGGGCCTCAGGCTGAACTCATGCCCAGGAGGCACTTTGAGGCCCAGTCTTCTGTTAGGTCCAGGCTTGGGAGCCCAGGAATTTTGGGGCCTGGCTTGGAGACTTAGGCCTTTAATATGTCACTAGGCCTTTCTGGGACCTGATAGGTCATAGCAACGATAGACATCAGTGATCCTGGACATTTTAATCCCGGACCCACCAAAAGCCTGGGCCTCAGGCTTCAGCCTATGCAGCCTAATTGGTAGCAGGCCCTGGGCATTGCAGAGATGATACAGAAATGATGGGCTCATAAGAATGACCTTGCAGATATTTCCCATTCCTTTTTTAAGTCTAAGTTTCGTCAATTTTTGGGGGGCATGAGTGGCTGGGCCCTGTGGCAGCTGCCACACTTCTTCTATGGCCAGTCCGTCCCTGAGTTCAACCAGCTTTAGGCCTGTAATTCAGCTACGAATTTGAAATACTCGAAATTCGACTAAGACATGAAAGTAAACAGAGTGGTAATTATTATTTATCCCCCCCCCCCCCACCACCACTCATGGATATGTGTAGCTGCTACTAGCCTGCTATATCTAACAGATAAATAAATTCAGAAACGTTTACTTTTGCCTGATGAAACGTGCCACTGATCTGAGGAACTTTCTGGCATTTAATTTATTTTTTCCCTGTAAACCTCAACTATAGGAGGTTTCAAGATCAGTCGTAAACAAGGTTTTAATTATTTTTTTTCAAGTGAGGAGAAATATTTCTGGTCATCAAAAATTGCATTTGTCATATGTTTACAGGAATATAATTTAATAACTCCAAGCATAAGGCCTTTATGGAGTTCATGTGACTATAATTAGATTGGTAAAATTGAGTTATTACAGAACTGTCACAATAAACTACATTTCTTGAATATTTTACACAATTATTCAAACCTGCAAATTATAATTATTTACATTTTTTATGTAAATAATAATGTAAATAGTATCTAGGCCTATTTGACTTCTGGTGAAACATTGTAGAGTGCAATTGAGAATGGCAAAACAGAAAAAAAAAAAAAAAAAAACATTCACCACGGCCACTTGACATTATTATAACATATATTTATAAGTGATCTTATATATATATTGCAACTTAGGGTTTGTCTAAGTTGCTCAATAGGGTTCCATTAATTCTAACGTACCTGACTAATAGGCCGAAGTGGAGTTGCTATATATATGCATGCTTTCATCGTTCATGTCTAATAGCAATTAATTACGTAACAGTCTAGGCAACCAAATCGCGATCGTTCCGGTTGAGCGAACACGTCGTTTTTCAGCCTAATAATACCTCGCAGTGGTGCGGCGTCAAAGGCAATTCTCTGTAACGTCATCGACAAAAGTTATTTGTGACATTTTGGCCTATTTCGTCCGGGCGCATGATCATGATCGGGCATTAATTTCTAAAACCTATTTATAAGCACCACGGCCAATCACAGAGTTTGTTAGAGCTCGTTGCCTGGCAAATGGCCTAGCAATTAAATAAGCTCTGCTCTGATTGGTCGATTGTTCAGCTAGCCTTTTGGAAAGTCACGGCAATGGACGTCGCTCCCATGGAACATTCAAAACCATATTTCCACTGCTTGTCCAGTCTTGAATCGCATAGAAATTATATCATGTAACAGTGTTTTAATGGAGTTTCTTCAATTTGTCGGGTAGATCTTAAGTTAAGCATGACTTTTGTGTAGGTAGGTCATTATAAGTTTGTGCGCATCATGGCCACGCAGATTAATCAGGACAACAAAGCATGTCAAGGTATAGATTCATTCTGGCCAATCTCTAAACATAAAAGCCCTCAAGCGGCCCCTACAGGGCCTATTAGTATAAAAAGAGACCATTGCTTGTTAGTCATACTATGAAAAAAAATAATATAAAACGATTTCAACTTCTTATAGCATAATAGTCAGACCTGCCAAGTCTCCCGCATTTCGCGGGAGTGTCCCGCATTTTGATAGGTTCTCCCACACTCCAGCAAGTTCCATCAAACCTCCCGCAATGTTTTACCATAAATTGTAATACAGTTCCATGGTTTTAGCACACAAAAACGTCACAAAATCGTCATGATTTCGGAAATAAGTTAACTTATAAATATAATAAACTTGATACACGAAACTGTCAGTTTTGTTTTTAATTTTAGTGTATTTTTTCTCTCCCACAAATCTATGTCGTAAATGCGTGCTAGCATGCAAATTGCAATTTTTGGTATCATCAAAACCAAAATTGCAATCTCCAGCAAAATTGAATGAAATATCCAGCAAGTCGAAAAAAAAATACTTGGCAGGTCTGAATAGTATATATATATTGCATAGAATTTGTCTAGTTCTATTTTGATATATAGGCCTATTATAAGCTCCAGAATACTTTTAGTAGACGTCTATTCTGTTATTTTCAGCCTAAAAAACTGTCTGTTCAGAAAACTGTGAAATGTTTCACACATTAACACTCTGGTAGGCCATGGGAGGTTGATATATTTGATCCCCTGAAAACATAAAATATGTGTCAAATATATGGAAACGCCTACTTGATTTATTAACACAGTCACCGAAGAATAAAAAGTAAACAAAAAAGCCATTTTGGGATAAAATGTGTAAAATTAACAATGTTTACTTAAAAAAAAACCCCCTAGACCTGTCTTCTGGGGCCTCCAAACAGCATTAACCGTGGGAAGAAACATACATGTATGTTGAGCATTTACCCATGTCTGAAAGAGTGCGGGGGCCTAGCTCAGAGGTAGCGCTCTGGGCTTCCAACCGCTGGGTCTCGGGTTATAGGGTTCGATTCCCGGTCGAGCCTAAGTTGGATGGCTGTTTCATCCTTCGTCTCATTGCCATGGTCTCTGCCTGTCCTAATTAGCCCAACTGGTGCAGAAATACAGGACGTAAAGCCTAATCAGTATTGTATTGTATTAGATAAGAGATAATATAAGATAGGACAGCACTTAATTATCCATGAAAATGGAAATTTGGTTTACCTCTTACAGGGATGTGTAGTGCTCAGGTCTTGCCTTCTGTCTTTCTTACCTCTTTCTTTCTGTCTATCTTTCTTTCTGTCTGTCTGTCTTTCTGTCTTTCCTTCATTCTTTCTGTCTGTCTTTCTTTCTGTCTGTTATTCTGTCTATCCTTCTTTCTTTCTGTCTGTCTTTCTTTCTGTCTGTTATTCTGTCTATCCTTCTTTCTTTCTGTCTGTCTTTCTTTCTGTCTGTTATTCTGTCTATCCTTCTTTCTTTCTGTCTGTCTTTCTTTCTGTCGGTCGGTCTTTCTTTCTTTCTGGCTTTCTTTCTGTCTGTCTTTCTGTTTTTTCTTCTTTCCTTCTTTCTGTCTGTCTGTCTCTCTTTCTTTCTGTCTTTCTTTCTGTCTGTCTTTCTTTCTGTCTGTCTTTCTTTCTGTCTGTCTTTCTTTCTTCTTTCTGTCTTTCTTTCTGTCTGTCTTTCTTTCTGTCTGTCTGTCTGTCTTTCTTTCTGTCTTTCTTTCTTCTTTCTGGCTTTCTCTGTCTGTCTTTCTGTTTTTTCTTCTTTCTTTCTGTCTGTCTTTCCTTCTTTCTTTCTGTCTGTCTTTCTTTCTTTCTGTTTTTCTTTCTGTATGTCTTTCTGTCTAGCTGTCTTTCTTTCTGTCTAGCTGTCTTTCTTTCTGTCTAGCTGTCTTTCTTTCTGTCTGTCTGACTTTCTTTCTTTCTGGCTTTCTTTCTTTCTGTCTGTCTTTCTGTTTTTTCTTCTTTCTTCCTGTCTGTCTTTCTGTCTTTCTTTCTCTTTCTGTCTTTCCTTCTTTCTTTCTGTCTGTCTTTCTTTCTCTTTCTGTCTGTCTTTCTTTCTTTCTGTCTGTCTTTCTTTCTGTCTAGCTGTCTTTCTTTCTGTCTGTCTTTCTGTCTGTCTGTCTGTCTGTCTTTCTTTCTGTCTTTCTGTCGGTTAGTCTTTCTGTTTTTTCTTCTTTCTTTCTGTCTGTCTCTCTGTCATTCCTTCTTTCTTTCTTTCTGTCTTTCTTTCTGTCTAGCTGTCTTTCTTTCTGTCTGTCTTTCTTTCTGTCTGTCTGTCTGTCTTTCTTTCTGTCTTTCTGTCGGTTAGTCTTTCTGTTTTTTCTTCTTTCTTTCTGTCTGTCTCTCTGTCATTCCTTCTTTCTTTCTGTCTGTCTTTCTTTCTGTCTAACTGTCTTTCTTTCTTCTTTCCTTCTGTCTTTTTTCTGTCTGTTAGTTTTTCTATGAAAATAAATTGTGACAGTTGTCACTCATTATTTCCTTAACCTTTGACAATCATACTGATTATCACGTATTAGGCTATACAGCTTTTTATATACACCCAATATTTTCCTACTGCAAGATCCCTTGTTTGCTTTCTACCTGCATTATTAGATCCTGCCATTATCATGGTTTTGTGGCACTTGCTGCAGCTTTGGGTACTGCTGGCTCTGTGCCAAGCCTAATCCGGGGGGTGGCACCACTCTGACAGGCTGGCGTGCTGTCTGGAATGTACTACTTAGTTAACTGTTTTCATGCATTCCGTAGGACATAATTTAGAAACGTCAGACTAACCTATTTTTAAAAGTTGTTTTTCTTTGCATTTTTTTAATAATATTTAACTTGTGTGCTTGAGTTCCCTTTTAAAGGAAATTGCGCATGAGAAATGTTTTTTTATGTAACTGCAACATTTAACACTATTATTAAACCGCACTACTTTATGAAAACCTCATTACAAGATCACCTCACAATAAGACCACCTCACTATTTAGACTACTTTACTATTGAGACCACTCTACTAGTGAGACACTTCACTATAAAGATCACGTCATTATTAAAACCACTTCACTATCAAGGCCACCTGACTATTTAGACCACCTCACTCTTTAGACCACTTCACTAGTGGGACACCTAACTATTGAGACCACTTCATTATCCAAATATAAGAACACCTCAGTATAAGACCACATCACAGACAGCTAGACAGACATATTTTTTTTAATTATTCCATACAAATCATAATAATGTATATACAATAACATATTGTTATATAAATATTGGCTCAGGCGATGCCCATTTTGCCTAAGTGTTAGGCGCTGCAATAAGCACCCCCTGTTCAAATCATAAACTACAAGTTAAGATTACTGCCAAGAAAACAAATAAAAACCTTACATAAAAAGTGGAAAGGTGGAGCTTGAAGAGATAAGCAAAGACAGCTTCACATGAGGAAGCCAATCCATAATAAACAACTACTGCTGGTATTCTTTATTGACCATGTATCATATGAAAAAAATAAAATTAAAATAAATAATTGCATTGATCGAAATTATCATTTACGCGGTTGGCAGACACTATGCAGTGTATATGCCATGTATGTTGGTTTTCTTTAGGTAGGAGGCATAACCCAGTCTCTACGTGACCCGCTTTCGATCCCGCCATGAGTAAGTTTGGACACATTGCCATTTATTAGCTAAAACAGGAAAGGCATGGACACACAGATAGAAGACAGACACACAGACAGATGACAGACACAAAACATATATATACAGCTTGCTTTTGTAGATAGCCCAAAGCAAAGGGTGTGATGACATACTATAAATGCATGTTTTAAAGTATCATAGATATATCTGGCTCCCCAACAGTGGGTGGCAATTAATACCTTTTTTAATTCATACATTATGGAATGTTTTTAAAATGTTTTTTTACATTGATTGGCACTTAAGTTTGAACATGTTTTAAGCGCCAATTAAAGAAGCACACAAAATACTGAATGTGCACTAATAATGAAAGTACAGTTGTAATTGACGGCAACATTCTATAAATGTAAGAAATGTACAGTCATAATGAAGGAAACATTCTATAAATGTAAAGTGGATAAATCTTGTAAAAGTAGGGACGGGTAGGTGGGAGAACTGAATCTGATGAGACGATTGAATTTGAGCGGGAGAGTCCGCTTATATAAGCTCTCAGGTCTTCCTAGCTAGAGAAACCAATATGGCTGCCCAGTGACATTAACCAAATTTACCTGGTATGTAAATCTCATTTATCAGCGCCCCCTTGCGTCGGTCGCGCAGAGACTGGGTATCATCAGTTTCACTATGCGTATTGACTTTATCTAAGATAAATTGACTTTTTATCACTATAAAGACAACTAGTTTTTGAGACAACCTCATTTTTAAAACCACTTAAGTCATTATTAAGACCACGTAACTGTTAAAACAACATCACTAGACCACAGGCGTTTGCTATCATCACAGCACTTAGGGAGGTTAGCATACAATAAGACCAAGGCTACTGACTTTGTCAAGAACAGCTTTACCCCCCCCCCCCCCCCCCCCCTGCACAACTGCCTTCAAGGATGGGGTTAACATCATATAACACTTAAAAAATGGCTATATTACACACAAACATAATTTTCCTTCTTATTCTAAGTGATAATTTTCATTATTTATGGTTTTACCACTTATTGTCAAGGATGTCCTTGCCTGTAAGCTGGGAATGTTCAATTCTCATCCCTAATGGCAGCTAATTTGCATATTTCACCATCTACACACATGATGGTACTTCCCAATAAGCCAATTAAGTGACCTAACTAAGCAATCTTTGTTTAAGAATTGAGTGTTATCAATGCAAAGAAAACTAACTAGATATGCAATTTCACTGTTAGACATTCAATGCCATAAGCCAACTTTTATGCAATTAAGCAAAATTGTTTGTATTTAAGTCTAACTGGTAAACTACATAGCCAAATGTGCCACGTGCGTTTTCCATGAGAAGGATAAACGCATGGTTTTTATAATGAGGTGAAAACCATGCGTTAATCCAAACGCATGGAAAACCCACGTGGCACATTTGGCCATGTAGCAAAATAATTGCCATCATGCTCAGGGAATTTCCTAATGTATTCCGCTACATTCTGATTGGCTGTTGCAAATGACATAACTTTTTGCCTCTTGAGATGAGACGCCAATTAAGGCATAGATGTTGGCCATCACCTGTGACTAGACCTTATGAAGACCACCTAATTATTTTAAACCACCTCAGTATTTAGCACTAAATTTGGAAAAAAAACTTCATCATTATTAAGACCACTCAAATTTGCATCAGAAGGGCAGGGTTACAAATTTCCATAAAAGCAAGAATACTATAGTAATAGTAATATTTTCTTTTATGGTCTACAATACCTGATCATCCAATAATATCATTGGTGTTTATGTATTGGTTAAATCCCTCATAATCGGGAGTTAACTAAAATTATTTGGTTCAGAAGGCGGAGCTTCAACAAAAAAAAATCACTATAACTATAACCAACAAAAAATGTTAGTGATCCCGGCTATGAGTACATAAAAGGAAATATAAAAATGTGTCATTTTAATAATGACGTGATTATAACTAACTTTTACCCTATTAGGTATATGTACTAATTTGCTTTGATTTTTACGTATAGTCGTGAGTGGTCAAGCTTGACCAGAAGTGATCTTCGAATTGGCGTTAGTATAGGCACCTACCTTAAGCGCTGGGCGTTTTTTTTCCCTAAACTTCCCTAAAGCTGAGCAGATAGTGGTTACAGTATACTGCATAAGTGAGTACACACCCCTTGCAAGGTGGGTTATTCAGCCTCAGCTCACAAAATATTAGAAATACAGGGAATTTGCTGCAACAAAATCTTTGTCTGGCAACAATTAACTGTTTCGCAAAGAATGATCACAATTGCTTATATCAACAGTTCATATTATGTAATAGTTTATAATACAGTCAGCGCAAAACTGAGTACACACCAAAAATAACAATTTATCATGTTGCTATTTAACCAGATTAAAGTTTACAGTTTATCAAATACTTAATAAGAGATGTTTGATGAAGCGTTCTACCCAATTAATCTGAATTAAGAGACCCTTAAGTTGTATAATAGGTAAAATTACCTTAAACAGTCATCTTCAAAGTGATATGACAACAATGGCACCACATGGGACTGAGATTTCTTGTCAAATAAGGAAAAGAATATTCACACTGCATAAGAAGGGGCACAGTTACCAGAAAATAAGCAATGCTTTGGAAATAGGCCGAAACACAGTGGCTAAAGTGATTCAGAGATTCAAGAAAAATGGAGAGGTGCTAAACATGAAGTGGTCAGGTCGTCCCAGGAAGTTGACTCCAAGGGATGAGCAACATCTGGGGAGATCCTTGGAAAAAAAACAGAAAAGCAAGTACTGTGGAGCTTGCAAAAGCTCTTGAAAGTCAAGTTGGGGTGACTGTGTCCACTGATACGATAAGGCGCAGAGTGCATAGAATGGGACTGTATTGCTACTGACCTCGAAGGAAGTCCTTGCTCCAGCCAAGACACAAGCAGGATCGCATGGCTTTTGCTACAACAAACCAGAGCAAGGATGTAAACTTTTGGAATAAAGTCCTGTGGTCTGATGAGACCAAAATCAACCGGTTTGGGTCTGATGGCATCCAGTGGGTTTGGAGACGTCCAGGTGATGAGTACAATGTAAAGTGCATGGTACCCACAGTGAAGCACGTTGGTGGCAGTGTCCTCTTATGGGGTTGTATGAGCTCTGCAGGTGTTGGAGAACTCCATTTCATTGATGGCATTATGGATTCTAATATGTATTGCCATATTCTCAAGGAAAAGATGCTACCTTCCCTCCATGCCCTTGGTCGTGGGGCCATATTTCAACAAGACAATGACCCAAAACATACTTCAAAGTTCACCACTGAGTTCCTGACAAAACACAAGGTGAAGAAACTGGATTGGCCTAGCATGTCTCCAGATCTGAATCCAACAGAGCACCTGTGGGGTGTTTTGAAAAGGAAAGTGGAGCAACACAGGCCCAAAAGTATCAATGCCTTGAAAGAGGTCATCCTTGAGGAATGGAGGAAAATTGATGCTTCAGTATGCCTTGAACTTGTCCATTCAATGCCTAGGAGGATTGATGTAGTGCTGAGAAACAAGGGTGGACACACTAAATACTAAGACACTATACTTACCTTTACTTTATGTTACTGTGTACTCATTTTTGCTTTGTCTTTATTTTAAACCATTTATATAATATGAACTGTTGATCTAACCAATTGTGATTATAATTTGTGAAATGGTTTTTTGTTGTTAGATAAAGATTTTGTTGCAGCAGATTCCTTGTATCTCTTATATTTTCTGAGCTGAGGCTGAAAAACCAACCTTGCAAGAGGTGTGTACTCACTTATGCAGTATACTGTATATACTTCAGTAAACAACCTGTTGGGGTCAGTCGACTCCTCCAATTTTTCTCGTCCCAATTACAACTCGCCCAATAAAAAACTCGCCCTTGACATTCTTTTTTCTCCCCTACGAGTTGTTTTTGTGGCGAGAAAAAATTGGGGGGGGTTGACTGCAGTGTCTTGCAACGCTCTAGCGCTGTTCAGTGGCCAAGAACTTGGTTTTGATTTTTTGCTTTGAGCACTTTCGTTTTATCCAAAAAAAGAAAGTGTTTGAACCTAGTATGGAAATGGTCGAGGCTCAGGTACACTTTCAAAAACACCAGTGTGCACTGAATCATTACACCGGTTGGAGTACAGTCAACTCACAAAAAATTGGGCGAGTTGACTGTACTCCGTGCTGCAACTGTGACAATGCTTTTGTTTTGATAAGTACAATGAAGATAGGTCTAGTGGGACCTTTTGAAAGTCACATTACAAAATTTTGAAAGAAAAAACAACTAAAAATATTATTATTTATTTTGTCTCACAAGCTGAAACGCACACACTGAGTGTTGGAATTAAGCCGTACCCAGTTGTCTGAGAGGATTATTCAGTTCACTAGAATTATCAACAATAGCATTTCCCTTAAATAATCAAAGCTTATCGTTTTTCAGTCCAAATACTCATACATGGGCTATGACAATGCTTCCAAAGGAATATTTGAAATTCAGCAATTATACTACTATAGAACATATATAACAGCGTTAAAGAAGATATCTTAAAAGTGTTGGGGATAATTCAATACAAAATAAAGCTGTAAGATTTGTATTGAATGGGTATTTAAACAGATATTTAAAGTTTAAATACAAATAAACACCAATCTTAAAGGTTTATTTTGCATGGGATTATACTTAGCACACCAATATTCATACCTTCATAAGTCAAAATATTTTCCGCACACTGATTACTTTTAGCTGGCAACTGAAGGAACTATTGTTGCACTAAAGCTTCTAGTGTTTAATGAAGTTGTTATGTGCGCTAGCAGTGAGAGTCCAGGATCTGAAGCCTTAGTACAATCCAGTTAAATGAAGATGGAGTCCAAAGTAAAGTTGAATGTTTTATTGTATGATCATTTTAAACTGTGTTTCCCAGAAAGTCCAAAGAATTACATGTTGAAATGTTCTATGTGAGATCAGCCTTCACTCCAGAATACATGACTAAATAGCCAGAGTTCTCTGCTGCTGTCCTGCAGATGTTCTGTCTCTCTCTGTGCCTCTCTCTCTGCAGAGGAGGGTCCAGTGCAGGTTAAATACTTAGCCTAAAGTGGCCTGGCTGGCCTGTGGCAGGAGCAGCTGCAGATGGGCATGCTCAAAGATGCTTATGGAAATTTCCTAGGATTGTTATACTTTTATGTAATAATTGTTATCAAAGATTCAGGGAGCATTAATGAAGTAAGCATCTTGTAGGGGAGCATGTATTATAGTGTCATGTATTCATATTTAGAATTAAATATGTTATGTATTCATATTTAGAATTAAAAAGAAACTACAGTTCTCTAAATATGTAAAGAAAGCTTAAAGACCAAGTTTAAGATTAAAGTAACAAAAAGGGGCTGAACCAGAACATGGGGAAGCCAAGCATAAAAAAGGGGCTGTGTCCACCTTAGGGAACCAGCTAATGAGAATGAAGTAAAAGACCATTGGTCGAGGTTTATTGTATAAGCCAAGAAACAAGCCAGAATCTGGCAGTTGTAGATGTGAATCTATTTTATATACATCACTGATATATATGTACCTCACTGTTATATATACTGGATTAAAAAACAACACTCTCGCAGCAAAGCAAAACCTTGTGTTTGTATTTCTTACCATATCCCACGTTGAATAGTTACTGGATTGTTTGGTTGCTGATTTGCATCAAATCTATGGTATGTTTTAATTTGTTATGGAATATTATGCAACAAATGATTATGAAATTGGTAATAATATTAAAAAAAAAGTCAACTGGGTTGCTGAGAGTAAAATTAGGAGACTGGGTGAGAGAGATCAGTCTTGCACTATGGAATGTCAGACACAACACAATTTTTCAGCATTTTTATCCAGATTTTCCATAATAATGACACAAAAAGGATGAAAGAAATTTCAAAATATGGCTTAAAAGGTGAAAGTACTACAATTGAGATATGTTTTGCAAAATTGCACTTATGTAGGGATCATACTGCCATTGATATGGCCCCCTTATTACAAAATTATATATCATTAATGTTCACGAAACTCCAAAAATGTATCTCTACACTGTTTTAGACATATTATGACAAGTTTTTTATATGCATTTATGCACAGCAGTGAGTGATTCTGGTCTGGAAATGGAAAAATGTATTCTTCTTTTTTTCTAAATTTTGTAAAACACAGATGAGATGTTTTCAATGTGACCATCAAAAGGCACAACTAGGCTTCAGAACCACAATTAAGTTTTTAGCATTTTTTCATATTTTACTTTCGTATAAAAAACGGCATGAAAACAATGTCAAAATGAAGTTTGAAAAGTTGAAGAACTATAATTTAGATATTAACAAAATTTTACTCATGTAGGGTAAATAGTGTCTTTGATTGGAGGTAAGAATTTTCCCAACTTTTTCGTTATTTTAATAATTCTCTAGTATCAACAGCTATGAGCCAAAAAGCACCATTACACTATAATAAATGTGCATGTTGCATTTACTTAGTATTCAAAGTTTTTCAAAGAATTGATTATACTTGTGATTCATAATATTAGCCAAACCATTTTCAGTAAAACAAGCAGCTGTCAATCAAAGTGACAACTGAATGAGTTTTCAGTTGCACTTGACCATTTGGTCAAAATGTTTGAACACCATTGCAACTGCTTACAGTCATGCATAACTGAACACTGGTCAGTATTGAAAATTGCTCTACAGTCAAAACGGTCTATAACCAGAACGAATTGTATATGCATTGCCCATCTCTTCATTTGCTGAACTTCGATAATAGCATGGTTTATTGCAATAAATATCTCAAGAATATTTTTATTACGAAAGGGCAATTTCTCATATGTTTCCAGGGCTGTAGCCAGAGGCTGAAATCAGACGAGGCACACTCCATAAAAATGTTAACAATAATAGGACGGTATTATTGCCTTAATTAGCATGACAAAAAAGAATTTGACCAACACCAGGCGGTTGCCTCCTCTCCATCATGCTGGCTACGCCCCAGGATTTTGGTATGTTTTTCATAAATATCTCACCTCATATCATTGCAAACACAAAGTATCTGGGACTCAGGGAATGTAGCAAATAACACAATTTTGAGCAATTTTTTATTATTATTTTCCATTGTTATGAAGAAAGTATGGTAATTTGTATTCTCGACGGCACATACATCAAAGTAAAAGACTATTACACTAATACTATATACTATTGCGTATGGCTCGACCACATTTTCATGGCCCATCAAGTCAACAATAACTCAAAAACGTTGATTAAACTCACTGAATTTGACCAGCGATTGCCTCATTCATGGCGACGTCATGATATATCTGAGTGGCTAAGCTTTGTGACTTCTGATTGGTTGGAAATAAGCCGGTCTCACACTATGCTATTTTGTCTGCTTTTGTCTTGATCATGGGGGGGGGGGGGGGGGGGCAGGGCAATGATGAAGGACCAAGCTACAGGGAGATTGGCCAGTTGCTTTTTCCAGGGAGGTCCAAAAACTGAATCAAGGATACATTTTTTATTTCGTCTTTTTTTGTTTTGAATTTGAAATAATTATTGACGGGAGTTTCAACAGAATTATACAGAGAATAAATGGCTATGCAAATGGACAGAAACATATGTACATGCAATACAAAACCCCAACTTGCTAGGTGATGAAAACAATAATATCTAATTATCAACTTAAAGTTGGCTAAATTGTTAGCCATTGTAATTTTTGCTGATTTCTGTGTAGGTATGAAAAAATAGAATATAAAGTGTATACGTTTATAGGCTTTAGTCTTGGGACATGGTTTAATTAGACAACTGTCAAAAGTTCATTGAACCCTAACAAAATTGAACTGCTAATCATCACATGTTCTACATGTTTTAATAGGTCTAGGCAAGGTTTGCATGACTAGACTTAAAATTTTAAGTTTTTGGTTTATCACCCCACAGAGAACTTCATGATAACTAGGTTTACAAAACTTATTAAACTAAATGTTTGCATCACACAATTAATATACCCATACAATCATTTAAACAGTTATGAAGAAACATATGTAAGCACATTTCATGTTAAATTTTAATTCTATTGTTTATATGAGTTAGCTTCATTACCTTAAAAAAAAGCTAATATTTTCATAAGTTAAGCTCATTTTGACATAAAATTGGTCCTTATTAATAATGTCATATGTCCAAAGTGGCGGTATGAAGTTCTGAGTTATTGTTTGGAACCTAAAATTAATTAATGGTGTTTAAGGTGTCAATGGAGCCAAGACACTGGAGGAGAATCACAAAATTTGTTTTAGATCAATAAATATGATTATATTAATATTAAACTTTTATCTATTAACTACTTTTGACCAAACAAAATTTGAAATATTTCTTTCAAACCGTGTCCATACTTATGTGAGCACTCAATCATGTCAACTCTGTATAGAAGATGGATGGTGAATACCATCAGCTGAGAACTTGTTCGAGCCAGCACTCCCCACCACTGCTCATGCGGAAATATATATGTATATTGTAAAGATATAGTGGCCCAGATACTGAAGATATAGTGGCCCAGAATGTCTGAAGGTTAGAACTGCACTGGATTTGACCTATCACCATCATTTCATAAATTATTAATAAATTGAATACAGTTCAGTCAAAAAGTGGGAACTTGCAGAACTCCACTTCAGATATCTATTCTTTTTTGTTGTTGTTAAAGTATTTAATAAATTGGCCATATTATTATTAAATACTATGCATAATTGTCTCATTGTATTATAATATTAAGCAGTTTATACCAAACTGCTAATTGCAAATCACACTTGATACCTTCAAATCACACCCGATTCCTCACAGAAACCTATCTTGGCCACTATTCAACCAGTCCCTGTGAACTATCCCACTTAATTTAATTTTGTGTTGGCATACCCACAAAATGAAATCAATTCAATTAACAGCTGATTAACTAATGGTATACCCTCTAAAAGTTTGGTTGTTAAAAAAGCCAATGGACAACTAGTCAGTCATTTAGGCAGCCAGGCAGTGGTTTTATTCCTGTACCTTGAATATCACTTGCAAAATGTAGATTCAGTGACGTAAACCTCAGGGTTGTCATCAGTATTTCTTTCTCAATAAATAAGGTATTAGTGTATTTTTTTCATTGTGTTGCTTTGAATGTATATAGATGATAAGATAGTTACAAACTAACTATTTAGAAAAAAAAACAGCATTGTTCTATCATGTATAGAAGCCAAGTTGTTGCAAGTTGAAGTTTTGCACTCCTCCAACATCTTTAGTTGAAGGAAGTCAGGTGCGAAGGCCAAGGGAAATATATAATACTAAATAAGGAGTTACTTGTGTGAAGTAAACCAATGATGAGTTCAAGGTTTCTAGAAGGACGACCTTAAATTATTGTTAAATAGTAAAAAACAGCATATTCCTGAGCACCTTCTTTATGTATTTGTTTTATTTTTATAATTTCCCTATCTGTAACTGTCATTGTGGTCTAAAGAACATGAATAGCCTTTATACTGTGAATTATGGCATATATTCAAAGGCTATTCAGTGGCCTAACCTTAAAAACGAGGGGGGGGGGCACTCCAAAATTTCTCAATTCTATTACTTGTTTTTTAGGCCATGTAAACAATGTATTCAGTGCACAAAATGGACAGAAATGTTGCTAATAAACCCACAATTTTTGGCTCTATGAAATGATAATTAAATATATATATATATGGCAAGTCTGAAATGTTTATAATTATGAAACTCAAAGTCATCTAAACGAATCTGTTAAATCCTCACAAAAATTTCACTAGTTTGAAGTTCTAGTACAATATAAATAACATTTAGTGTTAGACGAGCAAAAATAAACGATGTCTTTACCATGAAGATGAAACCGCCGTCATAACTACATGACAATAATTGTCATACATAGATTTCAAGCATTTTGACGTCATAGGCCTGGCATTGAGGCTCCTTAAATATGGTCATAAATATGGGTCCGCTATACTGCACTTTTTCCGATAAACTTAATATTTTCTGACATAGTTTGCGATCTTGACCTCAAATTAACTGACACCCCCCCCCCCCACCATTGGTTCCATTCCACTCTTTACCATAAGTTCATTCATGCAACAGAGCAGCACATGTCTGAAATTATGATCAGCAGAGGATGAATCTGAATTTCACTCGTCATAACTGACAGCCATGGCCAGGATAAGAAGATGTTTCTTTCTGACTTGCCTAGTATTGTTAAATTTCAAGGTGGGATGGAACAGTTACTTCTATGAACGGAATATTTATCATTATCTCGATGGCTCATTTTTCACCTTTTTTTGGGATCCTAAGCTGGAGAATATAACACGACAAGGGCAGCACCTTTGTCCAATGAATGGTGAGGATGGATTTTGCAAAACGCCTTGTTGGAATGGTTCACCGTACCAAGAGCCAAATTTTTTACTAAGTCCGAACTGCACTGAATACTCTACAAAGAAACTTTTAATCTATGTTTACACTGGTTTGAATAACTTTAAAGAGAGGGAAACCAACCGACATATGTTCAACGATCACATGAAACAGGATCAACACATATCGGCTGCTTTGATGTTTATTGTTGGATTACCAAAAACGGAAACATTGGATAGTATTGCTGTTCTAAATGAACATAAAATTCATGGGGATATCTTACAAATTAATGTACCTGATACATATAACAATCTCGGTTTTAAGGGTATTGCAGCTTTTAAATGGGCTGAGCAATGTAGTGGGCCCAATCAATATTTGGCCAAAATGGACGATGATTCGAGCGATATCTTAGACATGAAGACTGTGTTCAGGACATTAAAGACCATTCAGAAACAAAACACTGAGACTCGTAACAGGTTAGAGTGCTTATGTGTCATGTATGACATAGATCCACATGAACCAAAAGAGAAAAAAACATGGGAGGCATCTTTTCAACAATATTTTGGTACCAAATTGCCGCCCTATTGTTTCGGCAATTGTGGTATCTTCATGAACCATCAGGTGGCCATATCACTGTATAAAGCTGCCAGAGGGCGTCCAGTGTATCATATCGATGACGTTTACACAACAGGATTTTTACGACAGAGGGCTTGTGTGCCCTATGCTGATTTGAGAGGAGTCAGTATTCACTTCATTAGTCAAGTTATTCATAAAATTCACCTTTATTGTTTCAATGGGCCTTACACTTATCAGTTTCTCTCAAAAGATATGCACAGGGATTAAAGAGCTCTAGCTAGCAATGACAGCTCCCACCAGGGAAAATCGCTGCCACCTTGCTAGCACATTACAGCTGTTCTAACATAGAAAAATGCAATGAATCATGGGGAAAACAAATGGTATTAAGGAATGTTACTTTATTATTTCAGTAACCATATGTTAAAAAAATTATCCAATATTCACCAACAAAACACACCATATTGTAATAGATATCAATTGCTGCATATTAAATATAATTTCACGAAAACTGGTCTTCATTTTAGAATTCCAAACACTTACAATAATATGCCTTCGTTTATAACTAGTAAAATTCATACCCATAGCCTATATGGCTCAAAGAAATATATAAAGAGGTCTTTCATCAATTTATATGACTCTGTTTGCCATGTACCAAACTGTTATATCCAAGATAATTTCCTCGACTATCCTCTTCTTTTCACTGTTCTTAATGTTTTTTTAATTTTCTTTTTGGGTGTCCTATCTTGTTCCCTCCTATTTGCCCCTTTTTAAAGTTATCTCTTTTTTCTATTGGTTCCCTTTAAGATTCTTCATTTATTCTTTTCCTTTGGTATGTGGAGTTAATTTTAGTCTTTGTCATGCCTAAATAAACTTTCTAAATACATATACCAGCATCCTTCAATTCTGGGGTGTTGGGATCACTGAGGCTCTGTACCTTCAAATCTTGAAAATGCTGTGCTCTGACAGCATGTGAATTTCATTTAAATGGACAAAGTTTCAGTGCTTCCTATATCTCAGCAACCATAGTGCGAAGGTGCACCAGCATCATCAATGATTCACCATCCCTCTCCCAACTCATCATTTTATTTAACACTGGCAGTATTCGGCTGGGCATCTTCATGGAGTACTAACATTTCGTAAAGCACAAAGTGTATTTGACTGGAGGTTGCATAAAAAATCTTAAATTTTCGTGAAGCACAAATGTTCATGAAGAAGAAAGTGGGTGAACATCTGTAAAACGGAGTCACGTGATCATATGTGGGCAAAACGTATAGATAGTTACAACCTAAAAAGCTATTTAAATAAAAGAAAATGCTTCTAACTGATGAATTCAACAACTAAAATTGTCTAGATTGAACTGAATTATGAAATATTGTGGGAATCTACTCGATCGACTATGTTTACATTTTAGCTAATTATGCATAGGAACGTACTGGAGTGCATCATCGATTCACGACTTCAGAGTCATTCTATAAAAAAATGAGATCAGAGTTGTTTCAATCTACACCATAGGTGAACTACAAATACATTTTTGTACATAAGGAACTTGGAATTTTGAAAATCGGACGAAAATTTAAGGAGCTGTTAAATAAAATGTATCATGAACAAGGGAGGATGCAAATGACGTTCATTTGTGCTTCGTTTTCATGTCATTGGCCATTAAAGACAATGCAATGTAAACAAACCGGCAATTTTTGTTAGCATGAAAACTCTATTCCCAGGTGAAGTTTCTTTATTTTATAGAGAAACTGTGAACCAAGCACTCCAGATGAATGAAAGGTACATGCATAAGTGTAAGGCCAGTTTTTTTTTTGTTTTTTTATACAAAATTTGACACTCGACTATTTGTTAATTTTTCAAAACTTTTAAAAGGCTATACAACTGAATTTCTTTATAAATACAATGCGTTAAGTCTTATAATCCATTTTAAACCTGCTAGGGCAGTTATTTTTTGCTATTTTCCTGCATTTTATTAAGAAGTTCTAGATTTATCTTTTTTGGGCAATGTATACAAAATCCATTTATCAAACTCGAAACGACAACCCAAAAACCTCGGGAGTAAGTCAAAGGATTAACTTGAACCTTATATGCCCCGATGGCTTTAATTTGCTGTTTTTTATAGGATATTTTCTTCCATACTTTTACTAAAGATAGGCATACCAAGATAAATATATTCTTTTACATTCTTTAAAGCACACTTTTCTATTACAGTATTTGGTTCAGATGTATGTTTGCCACATATACATATATAGCTCTCCAAACTTATATGGATATCATTGGAAAATTACCAAAAACTCAATTTGCAGCTATTTTCCATATTTTCCATTATTGTGAAAAAGGTATGAAATGAATGTCAAAGTGAAATCTTGAGAGGAGAAGCTCTGTAATTTATGCATTTTGTAGCTAAATTTTATTTATGTAAGTATAATCTTGCTTCCAATTCTTTACCATCCAATACATTATTTAATTATGAAGTACGCCTGTATGTAAATTTAGACATATATAAGTCGTCATACAGAGCCTTGGACTGCATATAGTAGTCCTAGGTTGTCAATTGTTTGTTCATTAATCTATATTATCACAAAAAGTATGTAGATATTACTATTTACATATAGTCAGAAAGGCCTGGAACATTAGCAGTCAGCATTAATGGTTAAATTTTTATGAGAACATAGAATAATACAATAAGAAACTACACCATTCTTTACAAGCTAATTTTTCTCAGGGAGTTCTTTAGAGTACAATTGTTCCAATACATAGCTCTATCATTGACACATTTCATGTATGAGTCCCCTGTGTTCCCTAATGGCGATGCTAATGGTCATCTTGTTAGTAACGCCTAAATAAATTTAAAGTAACCCCCCCCCCCCCCCCAGTGATTCGTTCTACCTATTTACCATTAGCTTATTTCTTGCTATAGAGCACATGTCTGAAATTGTTTCAGTAGAGGATGAATCTGAATTCCACTCATGACGTCCAATTTAGATTTCATTACATTATGATATACCTTTGGGGATTTTATAATAGGAAAGACAATAGCGCTACCTCTGAGCTAGGCCCCGCCGCTTTCATGGGGTAGGATAGCATGGCATAGCATGGCATAGCGATGGGTAATTTAACACACTGGACGCTCCAATGATTACAAAACACACAGTTGTCACTTAAGTTAGCTAGGTACTAGATAGATAGATAAAAATTTAGATAGATAGATAAGACAGATAGATAGATGGATAGATGGATAGACAGATAGATGGATAGACAGTTAGATGGATAACCAGATAGATGGAAGATAGTTGGATAGACAGATAGATGGATAGACAGACAGATAGAAAGATAGATGGATAGACAGATAGATGGACAGACAGATAGACAGATGGATAGCTAGTTAGATAGATAGATAGATAGATAGATAGATAGATATCTCTTGTCTTTATAAGTCTTCTGAATTTTTTTCTTTTTGTGGGCAAAAACATAAAATTACAAATCACAAAATAAAGGACAATGGTTAGTACATAAATAAAATATGGTTAAGAGAAAACAAAATCATATTAGAATTTTAAAATAAATAAACTCTATTATCTCTGTCTCTATATTACACTTGTATTTCTGTGTCTGGCTGTCTCCCTATCAGTAGCCCAGCTGCACCTCTTGTAATGGGGGGGGGGGGGGGGGCAGTGTCAGGCTATCTTAAAGATTAACAATGCAATTGGATGACCAGTCAGACTGATAAAACAAAGGGACTACTTCTTTTTCCGATCCTCTTCATTGTTGTTGTTCACTAAACCCAAACATTGTCGCGCTTGGCTGAAATGGTATCAACAAAAGTGTCAACTCACACAGCAACGGTCAATCAAAGTGACAACTGTGTGCATGGCCAGTTGCTGTGAGGTGCCACTTTTGTTGATACTTAATCAGGCAACCGTACTGTGGCCCAGAAGTACATCAGGACATCGCCACTTGGTCCGCATCTCTTAGGCGTCACGTCATGCCGGCGTCACGTTTTGTCGGCGTAAGTCACGTCATCGTCACGTCATCGTCATGTCGGCGTCACGTCGGCATCACGTCGGCGTCATAGTAGTAAAGTAATAGTAGTAATGGTAGTAGTGATAATAAGTAATAATAGTATCATAGCATTATTGGTAAATATACAGATGTAGTTGCAGTAGTAGTAGTAGTGGTTGTTGTAGTAGAGAAGCTGTACTGTAGTTGTAGAAGTATTTTAGGACAAATGAAGAGTAGTAGTGTTATAGCCAATGTAGGCTAGCATGCTATCTAGCATACTCCTATAAACCGGTTTGCAGGCTAGTTCAGTGTAGTTATTTTGGCCAAGTTAAAGGTTATAGTACACTGGTGTTTATTGTACTTGATGTCTTTGCTTGTACTTCTGGGCCACAGTAAAACCGTGACAATGTTTGGTTTTGATAAGACAAAACAAAGAGCAAGGCAGTGATCAGAAAAAAAAGTAGTCCTGTGAATGGATCAATAGGTTTGGCCAACATTCGAAAATAAATTTATGATTCAGGCAAATGTACTCAACAAATATAGACTTTCACAGGTTAACATCTATCAAAAATAGTTTCACATTTCCCTCTGAAAAAAACTGGACCATGGTACAAATATAAGAAAAAGTACATGTTATAAAATTATTTAGAAAGGCATCATAAGCGAGATAGTATACGCTACTATGTCATTTGCTTGACAAGTCATAGATATAGCACAACGTTGTAATTTTCGGAATCCTCAGAAGTAGCTCTATCAAGCTCGGGGGGATGCCATTTTTTCCATGGCAACCTAGCTTGAAACCTGTTGCCATAGCAACAAACATAGGTTTTCAGGAAATTTTATATTTCTTTATATTTCTTTACCACTGACACTGACAAATTACATTCAAATTACATAATTAAATCTTTGAACTACATGCTTTATGTTGGTTATGTCAACTTTAAGGTCAAAGGTCATTGTCATAGTGAGAATTGGGGTTAAATGTATGTCCAAATTTGGCCCTTTTTCACATAAAAACATTTTTAGATTCATTCTGCGTATCACTTAATACCTGTTTCCATGAAAAAAGTTATTCATCAGCAGCTTGAAATAGTCTAAATTGGTTCTTGATATTTAGGTTGTATTGGTATTCATGGCCAGGTTCAAATGATCATAAACAAATTGATGTCCTTCACAACATAGACAAATGGGAAATCCAAAAAGCCAGCAATTCCACTGTTCCTGCAACTTTCTGGGATTTGTAATTTTTAATATATAACCTACTTGCAGAAATATTTTAGGCGGGTGACCTTCAAGATCAAAGGTCAAGGTCATGATGAAAGTGAGGCTAAAGGCAAAAATCTTGTCAATTTTTGCAGTAAAAGATGACATTAAATCCTACCTAATGCTAATGTAATATACTCCTTGCTTGTTTTACAAATATAGTTTGAATTGGTAACCAGGTCAACCAGGCTAGAATCGTCACCAACAAAATCAAGATGAATGACAATGTGCTCAAATTGGTGGGATTTTGGTGGCTGATAAGCAGTTTTCCAGGGCCAGCATGGTCTTGAATATTTGTTTTTTATATCAGGGAATATTTCAATCATGTGACCATCAAGGTCAAAGGTCAAGGTCATGGTGACAACTAAGGTCAATGACCCCTGAACCACCATTGTGTGCCCTACAGGAGTGAATATAATCTAATGCTGTCTTACACTGTGTGCTAATTTCTGCAAGTGACATTTATATTAAGATCCCAACATGACCAATACTTGCTCTGCATACTGCATATATAATTTGAACTGGTATCAATGGCAACCAGACTGGATTCATCATAAACAAAACTAAAGAAAATCACTATGTTCTCACTTTTGTGAGATTTTGCAGCCTGTTATGCAATTTCACAAAGCCAATATAGCTGTAAGCTTTCATATTTCTGTATTTGGTGTATACATGGGATAATTTTAGTCTAGTGACTGTGGGGTCGAAGGTCTAGGTCACGGTAAAAACTGAGGTCAATATGGAAGTGAATACAAAGAAATAGCCATTCATCGCTTCATGGCAGCCTTTTTATTTCATTGTTTATTGTTTATTGAGTAGATAACTCATCCCAAAGGCATAATTTATGCTGCTGTAGGGATGAGGGTGATTACAGAACAAAATGTATGGAAGAAATCAAGTAGAAATATAGTAGATGCAGGAAGTCAGCGTAATTTAGAAAAATTGTAGATGTTAATATGAAATTTAACATGAATAGTCACATTCCTCTCTGCATCTCTGCAATGTCATCACATTGATATAGGATTTGTATCCATTGACACTGATTGTGTAGATTATTTCTTTAATATTCTTAGGCATGTCATTGCAATGTTTGGCAAATTCATGTCTCACATAATTCCTAGGGTTTTAGAAATTTTCTTATAAATGAGCTCTACATGATAAGTCCATTTTAAATGTTCATCCATAATAAGACCAAGGAAGTTAACTTTATTTACAAATTCTATTTTGGTGTCGTCTATGTATAAATTATGATACAGAATTTTCTTTTGTGGTGTATGAAATATTATTGCTTTGGTTTTTCCAATGTTTAATGAGAGTTTGTTTAATTTCAGCCAGTCAGATATTGATTGCAATTCATTATTCAGGATTTCTGAACTGTTTGCAGAGTCAGAATTCATACTTGTGAAAAGGGTTGTATCATCTGCATATAGTAATGGTTTAAAATTTTCGGTAACTCTGACTATGTCATTTACATATTTAATAAAAAGTAGTGGACCAAGAATTGAGCCTTGAGGTACACCTATCTGAGGAGGCATTGTTGTAATTTATATATTGACACACATATTGGATCCTGTTACTTAGATAGCAGATTAATATGTCCAGGGGTTTGTCTGTAATACCATAGTGTTTTAGTTTCATAATAAGAATGGTATGATCTAATGTGTCGAAAGCCTTTGAAAAGTCCATATATATTTATTGGTTTTTTTTTCCATATCTAAAAAATTTCGGTCTTATAATTCAAGAGTAGCCAGTTCAGTTGAGTGTGATTTACGGAATCCGTACTGACTGGTCTAGAATAATTTGGACGCTGTAAAATATTGATAAATTTGATCATGAATTATTTTTTCAAATACTTTCGACACACACTAGGCAATACGGAGATTGGACGGTAATTTTTAAAATAATCGATGTCATTCTTTTTGTGTATAGGAATGACTTTTGCTATTTTTAATACATCTGGAAATATACCCTGCTCAAATATCATATTCATAAATTTTGTTAATACACCAGCTATTTCATATTTAATGCATTTTAGCAAGTTACTACTTATATTATCTACTCCTTTGCTAGATTTAGGTTTCAGGTGTTCTATTGTGTTAATAACAGATTCTAAGGTTACTGAATTAAATTTGAAAGTGTGTTGTACTGAATCATGTAAATATTCTTCACCAGATTTATTTTCAGGGATGTCTATTTTTTCTGCATGTGCAGGGCCTACATTGATGAAATATTTATAGAATTCATTAGCAATGTTTTTAGGGTTCTCTAGACGAGAGCCATTGTGCATGAAATAACTAGGGAAACACTTGTTTTCTTTATTCCTGTTTAAGATTTCATTAATTGTAGACCAAGTGTTTTTTATGTCATTTTTTAAATTGTTGAAATCGACTTTAGTAATTAAGTATTTTTGCCTGACGAATTGTATTTTTTAGCAGTTTATTATAGGTTTTAAAGTTACAAATGTGTGTCAAATAACGTTTGTCATTTGGGTTGGTGCATTTTAGTTTAGCATATAATTTATCTCTGTAACGGATAGATTTTAGAATACTGCTAGTTGGATTTGTTATGCTTATATTTATTGCATCTTACTATTATAGCCTGAAATTGTTTATTGGTAAGTGTGAGTAGAATGTTATGAAATTCACTATATCAATATTGGACGCCATCTTGGATATCCCAGTTCCTGTACACTATATCTTAGAATGGATAGTCTCATTCAATTCCTTGACCCCAAAAACCTAGGCGTAGGCTCCATATTTGTTGTGCTGTTATAAAGATATAGCCATTCATCCCTTCATGGCAGCTATATTGGACGCCATCTTGGATATCCCTGTTCCTGTACTTTATATCTTTGTTGAGCTGTGTCAATTAGTTACAAAGATATAGACATTCATCGCTTCATGGCAGCCATATTGGACGCCATCTTGGATATTTAAGTTACTGTGCAATATATCTTAAAAAAGATAGTTTCATTGAATTCCTTGACCCCAAAAACGTAGGTATAGACCATATATTTGTACAAAGATATAGGCATTTATTGCTTGATGGTCACCAGGCCATCTTGGATGCCACCTTAAATATTTAAAAATACATGCTGCTGACAAAATTTAATTGTCAAGAATAGAATGAAGCTCCCTTATCTTGCATGATATCGATTATAAAATTTCGAATAAGCATTGCTATAAGTATGAATTTTTGGCAGTAATGTGGAAGTTTAGTCACTGCACAATTCACTGAAAAATGACTTATACATTTCAAACTGGTCGTCATGGCAACATTATTTATTTAACAAAACTGAAATCATGTGAACGATAACAGCAGGTGTTGGTTGTGCCAAAGCATGCCTTACTTGTTGATAATATATATTACATGAATAAAGAAAAAAACTTCTAATTGGTACTATTGGTAAAAATTAGCAAAAACACCACTTGTTTTGTTACCATAGCAACAAGGTTATTCAATTTTTAAATACTTTATATTTTTTTCCAATTGCTGTTGATACCTATACATTTTTGCTTGTAATATGAGTCAAGTTATGAAACTTCCCCTCACTCGGAATAATTGGATAATTGAATGGGGTGTGAAATGTGCATTTATGTAATCCCAATGCGTTCTTGATAAAATTGAAAAGCAAATAAAAATATGACTTTCGAGTCTATCTACAAGAATGTTAATGATTTCTGAAATATAGTACAATAAAATAAACTGTAATAATTTTAAAAAAAGTCAACGATCTTCCTTAGAATGTATTATACTGTTTACAATCAGGCTCCAAAGTTTACTTACTTATGAGCAAGATTTCATAAATGAAAATGTGATAAAATTATCAAGCAAAAAAGGTTATTAAACCTAAAATGTAGAGTATCTTTTCATAATAACTGAATAACACAAGTTTTAACAAATGATACGTAACACACCTGCAAAGGTCAGTATCTCAGTTCAACACATTTTAAAGCCTGTGTCATAACAAACGTTGGGCGGGGGCCTAGCTCAGAGGTAGCGCTCTAGGCTTCCAACCGCTGGATCCCGGGTTCGATTCCCGGTCGAGCCTAAGTTGGATAGCTGTTTCCTCCTTCGTCTCATTGCCATGGTCTGTGCCTGTCCTAATTAGCCCAACTGGTGCAGAAATACAGGACGTAAAGTCCTAATCACACACACGCACACACACACACACACACACACGCACACACACACACACACACACACAGACACACACACAGTCACACACATACAGACACACAGACAGACAGACACACACACACACACACAAAATCATTATGAAGGCAAGGTGTTCAGCTATATACTGAACTTCAGAATTTGTTAGGTTATTGCCAGATTAAGGACAAAATAGTAGTTCTAATCTGATTAATGTTATACCATAGGATCAGGCCTGAAAAAATTTTAAAAATACCTTTAGAATCAGTGTAAATATTTACAACAAAACTTTTGACTAATAGGAACTCCTGTCGTTAATTGCTGAGAAACTGACTCTGCAGGGGTCCTGCTCTGTGTTAATGTGACTTCTAGCCCACTAATTAATATTGCTTTATTACTTTCGAAGTGTCCAATCTTTCTCTAGGTGATCCAAGATATTATGTCTTAGTTGGTTGATATGGGGTAACCTTAGGAAGCTCATATTCCAATATATGTAATGTTAAGATAACACCACATTTTACTGTATTAGAATTATGAAAAAGTGCATAAATTTAACACTAACACTGGTCCATGTCTGCCTGGTAATGTTCACAGAAGATATATAAAAGATGAAGGACAGTCGAAGGATCTGTTAATCTTATGCATGTCCCTTTATGAAGAAACTTCGAATACTTAATATAGGCTGAGGGATGGAGGGACTGAAATTCAACTTTCGCCACAAAAAGATGACATGAGAATGCGTAATTGCAGAATCAACATTAATGAGTCCATTCCAAAAGTATGGATGTCGAGTTAAAAGACATGATCATCTAACACAGAAGTACCTCTGTGCAGTATTCCACATGTGGGAATCCAGCCAGTTCTGTTGCCATGTCATCTTTTTGAGGGTACTTGTACCTTCTTCAAGTTTGAAAATGATGTCATAAGTCGGTAGTGCTTGTTTGCTGGTTAATACACAGTTACAGGTCTGGCACTTCAAAGATGGTTTGTTGATATCACTAGATAAAATGGCTTATCATTGTGCCAAATCTCACAGTACTGGAATGGCCTTGGACTGCTGAGGCTTATGTCTTCATTCTGTGTAGCAGGTTCAGGCAAGCAGTACTCAAATGGTTGACAAACTACCCGCTGGTTGCCTTTTCGCGGCTTTTTGTTCCTTTTCTCCCCTGTTCCATCTGGTTTATGGTGATGAATGGCATGTGATGGTTTATAAATGTACTTCCCAATCACATCCAGCAATACGTTTTTGAAGTCAGCTGCCACTAGTACATGGTGGCAAATCTGCAATTTGCCATACTGCTAACATTTGCAAGAGAACCTGCGACCATCACAGGAAACAACAGTTGCACCATCAGGCTGAATCAAGCATACAGAGCCATTTTGAAGTTCTTTTATCGCATTGTGTGATAAAATTTCTTCTGCTCGTTCCCATAGGATTCAAACCAGGCTTCTTGGGAGATTCCCCATCTCTTCGTTAAACTCTTTAGGTTGAACTGAGTGTTTCCTTGTAATTGGTCTGCCAAATGATTGTGCAGGTGGTATCAAGAAGAGTTTCTTTATATTAAGTTCTTTCTGCTGGTCTGTCATTCCTCTCCATACCTGTGGTGATACTTCTAGATGTTTGAAGTGTTTAGAGAGCCTATACCATAGAGAGTTTTGATCATTTCCCGCTCATGAGGAATTACAATATTTGCATGAACAAATTCATGATCTACGAAGATGCCACCAATGCTCTCCTTAAGTACGCTGTTCATGGACTCCGCTCTCTGATTGTTAAACTTGTTAGGTGGATTGCCAAGTCCAGCATCAATCCTCACCTGCTTACCCATGCCCAACTAAAAAGTGTCCTTCAGTGGTCTCACCTTGAGACACTTGCTCTCCATGTAATCCTGAAATCCAACTGGCCATGCTTGTAGCTGCTTTTTTAGCATAGTTAGGAAAATCTTGGTTCCGTCTTGTGTCTGTCCATTGAATTCTGCACCCAAGATGGATTTTATGATTTGATCTGCATTCTTTGATTCCATTTCTTGCAATTTCCATTTCATATCATCATGCACATGGTTAAAACATCTTAAATGAATGCTAGCTTTGTGGGCATTGTGCCAAAGAGGGGATATCGGAAACACAGTCCCAAGTGCAGTCTCAAGTGTTAATTCACCATTAGTACTGTATATCAGACTGTCACCACCTCTTGACTTCAACTGGCTTGCCGTAAAGAGTATGAAGTTCTGAGTTAATGTTTGGAACCTAAAATTCATTAATGGTGTGCAAGGTCTCAATTGAGCCAAGACACAAGGTGCACATCCTACTTCTCTTTTAGGCATGATGACCAATTTTATGTCAAAATGAGCAAAATGTATGAAAATATTTGCCTTTTTTTTAAGGTAATGAAGCTAACTCATATAAACAATAGATTAAAAATTTAACATGAATTGTGCTTATCATATGTTTCTTTATAACTGTTTAAATGATTGTATGGGTATATTCATTGTGTGATGCAAACATTTAGTTTAAGTTTTGTAAACCTAGTTATCATGAAGTTCTCTGGAGGGTGATAAACCAAAAACTAGAAATTTAAATATCTTAAAATTTTTCAAACAGATTTTTTTTTTACTTTTTGCTTTAAAATGAAGTTTAGACCATATGCTAGCAGCTGCATTTGCATAATATTTGTTCAATTAATTCAACTCTGAAGTCTGTTCAGGAGCACTGCGTGGGATTATATTGATTTTGTGCTTCCCCATGACGTATGTGGAATTAACACCAAAACACCAGTGGACATTAACTGTTTATATTATAGTATTTCATTAATTGTCTAATTTTTGCATTTGAACCCAAGTAGGAAAAGTTTGAAAATGTGAATGACTTAATATTCTCTGACATAATTTGCGATTGACCTCAAATTAACTGAGTTCAATAACCCACGTGATTCATGAAAAGCAAGCGACGTCAATCAAACTTAAGCTCCGCCCCCTGTAGTGACTGTTGACGCATCGACCTTGAAATTATTGCGCAAAAACTTGTAACTTTAAAGTGAATAGCTATCAACTCTAATTGAGTACCAAGTCTAGTTATGCAAACCTTGCCAAGACCTATTAAAACATGTAGAACATGTAGATGATTAGCAGTTCAATTTTGTTAGGGTTCAATGTACTTTTGATAGTTGTCTAATTGAACCATGTCCCAAGACTAAAGCCTATAAA
Source organism: Alitta virens (assembly GCA_932294295.1). NCBI lineage: Eukaryota > Metazoa > Annelida > Polychaeta > Phyllodocida > Nereididae > Alitta > Alitta virens. The sequence goes on along the minus strand of OW028585.1, from coordinate 28,516,280 downwards.
CGTATACACTTTATTGCCCTTATTTTTTTTCATACCTACACAGAAATCAGCAATAATTATTTCAAATTCAAAACAAAAAAAAGGCGAAATAACAAATGTATCCGTGATTGAGTTTTTGGACCTTCCTGGTGGCTTAACAATTATTCTGCGATCACTGAATAGTGAAAGCGTTGCACATGCCACATGTACTGACCTAATTGGTGACGTCATAAATTCTTCTATATGCTAATGAAATGTGTGACGTCACAACACTCAAAACTACACTTTCACTTTCCAACCAATCGGAAGTCACGTAGCTTAGCTACTCAGATATATCATGACGTCGCCATGAATGAGGCAATTGCTTGTTTACTTGATGGGCCATGAAAATGTAGTCGAGCCATACGCAATAGTATATAGTATTAGTGTAATCGTCTTTTACTTTGATGTATGTGCTGTCGACAATACAAATTACCATAAACTTGAGGCATGTCAATTATTACAAGATTTTTCAGTGTGAACCGAGACCCAGATGCAGTCCAGCCAGTACCTGGGTAATGTCCAGGATTAAATCAAGACAGACTCAAGACTCAAACTAAGCCAGGCTCAAGACTTTCAAAAAATGGTGGCCTGGTATAATTATGATCACACAGCAGTACAGTACTAGGACTATTTCCTCAATATTAAAATTATCTATCTATCTATCTATCTATCTATAAGATGTCATGCTTATGATGCCTTTCTAAATAATTTAATAACATGTACTTTTTCTCATATTTGTGCCACGGTCAAGTTTTTTTTTTTTTTTTTTTAAAGGGACATGTGAAACTATTTTTGATTGTATAGATGTTAACCTGTGAAAATCTATATTTGTTGAGTGCATTTGCCTGAATAATAAATTTATTTTCGAATGTTGTCCAAACCTATTGATCGATTCTACAGGACTACTTTTTTTCTGATCACTACCTTGCCTTTTGTACCAAACATTGTCACGGTTTTCCTGTGGCCCAGAAGTACAACTGCATTGTCCACGTCTCTGCTGTACGCATCTGTGTCTCTGCCGTACGTCATCGGCATCTCCACTGAGTAATTTCATTTCTACCGAGTCATTTTCGTCACTACAAAATGGTCAAATGCAACTGGCCTTGCAAACAGTTGTCACTTTGATTGACCGTTGCTGTGTGAGTTGACACTTTTGTTGATACTTATTCAACCAAGCGTGACAATGTTTGGGTTTAGTGAACAACAACGATTAAGATGTTTGGAAAAAGCTCACTAATTTAATGTCAGTTGAGATTTTTCTGTGAAGTAAACATAGGTCATGCAGTTCCATGCTCTACGTAGATTTCCCAGTCAAATAAAACTTCTTGGAATTTGCCCTTTGACACACTGACAAAAAATTCAATCATGAAAAAAAAAAAAACTGGCCTTACATTTATGCATGTACCTTACATTCTTATCTACTTCATCTGAAGTGTTGGGTTCACAGTTTCTCTATAAAATAAAGAAACTTCACCTGGCAATTAAGTTATTCATTCTATCAAAAATTGCTGGTTTGTTTACATTGCATTGTCTTTTATGGCCATGAAAACGAAGCACAAATGAACGTCATTTGCTTCCTCCCTTGTTCGTGATACATTTTATTTAACAGCTCCTTCAATTTTCGTCCGATTTTCGAAATTCTAAGTTCCTTATGTACAAAAATGTATTTGTAGTTTGCCTATGGTGTAGATTGAAACAACGCTCCTCTCATTTTTTAATAGAATGACTCTGAAGTCGTGAAGCTACGATGCACTCCAGTACGTTCCTATGCATAATTAGCTAAAATGTAAACATAGCCGATCGAGTAGATTCCCACAATATTTCATAATTCAGTTCAATCTAGACAATTTTAGTTGTTGAATTCATCAGTTAGAAGCATTTTTTTTTATTTGATTAGCTTTTTAGGTTGTTACTATCTATACGTTTTGCCCACATATGATCACGTGACTCTGTTTTACAGATGTTCACCCACTTTTTTCTTCGTGAATATTTGTGCTTCACGAAAATTTAAGATTTTTTATGTAACCTCCAGTCAAATACACTTTGTGCTTTACAAAACGTAAGTACTCCACGAAGATGCCCAGCCGAATACTGCCAGTGTTAAATAAAATGATGAGTTGGGAGAGGGATGGTGAATCATTGATGATGCTGGTGCACCTTTGCACTATGGTTGCTGAGATATAGGAAACACTGAAACTTTGTCCATTTAAATGAAATTCACATGCTGTCACAGCTTAGCATTTTCTAGATTTGAAGGTACAGAGCCTCAGTGATCCCAACACCCCAGAATTGAAGGATGCTGGTATATGTATTCAGAAAGTTTATTTAGGCATGACAAAGACTAAAATTAACTCCACATACCAAAGGAAAAGAATAAATGAAGAATCTTAAAGGGAACCAATAGAAAAAAAGATAACTTTAAAAAGGGGCAAATAGGAATCCCAGAGGGAACAAGATAGGACACCCAAAAAGAAAATTAAAAAAACATTAAGAACAGTGAAAAGAAGAGGATAGTCAGGGAAATTATCTTGGATACACGAGCTGAAAAAACTTGCACTTTTAAGCTTAATTACGACAAATATAACAGTTTGGTACATGGCAAACAGAGTCATATAAAATGATGAAAGACCTCTTTATATATTTCTTTGAGCCATATAGGCTTTGGGTATGAATTTTACTAGTTATAAACGAAGGCATATTATTGTAAGTGTTTGGAATTCTAAAATGAAGACCAGTTTTCATGAAAGTATATTTAATATGCAGCAATTGATATCTATTACAATATGGTGTGTTTTGTCTGTGAATATTGGATAATTTTTTTAACATATGGTTACTGAAATAATAAAGTAATATTCCTTAATACCATTTTTGTTTTCCCCATGATTCCTTGCATTTTTCTATGAAAGAACAGCTGTAATGTGCTAGCGAGGTGGCCTCGATTTTCCCTGGCGGGAGCTGTCATTGCTAGCTGGTGCTTGTTAATCCCTTTGCATATCGTTTGAGAGAAATTGATAAGTATAAGGCCCAATGCAATAATATTGGCGAAATTTATGAATAACTTGATCAATAAAGTGAATACCTATTCCTGTCCAATCAGCATAGGGCACACAAGCCCTCTGTCGTAAAAATCCGGTTGTGTAAACGTCATCGATATGATACACTGGACGCCCTCTGGCAGCTTTATACAGTGATATGGCCACCTGACGGTTCATGAAGATACCACAATTGCCGAAACAGTAGGGCGGCAATTTATTACCAAAATACTGTTGAAAAGATGCCTCCCATGTTTTTTTCTCTTTTGGTTCGTGCGGATCTGTGTCATACATAACACATAAGCACTCTAACCTGTTATGAGTCTCATTGTTTTGTTTCTTAATCGTCTTTAATGTACTGAACAAAGTCTTCATGTCAAAGATATCGCTCGAATCATCGTCCATTTTGGCCAAATATTGATTGGGCCCACTACATTGCTCAGCCCATTTAAAAGCTGCAATACCCTTAAAACCGAGATTTTTGTATGTATCAGGTATATTAATTTGTAAGATATCCTCATGACACTTATGTTCTTTTAGAACAGCAACACTATCCGATGTTTCCGTTTTTGGTAATCCAACAATAAACATCAAAGCAGCCGATATGGTTTGATCCTTTTTCATGTGATTGTTGAACATATGTCGAATGGTATCCCTCTCTTTTGAGTTATTCAAACCAGTGTAAACATAGATTAAAAGTGGCTTTGTAGAGTATTCAGTGCAGTTCGGACTTATTAAAAAATTTGGCTCTTGGTACGGTGAACCATTCCAACAAGGCGTTTTGCAAAATCCATCCTCACCATTCATTGGACAAAGGTGCTGCCCTTGTCGTGTTATATTCTCCAGCTTAGGATCCTGAAAAAAGGTGAACAATGAGCCATCGAGATAATGATAAATATTCCGTTCATAGAAGTAACTGTTCCATCCCACCTTGAAATTTAACAATACTAGGCAAGTCAGAAAGAAACATCTTCTTATCCTGGCCATGGCTGTCAGTAAAAGTAAAACTTATGACGAGTGAAATTCAGATTCATCCTCTGCTGATCACAATTTCATACATGTGCTCTGTTGCATGAAATGACCTTATGGTAAAGAGTGGAATGGAACCAATGGTGGGAGGGGGGGGGGGGGTGTCACTTCACTTTAAATTTATGTAGGCGTTACTAACAAGATGACCATTAGCATCGCCATTAGGGAACAGAGGGGACTCATGCATGAAATGTGTCAATGATAGAGCTATGTATTGGAACAATTGTACTCTAAAGAACTCCCTGAGAAAAATTAGCTTGTAAAGAATGGTGTAGTTTCTTATTGTATTATTCTATGTTCTCATCAAAATTAAACCATTAATGCCAACTGCTATCGTTCCAGGCCTTTCTGACTATATGTATATAGTAATATTTACATACTTTTTGTGATAATATAGATTAATGAACAAACAATTGACAACCTAGGACTACTATATGCAGTCCAAGGCTCTGTATGACGACTTATATATGTCTAAATTTACATATAGGCGTACTTCATAATCAAATAATGTATTGGATGGTAAAGAATTGGAAGCAAGATTATACTTACATAAATAAAATTTAGCTACAAAATGCATAAATTACAGAGCTTCTCCTTTCAAGATTTCACTTTGACATTCATTTCATACCTTTTTCACAATAATGGAAAATATGGAAAATAGCTGCAAATTGAGTTTTTGGTAATTTTCCAATGATATCCATAAAAGTTTGGAGAGCTATATATGTATATGTGGCAAACATACATCTGAACCCAACACTGTAATAGAAAAGTAGAACTTCTTAATAAAATGCAGGAAAATAGCAAAAAATAACTGCCCTAGCAGGTTTAAAATGGATTATAAGACTCAACGCATTGTATTTATAAAGAAATTCTGTTGTATAGTCTTTTAAAAGTTTTGAAAAATTAACAAATTGTCGAGTGTCAAATTTTGTAACGAATCAGTATGCTACCAGAACTCATCCAGTGTTAGACACCCAAGTTATAGCCTATAAAAATAATACATATAAAGAGGTCATCAAAGCCGAAGTTTTACAAAAGGAAACAAATGAATGGAAGGCTACTACTTTGTTGTATAAAGAATTAACCGATTTTAAAGCTTGTAGATTATCTATGCAAAGTGGTTTTAATTGGTGGAAATTTGCTAAATGGGATACTACGTTTTTATACATAGATCAAAACATATGTTCATATTATTAGCCACAAATACACTAGTGTCAAGTTATTTAAGTGTCTTACAAGTGGACAAATTGGCTTCAGAATTCACGCGTGTTATTTTGTCTGCATTGGAAAATTCTTGAGAGTGCTCCCCCCCCCCCCCAACCCAACTTGCCTCATTCCTTTTGATCAGCCAAGCATAGGGCCACAATAGGGGTTCAATTTAGTGGCTGTTTGAAGTATAGTTTAAGTATCAAACTCATGGAACTTGTAAATATTATAGGAAAAAAGTATCTGATTAATGTGTAGTCCAATCAGGTAATTGCATATTTGCAATTCATACTTACACATTAATGGAATTTCATTGTTTACACTACAATAAATAAAAATGAACATCCACCTTTTTTTTTTTCTTTACCTTTCCAATTGTACTTTACATCAGCATGATAAGTCATTGTAAATAGTAGATATCATTTCTGGCCAATCTCTATAGCCATAAATGCCCTGCAGTCTATAATGAGGGGAAATGTGAAAAACTATTTTTGTCAACCTCTACATCTCAACTATTATAAAGTTTAGCTAGAGTTTTAATTTTTAAATTTACTTCATTATTTTTTATAATAATAAAAATATGGAAATTGTATTGTAGGAAAACATAGAAAGGTAAACAGAATTCAAGTACACTTATGGAAGGACATGGAGTCACTAGTGCATTAGGCCATGACACTGTTAACTGCAATAGCTGGCCACACTTCAGGTAATTTCAGTGGAGCCTAGCCAAGAGGCGCCGCCTGGCCAGTTACATTTGACTGGACATCTGATGGTCTCTATTCCACCTGGCCAAGCAGTCAACAAATAAAATAATAAAGAAAAAATAATTAAGAATTGTGGGAGGGTATATAAGTCCCGACTAAGTTTCACTCAGTTTGCAAAACAATAAAATCAGTCTAAGTTGGCTTTTATCCAATCTTATATTTAGGAAGGGAGACTATAATTACACAAAAAATATGCATCCACAATCTAAATGAAAATAGGTATCTATCTAGATCTCTTTCCTGGAGTTGATATACATGTAACTAATATGTATTAGAGTTCAGCAGTGCATGGAGACAAGAGTAGAAGACTAATCTCATGAGCAGTGGCAATACAGCCATTGAACTTGAGGGACCCCCCTCCCCAATTTGATCAGCACCTTGTGAGTGATAATTGTATGACCAGTGTCGACATATTGTGTTAAAGACACTTCTTAGCTCCATAGTAATAGGCCTACATCTTACTTCTTGGGGCTATTAGCAGCTGATTAACGATTGAGCTCATGTCAACAAACTTTTTAGATGATAAATAAGGAGTTTATTTCCAGTAATATAATAACATCACTTCTTTCAAAAGCTGATTTATGTATGCAAGTTACCAAAATAAAATTCATGGGATCTTTAGGCTTACAGTATGACTCATATGGAATTGTCCATGTATCGTGGACTTTCGGCGAGACACGGAATGTCACGGATTATAAAGCCCATTGCACACCGGAATCACATATGATGGCATCACATGTGATGGCATCACAACCCCTTCTTGTGATGCCAGCATAATGTGCTGCACACGGAGATGGACCCCATGACAGAGTCACAACCCCACACTAGCCACTTATGGAGTTGTTGCAAACTAGGGTTGCTGTATTCTAGGTCAAGTCAAAACCCCTCGCATCTGATTGGCTATTAGCAGGCCAGGCCCCTGTGATCACGGCATAAACTGCTGTACACAGGGTTTGCATCATGGAAAATCTCTGATTCCATCATGATTTATCTAGCAGTGTTAGATACCCATAATCTTGTCACAAGTCATATGTGACGCAATCATAATCTGCTGCACACAGGAAAATTTGTTCATGAGAAGGGGTTATGACCAAATCATATGTGATCACGGCATGGAAAAACTCTCATGTGCAATGGGCTTAACGGGGGTTTGCGCTTACCCCCCATGGCATGGCTAATTTCCTTTATCCCTATTAACCCCATCAAAACTTTGGGCCCTTTAAGAACAGGTGTTAGATATCATGAGGGTATATAGATATCATCAGTGTTTAATTGCCGCAGAGGGGGTTGAAACTGATACTTCTGCAACCCTGTCATCACAGCCCTTGATTGTTCATAGTAAGATCAAAGGATGCTGTTGTTACATGGCCAAATGTGCCACGTGCGTTTTCCATGCGTTTATCCAAACGCATGGAAAACGCACGTGGCACAATTGGCCATGTACTAGTCTTGAGTCAAAAATTTTTTTTCTCTCCATCTTCTTTTGATTGAAGTGACACTATTTGCATTGGTAAGCTCTCATCTTCTGGATTAAGACCATGTAAATTTTATTGCAATGTGATCAGTAGATCCTGAGATATCTATATTATCAATAAATTTAAATACTGTTCATTGCAGGCTAGATAAACCAGAGTTTATGCAATATTATATGAAGTGATAAATGTGTTATTATTATTTAGAAATAAATATTTTAAACTATCATGCTATGTTTGTGCGATTGAATAAAGTTATGTTATCTTTAACAATCACAATATAAATACAATCTCACCAATAAAACCACTATCAAGACCACCTCTCTATTAACACGTGTCACAGTAGCTCCCAATTATTCACTGTTCAATCGAGACTACTGAACAGATAGATACATTAAAACCACTAATAAGATCTCTTGACAATTAAGACCACATAATTTCGGACCTGTCAGCATTGTTATTTATGAAGGCTACTACTTGACTTTTTGTATTAGACAGATAGATAGATACTAGATAGACAGACAAAAAAAAGTTTTTCTGATTCTCCACTAACTTGGGTTTCTTCATTTGAGATTCAGTGACACAATATGGCTGATTACTATAATCCCCATGGCATCCATCTAATGGTAAATCCATGAGTACTTGTTGTGTACAAGGAAACATGAGGTCAGTCCCGACCAAACAACTTCTGAGTGGAAAATGACCTTGAAAAATTTTGACCTACTAGCTCCATAGTATTGACTGCACCAAAGCCCTTATCTAAAAAAATCAGTCAGTCAGTCAGTTGTCAGTCAGTTGTCAGTCAGTCGTCAGTCAGTCAGTCAGTCAGTCATTGATTGCACCAAAGCTTGTTTAATAATCTGTGCTAGCATTATTGATACAGCAGTCAGTCAGTCAGTCAGTCAGCCTGCCATGATATTGCCTGCACTTAAGCCCTTTTTCAATAATCTGCGCTAGCATTATTAAACAATATTTAAGGAATGTGAAACAAATTTTTTAGGACTATTTTGGAATTATGGAATCCAATGAAATGTTTTTAATAAGTAGAATCTTCTGTCAAATGACAATACAGCAATATACATCATAGATAAATTAAAATTGCATTTTCTGTTTTCCAGAAGTTTAGACTGTATGCGCTTGGAGAAAATAGGACATTTTGGACTCTTATTTTCTCCCCTAACTGATAAGATATAGACTGTTAGATAACTTTTGGGGTGTGAAAACCCAATACCAACAATGGTGGCATGAAAGATTTAATTCTCAATTATTTGAAAAAAGGTCATTAGTATATATAGTTATTTGATACTAGGCTATGCGACAGCAACTGATACAGATGGACACACTATAATTGAGCACTATTTAAATTCAATATGTTTTTAGTTGCATTGTTATTTTTCAAATCTCTGGTTGTACTTAAAACAATGCAACAAAATGCATATGCTCTTGATCTAGAATATTAAAGCAACCCAACAAACAGTGAGTCATTGTTGTATAGTTAGAAAATTGGAAAATAACTATGGTGACTCAGCAGCTCAGAGTAACTAATTAAGCATCATCTTTGATCTGGCCGGGGGCAATCAACTATGACCGCCCCAATACAAGGCTATGGCAGTGGAAGGGGGGAGGGGGGGGGGGGAGTGGGTGACACTAAGGGGTTATTGAAAGTTCCGACTATTTGTGAAGACAAGGGGAATTATAAACTGGGATCTGGGACTGATAAGAAACACATAATGTTGATAAGAGCAAAAGGCTGCTGACCTCCATACACGGCAGCCCACCCCTCTGATGTTGGCAAAATATGGACAATTCCATAGAGATCAGTGAAGTTGGCTACCCGAACCTAGCTACCTGACAGACCCGAAGATGTAAAGTTAGCTACCCGAACCCAGCTATCTGACAGCTACCTGGCAGCTACCCGAACTTTCCATGTATATAACTCAAACAGTTGAGCGTAATTTTTCAGTTTTCGCGCCAAAAGATAGGGCAAAGGTTTACGTTCTAAAATTTTTCTGAATTTTCCGAGCTCGTCTGAGATGTGATAAATCAAAAAAATTGAAAAAATGACGTTTTTTAACCGTAACGAAAACGGTAGCTTTTTAGAGTGTCCAGTTGAGAAAGCACCGGTAGAAAACAAATATTAACTTTTGTGTCTAACTTTTAGCATAGACAAAACTAGTCTTTACAACCCTCAAAGGGGTCAAATTCAGCAGTACTTTCGGGTAGCTGCCAGGTAGCTGGAATTTGGCTCGCCTCTTTTTTGCCACCCTCTCGTCAATGGTTTATGATACATTTGGCATAGGTCTACATTTTAGAATTTTTCCAGAATTTTCCGAAGCGTTACGGCTCTGAAATATCAAAAGCTCAAAAACAACCTCTTTTGCCGTAGCTGTGATTGTAAATTTACCGGTTGACCGGTTGGGACAGTACTGGTAAAAAACAAAAATTAACTTTTGTATCTAACTTTTGCAATATGTAAGAATGACCTGTGCACCCGTTAAGTGGGTGTAATTAGGCCTTAGATTCGGGTAGCTGCCGGGTAGCTAGCTTCGCTATCGCATATTCCTCGAAAACAGTCAAACGTGATTTTTCCGTTTTTACGCCAAAAGATACTTAGGGCAAAGGTTTACGTTCTAGAATTGTTTCGGAATTTTCTGAGCACGTCTAAGATGTGATAAATCAAAATAATTGAAAAAATTACGTTTTTTACCGTAACGCAAAGGGTAGCTTTTTGAAGTGTCCGTTCGAGAAAGCGCCGTAATGAAACAGAACAAACTTTTGTGTGTAATATTTAGCATACACAGAACTGGTCCACTCTCTTTGATATTCATTCTGGTTAATATATTTTTTCCTACATCTTGATGCATTGTGTAGTTCTGCTGTCACTGTAAGCAAAGAGGTTTTTATGAGAGTTTTTTTCACAGACAATTAGAAAATCCATAATGAAAATTTATTTATTTTCTGGATTTTCTTTTGAGTGAAAAGTAAGAAAAGCCAAATTTGATCTGATGCATAAGACTTTAGCTCCCCTGGTGGATGCATTTGGTAACTGCTACCTTTGGTACCTTAAAAATTCTAAATCATTTTCATCATCTTAATTATAGAATGCAAATGCAAGTATGTACTTTTAGAAACACATTTAAATGCAAATGCATTTGCTTTTTTTCAAATGTAATAAACTAAAAAAAGTATCAATAATATATAACTATTAATTTTAAATTAAAGATTTAAAAATGGAAGTGGCCAACTATAGTGATGATTAGGAATTTCCACTGTATTATATTATTATACTATCCCTCTATAATCAAATCATTGTGGTAAAGATGCTTATGTAATATTCTCACTCATTCATTAATAAATGCCAATTTTGCAGTGAACAAAATGTTATGTTTAGGTAATGTTTAACAATATTTAATTATTGTGTAGTATTCAAGTATTGCACCTGATATTTTACTCAGTTTCACCGGGGTCTAAATCTAGGACATTTTCTAGGTCAACAATAGTCAATTAAATGTACTGTTTTGCTGAGCCCCTATTGTTAGGAACTACATAAGAAAGGGTGACAGTCCGTAGAAGGGAAATTCCTCATCTCTATTGTGTTCAGATTTAGCATGACTTAATTGAGCTTTGAAAAAATAGCTTAAGAATTATAATTTTAAGAGTAGTTATTTAACCTCTTTTTACAGAGAAAAATTGCATCAAAACATACCATAAAATAGTTAAAATTTACGGTGGCTGGGATAACCATGCACTTTTTATTTTTTATTTTGTGAGAACGAAATAGTATTTCGTACTCATGAAATACATTAAACTGTTGCTGATATATGGCCAGAAAAATTACTCAGTCTAAATAAGTTGACCTGCATTCAACAGTCAATGATAGAATAATATATATAACACATTGTACAAGTGTTGTCAGTTGTTGCCCCAAATCTGAGTCTAATACCAAGGCAGATAGACAGACAGACAGACAGACAGATAGATAGATAGATAGATAGATAGATAGATAGATAGATAGATAGATAGATAGATAGATAGATAGATGGATAGATGGATGGATGGATAGATAGGTAGATTGATTGATTGATTGATTGATAAAGATATATATATATATATATATATATACAGATAGATAGATAGATAGATAGCAGAAAGTGAACTTAGTGCAGCCCTTTTAGGCACGTTCTTTCCCACTCACAAGGGTTGATTGATCAACTGAAAGAGAGGGACCCATGCACTTCCGTTAGACATGTGTGGAGAATTTTATTTGCTTAAGCATAAACACCAAGTACAAGGCAACATCTCAAAATGCCATTCAGCTGAGAAGTTGCACATGAAGATTGCCTGGAATGGGGGAAAAAGCATCCTATCCTATCCTATGCTATGCTATCCTATCCTATCATATCCTATCCTATCCTATCAAGCACACTATATGATATTTTTATCTGCATACATAGAAGCTCATAACAAATTAAATTGAGCAGCTATAAGACAAGAGGGGACTGCATGCTTATAGGCCTACATAATGTAAGTCATGAATCAAAGTCATTTGACCAGTGGTGGAACTCCCTTGGGAGGGTCGCAACCAGAGCTGACATTTTGGAGAGGTTTAGCTCTTTAAATAATTTTGAAAAGAAAAAGAAACTTATAACACTATTTAAGTTCACACTAACTAAATGCATCTTGATGCATTGTGTAGTTCTGCTGTCACTGTAAGCAAAGAGGTTTTTATGAGAGTTTTTTTCACAGACAATTAGAAAATCCATAATGAAAATTTATTTATTTTCTGGATTTTCTTTTGAGTGAAAAGTAAGAAAAGCCAAATTTGATCTGATGCATAAGACTTTAGCTCCCCTGGTGGATGCATTTGGTAACTGCTACCTTTGGTACCTTAAAAATTCTAAATCATTTTCATCATCTTAATTATAGAATGCAAATGCAAGTATGTACTTTTAGAAACACATTTAAATGCAAATGCATTTGCTTTTTTTCAAATGTAATAAACTAAAAAAAGTATCAATAATATATAACTATTAATTTTAAATTAAAGATTTAAAAATGGAAGTGGCCAACTATAGTGATGATTAGGAATTTCCACTGTATTATATTATTATACTATCCCTCTATAATCAAATCATTGTGGTAAAGATGCTTATGTAATATTCTCACTCATTCATTAATAAATGCCAATTTTGCAGTGAACAAAATGTTATGTTTAGGTAATGTTTAACAATATTTAATTATTGTGTAGTATTCAAGTATTGCACCTGATATTTTACTCAGTTTCACCGGGGTCTAAATCTAGGACATTTTCTAGGTCAACAATAGTCAATTAAATGTACTGTTTTGCTGAGCCCCTATTGTTAGGAATTACATATGAAAGGGTGACAGTCCGTAGAAGGGAAATTCCTCATCTCTATTGTGTTCAGATTTAGCATGACTTAATTGAGCTTTGAAAAAATAGCTTAAGAATTATAATTTTAAGAGTAGTTATTTAACCTCTTTGTACAGAGAAAAATTGCATCAAAACATACCATAAAATAGTTAAAATCTACGGTGGCTGGGATAACCATGCACTTTTTATTTTTTATTTTGTGAGAACGAAATAGTATTTCGTACTCACGAAATACATTAAACTGTTGCTGATATATGGCCAGAAGAATTACTCAGTCTAAATAAGTTGACCTGCATTCAACAGTCAATGATAGAATAATATATATAACACATTGTACAAGTGGTGTCAGTTGTTGCCCCAAATCTGAGTCTAATACCAAGGCAGATAGACAGACAGACAGACAGACAGACAGATAGATAGATAGATAGATAGATAGATAGATAGATAGATAGATGGATAGATGGATGGATGGATAGATAGGTAGATTGATTGATTGATTGATTGATAAAGATATATATATATATATATACAGATAGATAGATAGATAGATAGCAGAAAGTGAACTTAGTGCAGCCCTTTTAGGCACGTTCTTTCCCACTCACAAGGGTTGATTGATCAACTGAAAGAGAGGGACCCATGCACTTCCGTTAGACATGTATGGAGAATTTTATTTGCTTAAGCATAAACACCAAGTACAAGGCAACATCTCAAAATGCCATTCAGCTGAGAAGTTGCACATGAAGATTGCCTGGAATGGGGGAAAAAGCATCCTATCCTATCCTATCCTATCCTAGCCTATGCTATGCTATCCTATCCTATCATATCCTATCCTATCCTATCAAGCACACTATATGATATTTTTATCTGCATACATAGAAGCTCATAACAAATTAAATTGAGCAGCAGCTATAAGACAAGAGGGGACTGCATGCTTATAGGCCTACATAATGTAAGTCATGAATCAAAGTCATTTGACCAGTGGTGGAACTCCCTTGGGAGGGTCGCAACCAGAGCTGACATTTTGGAGAGGTTTAGCTCTTTAAATAATTTTGAAAAGAAAAATAAACTTATAACACTATTTAAGTTCACACTAACTAAATAATAATTAAATAGTATATAATTTGGGCTTAACACGCGCAGAGGTGAAATTCTCAAATATTTCATTCCAACTTCTAAAGGGCCTTCTAATTCTACCTTTGATGTACCCCAGTGTCCTCTCCTGGTCTAATTTCTCCAAGCCATTACTAAATTAACAGTGTGCATTTTTCTTGTGTCTTATTCTGTTAAAAAGAAGGTAACTTTGATGGGTTCACTGGAAAACCAGTGTCAGCACTTCTTGGATCTTTTAAGGATCTTGTAGGGACTAATATTTCATCCAAACAAAATAAGAATTTCGTTTGAACGAATTAGAAATTCATTATAACGAAATACTATGTCATTATAACGAAATACTGCACGAAATACTATTTCGTGAGAACGAAAAAAAAAAGTGCATGTCATATCCCAGCCACCGTAAAAATCAGATAAAATGAATCATTTAAAATTAGATAAGATAAATGATATTAGAAAAGAGATTATCAATACATTGGACAGTTTATCAAATAGGTAACACAAGACACCATGGGGTAAATGTCTGACATGATGTGTACTAAAAATACCTCAAAGTGTTTCAATGCACACTTTAATAGCAGATAATAATATAAGAAACTTGATGTATATACAACTCTTATTGATTGAGTAATTGACAATTTGAGCAACATTAACCTATACAATAAATGTCACTTTTTCATTCTTTTGTGAAGACTTTTTAGCTAGTAATTGTTTATCAATTTGTAATGAACTATCTACTGTGTGAAATTTTAAATCTGTGTAAGTTATATTACAAGTAATTAATTATAACTTAGAATATTAGTATGTGCTTATTTTCAAGTCTTACCCAAACTAGCATTTAGAAAGATATTTGAATAAATGCAAATGTTTTAAAATCAAATATAAATATTCAGTTTAAAAAATGCAAATGTAAGTGCAAATGTTTGCAAGTGCATATGCAAATGTAGTGAGATTTGAATGAAAACATTTAAATGCAATGCAAATGCGGCAAAATGCAAGTAGATTTGCATTTTTACCTTACCCTGAAGTTTATGCAGGAGCACCTGTCTTTGCTCGGGATCCTTGAATCTTCATACTCACCTCTGTAGATTGCTTCACAAAAAGCATGAAAATGTCCTAATTGTTTGGATTTGTTTTCCTCTGTGTTGTAATTCTAATGACTTTCACAAAATGGACAATACTCTTAAAGTTTAAATGAGTCTATGGGTATAAATTGAGTATGAATTATTGTATGAAAGGGGGAAAGAACTTTTGTTCTCAGTTTGTGATGTCCATGATGTCCTTGTCAACATTTTGGTTTCCAGATGAAAGCAAAAGTTACCGGGGGAGTATTGCATTGTGGCTTAGTATGAAGGCAAACATAGCTGTGCGACAGCTTCTCAATGTTTTTGGGCTGTAATTTTATCCTACACTGGCATTTTCGCCAATCACATTGACTTGAATCATCAGAAGAGGTTCTAGCCGCAAGATGCAGCCCTCCGAAAATGGCGGGAAATGCTATATATCTATAACTTTTTACTTCCATCAATCAGACTATGCTTAAAATGATAAAAATTGTTTAGATTTAGATCTGTGAAAATAGCTGTCATAAAAACTTCTTTACTTACAGTGACTGCAGAACTACACAATGCATCAAGATGGAAAAATATATTAACCAGAGTATGAATATGAAAGAGAGTGGACCAGTTCTGTGTAGAAAAACATGGCTGCCAGACAGTGAGGTTCATGTGAGGACTGCTCCTGCAAAAACTCAGCTTTCATTCCTCTGAAGACCAATGCCAAGCAATAATTTCAGCAGATTATGGTGCTAACGCGACAGGCAACTCATGCATCTGAAAATTATACACAAGAAGAAGCCACGACTCAAGAAAATAGCCAAGGATTGTACAAATGCCCTCTGGACACTTTGGATATCAATATGGCTACCCATGAAAACACCACTGCTCCAATGCAACAGCCAGAATGGTTCAAAGAGGTGAGAGAAAAACTCTCTAACATTGATATACTTGGCGATAAACTTGCAAATATCAGTAATAAGCTGGATGAAGTGAAGGATTCCGTAAACTTTGCATGTGAATCCGCTAAAAATGCAATTGAAAGAGCAAGCAATGCAGAAAAAATTTCAATTACACTGCAAAATGAAAATTCTCAACTCAAAAATGATATTGCTTCAATGCAAATTAGACTTGTTCAAATGGAGTGTCAATTACGTCGAGACAATTTGATATTTAATGGCATTACGGAAAAGATGGGCAAAGAGACGTGGAAAGATTGTGACACTTCAGTGAAAGATATTTTGTGCAAAACTTTGGGCATTAATGGTGCCCCTACCATTAAATTTGAACGTGTCCACAGATTAGGCCCAAAAAAAGCTGACAAAACAAGACCAATAATAGCAAGATTTTCAAGCTTCAAAGGCCGTGAATTGATATGGAAAAGCCGACATAAACTGTCAAAATCAAACTTTAGTATACTTGAGGATTACCCGGTTGAAATTCAAAATGAGCGCAAGCTGCTATTTCCAATCCTCAAGGTGCTAAAAACTCTTATACCACTGTTTGCCTTCCACAGCCAATCAGAAGCCTGGATTACAGGGGGATATATCACATGTACTAAGGACAGCAGGGAGGACATGGTCACACTTATATGAGCACATGTTGTGGCAAAACTTAACAAGCAAACACTTAACAAGCAAACAAATGTCTTGCAAAATAGGCAACATCTTATGCAACTGATCCTGCAAAATAGTGAACCCAGCCTTAATGATTAAATCACAATTAATGCACAAAAACTTAACCTTAAATTTTTTTAAACCAAAACATTACTCAAGCCCTCATGAAGCTGAAAATTCCAATAACAAGACAATATTGTAAATAAGTCAAACGTTCATAATTGTTTCTCGCCATAGACGCCATGCCTCATATGACCTGACAGCACTCTCTGTAGCCTTTCTTGTGTTAGCTGGGATTCTGTCCAGCAAAGAATTAGTGAAAGCACTTTCACTTTTGATTACCGCATCATATCTATTGGCAGTTTTTCTGCCATCTGGTGCAAATAGCAATTGCGTTGGTATATCCAATAATTGAGTAGATCCAATGTCAAAGGATGCATTACAATCATTAAATTCACTGAAATCAGCAAAACTCCTCTCCAAATTGTCATTCATTTCGAAATGCAATGTCAATTGAAATAAGTCTTTAATTGTATTGCTTCAGTTTTAAGTGTCTCAATCTCTGACAAACATAAACAAAAACAATCCAATTAAGTGGTATAAGTTAGATAATGCCCTTGTTTTCTTCAACATGGGATTATTGCTCGGCTAACGCCTCGCAATAACTCCCATGTCGAAGAAAACGCGGGCATTATATATTACTGGATCATGTTGAGTCTGCTTCATTTAAACTAGACAAACTGTACATAAATGGAAAGTGGTAAACATCAAAAAACTGGTTGGGAGAAAATACTTTTGGCAATTTCCAGGAAATTCGAAATGAACTGAAAAACACTTTACCAAATGATTTCTGTAATTTGGATTTCCCTCAAAAATTGACCCCCCCCCCCCCTTTCCTCTTAAACTGATCAATGAACTTTCAGAAGAGATGACTTTTGAAATGAAATTTTTTTTGACATTTATGTTTCATGAAACTTGACAAATGTGTTAATGAAACTTGTATTGTATTTATTATAATAATTATCTAATAACATATTTATCGATTACCATTTGAATTATTGTGTTATTCTTAATTGTATCAAATGTTTCAATTACATGTATCAGGTGATATTTTCACAATGTATTTATAAATATAAAACGCCTTTATTTAGATAACACTCCAACAAAGTTAGTGACCTGTCTACACTAGCAAAATATGTTATTCAGATTCAAATTTATGCTAGTATTGCATCCTCTAATCTATGTACATTATGAATCATATTTGGAAGTTTGTATTTTGCAGGGCAGAACTTTGCTGCCTACTTTGCTCTCTGAAGTAATATTGATAAGAATTCTTATTTTTATTTATTATTAATCTGATAATTATAGCTATTTTTTTTTTTATTACTTTTTGTTTTTCTTCTTCTATGATTTATGCCACTAAATATTAATGTTAATTGTTCACAAAGCAATCAAATACTCAGCCATGCTACCTCACTTTGTATTTTTAAGTTTCAGACAGATCCTTGCAGACCCCTGCCAGCACTTGTATTTAAACCAGAAATATGGAATCCCTACTAGATATTCTAAACACTGGAGATGGTGATGATGACAATAATCATGATGAGATGCCAAATCTTTTTACCCATTCACCTTATTTTGATAATGATTCTGCTATTAAAGTTATGAAAAGTACAAATGGTTCACCTTCAATACTAAGTTTAAACTGTCAGTCACTGCAATCTAAATTTGATCAACTACTAATATATCTGCAATTATTTGAAGATGCTAACTGTCCTTTCTCTATTATTTGTTTACAAGAAACTTGGTTAAAAGATAATTATGATGTGTCTCTTTTGCAGCTTGAAGGCTACAACTTCATCCATGCTACAAGCTCCTGCAGTGCACACGGTGGAGTTGCCATGTATATTAGAGGTAACTTTGAATATAGAATCTTACATATAAATGGTGATAGAACTATATGGGATGGTCTATTCATTGAAATTTTACTCGAAAATGAAGGAATTCAACGAAAAATTATATAATTGGAAATATATATAGACCCCCTAGAGATACTTCTGACAATTTTAGTACCTTCTTTAATGATATTGATGAACTACTTACCTCATTTCATAGAACAAATGATGTCATATTGGTGGGTGACTTCAACATTGACCTGTTAAAAATTTATCATAAACCTCAAGCAAAATAATTTTTTGATATTGTACTAGCTAATAGTTTCCTACCTAAAATAACCATGCCAACCAGACTAACTGATACGAGTGGTACTCTTATTGATAACTGCTTTGTTAAAATTACAGAAAATATTTCAGAAACTACAGCAGGAATACTATATCATAATATCTCCGACCATCAGCCATATTTCATATTATTAAACTACTTGACAACATCGCGAAATAACAGAAGAAAAATTAAAACATATTCTAATTCCTCCGAGGCCAAAAGTAACTTTAAAAATGAAATTCTACTTACCTGTGATACTCAAAACTTTGAAAACTCTCCAAACACTGACCCAAATACAAATTATAACAAGTTAGATCAAATATTACAAAATTTACTAGATAAACATATGCCGAGTAGAATGATGAAGTAAAACAAACATAAACACAAGAAAGGCCCATGGATTACTAAAGGTATAATTCGATCTATCAAATTCAGGGATAAACTTTATAAAACACTGAAGTCAACTGATATTAATTCCGAAAGATATAATACATACAAAATAAACCTACAAACTTACAACCGCATACTAAAACAAAATATACGTTTAGCAAAAAAGGCACATTATCTTGTTTTGAAAAATTTTAAAAAGACATCAAGAATACATGGCTAACAATAAAGAATATTTTGAATACACAACAAAATGTCAAAGAATTTCCTAAGTACTTTCTCATCTACTTCTGCTCAGACCAGCATCCCTCCCTTCCCCATGTCATCTCACCGTGGCATCTCTAAAGCCAACATCAGTCCCCAACTCCCGCAACTACCTAATGCTGCTCACACTAGCTTCCCCTTTCCCCATAATATATTATCATCTTAAAACTACTTCTCCAAAACCAACATCAGTCCCCAACTCCCCTAGCTATAGCTACCTACTTCTGATCAAACATCATCTCATCATGATATCTCCAGTCCCAGCATCAGTCCCCACTCCAGCATCCTCCCTTCGCCATGTCATCTCATCATGACACTGGGGCGCTCACCTTAGTGCACTTTGTAACAATATGACACGCCAGACATGTTGGATTCAGTGGAAACTTTATTAACTATCGCGCATGCGCCAGACGCGCAACTACACAAACGCCGCCTAGCGGACATTACACGAACAATGATCCAAATATCATTACATCTCCCTCCTTTAAGTTATACAATTAATGTAGCAGTGGCACTAAACACAAATAAGGAGGGTAATCATATTACACAATAAATCAATTAATTCCACGGGAAAGTCAAGAGTCCATATTCATGTTCATAGTCCAAATTCAATATCAAGCCGTTATCACAAATCACAAAGTCAGTTTATTCACTGGCTTCACAGTTCTCCCACTCCGGGTCACAACATCAGGGGGACGAGTTGGAGTAGGGGGAACGGCACTTTCCCGAGGTACGTCCGAGATCGGGGTCTTGGGGGAAACAGGGACCATTGGAGCATCAGAGCTCACATCAACACTCTCCTTTACAGGACGCAAGTGTTTCCGATTCCTTCGGACAGATCGATTGACTCCCGTCGGGTCACTCACAACATGAGATCTAGGAGTCTCAGGGCACTGCACAGCAGATCCTCTTGGCATCCACTCCTTTTCCGAGTCAATCTTGACTAGAACCTTGGTACCATCCTGTATAGGGAGCAACGCTTTGGCACCGTGACGCCGATCATAATGCTGCTTATATTTGCTTTTCGCACGAGAATCATTATGCTGAACTTTTTCAGCAGCAGGCCAGCCAGGCTCTAAATGCTTATCCAGCACTGGCAACGTTGTGCGAATTCTTCTGCCCATAATTAGCTCCGACGGGCTAAATCCAGTTGTGGTACAGGGCGTCGACCTGTACACCATTAATCCCAGGTGGGGGTCTTCCTGCCGGATAATGGACTTCGCAGTCTGAACTGCACGTTCCACAGCACCGTTTGCCTGTGGGAAATGAGGACTTGTGGTCACATGAGTGAATCCGTAGGATGTCGCGAAACTAGCAAATTCTCTGGAAGAGAACTGAGGACCGTTGTCAGATACGACGACTGACGGTATGCCCCATCTGGCGAACACATCCTTCACTCGAGATACCGTACCAGCACTGGTGGTGTTACTCAATCGCAGAGTTTCAATAAACCTGGAGTAATAGTCCACAATAATAAGGTACATCACACCACAATAATCATATAAGTCCATAGCAACTTTTTCCCATGGTAATTCCGGCAGAGGAGTTGGTTTCAAGGGCTCATGAGGTTGAGAGTTCCTGTGTTTCTGGCAATGTTTACAAGAGTCCACCTTGCTCTTGATCGCTTCGGATATGCCAATCCAGAAGACAGACGACTTTGCCCTCTCTCGACACTTATTAATGCCCTGGTGACCATCATGTATTCTGTTCAGAATGTCACCTTGCAAACCCGTAGGGATATAGATACGATCATCGTATAACAATAGTCCATCTGTCACAGATAAATGACTCCGAATGGAGTGGAACTTTCCCAAGGACGAAGGCACTTCCTGGCCATACTTGGGCCAACCACCTAACGTATATTGAATCACTGCCTGCAGCTGCAAGTCTTTTGCAGTCGCCTCGCGAATGCTGGCAAGTGACGACGGGGAAAACGATCTCTCTTCCACATAGTCGACATAGAGCTGAACTTCTTCGGCCAGTTCGACATCCGCCATATTTGGTCCATTCAGGGGAGCTCTTGACAGAGTATCAGCTACTGTAAGATCCTTACCAGGCACATATACCACATTGGGGTTAAATCGCATCATCCTCATGAGCAACCGTTGACACCTGACAGGTACTTTGTCGAGGTCCTTAGAGTTCATCAGAGGAACGAGAGGCTTGTGGTCAGTTTGCAATTCAAACGACTCGAGACCCACCAGGTATTGTGCAAACTTTTCACACGCAAACACAGAGGCCAGACATTCTTTCTCTATCTGTGCATAGCGACGTTCACTGTCAGTTAAAGTTCTTGACGTAAATGCGACAGGCAGATCTTTGTTGCCATGCTTTTGCAACAAAACAGCACCCAGTCCATAGCTGCTACTGTCTGCACTGACGGTCACAGGTTTCCGGGGATCAAAGTAAACCAGAGTTGGTGCTGTCGTGAGTAGAGATTTAACCTCGGCAAACGCTTTCTTCTGCTGGGCACCCCATGTCCAGGCACTATCATTCCTCAACAAGTCATTAAGGGGTTTCGCCATACTGGCCAAATTGCCAATATATCTGCCCAGATAATTTATCATGCCAAGACACCTCCTCAGTTCAGTCACATTGCTTGGAGCTGGCAATTTCACAATGGCTTCAACTTTTTCCCGGGCGGGTCGCACACCATTTGCATCGATATGATGGCCTAGAAAATTGAGACTAGATTTTCTCAACACACATTTGTCTTTGTTTAGTTTCAGACCAGATTGCTGAATCACTTCTAAGGCCTTCTGTAACCGCACATCATGCTGTTTCATGGACGAACCACACACTATAATGTCGTCCATATAGACGGTCACACCATCAATGTCCCTTAACAGGTCGTGCATAATCCGCTGGAAGATCTCTGGAGCAGAGGAGATCCCGAAGGGTAGTCTCTTAAAGCAATATCTCCCAAAGGGCGTAATAAACGTTGTCAATTTAATACAGTCCTCCGACAACGGAATAGCCCAAAAACCACTTGCAGCGTCAAGTGTGGAGAATACGGAAGATCCGGCCAGTCTTGGTAATATCTCGTCGAGAGTTGGAAGAACGTATCGTTCACGCATTACCATTTGGTTGAGTTTCTTCAAATCAACACAGATTCGAACTTTTCCGGACTTCTTCAACACCGGTACCATCGGAGAACACCATTCGGTTGGTTCCGTAACGGATTCCACAACACCATCTTTCTCCATTCGAAGTAATTCTTCTTTCACTTTCTCCAGCATGGGCAACGGAACCCGACGGGCAACACTCAGATTATACGGAGTGGCGTCAGGTTTCAAGCGTATCCTGACAGGTTTACAGTTCATAAGTCCAATTTCACCATAGACTTGATGGTGATACTCCGTCTCATTGAGCCTAACCTGCAGGAAGCCCATAGTCTTTGAGGCAATCTGCTGAGCAGATTGCATTTAGCATTTGGTACCACGAACACTCGCATCTTGTACAGTGTTCCCTTGTGTTTTAATTCAGTTAGAAACGTTCCAGCACATTTTAAGCTAGAGCCAACGCTGATTAAAGTAGCCTCCGTGGGAGTAAGAGCTGGTGCATTTTTCAGGGATTTATACGACTGTCCAGTCATGACGGTCACATCAGCACCTGAGTCCAGTTTGAACAACACACTCCGACCATGAATTTTCAACTTAACCTCCCAAGGCTTGTCAGTAGATTTGGAGCCTACCGAACCGAGAAAATAAGGGTTTTCTCCACCTGGCATGGTCACTTCACGAACATTTTGACGACTACTACCACCACCACGATTAGGACAACATGAAGCGTAGTGCCCTTTCTTGCCGCACTGATGGCACTTGGCATTCCTGGCAGGACACAGCTTCTTATCCATGGGATGGTCTCCCTTGCAGAACTTGCAGATTTTTCCGCTTGAACCAGACTGGCTATCACGATGATCCGGCTTCGGTTGACCACGAGAGCTGGCACCCTGACCTCTTCCACGAAACGAACGAGTGGAACCACTTGGGCGCTTGCCTCCTCTCTTTACCTCGTCAACTGAGTTGCCACCAGACTGCTGGGATGTCACTTGGTCTTTTACATGTTCAGCTTGCCGTGCCATTGTAATAGCATCGGTCAATGTCAGAGTTTTCTTCATTTGAAGCTCTTTGGATACTTCTTTATCCAAAAGTCCCACAACCAACCTGTCCAGGATACGATCATCTTTACTATCCTTAAAATCACAGGTTGCAGACAATACATACAATGCTCGAACGAAGGCTTCAACGGATTCACCAGATTCTTGTGTACGTTCGTTGAACACAGCTCGTTCGTGTATCACATTAACTTGAGGCACAAAATAGTCATTAAACTTGTCAAGTACAGTCTTATAGTTCTTTTCATCATCTGCAGATAATTTAAATGATGTGTAAACAGTTTCCGCATCGGAGCCCATGGTGTAAACCAAATCATTAATCCGTATCCTTGCATCTTCCTTATCAATTTTGGCTGCAATAGTGTACCGTGTGTACCTGTCACGCCATTGAGGCCAACTCGAAGGCTTCGAGAAGTCAAAATCAGACGGACGAGGTAATTTCGCCATGATTAATCCAGAACAATTTCCAGACAATGACAAAAATCATGCGAACACACTCTCACACCACAATGTCACAGAAAGTTATTTGGTACACATATAATTGAGTCCTTGCAGGAAAACACCATAATCCATGATGACCATGTGCTATCAGCCCAGACAGACATTCCAGACAGGCACTTGTCAAAACAAAGTCTGCAGAAAAATACACAATGTCATTTCATGCCCACATCCAGGACAGCTCCCAAATAATCCATGCACGAAAAATAATCCAATCTGGCACTTGAAAAACGTTATTTTTCACATTAAAATCCAGATTCAGGACTGTCAAAACGATTGGCGGCCAGTTTCGCGCCAAAAAGTCAACAATTCCAGACAAACCACGTGTCTGACAAGACTGCACAAAAATACTCCAACGGACGTGTCACTTCGTTAATATATCCAGAACAACTTCCGAACAATCCAAAGGAACGAATAAATTATAATCCACGTTGGTACTGTCATAATTCCACAATTTAGCCTGATATAGGCGATCCATGAGCAAAGTCTAGCGTGCGCGATCCACCAGCCATTTTCAGACCAACCACGAGGTCCGAACACGCTGAAGTAAATCGTTCGTCACGGACAAGGAAACACAGTCACAGCATCCGGAACGACTTCCGAACATGCTATACAATATAGCTGACGAAGTGAATCCATAATATTCCCATGACACAGGCGTTATTCACCACAATTTAGCTTTTCCGCTGCCACCATGTAACAATATGACACGCCAGACATGTTGGATTCAGTGGAAACTTTATTAACTATCGCGCATGCGCCAGACGCGCAACTACACAAACGCCGCCTAGCGGACATTACACGAACAATGATCCAAATATCATTACACACTTCAGTGGAGCTGAACCCCGATCCTCAATACACACTCCTTCCATGTAAAACGCCAAGTAATATCATGCTGTATCACAGGGAATCAGTTTTTTCACTGTATTTGTTAAACAAGTCTTCAGAGAATCTGATCACTTCACTTGTTCATAGTTCTAATCAAAACGATTTGGGGATCTGGTTTATCAGGATAATTTTGGCTGTCCTGGAGCAATTGAACCAGACTTGAAGAAACCATGTCGAGGATGTTTAATAGTAGGTTTAGGTTGCATAATGAACAAAAACCTTAAAAATAAGTGTGACAGATCGATATCTGAATATATGTACATAGTAATTTAGTTATTATCCCCAGATGCAGCCTTAAGCAATGTATCAATGCCATTTGAATTGATTTGAGGGCTCTGATCTCTCAAATCCTGTGAGGCCATTTTTTAATGTAAATATTCATTATCAGTAGTAAATAAGATGTAATATGTTCTAAGTTTAGTGTAAACATCTAACTAAACCTGTGATGAGCCAAATGTAAGCCTAGACCAATGCAATGTTAAGTAGTTTCAATCTGTCTTGAATATCTATTTTGTAGAAATGTTAAATCAACCACATAAATGTCATGATTAATTTATTTTGAAGCTATTATTGAAACAATTACATTATGTTATTTGACATTATAGCAATAAGAATCAATGCTATTTTATTCACAGTGCTAATCTACCATTGATTGGTGCCCCGAGGTTTTAATATATTGGAAACCTGATTTCTGCATCCTACAATGATTAAAGGTGATGGTTATGATATTGCAAATTTATATATGTTCATACATTATTAATTTTTTATGTGTAAATTTGAGAAAATAGATCACTATCATGTGAATAAGCAAATGCAACATTCTGGTTCTGCAATGATGAGTAATATGTCACAGGTGGTAGCTGTAACTCTTGAACCAACAGTTTATATTATATCATATACATGAGGTCATTCTTAACCAATATACAGTGTAGTATTCATCCATATTCCATGATGTCTAAGTAGGGAATGCCCTCTGGGGAAAAAAGGAGCTGTGCTAGGTTCCTATTTTATGGCATGTGTAATTATGGTGAAAAAAGGTTGCACCAACTCACCTTTGACTAAGTGTCAGGCGAGGTGAATGACACGTGCCCCGAACAAGCAGCCAGTCGTTACAGTCGTACCCTACCACCTTGTCAGGTGAATAAAATTTAATATCCTAACGGATATTACAATTATACTGTTAATAGAACCGTGACATACATTTTGATTAGCATACCGGTACATTTAACGGAAATTACAAATACCTTGTCCATCCATTGAACCGTGACGTACCCGTGAAGTACAATTATTTAGGTCACTGGTACATTAGATAATTACCTATCTAATTGCCTGTCTAATTAGACCCAATTATAGGTAATTAGACCCAATTATAGGTAATTAGACCCCAATTAGACGATTCCAAAAGGTGTCTTATACTACTTATATACATGGAAAGTAGCTAGCAATGACAGCTCCCGCCAGGGAAAATCGCTGCCACCTTGCTAGCACATTACAGCTGTTCTTTCATAGAAAAATGCAAGGAATCATGGGGAAAACAAATGGAATTAAGGAATTTTACCATATTATTTCAGTAACCTTATGTTAAAAAAATTATCCAATATTCACAGACAAAACACTCCATATTGTAATAGATATCAATTGCTGCATATTAAATATAATTTCACGAAAACTGGTCTTCATTTTAGAATTCCAAACACTTACAATAATATGCCTTCGTTTACAACTAGTAAAATTCATACCCATAGCCTATATGGCTCAAAGAAATATATAAAGAGGTCTTTCATCATTTTATATGACTCTGTTTGCCATGTACCAAACTGTTATATCCAAGATAATTTCCTCGACTATCCTCTTCTTTTCACTGTTCTTAATGTTTTTTTAATTTTCTTTTTGGGTGTCCTATCTTGTTCCCTCTGGGATTCCTATTTGCCCCTTTTTAAAGTTATCTCTTTTTTCTCTTGGTTCCCTTTAAGATTCTTCTTTGATTCTTTTCCTCTGGTATGTGGAATTAATTTTAGTCTTTGTCATGCCTAAATAAACTTTCTGAATACATATACCAGCATCCTTCAATTCTGGGGTGTTGGGATCACTGAGGCTCTGTACCTTCAAATCTTGAAAATACTAAACTCTGACAGCATGTGAATTTCATTTAAATGGACAAAGTTTCAGTGTTTCCTATATCTCAGCATCCATAGTGCGAAGGTGCACCAGCATCATCAATGATTCACCATCCCTCTCCCAACTCATCATTTTATTTAACACTGGCAGTATTCGGCTGGGCATCTTCGTGGAGTACTTACGTTTCGTAAAGCACAAAGTGTATTTGACTGGAGGTCACATAAAAAATCGTAAATTTTTGTGAAGCACAAATGTTCACGAAGAAAAAAAGTGGGTGAACGTCTGTAAAACGGAGTCACGTGATCAGATGTGGGCAAAACATGTAGATAGTTACAACCTAAAAAGCTATTTAAATAAAAGAAAATGCTTCTAACTGATGAATTCAACAACTAAAATTGTCTAGATTGAACTAAATTATGAAATATTGTAGGAATCTACGAGATCGGCTATGTTTACATTTTAGCTAATTATGCATAGGAACGTACTGGAGTGCATCGTAAATTCACAACTTCAGAGTCATTCTATAAAAAAATTAGATCAGAGTTGTTTCAATCTACACTATAACTACAAATACAATTTTGTACATAAGGAACTTGGAATTTTGAAAATCGGACGAAAATTGAAGGAGCTGGTAAATAAAATGTATCACGTACAAGGGAGGATGCAAATGATGTTCATTTGTGCTTCGTTTTCATGGCCATAAAAGACAATGCAATGTAAACAAACCGGCAATTTTTGATAGCATGAAAACTTAATTTCCAGGTGAAGTTTCTTTATTTTATAGAGAAACTGTGAACCCAACACTTCAGATGAAGTAGATAAGAATGAAAGGTACATGCATAAGTGTAAGGCCAGTTTTTTTTTCCATGATTGAATTTTTTGTCAGTGTGTCAAAGGGCAAATTCCAAGAAGTTTATTTGACTGGGAAATCTAGGTAGAGCATGGAACTGCCACTGCGCAAGTTTACTTCACGGAAAAATCTCAGTCGAATGTCACTACTGACATTACATAAGTGACTGTATCTTTATACATATGCAGTGTCATTTCTTAGAAGTTTTAAAATTATCATGGTTTGACTTTTTTTTTAAATTTTGTTAATTTATTTATTGACTAGGGTGTGGCCCTTGATAGTGGCAGAATCTCTGCCTTAGAGGGTCACTCCAGAATGTACAGAATTTAATGTGTGATTTTGAATAGAGTTCTGAGTTCTATATCACACCTTGGTGGCAAAACAGCATGTATTTTGTTGACAAATTTTGTGTTTAACCTTTACACACAACTTAACTTATTGAACAATATTGTTACTGTATATTCTGTGCTATACGGCGATTATGGTGGACCGTTTTGAGCATATTCACTAGTGAACTTAATCACCCAACTGTCAAAGCATTGATAAGGAAAAAGATCTGCATGTCAGAGAACAGGATACCGGACACGAACAAATTTGAAAAGAGGAATAAGAAGATAAAAAAGAAAAAAATATTAATATATATGTAAAGCAGTACATCGAGTTGTTGCTTAGAAACCTACTAAAATAAACCAACTGACAAAAAAAGATGAAAATATTAATGAAACTAATTTTGTAGTTTACCTTAAACTCTGTCTATCTATCTATCTATCTATCTGTCCATCTAGCTGTCTATCCGTCTATCTATCTATCTGTCTATCTATCCATCCATCTACCTATCTATCTATCTGTCTGTCCATCCTGTCTATCCGTCTATCTATCTATCCATCCATCTATCTATCCATCTGTCTGTCTGTCTATCCGTCTGACTGTCTTTCCATCTAGGTGTCTGTCCATCCATCTATCTGTCTATCCATCTATTTATCTATCTATCTATTTATTATATTTCTACTTATCCATCTAGTACCTAGCTAACTACAAATGTAGCTGTGCGATTTAGCCTGTAATGTGCTCACTCATGGCTCAAGACCCAAATGTCCGTAATGGTGAAGTGTCTGCATTTGTGAGGTTTTCCTAGTTATGCATATGACATATGCACTTAGCTCTATCATTAAATGCAGTTCCTTTAATTGACTTTTAATGTTTACTCAAACAAGCTGATAAATTATGGTTTTAATTGCAATTTCGCTGTAAATAATATGTAGCTATAAAAGCTCAGTTAAGTTGAAACAAAAGTAGACGATAACTATATTATGTTATTTTCTGCCAATTTATTGATTAATCATTGTACCTTTGTGAATTTGTTAATTGTTTCCGCTCTTCTTCTTTTCTTTTCTTTTTTGGTATTCATGTGCAATGCAAATGAGAGGAAATATTGCTCACATGTCTTTGAAATATACAATTCAACCTCACTTTAAGGACACCTCGTAATTGCAGACACTCACACCTGGAACATAATTTCGGCAATTTTTTTAATTTATTTTTTAAGCATATCCAAGCTTCGCTAACCCAATGAGGACACCTTGCTATACAGTATCAATCCACAGTTTATCACTCAAGGTTGTGTAGCACTTATATGGTTTATTCCCATAGGGGCCCCTATTATTTTTTTGTTCATACCATCTTTTTCTTTTTTTATCTTGTTTTTTTTTCAAATATATTTTAAAAGGGTAGCCAGATCAGCTGAACCTGTTTTACACCCGGGCCCTTTACATCAGTAAAAAACAATAAAATAATAAAATCCATAGATATCGATAACAATTAAAAACCATTAACAATAAATATACTAACAATAAAATACACAAACAATAAAATACACAATGACCAAGTTATAGCACCAACAATATCATTCACTCATGGGCTGCATTCTTGATATATTTTTTTAGCTGTACTTTAAAGCTATTTAACGTATAACATTCTTTTAAGTTACTTGGCAAATTATTCCAGGTTCTGGCTCCTCTATAGAAAAACATTTTCTTGTGAAATTCACTTTCAGGAATTGGCAAGTATAAATTCATATCATGTTGTTTTGTTCTTTTATCTTTAATTTCAATATCTACTTCTGAGGATTCCGAAAAGTACAAGATTGCGCTATATCTATGACTTGTCAAGCAAGCCACTTTTTTGTGACATGGTTGCGTACACTATGACATCTAATAGATAGATAGATAATTTTAATATTGAGGAAATATTCCTAGCACTGTGTGATCATAATTACACCAGGCCACCATTTTTTGAAAGTCTGTTCATCGCAATGAAAAATCTTGTAATAATTGACATGCCTCAAGTTTATGGTAATTGTCGATGGCACATACGTCAAAGTAAAATATTACACTAATACTATATACTATTGCGTGTGGCTTGACTACATTTTCATGGCCCATCAAGTAAACAATAACTCAAAAACATTGATTAAACTCACTGAATTTTACCAGCGATTGCCTCATTCATGGCGACGTCATGATATATCTGAGTGGCTAAGCTACGTGACTTCTGATTGGTTGGAAAGTGAAAGTGTAGTTTTGAGTGTTGTGACGTCACACATTTCATTAGCAAATAAAAGAATTTATGACGTCACCAATGACAGGAGTTTCACTGGAATTATACAGAGAATAAATGGCTATGCAGGAACTAATGATTGCATATTTTTTTCCATGACATGGAGCACAAAATGGACAGAAACGTTTTAAAATATGTACATGCAATACAAAACCCCAACTTGCTAGGTGATGAAAACAATAATATCTAATTATCAACTTAAAGTTGGCTATATTATTAGCCATTGTAATTTTTATTGATTTCTGTGTAGGTATGAAAAAATAGAATATAAAGTGTATACATTTATAGGCTTTAGTCTTGGGACATGGTTCAATTAGACAACTGTCACTTGCTTTTCATAAATCACGTGGGTTGTTGAACTCAGTTAATTTGAGGTCAAGATCGCAAATTATGTCAGAGAATATTAAGTTTATCATTCACATTTTCAAACTTTTCCTTCCTACTTGGGTTCAAATGCAAAAATTAGACAATGAAATACTATAATATAAACAGTTAATGTCCACTGGTGTTTTGGTGTTAATTCCACATACGTCATGGGGAAGCACAAAATCAATATATCCCACGCAGTGCTCTTGAACAGACTTCAGGGTTTAATTAATTGAACAAATATTATGCAAATGCAGCTGCTGGCATATGGTCTAACCTTCATTTTAATGCAAAAAGTAAATAAAAAATCAGTTTGAAACATTTTAAGATATTTAAATTTCTAGTTTTTGGTTTATCACCCTCCAGAGAACTTCATGATAACTAGGTTTACAAAACTTAAACTTAATGTTTTCATCACACAATGAATATACCCATACAATCATTTGAACAGTTATAAAGAAGCTTCATAACCTTAAAAA
Organism: Alitta virens; assembly: GCA_932294295.1. NCBI lineage: Eukaryota > Metazoa > Annelida > Polychaeta > Phyllodocida > Nereididae > Alitta > Alitta virens. Next base: position 28,484,774 of record OW028585.1, on the reverse strand, counting down.
AAAGCAAATATTTTGATAAATTTTGCTCATTTGTACATAAAATGGGTCCTTATTAATAATGTCATATGTCCAAAGTGGCGGTATGAAGTTCTGAGTTCTTGTTTGGAACCTAAAATTAATTAATTGTGTTTAAGGTGTCGATATGGAGCCAGGACACCGGAGGACAATGACATTACTTAATATTATCTTCTGGGGAAAAATACCTGCATAAAGAATCACAAAATTTGTTTTAGATCAATAAATATGATTATATTAATATTAAACTTTTATCTATTAACTACTTTTTCTTGACCAAACAAAATTTGAAATATATTTCTTTCGAACCGTGTCCATACTTATGTGAGCACTCAATCATGTCAACTCTGTATAGAAGATGGATGGTGAATACCATCAGCTGAGAAATTTTCGAGCCAGCTCTCCCCACCACTGCTCACTTGAATCATGCATGATGCAAAGTCATGGGAATATATTTATATATATATATTTTTTTTTAAGTCTACAATGTAACCAAAATGTAGCAACAATACACAATGTAAATTCTGGGAATGACTAGTTAATGACTGTGAAAGGGTCTGGGAACTGAGTTCACCATGTTCTGGGGAAAAACTAGCAAATGACTGGGAAATAGGTATGGTTACACAGGTTCACCGTGATCTAGGAAATGACTAGGAAATAACTGGGAAATAGCTATCGGCATTTGGTTCACCAGGTTGTAGGAAATTACTAGGAAATGACTGGGAAATGGGTCTGGGAGGGAAATGACTGAGAAATGGGTCTGGGAGATGAGTTCACCATGATCTAGGAAATGACCAGGAAATGGGTGTGGCAGCTGAGTTCACCATGATCTAGGAAATTACTGCATGGGAAATGGGTCTGGGAACTGAGATCACCTGAGGGAGCTGAGGGAGCTGAGGGAGCTGGGTCCCAGATAGCATTCCAAATATCGGCCCAGCATCGTTTTTATATAGGCCACTGTCAGTACAACTTCGTATTAACATTGCAGACATCGCACCGACGTTGAAACGATTTGGAATGCTATCTGGGATTCTCCATGTTCTGGGAAATGGCTAGGAAATGACTGGGAAATGGTCTGGGAGCTGCAGAGTTCACAATGTTCTGGGAAATTAATAGGAAATGTGTCTGGGAGCTGCATCAATTTACCATCAATCAATCAATCTCAGTAGTACTTGAGATCATGCATTATCGTAAATATACATAAATCATATCAGTTGAAAAACTAAATAAATATATATATATACATCGTTCATGTTGAAGTATTTACATCTTATTATTAGCGATATTAGTTGTATTGTGTTAAGTATTCTTACACTTGCTGTACCAGTTTTTGCTCACATTGTAGATAAAGTTAATGATAGCTTTGTATATTGGATGCCATGCAAAAATAAGTTTGCTATTCAAACAGTTGTACATGAAAGAAATGTTTTATTGGCTTTCAGAATGTTAGGTCATTATGGTGTTAGCTACATAACTCTACTTGCTATAAAGAAAATAAGTATATATATGTATATATATGAAAATGATTTAATTTTGTTATGATTTTTGCCAAGCCAGATCCAAATAACTTAACCATCAAGACCTCCACCCTGAACGTTATTATACTGTATAGTTGAACTTTTTCATTAAATGGTTGCTATGGAAACAGTTGCCATTGGTTTCGCACAAATTTTGGCAATTCTTATGGCCAGTTCCAGACAGATGACATTCTTGGGATCATTTTGGTGTGTATGAGATGCTATTGGCTTTGTCCTGCCACTGTTTTAATTATAATTTCCACAAATTAAAACCACTCCATATGTATATAGATATTCTACAAGCTTTAAAATCAGTTATTTATCTGTACAACAGCGAGGTAGCCTTCCATTAATTTGTTCTTTTTTGTATTACTTTGGTAACCTGTTTATTATATGTATTATTTTTATAGGCTATAACTTGGGTGTCTAACACTTGATTGAGCTCTGATGGTATACTGATTCTTTCACATTGTCTTACCAAATTTGACACTGGACTACTTGTTAATTTTCCAAAACCTTTTTGTTTGAAATGGGAGAAATCCTCGGATATCTTACAATATTTTCCTGCATTTTATCAAGAAGTTAAAGATCTCTCTTTTTTAGGCAATGTTTACAAAACCCATACATCAAACTCGGAACTACAACAGCCCAAAAACTGCAGGAAATTTTCAAATATTTTTGTACATAATGTGAGGAGACCCCACTAAGAAGGTATCCCTTCGCTATCGTGGGGCCATAGGGATTAAAGATTTATAAAATATTTTCTATACTATTTCAAATTAACAAAACAAAACTATAAACAGTGATCTTCATCAATGATGACATATAAAAAAGGTATGTTATGAATATAATGACACTAATGAGGGTTTGACCTTGAACAAATATAACAATTAGGAATATCGCAACGTTCATTATATGTTGCAATTAAGTGCAATTATACTAAATTTAATATACCTCTTAAAACCGTCTTGACTATGTGTATGTAGTTTTTCCTTATAGTTGACAGACATGTTATTTAAATTATATATGTACTATACTTAATACTTTGCTTGGCAAATTCATGATTAACTAATGGCAATCTAAATCTATGTACTTGTCTCGTTTCATAATTATGATGCTCAGTTGGTGATAATGGCAGAAAATCAATAAAATATTTCGGATGAATGTGATTTATAAGTCTATAACAGAATTTAAGGTCATGCAGTGCACAAATGTCATGGAATTTAAGTAATTTCAGAGACTTAAAAAGTCCATTCGTGTGACTATTGTAATTACAATTTGCTCGAATCCTCACAGCTTTCTTTTGTAAACCAAATACACGTTGACACTTCCAACCCCACAGTAAGACACCATAGGTCAAACCTGATAGAATCAAAGAATTATATATACCGTGTTTTTCAAACGATTCATAACACCTATAGTTTAAAACAAATTTTTAGTTATCATATCCCAATGGGGTATCCAATTTAAGTTTTTATCTACAATGATTTATACCTAAAAAAAAAAAATTCCTCAACAAATTCTATGGTGCTATTTTTTTTATCTGTATATAGGGGGGGGGGGGGGGGGGGGTAAACTCTTCGAATCATTGTGGGGTGTGGAAGATCATGGCCTTAGTTTTAGTTTTATCAATGAAAAGCTTGTTAGCCCTCAACCAGTTGTTTACCCTGACCAACTCTATCAGGACTGTGAAAATTTAGTGATGCAAAGTTGACCCGATGAATTTAATTTGCCATGTCTTTTTGGCATCTCTAATTATATATCTTCCCCAATTAAATTTGTTGTACAAATATATATATATAGCATTATAGGCCTATATATTGTTTTACATTCTTTAAAGCACACATTTCCATTAGTATTTTTGGTTCACATGAAATATGGATTGAACTATCCTGGGAAACAGAAATACGTATTTTTGGAGCTGCATGAATTTTTATTTCCCATGCATGTTCTAGGTTTCAAAATGACTGAGAAATGCGCCTGCATGGGAGCTGCATGAATTTACCTTGGAATGACTAGGGAATGTTTTCAAGATAGCTGAGCTTATGACGTGAAATGGGTCTGGGAGCTGAGTTCACTATGTTCTGGGAAATGGTAATGTGTTGGAGAGTTAACGTAATTCACCATCTAGGAAATGCCTGGGAAATAGTCTGCTGAGAAGTGAGTTCACCCGGTAACCACCATGGTCTGTGCAGCCCGCTAGTGGTGCCACAGCTGGACAGTGGCAGAACTATGTTCGCGACCTTTTCTTTATGCAAATCAGTTACAGGAAAGTTTTCCCAATAATGAAAAAATATATATGTGTCTTCTTTTTTCCTTTTTTAATCATTTATAGTGGTAACCACGCTCTGAGAAATGGGTCTGGGGCAGAGATTGTACGTTATACAATCTCTGGTCAGGGTTCATCATGATAGATCTTGGAAATGATTATAAATGATAAAAAATGAAAAAAGTAGACACATATATATTTTTTCATTATTGAGAAAACTCTCCTGTAACTGATTTGCATAAAGAAAAGGTCGCGAACATAGTTCTGCCACTGTCCAGCTGTGGCACCACTAGCGGGCTGCATTGTGGGCTAGGTGCGTGAATCTGGGATCTTTTCAAAGCAAAACCGCTTTCTTGTGCGCTTGGTTATGATAAAAAAAGATCAGTTAAATTTAAAGGATCGAGCAAAATAATGTAAGCCGACCATTCATAATACTTGATCACTCATAACTGGGTCATATTTGTAATTGTTAAATGTCCTTGAGCAGAAATACAAACGTATGAACGAGTTAATTGTAACTGTTGAATTATCGCTCACAATACCGTGTTGGGCTTTCTTTAAATTTGAGATGTTTTATTGTGACCAAGAGGCATCTATGACATTTCGCAGGGTTGATTTATGTTACAAGTTATCTGTTGCACCATATGCAAAAGTAATGGCATTACTCAGACTATACATGTACTGCCATAGAGTGTTTTCTGCACCGTTACTACTGGATTACACAATTTACAGGGTAATTCATTTCAGTGTGTAATAACTTAAGGTTTGAACACATAAATTTAAACTGACCTGATGTGTGGCATCATTTTCATCACTGATGTGATCGGTAACCGTTGACCAGAGGGTTTATCCATATTCAAGATGAGGGGCACTTTTCTGTACCACACAACATTAGCATTTTCATCAAAATAGCAGCCTCTGCCAGTTGACAGTTTCTGTGTTTGTTTTTTTAACTTTGTGAATCTGTCAATTAATAAACAACTCTTCTGATTCGAGGTATTTAAGGTGTTTGATACCGTTTAAAAAAAGAAGAGAAATTGTATTTAAGTTCATTACACAGGCTGAGTCGCTCACAATAAAAGCTTTGAATCCATGATCGACTCTAGTATGAACTATGAAGTCATTAATATTTAACTCATAATGTCTTTTTATTTCCAATTGTACACATTTATACCTTCGCTAGAAGTGTAATTCTAATGTAATAAATATGTATATATAAGCCTACATAATGATGTTTCTGTTAGCTCCTGTTAACAATTGTAACCTAAACGAGACCCAGATATGAAACTTTGAAGATTGTTTACATGACATATAGTCTTCGATGATATAGATGAAATAACAAAGGGTGCTGTACTACTGTTCATCAAAGGAAAAAGCTAGTCACTAAATTATCAGTGCGCCTGAACAGGTGATTAAGGATAGATGACATCATTAAACATAGATTCGCCACAGTTGCTGGCAGCTCCCTGTATCGTTATAATAGTTCCCTACAATCGTCCAAGGGAAGTTTTATTGTGTTCACTTGACTCGATGGGCCAATCCTGAGAACCTGGCCTTCTCCTTGTACTCTGTGTCTGTGCTGAGGCAAGTAAAATACCCCACCCATAGGGTAAATGTGTAACCTGGGTGGACTCCTCTCTCTCTCTCACCTCATCAATCAACCCTCGATAGCAACAAGAACTTGCCATAGAGGGCTGCACGTTCTATATCTATCTATCCACCGAGTTAAGAGCTTTTTATGTGATAATTTATGCTGGTATCTTGCAGATTTTCCGGGGCATCAATGTGACGTGAGTGAATTATAATTCTGACCACTATGTCCAGCAAAGAGCACCATGTCAGCGTCATGGGAGATACGAAATTCCGTGACTTTAAGTGTATGATGGAATGGAGGAAACGAGTGCGATCGGAATACATGCGACTGAGGCAGGTTAAACGTATTAGGAGAGCAGACGAAGTCAGGGTGAGATGCGCAATCTTTGTAAAGTGATCAGCTCGACGACAAGTAAAATTTAGTGTGATGACGAAAAACTTTTTAGTCTCTATTAGTGTGATGACGAAAAACTTTTTAGTCTCTAGAAATTGAATTATGTGCGGAAAATTAGTTTTGCGCCTACAGCAGATGTAGCGTGATCAACAAATCAATGTTTTGATTGCTTAAGGAAAGATGAATTAACCTCTGAAGCTGCTGCTTATTCGGTAGGCATGCTCTTCAGTTAGGTGTTGGACACTATTTAATGACACATCATGAAACGCATGCCTTTTAAATTTGTATCTTAATCAAAAGTGGAACATTTACCTTGAAGCATGAATGCCATTAACGGATGTCAAGTTCTTTGTATAGATATAGAACTGCTGTTGCTTTAGCATTTAAAGTGTTTTAAATCTGCCGATGTCTCGAAATTAAATTGGAAACCTGCATATTTAAAGACATTTGTTGGATTCATTAATGTACTGAGATCGTATTTATTTCAACAGGATTCCTTCGCAAAGAATCGTCGACACATTAACGACACTTTGCAAGAATACCAGCAGTGGTTGAAACAGCAGCCGAGTCAGCCTCTGCATGCCACGGAGACTTTTAGCCAAGTTCCAGTTACCAGAAAGGTACGTAGATTTATTTTTTATTAACTGCTTTGGTAATGTATTACAACTTTCTTAATTATGAATAGTTGCAGGGGTCTTTATTTAGTTTGCATGTGTTTTCTAAACTAAATAAAAATGGATTTTTGTAAGTTTATTGCAATGCCACTAACTTGTAATTGATTTTGATTGACTGATAGTGTTGTCCGAAGGTGCCGTTAAGAAAATATAGTATCAATCATTGGTAATGTTACTTGAAACTGTTGAAGTTAATGTAATCAATTAATTTGATTTTGTGTTCTGTCTTACAATACTGCATCATTACAAACTAAATTTGAAACCATTACCAATTAAATACTGTTTGAGAGTGAGTTAAAATGATCGTTATGTATGAAATTACAGCAGTGTTTTTGCGACAACATCTGATACTTTCTCATATTTTTTAGTGCGAAAGTGAGAGCGTTACTTTTAACGAGGTGCAAACATGTCCACTACGACTTCTAAATGCCGTTCCAAATGTGCCTTATATGTATCGATGGGCTCCCCTGCAGCAGAACTTTATGGTAATACTTTGAATTTATGTTGCTAAGCATTACACAATATACACATCACATTGAGTTTTTGCCATGATATTGAACTTTGCTACTCTTGGAAATTGAGTTTTTGCCATGATATTGAACTTTGCCACTCCTGGAAATTGAGTTTTTGCCATGATATTGAACTTTGCTACTCTTGGAAATTGAGTTTTTGCCATGATATTGAACTTCGCCAGTCTTGGAAAACTCTTTCATTTATGATCGTTGTTGCACAACTAACTGGGCGTGTCATTAGCAAGGCGGAACGAAAATTTGTTTGGTTCCGATTTACGACCGACCTTAATAATTTTGTGCCGACCCTGAAGTATTTTTGGGGCATACCTGACATTTCTAAAATCTTTGTGAGATTTATTCGGCCCAAGTATCACATACAACTGCTATTTTTGTTGTATTTCGATACTTGGGCCATTTATTCCTCTAAAAGACAGTCCGATGATTGAATATTATCCCAGAAACATCACTAGATTTGCTTGTGGTCATTTTTACGCCGTTTTCACTGCCATAAATGTGCATGTTTACTTTTGCATCGTTCAACTTAGTGCTTTTTGTAGTAAAAATATATATAATCCCGACCTACCGACCTCAGTATATTTGGACATGGAACTGAAGTCAAATAATATTTTTCGATCTGCCCAAAGTTTTCAGTCTGTGATATGTACCAAATAAGTGTAGAGTATAAATGTAAGGTGGCATATTTCGATGTTGCCTTGGAACTCAATGTTGTCAAGTATGCCAATCGATTTTGTATTTTTCTTGACTTGCAAAACCTAAAGTTGTCTTTCAATAGGTCGAGGATGAGACTGTTCTTCACAACATTCCATATATGGGCGACGACGTCCTAGACCAGGATAATTCTTTCATCGAGGAACTGATTAAGAATTATGATGGAAAGGTGAGCCCCCTGTGATCGATTGAATTTTGTTTTTTTGGCATTATTTGAATAGTTTTTCAAAAGCTGTTTCATTTTCTTTGTAGGTTCACGGTGAAAGGGCGGAGGGTTTTATAGAAGATGATTTGTTTGTTGAGCTAGTCGGCACTCTCCATACGACCTACCCCGATGCTGATCAGGATTCAATAGATATTGGTAAGGGCTGTTTTCCATTTAAAAATATGGGGGGGGGGAAGGGATGGGCCAGAAGATTTTTCAGGGAAACGGGTTCTGGGGAAAACTGGTAAGAAAAAGCAGGGGAGGGGGGTCAAAAAACATGTTCAGGAGGGGGGGGGGGGGGTTCTGAACATTTTCGGGGTGTCAAAAACATGGGGGGGGGGGGGTCTGAAAATGTTCTGGACCACCACCCTCTGTTTTAAATGGAACAGCCTTCTGACCTTCTTTTAGCGCTGATATGTCTATGTAGCAAAATCAGTGTGGAAATCTTGTTTTACGAAATCTTGGTATGCCTGTGATCAAAGTTGGGGGTGGGCCTGTAAACAGGGATGACTGTATTGATCTTTTTCCTGCAGGTCAAAGCACGGATAGTAACAAAAGCGACAACACACCGCCAGGTATCATATTTGACGCAATCTCTGTGATGTTTCCTGACAAGGGATCTTCGGAAGAATTAAAAGAAAAGTAAGTGCTGACGTATCTATCTATTGTTTTCAGTTTAAGTTATATAAGCAAGAAAAATAATGTGATTTTGGCTTATTGCTATTATGAAAGCATTCTAAGATTCTAAGACCAGCTGCCAGAGGCAGATGTCATAATGAGATGATAAGGTTTGGGTGTCCACACCATGTTACAGAGTTTATAAATTACCCACCGGCCCATGTGAGCAAGTTAGGCCTGTGGGGTGAGCAGAATTGTCAGATTCAGTAGCCCACATAATTCCTAGACAATTCAAGGTGTCCATGATTTTCCTAATTGCAATTAGGAAGCCAATGTAATGGAAACTGGTTGAGATCAGGTGCTCTTTTGAGCCTTCCTTGTTTGGTGTGAAGTGCAATTAGCAAACCAGAATAAAATACACTGATTTTGTGATGATTTTTGTTTCTATTATCAATATTAAATATATATATAAACTTTTATTGACAAATCCATATCAAAAAGATACATGTGTCAAGTTAAAACATAAAAACATGATTGAGTATGTACAATAGAAAAGGGTAAAAAAAAGTAAAGAAAGCCTGGATATAGCTAGGCTCTACTGTAGCTCAATATGAAGTTATAATATATATACACAATGAAATAGTTTAATATGCACCATAATGTACAAATCACATGTTAAAATAATACTGATTGTTAAGTAGCTATGTATGTATAGTCTCTAAAAATACTGTAATGTCTCTACACATAAATACACAATAAACTGAGTCAATATACTAATGAACTAATCACACTAGAAAAAAATGTCATGTCAATTTGGGGAGGTTTTTTTCTTCTTTTTTTATTGGTGGGTAACCAACTTTTAGTGTGGGCTCCTAAATATGTCAGAGTTAGGGGCCCACATGACTACTGAATCATCAGATAAATTTACTCCATGGGCGGGGTCTTTTCCTTGCCCCAGCCACCGAAAAACAAAGATAAGGCCAGCTAAGATACAACTCATTAAGAAGAACATCTCCAGGAGCTTCAGAGTTAAGAGCCGGCCGGTGTATTTACAGGTGATGGATGCCCTTATATGGTATTTCCTACCGTTGTTTGAAATATTAATTGCCCATTTCAGATACAGAGAACTCACAGAAGCGAGGGACCCCAACAGCCTTCCGCCGGAATGCACGCCTAACATAGACGGACCAGACGCCCAGTCGGTGCCCCGTGAACAGACAATGCATTCCTTCCACACGTTATTTTGTCGGCGTTGTTACAAATATGACTGTTTCTTACATCGTAAGTTTATTAATTTTTGTTTTTATAAAATGTTCGATACTTAGGGCTTTTCAATTTAAAAAAAGGGTGGACCTGAACATTTTGAGACCCCTCAACCCCCAATATCTGGTTTTTGACAGACCCCCCCCCCCCCCCCACCTTTTTTTTTCTACATTAGTATATTAAGAAAATACTGGCCAACACCCCCCCCCCCCCCCCTCCCATATCAGTTTTCCCCGGACCCACCCCCCCCCCTCACAATATCGGAAAAATTCCCCCCCCCCCCCTCTTTTTTAAATGGAACAGCCTTTAGGTAATTTAGAAGGGCATAGGAAATATTTGTATATATATTTGTTTAAAATGAGACTAAGAGCATGGAATTGATTTGTCTTTTCTTTTGACAATAAGGCAAGTGGTAAAAAGTAAAAATATGTACCGAAAATGGCAACAGTAAGGTGATGCCACCATTTTATAACGATGTAATGATCCAATCGGTTCATTGAGCGCAGTTGATGCCCACACATTTACATGACTTTATATATGATCACGCAGAGGTTATAACTGTCGGCCTTAGGTTATTAGCTCTGCCCCACGGAGTGGGGAGAGCTTTTGTTAGTTCATCGATCTCGCAAGATGACGTTGCCTTTGCGCAAAAACGTTCAGCGTGTGATTACACAACTTACATGGCGTCTTCCGCTACACCCCATGGTTTAACGCTACATATTCCCCTTGTACAGGCTGCTTTTGCTTTTCAGCGTATTTCGTGGCTCCATTATCCTACAAACACGCATTTTCTGCCAACCCACTTCTGCGTAGTCTCGCCATAGCGCGAGAGCGGTGTATGACATCATGGCGGGAATCCCCCAGTGGGGGTAGCCCACAGTCCTCACTTGATTGTCGCGAAAATGGTTCTTGGCCCAGTATGCACCCCGCATTAATGGCGGGAAATGCCGTCGTTTCGAACCCCCTCTTGATCACATAGGCCTCCCCATTATCATTGCGCTCTCACCTATTGTATTCTGCTGTCTCCCTATTATATTAACCAATTCAGGTTCCACTACAGATACCAGTGTACCTGCTGCCATCGGCAGAGCTCTGCACATCCCATGTGCATTGTAGTTATGTAAACGTGAGATGCTCTATGTTACTTTTTACTTCAGCTTTTAAACCAAGTCCAAGCATGATCTCACGAAAAACGCCAGAACTGAAACTGGATGGGGATCTGTGCGGAACGGAATGTTTTCTCATTGGATTGGTAAGTAGAATATAATTAGTAATAAAGATTACTTGGGGCTAATGATTGCAGGAGTCCACTTAAAACCAACTCTGAAATAACAGCATTTGACTTTGCAACCCTTTAGTAACATTTAATTAGATCCAAGCACTTTTTCATCACATGGCATAGATTGTGTGTACATTAGAACCCAACAACTTGACCATCACGACCACCTCGATTTAAGACATTTTGGTGGGTTATATAATTATTTTATACCAATTACAATGACTTTTGCACCTGGATGTTAAGACCACTTCAGTGATATTCAATTAATTGTGGGGTTCCACTGTAATAGGGTTATTTCCACAGAACAAATCAAAATGTGACACTGTATAAGTCTGCCTTCTTCTGTTATTACTCAATTTGCTTTTCAGTGCAAGATTAGTTTTGCCATTTGATTCAATAAATTCACTAAAACTTAAGGCATCAAATATACATTAAAATGCACTGGAAATACTGCTGATTGGAGTCCCTTTGCTTCAACCAATCAGAATCTACGGCAGGAGGCTGTGCAACCAATAGGATTGCAGCATTCTGCCAGTAGCCACCTAGCGGAAATATCAAGAAGCTTAATAAAAAATCCACGATTGATTGGTGTGTTTATTTTGATATGGCTATTATATTTTAGCCGGCATGCGACAAACCAATGCAAGACACGAAGGAAGAAGATGAAGACCGAGAGGATGAGGCTCGGGAAGAAAAACGGGAAATCTCGGAAAACGAAAGAAACGGGAAAACATCCCGGGGAGGACCAGGACGTAAAAGGAAACAGCCGTTCAGCAGTTCAGCGAGCACTTGTAGCGAGGACAGTGAGAAAGGCAGTGAGAAGAGCTTGGATATAGGTACGGGAAAAACCCACTTACTTCAACTTGTCTTGTAAATTCAGGGCTTGTTATCTATTCCAGACAGGGAAAACTATTAAAGGGAAAACTTCCGAAATCCGGGAAAATTCAGAGAAAACTTTGGGAATTTTTCAGACACAATAAGATGTCATAGAATAGTTTGGAATCACTCTAAGATTAGGAAATGTAATGGGAAAAGGATGGCAAGTAGGGAAGGAGGCAGTGGACTATAACTTAAGTTCATTGAAAACTTGTAGTAGATTTGCTGCTGGTTTAGGCCATGTATTCGCTTTGTCGCAACAAGATCGACTGTCATTATGTAGGAATATTTCTGAGGGACTTTAAGGGACATTTAAGGGGAATCTCAGGAATATTAGATTATTAACTGTATTGAGACGTCTGGATAACCACATAATTTTGTTAAAACTATCAGATTGTGTTCGTGGTTCTCCACACCGCTCAAGTATTGAATGCAACTCCTAGCAATAGATGTGCTTTATTATTGGTTATTAGGTGTGAATGCTAATAGAACAAGTTACTTTTATTGGCTATTGTGCTGCTCAGTCCATTTTAGATAGTCACGCAAGTGTCAATTTTTGCATCTGTACCATAACGTAAAAACCACTGTAATTCATTTAGACAACTTCTACATTTTCTCTGGTTTTACTGGCATGCACTCCACTAAGAAAACTTGTGGTCCGAAAAAAGGTGGTTGCAACGTCTTCGCGCTGTTCTGCAGGCGCGTCTCTTGATGAATCGCCACGTCTGATTGGCTGAATAACCGTTATAGTAATTGTTTTGATGAATTGCCACGTCTGATTGGCTGAACGGCCGTTAGATAAACTGTATTTTGATTCGGTGCTTCGACCACTTTCATAGTTGTTTACAAGTCATTATTAAAAAAAAATGAAAATTTTTTAACATATTGTGGAAATGATAGAAGCACGGATGCGATATCAGGTTAAGTTTTTTTAGTGCACTCATATTACAATTTATCGTTTGACCTCATCTTTCAGACATGCCAGCACCAAGAAAGACCACACCAGATTGGACGGGTTCTGAAGAATCCATGTTCCGAGTTCTGCACGACGTCTTCTACAAGAACTATTGCGCCATCGCAAAACTTCTGGAGACCAAATCTTGTAAGCAAGTCTATGAGTTTGCGAAACAAGAAGCAACACACATTCCGGAACTTGATAAGAGCAAAGACCAATCACCACCGAGGAAAAAGAAGAAGAAACACAGGTTAGTTGGGAATAGATCTGGTTTGAATACACCTTCTGTCCTTGCATAATATTCGGACAGTTGTAGGCTTGATATCTCATTAACTAGTAGAGGCGGAAAAAAAAATTATATGTTATGCAGCTGCTTGCTTTCTGACTTGGAGTACTTTTCCGTCTGTAAAGTCTATATGATTTATTTCTTGGCTAAGTATTTTTAAGAGTCCCAATCAGACACAACATAGGTGCCAAATTTTGTAGCTTTATTTTTTTATAATCTGATAATCTGTAGGCATTCTACTACATTCGTTATGGAGTTTTGTTTTAGCAACCTTCATGGTGCTCATGTACTATTATGGGCATTCGCTGAGGGTTTGTTGCCGTGTAGCCTATGTTTTAAAAAGTCACCACCCCTTCTCATTGGCATTATTGGTGTGAGACAGTCATTAAAATGCTTTGAAGCTGCACTGTCTGTCAAAATTGCAATTTTCTAAGATTTTCTCCAATAGTTTGAAATTGCTATAATTTACCAAGTCACACAAAATTTGTATAAGTTGAGAAGTCTAATAGGCATTAATCACAAAAAAATAAATCATAAATTGAGAGAAAATCCAGACCAAAACTCAATGGAAATGACATCACCAATTGTTCAGTATTGTGACATCATCACTAGTTTTCTTTATATATCTAATTTTTGATGGCATGAAGAACTCAATTGATATTATTTATTATGACTTAAAATTAAATTGTTGTGCACAAGTGGGCCTCTAATGGTCAAAATATCACGAGACAAGATGGGAGTATGGGTTTATATCATTATTTGCATATGCTAAATCTGGAGACATAGGAACTTTAAGAAGAGTGCTCACTTATCTCCATAAAAAGAAGATGATTGAAATTGCTACTTTTTACAGGTTATGGTCTATGCATTGCCGAAAGATTCAGCTGAAGAAAGACTCAACCTCCAACCACATTTATAACTACCAACCGTGCGATCATCCGGGCCAGAGATGCGATGATACGTGCCCATGTATCATGGCTCAGAATTTCTGCGAAAAGTTTTGCCAGTGCAGCAGTGATTGTAAGTATAACATGGAATGAAATCATGCAATATTCATTTGGACTTTGTGTTACTACACACAGAGGGAGCCACCATTAAAATTATTCTTTGTGAAGCTGTCACCTAAGGGAATTGACTAGTTTGGTCATTTAATATAGGTGCCATTTAATGGGTATGATATGAAGTCTCGTATAGGTAACTTTGCGAAAACATACCCTAATAGAAACCCTATTGACTCTTTCAGGCCAGAACAGATTTCCAGGATGTCGTTGCAAAGCTCAGTGTAACACCAAACAGTGTCCGTGTTTCCTGGCTGTTCGAGAATGCGACCCTGATTTATGCCTTACTTGTGGAGCTGGTAAGAATTGCTATAATAAGAAATACAAAATTATCTACAGGCTAGCAATTAGCAGTTCATTATAAGAGTGTAAATTGTCTGTGGAGTGCTCTGTTGTATACCGTGAGGTTGTATTATCGGGATGATGGTTACCGCTAGATGGCGTGCAGAGACTGACAGGTGCTGCCACCTGTGTGAAAGTTTGCATTAAACTTGCTTGTCATAAAAAACATGTTTCCGGCAAATTTCAGTACATTTCAACACTATTACAACGTGATCACTGTAATACAACGGAGCACTCTAAATCATCTGTCCTTGTAATTCGTTTGTGTTCTACTACTACTTTGATCATGGTAATTCATGTAATTTTGTCGTAGTAATCTTTTTAATTTTGTTATAATCCTTGTAATTTTTTTACAGATCAGTTTGATACCGATAAGATATCGTGCAAAAACGTCAGTGTACAGCGGGGTCTTAGAACAGTAAGTATTTCTGAAGGATACAATTTCTACGTTTCTTTCAATAAAAATACGTAATAAGTAATCTCAAAATGAGCACTTTCACAAGTTGGTATTATGTAATTGATAAATGTGAGACTATATATGTGGCGCGCCACGGGAAAAGGGGGCTTACGGGTGGTGACGCCATAACTGCGAAACTGGCGGGAAAATGCCAGCAAGCCACGCGTGCGTAATAAATGATTGTCGTGAACAAGGAAATCCTGCCAAAACTGTTTTAACTTGCGCTTTTGTAGTTTTGGGAGTACAGCTATAAATGGCACACCATTAGAACCGCGATACAAAAGCGCAACTTACAAACCAAATTTGGTGAAGATCGGACTTGTAGAAGCCGAGAAAAATTTGATTATAGTACAAATTCAGGCCTAGCAAAATCCGTGATATTTGACGTCATACAAATCGTCCATGATCACACAATTCGTCTACTTACTTTTTGTATACACGTTTGAAATTAAGCATTTAGGTCGACAACGCGCCCCTCCCTGTTTGCGGCGATTTTGATGCAACAAACATAATTATATAGTACTTAGGCCTAAAGCTGTAAAATAGCAATAGAGATTATAGATCTATTCCCAGAGGGAGCTGCAGTGAAGTGACAGTTGCGCCACCACGCAAGCATTTAATAACCTCAAATATTCGATTTTTAGCTCTAAAACTGTCTAAAGTAGCACTAATATAGTGGATTTATTATATTGTAACAATTCTAGATCAAAATAAAACGAAAACAAGCTCCATTTCTTGAAAAAACAACAGCCGTCAAGTTTGTTTTATAAAACAAACTTGACGGCTGTTGTTTTTAATTTCAAACGTGTATACATGTAGGTATGATAGTAGTTAGGATGCAGATGTCTTAAATACATTAAAGAATATTTAATTCATAAAGACACATTTTAACGGAGCCACTAAGAGGAAATGGCAGAAAAAAATAAAATTTTCCCATGCGCACGAGTTAATTCAAGAAATTTTTTTTTTTTTTCCGTGCGCACAACAATTAAGTCGGTCGCACGAGAAAAACGGGCGCACACTTCTATCTATCTTTTATCTAGGCCTAATAGTTTTTATTTTATTAGGAGTTAAAAATGCTGTTTCATTCAATGGCCAAGCCCTCTGTAGTGAAGTGCACTCAGTGACCCCAGGCCATTAGGACATAGGTCAGAAAGTTCATTAGATATATCTTGATTGCAAAAATGTATTGTGTTGTATTTCAGCAACTAAAAGTGCAAGAAAGATGGGGTTTTCAAATTAAGCACATGAAATTACATGTTCTACCAAAAGGTGACAATCTTGTATTATGTACATGTATTTGTACTTTTGCTCTGTAAATTCAATAAGCATTTACATAGCTAGATAGACAGATAGATAATAGATAGATAGATTGATGGGTATTGATTGACCAGTTGATATATAACATCTACATGTGTGATTGATTGATTGATTATTGACCAATTGATATACCATATGTGTGATTGATTGATTGATTTGTTCATTGCAATTTACTGCAAGGACTATTTTTCATTGCAAGGAACAGAATTTTTAAATGCAGAACTACCCAAATAGAATTGGTGCAAAAGTTAATTAACTCGTGCGCACGGGAAAAAAAAAAGATTTAGTAAATTAACTCATGCGCACGGGGAAAACATTTACGGGAAAAAAACATTTATATTTCGTAAATTAACTTGCGCGCACCGGAAAATTATATTTTTTTCTACCATGTCCTCTTAGGGGCTCCGTAAATTTTAAAAACATTCATGTATATATACACTTAATTCTTCAGAAATGTGTGATATTAGTGCAAACAGAAGAATACCAGGGGTTATGAAATGTAGCAAACAACACAAGTTCAGCAATTTTTGCATAATTGCCACAATTATAAAAAAGAAAGGGAAATATATGTCAAAATGAAGCTTTGAAATTGAAAGTATTACGATGTAGACATTTTAAAAGACAAATAATATGTGTTTAGGTACACTAGTAGGTGAGACCCAGTTGATACAAGTTTTAGAAAACATGAATTTTTCACATTTTCCCTCATTAAAAATATTCTATAGTATTTATGGCCACAAAGCATGTAGGTGCAATAGTATCAGAGTACTGCTTGGAAAAGCAAAAAAATTGAAAAAAAAAATGTTTTCCCAAATCCTTAAAACATGGTTTAGACATGTCAATGAGACTATGAAAAGTCAAAACTTGGCCATAAAAACTAATAAGATACCAAATTATATCAATGTATATACAATAGTGTTGGAGTTCTGCTTCGGAAATTAAGTATGACAAACCCACCTGCACACACACTACATGTATAACTTTTTAATAGAGTATATAAACAGAAAGTCAACAGTGTGAAGCATGGAACAGCTTGGCAATGTTATTACAAGATCTACAAATAAAGAAATCAATCAAGTTCAGTACATCTGCAGTCTACAATTGGTCTGCATTTCTATGCAGGTACTTCAAACCTCTGCCTGGGATAATTAAGCTAAAATATGGAAAAAAATTTAGGTGGTCAGCGTGATAATTTAAAATTATTGGATGTTTTCTATTCTTGTTTTTTTTACCCACTCTTTCCGACTCATATCCAGCCTAATAACTTAATTGCAGTGCTATAACTATAAAAGAAGGTGATGTTATGGCATGCATTGCAATTTCAGGAACATATTGAGACCGTTTTTTATTAGAAACTAAAAAGAGAACAATAATTTTAGGGGATCCAAAGAAAAAGCACGGCGCTTGTTTTCTAGAAAACTGACCTTTTTATGATGTCCCCAATTTATCCGAAATAATACTCAGAGCATCATTTGCTCATAAAAGATATTGACCAGCAAAGCCATATACTTAAAGTAGAGCCTTTGGGTTATCATTTGGTATATATTTGGCATAATTTTAGCATTAGATCTGAATTAGTGCTGTCCCTTTTTAGTGCCACATACAACTTTTTTTTATTATTATTTGGCGTTTTTGGCCACATTATTTTTTTTCGTTTTCGCTCAATTGGTTCAAGAAGGAGTTAAATGATATTGCACTTATTCGCAAATATTTTAGTTTTTTGCCACATAATTTTTTTCCGAATTTGTTTCTTTTGCTACATAATTTTTTGTTCTGCTCAATTGGTTCCAGAAGGAGTTAAATAATTTTGCGTTTATTCGCAAATGTTTGCGTTTATTCACAAATGTTTGCGTTTATTCGCAAATGTTTGCGTTTATTCACAAATGTTTGCGAATAACAGCAAAAAGATTCAACTATACTGTAAAAAAATATATATAATAAATAATTAAAAAAAAATTATGTAATGAAAAACACAAACTCAAAAAAATTGCGTAGCAACAAATGCACACAGAAAAAAATTATGTTGTATAAAACAAAGTGAAAAAATGTTATGTGGCGAAAAACACAAATGAAGAAAAAATCATGTAGCAAAGAACACATCGTAACAAATTATGTAGCAAAAATTCACAAATAAAAAAAACTTTAAAATGAAATTTTATTTTAGCAAAAATGCGCACTGAAAAAAAATAATTATGTAGCCAAAAACACAGATAAAAAAATGTCATGTAGCAAAGAATCTATATTGAAAAACATGTGGGAAACCACACAAATAAAAAAAATTATTATACATGTACCAAAAATGCCAAAAAAAAAAAAAGTTGCAAAAACGCAAATGAAAACACAATTGTATTATAAAAACACAAGCCAAACAAAGCATGAAGAAAGAACACATTAAAAAAATTATGCATCAAAAAACGCAAATTTAAAATTATTTTTATCAAAAAACACAAATCTAAAAACAATTATGTAGAAAAAAACGCCAAAAAAAAAAAGAAGTTTGTGGCACTAGTAGGCTTCCGTAGTAAGAATATTAACCTCAGCTGGTGGCCCATGTTTGAGGCTCAATTGTGTTAAAAATGTTGCACATATAATTTTGAAATTTCAGAAAAATTTAGAAAATGTCATGACAAACACAATGCCAGATTTTGGTAATTGTTGGTGAATGAGCACCGGAGATAAAAAAACAAATACGGAGGTTGTTTTTACGTCGGAAACCGGATTTTTAACACGCCAATTTTAATGTTGATTTTTCCAAAAAGTTTTTATTATAGCAGCTTACAATTTTAGTTGAGTATAGAACAGTTACCTCACGATCACATATCCAAATCTCGTAAGTTTTGACCAACGGATAACGAAGATATGTCATGAAATGTAATGCATAGTTTTACAAGTGCCTGTGTTGCTCCTCATTACGTCTACAGTGGTTATATGAGCGAAAACATTAAATGTTTAAATACCACAAATGACCACTAAATATTGAGATATCTGGAAATTTTTTACATTTCCATAAACTACACATTTTAGACAATTACTTGCCATCAAAAAGTAATTTTTGAAAAATCCACCCATTAGCCCCCTTTTTACACGGTGCGTCACATATATTATATAAATGAGAATAAAAAAATTTATTCAGAATTTTCTGATGTTAATGGCAAGGTGGTTCTTGTTTAAAATGGTGTTAATATAATGGTGAGAAAATATTGGGTTAAAAATTCTGGTATTAAATATTGAGTAACTTTCAATTGTGAGAAAATCATAAGGCCTACCTTAAAAAAAAATTTGTTTCCAATTATTTTGTTTAAGAAAGTTGGGTCAGTAGGTCGGGGGTTTTTTTAATAATTTTTTCCATATGACTGGAGGTTGAAAAACAAAAAATGGAGTGTCAAATATAAATTTTTTGTCAGATGCCTAAATTAAAAAAAAAAAATTTTTCATTCAGCCTTATAGTTAGGCTGTCTTACTGCAGAATGCCTCTGAGCTTTGACTTATTTTTATCATTTGTCCTTTTTGCAGCACTTACTGATGGCTCCGTCAGATGTGGCGGGATGGGGAATATTCCTGAAAGAGTCGTGTGACAAGAATGATCTCATTTATGAATACTGCGGAGAGGTAAGTGTGCTATATTGTCCTCAGCATATTGCTAAAGGGCTGTTCCATTTAATAAAAAGGGGGGGGGGGGTGGACAGGAAGGTTTTTGAAAAAGCAGGGAAAGGAGGGGGGGGGGGGTTCTCCATAAAAAGGGGGGGGGGGGTGGGGTTGACCAGTATATTCTTGATATCTTAATGTAAAATATAGATATAGATGGGGTGGGAAGGGTAAAACAGACGGGGTGGAGGGGGGTCTCAAAATTTTCCTGTTGTCACCTCCCTCCTCCCCCCCCCCCATCTTTTTAAAATATAACAGCACTTATAACATCTTATGATGTTGTAGTTTGTTCAATCATTCATCCATTTATTATTTGATAATAGCTACTATTACAGCAGATAACAAGCTTGATTAATATTGTCATAAAGTTGTCTGCGATGCTCTCGAACTTAGGTTTATAAAGGTGAAATTAGTGAACCCCACACCAATAAATAAACATTCAGGGACTATGAGCCAGCAGCAATGTATGAATGATGTCTCATTTTGTTCTGGCACTTAACACCAGCTTAGTTGACATCAAAAATGTGGATATTAGTGATGTCAGTCAGTTACATTTTTGTAGTAGATCATCGGTTTAGGCGCACCAACCGATGATCGATTATTAGTCGGTTCGGGTGCAGTTCGTATTTGAGTAGTCACCCACGTAAAATCAACTGCTATTGTAACTAAAGGTCTCTGTACATAAATACAATTTATAATATCTCAAGTCATTTATCTTATAATATCTCAAGTTATTTATGATCATATGAAACTCCTAAAGGGAGAAAGTACAATAGGTTTTCTTTTAATTTTTTGATAACCAACTGATGTGTTTAAAAAAAATTGACTATACAAAATTAGTAATCGATCATCGAATTCTTAGACAAAAGACCGATGATCGAGTATAAGCAATCATCGTGACACCACTAGAAGATATTGCAATATAATATGTTGTGAATATTGTTTTACTCTCTAACAGATTATCTCACAAGACGAAGCCGACAGAAGGGGCAAAGTGTACGACAAATACATGTGCAGTTTTCTCTTCAACTTGAATAATGGTGAGTACAAAAAGCTGGGTTATTATCTTCTGAATGTCAGGGTCTATGCTGAGGCAAGTGAAAGATCCTGGTAAATGTGTAATTTGTGTCATCTAATATGGTCCAAAAATTGCCAATCATTTGCGAATGTTTCTTTTAAAAGTTATTGTCAGATACCTCACACTCAAAAAGAAACACAAACGATTCTAGCTTTCGTGTTTGTTTCTTGACTCTGTATTTTCTAAAAGTTTGTAAAATTTTGTATTTTCTAAAAGCCGAAGCGAAATTAAAGATCGTCAAGGTCTCAGGCAGATAATTGCACCATATTGACCCAATCTATTTAACCGTAAGATCAGCTGGATATAACACAGCAGTTGATAATGCTATATAATACTAATGCCATTGCAATCAATTTACAGATTACGTGGTTGATGCAACCAGAAAAGGCAACAAAATCCGTTTTGCCAATCACTCCGTCAGTCCAAACTGCTATGCCAAAGTCATGATGGTGAATGGGGACCACAGAATCGGCATCTTCGCCAAACGGCCAATACAGGCCGGAGAGGAACTCTTCTTTGATTACAGGTAAGTGCCGCAAATTGCCGTGTCCAGGTCATTGGTTGCTAGTCAGTTTTTGCCAATGGGGAGAAAAAGTAACGGAGCCCACAGGGCGCACGATGACCGTAGCAGATACAAAGACAATAAGATTACGTCACTGCATCATGTTGCATGGATGACATCAGAATATATATGATGTCACCAAACAATACTTATCTGCTACAGTACCAATGACCTCTGGTGGTACTTTTCCTCCCCGTTAGACTGCTCTTTGATTGTCTCAGGATGGTATTAACAAAATTAATACGACAAGGACTGGAGGATAGGAAATGTATCACTATCTGGTGTGCAAAAACTTTTAATTTACACTACTGTAGCTCTCTGGTATTTACAATAGAGATTGATTTGAATAGTTGTCACTAAATTTCAATGGGCGGATTGCCCAAAAACAATTTTTTGTTTCTGATTATGTCGTTGAGAAAATAAAAAATCAGGTTGGTAGGTAGGGTGTTGGAAATAAGCAGGGTGTTGTAAACAAGCGCTGTGTGACAAAATAATGGTGTATGGCATCATTCTCGACCTATTTAAAGTTTCTGCGCCAAAACAACATGACCTACGTTTGACCTGTGACCTAATTTCAGAGTCGAAATAAAAAAAAATCGGGTCGGGGCTTTTAAATTTTTTTTTTCCAGTCCGCCCCATTCTTTATGATTGAATTTGTATTTAAGCATCATACAAGAAATTATATGACTGGTGACTGCAGTGATCTACTACCATTTTCGGAAAAAAAATTTGTTGTGAGTTTAATTGTTGATATACCAACTATTTTTCAGATATGGACCAACTGAACAGCTCCGGTTTGTCGGAATAGAAAGAGATATGGAGATCGTACCTTAAATAAAAAGATGTTAAACATTTCATTGATTTTGCATGATTGTTTTCAATGAAAACTTTGGAAAAAGTGCAGTATGGCTCGCCCAAATGTATGACCATATTTAGCGAGCCTTGTTGCTATACATATGACGTCAAATGCCTGACTTCAATGAATGACGTCACAAACAAAGAGCGGCGTTTTCCATTTTTCGCGGCAAGAACGATGTTTATTTCCTTTTTCTGGGTGGCTACTGCCAACAAACCCCCGCTACCCTTCACAAATGTTTTTCTTATTGCGCTAGAGCTTCAAAACTTGGTGAGTGTTGGTCATATATATTTTATCGACGCTAAATATGGTCATAAATTTGGGTCCGCTATATACTGCACTAAACCCAAAACTTTTAATGAATTGATGAAATTAATACCGACAGCTATGTTGTATGTAGATGTATTTTATTATACAGTATCACTTGAAATTTTTAAATATTGTGATTAGAAGATTAAATGATACATATATTTGACATAGTTTGTCAGTAAATCAGCGAAACAGTCGCAGCAGATTACAAATGGCTTCAACGAGCAGCATATAAAAGAGTAAATGATTCATGTGAATACGCAAGTGTTATTAGGAATAGTCATTAGCATGATATTATAAATGTACATGTACGAACAATGAGCATAATTACAACTGTGAATGTAAACCACGTCATTTTAAATAAATTAGTTTTCTACGAACACATCGTTTGATTTGTTTATTGTATAGAGTAAATCTTGCTGAGGTCGCATTGCCTATGTCCGATTCTTCCTCAAGTGGAACGTAAGTTAATAGAAAATGTAAATTGCAAATTTATTCTATTATTATGCCACCATAATGTGGTCAATTCGAATTCAACTTAAGATTTACTATATATTAATATATGTGGCTGCATCTCTTTGTCATAGCAAAAGAGGATGATTTACTTCGCCGGGTGATTCACTTTGTAGCATGATTTAGCAAAAGAGATCTTGTATTTGGTGAGCTATGCCAATCTGCTGCTGTTATAAATATTATATTGTGACAGTGAAAAGTCTGGCTGCACAAAGTAGCTATGTAGTCATTAAAACTGACTCCATAAGCAAATCATCAAGCATTTGTGCATGGCAAACAAATTTGACCTCCGAAACGGAGGGTCACTTGTGAGAAATGCGTAATAAGTTTGAATTGGAAGATATACTGTTCCGAGGCTGACAAGTTGTCGAGTGACAATATTGCTGTGAAGCTGAATTCCTCGAGGTCTGATTGAGGAGCTCAATTCATGGGTCAGTTGCAGCGTAATATGTAGCCAAATTGATGGCTCTTATCTGGTCGGGCAGTAGAACTTCACTCGCATGTTCTGATCTCCAAGATGCGAAATTTTTTGCGCCAAGATCCTGGTGAAGTTCTTCAATCTTTGCGTAGGACTTGTCCACTTCTGCACTCATTCTGAGGAAATAAAATATAATCGTTTGAATTCATATAAAGTATTTGGGAATTTCAGCAGGAAAACATTCTTAAGTTGCTGTATCATGTACCTTTTACTTTCAGAGAGTGCTCTTGCGAAAAAGTTTGACATCCTGTTGTTGTCAATTTCTGGTGTGGCATTTAGCCGCCCCTCATCCTGTAAATGGTGATATAATTTTTTTATAGATTCACATAGATAGAATGTAAAGCATTGAAAAATTGAACAGCGACAGATACACTCGGGGTCATCGAACTTGGCCAAGGTCATCGAAATTGGCCACTCAAAATAAATTATCATCAACACTTTTAGAATGCCTGTCAAAGTGTCAGAACATCGTATGTGATCAGAAGAATTAGTTTTGTGACAATTTATGAAGTTGTTAGGTGTGTAATTTTTTTTGTGGGGGTTTGCCAATTTCGATGACCCCAAATGTATTTGCATAAAACCTAGGCAAGAGACAGTACAAAATGTTATCTTGTACATTGTTGTAGTGAAAGTTGTACATGATGTACATATTCTCGAAACACAGAACTGTGCGCAGGTACTGTACAGCATAGCTCCCAAGTGACTCTCATTTGGCAGGTCTGACCAGCAAACTCTAGCCAAAAACCCTCTTTTGGCACTGTGCCCAGTTTTGCAAGGTTATCAGCTGGTTATGATTGGGGCTAATGGGAGTAAATTAATCTATACATATTTTTTAGTGCAAATTAAAGTAAAACAACATACATTTTAAGTTCATAAATTTATAAGCTATAAGGTCTAAAATGCTCAGAATGCACCTCAGATTCTAAAGCTTCCAGGGGGCCTCTAGCAGTCTGCAGACTCCCGAACCCAGACCTCACTTGGGTGACGAGCAAAGTTCAGCAAACCAGTTTCTGAAACTTGGGAGCTATGGTACAGGCTTGGATGAACTAGAGATCTCAAGTTCATCCAAGGTACAGGAATGGCAAACTCCGTATTCTTGATTGTCACAAACCAGATTGTCATGCTGTTTATCACATTGTCATCACATAAAGAAACAGTCAATCATGACATGAATGCATATGAATCATTGCATGTCATTCTCATTTTGCAATGTTTCATGACAATTGACATATTTCAGTCAATGAATGATATTTATTTCCCGGTCCTGCAGTCAATATGTCGGTCAGCACCATTACAATGAATAATCACCTTTTGCTCCTGGTATTGTTGTGTCACAAAATCTTCCAAACTTCTGCTGCATTTGAGCGCTTGTTGCTCAGACCCTGTCGGGATTTGCTCATTTTCAGTGTCGTCCGCCATTTGTAAACAAGCTGAAGACGAGGCTGTATCTAGGCGCGTCGTCTGCTAGCGAAAATAACCGAAGCGTTTTTTTAAAACGTAAAGTCCACAATTTCCCCCGAGTAATTAACCGCAATTTGAATTTAACATTAGAGAGAAGAGCCTTAGCCAATGGAATCTCTTCCTGGAGAGATTAATCCCCAATAGGAAATTGATTGATTTTAATCAGCTTACCTCGCACGCAACCTTGTTTACGCGTTGCTAGGAGACGGACCATTTTCTGCTTAGTTATCAGCGAAGATCCGAAGTCGGGGTAGAATCTGAATCGAAGCCAGCAAAAATGTACGATGATGGCAGCTCTGAGGGAGGGCCCAAGGGCACCTTCGAAATCTACAGGGCAGAGGGCGATGTTTTATTCAAACGATTCGAGTTTAAGAAGGCCCTCAACAGCTATAGCACGGTAAGTATATGGCTGCATGGAGTGATCTACGTAATATTTGCAATAAATTCATTATGAACATGCTACATCACGCTGTCCGCAGTCTCTAGGCAAGCCTTCCAGACTGTCTTCTAGCCCAACTATCGATGTTTCAGCTGTCAAAATCTCACAGACTGTCAAAATTGACTCAAAAAGTTGATAGTGCAAAATCCAGCCCATCATACAGGTTATAAATATTTTCTTTTTCATTGATCCCGGACTAAAATCAGAAATCTTTGATTTTACATGTGACCGAACATTTCAATCGATAGTTCAATGACACTCGATCATTCATTACGAAGATGTGAGTTGACGTCTTATTGTGGAACTGCGTGTCAATGTCGTTCAATTCATTAAATCTAATCCTTTACTGATGCCTTGGCACTAATTCCTTACTATTCATTAATTATTTTGAGGGCTCTGTGGGGATTGAAAAGTCGGAGGGGGGTGGTCTTGTAATCGACTTCATTACAGTGTTACTGGACTTGGCAAATCAGTGTTCGTGTGCATGTTCTATGAGTGTGATTGATGTATATTGATTAAAGGCCACTGGACAGGATGGAATCCACTCTTATATGGCCAGCTACATCATTTAAGTCAGTCACTCTGTTCAGTACACAGTAGTCTGCGGTTCCTTCACAAGCGTGCAGGACTTGGGCGTGAGGTTCACTGCAATTGTGTAGTTGTATATTCGCAGGATTTCTTGCGTCACAAAGAACTGAATTTGTGAATTAAGATGCAAAATTATTACTTTAAATAGGGATACATTAGATCTGGAGTTATGATGACTTAATTATTGATCTCTCTGAGGCAATTGTATTGATACTACCGGGAACTACTTAAAATCTACAGATTTCTTTCACTCTGTGATGTAGTTGCTCTAGACTTATTCTGGTGACATTTTCAGCAGATCTCAAGAGCTTTCAAGATATTAATATTCTCACAAAGGAACCTTCAAAACATATTCTAATTTAACTTTTGATACTAGTGGTCTCTATATTAAAGAAAGTTGCTCTAGATTCTCCAAGACTTTTCCGGTGAAATTTTCAGCAGATTTCAGGAGCTTTCAATTTATTAATATTCTCACAAAGGAACCTTAAAGACAAATTTAATTTAACTTTCGATACTGTGGTCACTGACATGCCTCGTTCGGCACCATCCAGTCAAAAATCTCCGTCACGTAGTAGCCCAACTAAAGGCAATGCGACACCTGCCCGTTTGCATCGAGAACTAGACGAAGCTGCCCGAGCTAAGAAGCAAAAAGATAAGGAAAGATTTAAGGATGTTGTGCCGTATCAGGTCTATCAATCGGAGGGAGATGCTTACGTAAAAGCTGAGGAACACGATCGCGCTGTTATTTGCTACAACAAGGTGCAGACTTGTTCATATTTGGTCAAGTATCATCTTGAAAGCGATATTTTGAAATGATGTGCATTTGCTTGTTATAAATTAATTTAAATGTATTATTAGCAAGACATTTCAGGATTAGTCCGGAGTGAACCCAGTGTATTTCAGGATTGGCTGGAGGTTTCAAAACTGTTGTGGAGAGCGGATATTTTTGGTTATACAACTTGAATCTGCCTTTCTGAATTATTTGAAAAAAAAATTTTTTTTTATTTATTGGGGGACGGAGAGCTCAGTTTGAGTTGAGAGTCTAGGAAACTGCATTCAATTAGTCTAAATCAGATATTAATATTAATTTTTTGTTAAGTCCAAAAAAAACTATAGCCATTGTGTAAATTTGAAATAGTTTTTTGAAATAGAGATAAAATTTTAACTGTTCTCTGGATATGAGTAATACATAATAATTAGTAATATTTATAATGATTCACAGCATTAATTTACCCTGGTTTTTTTTTTCCAGTTCTATGGCATTTTGTATTCATGAATTTGGTATAAACCATTTCTAAATGTTCTATGTTTTGTATCTTTTTCCAGGCCCTTGAACTGAAGCCTGGGGATAAGAACTGCCTAGTGGCTCGGTCAGAGTGTTATTTGAAATTGGGAGATCCAGATTCCGCTCTTTTAGATGCAGAAGTGACTCTTGAGGATGACAAAAACTACATTAAAGTATGTTAATTGTTTTGCTTAATTTTTATTTGGTAAATTTTTGCCTTCTTCTGACATCTTGTGACTTGATGTATTAAATTTAGGCCTCTATTTAGCAACAGAAATTTTTTAATTTGGTAATTTTTGAAATATGAACGCAGTTAACTTATGAATTTGACACTTCATATATTTTAATGTTATTTTTTATATCTTGAGTCAAATAGGTATACACAATGAATAATTGTATGTTTATTGTGACTTTTGTTTGCCGCTCTTGGTAAAAATTAAAAAGAATCATTTTAATTAAAGTTAGAATTTGAAAATAATTTACGCAAGATGAACTTCATCCGATGCAAATATCAGTTATTACACTTTCTAATTATTATTATTATTAATATCTTTATTCGTACGTTTTTGTCGTACAGAAATAGCTGATATTTTTGGTATATGTATATTCCGCTAATATTTTTGGTATATTCAGGGTTTGCTACAGAAAGCGGAAGCCTTGTACCAGAAGGGAGACTTCGAGTACGCGCTTGTGTTCTATCATCGTGGAAATAAACTCCGAGCTGAAGTTAAAGGTTTCCGACTGGGCATTCAGAAATGTCAAGAAGCTATAGACAACTCAATTGGCAGTAAGAGACATATACATGCATTTTCTTGTATATATAATTGTTTTTTTTTTTTAAATGAAAATCAGTCACACTCACGACATCAGTCTATCTTAGATTAACTATTTCTTATGGTCAACACTTGTCCTCTATATTGTCCAGGGAGATAGATAACTGGAGGAAAATTTCATAGGAAACACACTATTCTCTCAGATTTTTGGATTTTGATAAAATTATAGTTTTTGATTGATTAATTGTTTCATTTAGAAACAGCACAAGATATTAAATCAATTCTACTAGATTTTATAATTAAATAATTTTTATAATACAATTTGTAATATATATAGTCAAATTTGTTTGTTTGATTCCACACTTATAAATGTATCGTGATATGTATCGTGTATCAAAAAGCCGTATCAATGATTAGTATCGTAGCAGAAAAATTACTTAGGGCTGTACCATTTAAAAATATTTCAGACCTCCGATATGTTGGTTTTTTACCAACCCCGCTTTTTTCTACATGTTGATATTAAGAAAATACTGGTCAACCACTCCCCCCTCCCCCGATATCAGTTTCCTCCCACCCCTCTCCCGATATCTAAAAATCTTTAGGTCCCCCTCCCCTCTTTTTTAAATGGAACAGCCCTTAGCCACTGATAATTCTTACATAATATATTAGAAAAACAACTCTAAATAGTGAGATAAGTGAGAATTTAATTTCTATATTTCGAAATTTACTTAAACCCAAAATATACGCTATTTGCTTGAAAATGACCAAGCCAGACTTGTGAGCAAGTAATCACCAGAGGTCACTGGCACCATAAGTACGTGGCCAAATGTGCCACGTGCGTTTTCCATGAGAAGGATAAACGCATGGTTTTTTCCTAATTAAAATGAGGTGGAAACCATACGTTTAATCCGAACGCATGGAAAACACACGTAGCGCATTTGGCCATGTATATTTTGATGATGTTATCTATTTTTGTTGCAGTAAATGATGACATCATCTAATTGTTCTTTGTCTGCTTCGGTGGCAGTGCCTCTGGTGGTTTTTCTCCCCGTTAATTTGGTTTTATTTTGTTATATTTCAGCCACTGCGGGTGTTCAGCTGTCTAACGAGGGTGACTTGACATATTTTTACGAAGCTGATGAGGTGAGTTTCCAAATATATACTTTAGTATTTAAATTGTAGCAGGAAATTATATGACATTGTTTAGAAATTCGGAATTGTCCAAATTTGAAGGAATAGTACCTTCGGAGTCTTTAATTTGGGCCACCAGCATTTGTAGAAATTGCTTCGGTGAGAGCTGTAAAGTTTTGATATTAATAATTTTAAATGTGCATAATTAAAAAAAAAAGGTATTTACTAACTTGATTTCTTTGTCATTATTTGAAATTTCTAAATCATATAATTAACCATATTTAATGCCGTCGCACTATATAGGAACGCAGTTTAATGTTAAAAACCTTTTCTTTCTTCGATAATCGAAGCTGTGGGAGTCTCTTATGACCCCCACCGCTGCCCCCACCCCAAGCCCTCCCCCGTCTCCAACCTTGCAAAACAAAAAACTCTCCGCTAAGCAACTGAAAGAAAAAGAAGAGGAGCAGGTATTGTTGCTATGGCAACTAGAGATGCTTCTATCTCTCTTTGATACTTTGATACTGTTGTTTGTCTCTCAGACTCACTCTAATATCGGTCGTCACTTGAAATGAAAAGCATGGGATTTTCCACTGTCTGATTTCAAAGAATGATATTTTGGGGATTTAACGCTGGCATTATTGTATATCACGTGAGAGATCACAGCCGAAGTTTAGTATTTATTGAGCATGTAAGAATGGCCTCGATATCTATATTGGAAATTATCGGTCACTTTCATTTCTGAAATTTTGAAATTAAAACCACAAAGAAATGAATTACATATCAATGTTTATAATCCCTCATAGATGTCCTACCTTAGGGTGTACTAAAATACGACTATTATATACTATGATTACTATCACTAGTCTATGATATCATATTATGATATATTCTTCACTGAAAACTCTATAAAGTGTATGAGGGCACCTATAAGGCATTTGCAAAATATATTTGACATATCGATCTTACTTTTATTTCTATTAATATTCTAACACCAGATATATATCTACTTTCAATGCTTACATCGATTCAATTCAAACCCTCTGAATATAATATTAAAGCAAATCTTTGAAATATATCACAATCACAATGAGAAAGTAAGAATTGGTCTTTTGGTTTTTCTCATATTTCATAATAAATTACATCGATATATTATATTCGCAGGGGGTTTTGCATTGAAATTATTCCTCATATCACGTTTTATAATAGATGTGGCTACCGTTTTAACTTTTATTTCCGTTACAATTATTTTGAAAAGAGAGTTCTGGAGCAGTTACGTTTCACGCTAATGGGAAAACAAGAACTTCATCTCTGGGTATACGAACGTCCGTGTACAGTGTATATAAATTTCACTGTAATATCCATTCACCGAGCATAAACGGAAGTATTATGGATGAACGCAACATCAATATATCATGTATTATACCGTGTACATATATATATATAGTCACCCCACAAAAATGTTGCATGGAACGAAACATGATATAACGCTATAAACTCGAAAATATTTGCACGCATGCAATAGCATTTAAATATGTAAAAGTATATTAGTTTGAATCTTCAGAAATATAATTTTCTTATAATGTTTATTTAAAACATTACGATAAAATGTAATATTGATACAACTATAGTACAAAAGTATTTTTCAAATTATGTTTCATATGCAAAGTATACACCTGAAATTCTACAGAGAAAAGGAAAAAGCCAATAAACCAATTGCTTAATCAATTTTATTCAATGAATCAACAAACAGATCAAACTATTTTTGCCCCTTTAATTTTCTGTCAGATGATAGGGTACTTATTTTGATTGTTACAAATATAATGGAACCTCCATGTCGTGGGCTTTGGGGTAAACAAAATCGCAAATTATGCATTTGTGATAATATTATGAGGTCCTCTTGCAGTGAAATCTGTTTAATTAATTAACGAAGGTCTATTACTTGAGTTCAATCAATCAATCTACAAATAAATCAATTGACTGATCGATCTATTAATCCATCAATCGGCAAAAAATCAATCAATTGATCGTTCAATCAACCAATCAATCTACAAATAAATAAATTGATTAATCAATCAATCAACAATAAATAAATCAATTGATCAATCAATCAATCAATCAACAAATCAATAAATATATATAAATTGATCAACAAATCAATCAATCAATCAATTTCTGCTGTATACTTTGCTTTAGATTCTTTTTCTTGTATTATATATTTGTGTACTTCGGTGTCTTTTCTAGATTCCTTAAAAAGTGTTTCTTTACATTACCTTCATTTACTTTAAGGGATCGAGAACAACAGGCTCGGCTTATAAACCTCGGTCTGATTTTGAGTCATTTAAATTTGTGACGACCACAACAGTCACGGTCGTTGAGGTTTTTAAACCTTCATTTATATCGATGTTGTCTCTAAATGTGGCTATTACGAATGTGCCTGAATAAGATGAAGAATTTGAGTACTTCTACTCAACTCAAACATTTTTTATTTTCCGCAGAAACTGTTGTATTCAGAACGTATTTCACCAAGTTGAATGGTATTTAATTGCCCAAGTTTTTGAGTCCCTTTACTGTTTTCACAATCTGTTGTCGCTTATTCATTGAATCGTCAATCAATCAATCGACCAATCGGTCAATCAATCAGTCAATCAATCCAGCTGTTTCCGTACATGTTGACTGAATATTCGATTATTTGGAAAAGGTCTGCGATTGTAACAATCTAATTTGATTTATAAAAATATTGTAATCCGATACTTGTTCCGAGTTTGTCAACTAACGAAGTTAGAAGTCGGTGTAGCCGTTAAATGAAATCTAGTTCATTTATGAAAGTAGTTACATCTGAAAAATTTATGTAGAATACATATATATATCTTTTTTGTATATTTTGGTCCTGCCAAGGAATGCATGTTTTGGCATCTTGTATATATATACATATATATATGTAGAGTGCCCGTCAGCTGCAGAACATACTGGCAGAGGGGTGGTAGATGAGTGACATATCTATCAACCTTTTTATTTCGGAATATTTTGAACTGACCCCCTGCTTGTCACTTTTAACGCCCCAACTCCACTTACAGGGCTCGGCAACTTAATTTGCTGTCAGTAGTGAAGGGCGCTCTACAGATAAAATTTCCACGAATGTTGGCCCTTATAAAAAAAACAATGGTTATTTTATGATAATTGTATTTAGTTACTTGGACTCACTTTTGTCGTAAAGTTATTACGAGTTTGTCACATTCTAGAAGTTCATGACAATATCGAAGCTATAGTACGATTCAAAATTATATCCGCGTGCTTTAGTCATATTTTTAATTCCAAAGATGAAGCAGGGTAATGGACAGAAATATTTACAATTAGTCAAACCCCAACTTTCTAACTTATAAAAAAACACCTCTTTTTAAAAAATAACTGTTTTTTAGATGGGCTTCTCCACTAACATTTCTGTCCATTTTGTGCTGCTCGTTGCTTTGCATGAATAAAAAAATATGGCCGACAAGCAATTGGACATTTAATTTTGGAATTCCGCTATATAGTAACGCATTGAAAGATTTAAGCAAATTTGTTGATGTCGCAAAGTGCTTAAATAGAATAAATACTGATGCTTTTCATTCATTTTCTTTCATTGTGGCATGGGAAATGCATTTGTGGAATAATGCATTTGAACGATTACAAATGCATTACATGAAATAGTGAGTTTGTGATTAAGTGTTTGTATTAAAAAAGACACTTTTTAGGCACCTGTCACATGATGGATTTCTTATCAGGATTAAATGGCCCTTCGATTAAAAAATATATCCTTATAAATAAATTATTATGCTGTCTAAAACTTCTTCTTTTTTTACCAAAAAATATTTATTGTAAATTTTTGAAAGAAGAACATATAATGTGCAACTTATTATATTGACAAAAACACGACTGCAATATTTGTTAATTTGTTTCGTAGAACGTAAACTTTTTACGGAGCCATTGCCTTTCCTGTATGAAATTCACTATAATACAATCATTAATAGCATATGAGAGTTAACAATTATATACTCGAATCACTATTAAAAAATTAATAATAAGTTCATTTCTTTAATTTCATCTGCATTGTACTCCACCTTGTGAATTTTTCACAGGCACTACGATATGAAAATTAACCTCAACAGTGGAACTCCGCATTAAGATCACCCTTTTTATTAAAACCAAATTATTGACTGATGAATAAGACAGCAAGTTTTTGCGCTCATTCCTATCTCTTTGTAATTTTCTTTGCGATTAAGTTTACCTCACCATAAAACATAGTTATATCGTCTTAATGGTGAGGCACCACTAAATGTTATTGAATAAGTATATATAAATCATCACACAATTGGATGTATTAAAAAAAAAAAATTATTTGGTGTTTAAACAGTCAGGGTGTAGCAAAATCTTGATATCATCACGTTCGCAATTGTGAACTGAAAGTTGTAGGATCTTGATAAATGATTTTGTACTCTGCTCTCTTACTGCTAAATACCTCCGACACAAAGATTTCAAACTCTTTAATTCACTGTACAAGTGTGTATACTATTGCATGATGATGGTGTAAATATCTATGAAATTGTATGCATTACGTATATATTTTGGATAAGTTATGATGTGTGATAAGATAGATTGTAAAAATAAATTTAAATAATTATTTAGTTTTGTAATGATCCCAGTTTTATAGAATTTTATGTGTGTCATGTTCTCAAAGGGCTAAATTTAAAGAAAATTAAAAGAATAACTAGCGCAATGGTGCCTTTTTCACGAAGAAGATATTTCATTTCATTTATAACGTTAAATTTTGTAAAATGAAAGTCTCTACTTTGTGAATTAGATATTTTATTTGTCTCTAAACATTTATTATCGCTTTAATCCAGAAAAACAAAAAGCAAGAGAAAAACAAACGGAAAACTTTTGCAAAACCAAAAGAAGAAAAGAAGGAGAGAAAACGTACGTCAAACAACAAGGACACGAAGACGATCAAACAGCTCTTGGGAGAACTTTATAATGACAAGGAATTCTTGGAAAATCTTCTCAAAGAAATGGGTGAGTTGTAAAACTGTTCGTATAACAATTCCTCTCAGCTAAAAGGTTTATAGCTTCTGTTGTCAGTTTTATTGTATCACTATCGCCTTCTACGTTAAATTTTATCTTATCTTGTCTTATCTTATCTCATCTCATCTTATTATCTCATCTCGTCTTATCTCATCTTATCTCGTCTGGTCTTATTATCTCGTCTTGTTTCATCTCATCTTATCTCATCTTGCCTTATCTCATCTTATCTCATCTTGCCTTATCTCATCTTATCTCATCTTGCCTTATCTCATCTTATCTCATCTTGCCTTATCTCATCTCATTATCTCATTTTATCTCATCTTATTATCTCAGCTCTTCTTATCATCTCATCTCGTCTTATCTCATTTCATCTTGTTATCTCATGTCATGTCATCTTATCTTATCTATCTTGTGATTACTTAACCATAGATTATGGGATACAAAGAAATGTCCACCTGCTTTGGTCATATTTTCCGTGCAAGGCGTTGAGCTTCACAAATAGACAGAAATTTCAGCAAGTGGTCTAACCTTGGAAGAAAAGTTTTTTCCAAGGTCAACCCCCTGACTTTCTAGCTGATAAAAACACTTCTTTTAACGATTAACTGAAAAAGTTTGCTATATTCCCCACCATAATTTCTGCTGCTTCTGTGTAACCATGACAAATGGCTATAATGATCATTTGATGATGACAAGAAGGCGAACATAACCATAATCAGGAATGTAGTAGCTTTCTTGCTCTAAAATTGACTTTAAAAATATATACTCAATCAATTAGATTGCAATGGCCCAAGACTTTATTTTAATTGGAATATCTGCACTCCATTTCATTTTATTTTTTGCGTAATGATGTTTAGTGTTATGTCAGGTTTAAGTGTTTTTCAACTGTGTTTTAGATTTCACAAAAGATATATAGTGTGTTATCAGCTAAATTGCAATCTAAATTGATTATATTTTGATATATTTTGTAGAGAATTCAGATCAAAAGACAGAAACCAACGCCAAGATTAAAGAAATCGCCATCGCTGGTCTTGACTACCTGGACACTCGGACGGACTTCTGGCAACAACAGAGACCAATGTACTCAAGGAAACGAGACAAAAAGATGCGGGATGAAACGAGAAACAGGGCAGGATCTGGAAAGCAGGACCCTACCAGATATGTCCTTAATAACTTGGAAAAGATTGATGAACGTAAGTTATAAATTTATAAACCACAGGCGGCGGCCAGTAAATTTGATCATTAGAACATGTGCAGTATACTTGGTCTAAATAATTTTTAAAGTCCGCCTATCAGGTCCGCGATTGTTTTTAGCCAGTGGATCAGAGGCCTGTGCCAAAGAGTAGAAATAGTAAGAGGGGACACTCACACATATTGTAAGCCATGTCAGGGTTGTGTATGGGTGATAATAGGCATCATTTGCGATATTAAGTCATAGTCATAACAATGGCAAGTGATGTCATTGTGATTGTTGTTATTGTGACGTCATGTGCTTAACATTAATGTAAAACACTGACCCTGAGCATTAAGAAATATTTTCATGATGTGGTTTCCTTATAAATCTGTAAGTTTAATTATTTGACTTTCATTAGTGTATTTAAATGAACAAATTCTTTCTTTGTTTGATATGAAACTGTCTCTGCGGGCTTGTCATATTGCGAAACACAACCCCGAACAAGCTGACATTGGCTCAACTGCACTGTCCCCTCTGGGTATTATTACTCTGTGGCCTCGTCTAGGCAGCTGAGTGTTCCCAGTCTCTGTGGAGCGAACACTACTTTCTTATAACTTGTATTCTGCAAAGTTCAGTGACTAAACCAAAAGGCCAACAAAATTTTCAAAAACTAGCTGGGCAGATAAAAAAGGTACTCCTCTCATTTTACAGATCATGCAAATGGAGACTATGACGCCAGTTTGAAATTAGCCAAAAAGACCCTGAAAGAAATTGAAAAATGGTCGGAGGATGATGTTCAAAACAGAGAGGAAATTGTGGCCAATCTTCACTCTTCCGTCGGAAACGCTTACTTGGAAAAACAGAATTTCGATAAGGCTCTTAGTCATCACAATAGAGATCTAGAAATTGCTACGCAATAGTAAGTAACCTCTAAACTCTGGCCTAAACATCACACAAATTGATAGGGATTATTTTCATGGCCTTGCTGGCATAATTTCTTTTGTTATAAATAAATTTTATACTTTTATTTTAGCAATCTTGAAGATGCCAAATCTAGAGCATTAGACAACATCGGACGAGCGTACGCAAGGACCGGCAAGTTTGAGAAAGCTATCGAAGTGTAAGTGCCCCTGAATTATTTCTTACACGCGATGTAGAAAGATGGTAAAAGTTTAATCAAAATGCAACATTTTATGTCTATTTTGGCAACGATTTATAATAACAAGCAATAGAGCATTTTTACGAAGACCAATTGAGGGTCTATTAATAATAATAATAACAATCATTTTATTCGCACAAAATTGTACAAGAAAAGTTGAAAAGTTATATGAAAAATTTGCAGTTTAATAATAATGAGTCTTGCATTGCCTTGATTTTGTAGATGGGAGAAGAAATTGCCAATTAGCAAGACTGATTTAGAAACAACTTGGTTATGTCACGAAATAGGAAGATGTCATCTGGAATGCAAACGTTACGAACAAGTAAGTATTGCAAGAATTTGAGTATGTTATTGCAAGTACTGAGAATATTATGGAAATTCTAGGAATATTTCAAGACTTTAGATCTTTATTCGCTGGCTTAACTCTAGCCTAGTAGTAGTGGAAGATTTTAATAACATTAATTATGACAAAAACTATATTAAAGACTTGCATGGCATACAATAACATGTTAATGAACATGATTAAATTTGTCCGTTGCAATGTAAGTTTAGATGGTTTCTCTTGTTGAGTTCTGAATGAATTAAAAAGTGATCCAAGGTGCGTTATCAATACTGGTGCACTCAGGGTCATAGAAACTTGCCACTCTCGTAAATATGATTGAAAACTCACACTTTCAACTTCAACTGTGGATTAATTTAACATGGTGTTAAAATGTAAGTAAAGTAGACATTATTGACACAATTTAAACATTCTGATTTCAAGTTAATATATTTATAATATGTGTGGGTGGCGAATTTCGATGACCTGGCGAATTACGATGACCCTGAGTGACAGTGAGTGTAGGTAGATTTCTCCGCTTAATTATGAGGTTTTAAATATGTATTTCTTTTCAGGCGAAGGAATATGGAGGGAAAGCCCTAGAAGCTGCGGAGGCGGCAAGTGATGATGTGTGGCAACTAAATGCATCTGTATTAATTGCACAGGCACAAGGTAAGCTGTTTCGAAATGTCCCAGTGGTCAGGTATGATCTTGTTCCTCCGACAGTCCTGGATTCCTGACCTATACTCCCACGTGCGGACAGTCCTTTGCTTTGGTAACTGCTCCTTATCTCAAATCAGATCAGTTTCTCATGTTGTCGTAGTTGTGATAATGCTATTTCTTAGTGTTGCGAAAATGTCCATAGGATTAACATTGACTGCGTAATTTGTTTATTTTCCCTCTGCTTTCATGACGCAAAAGATTGAAACAATCAAAATTGCGTCACTGATAATTGTGTTCGGTTTTGACGTCACAAAAGACCAAACACCACCTGGTGCAATATGTAGGGACACCACTGGTATTGTGTCCGCATGGTCCATGGTATATGGACTGTAGGCACCATTCATTATTTTTTATTTTCAAAATTGGCTTATTTTTATTTTGGCTTATTTTTAGATTCCTTATTATATATTTATTGGCAAACAGCAGAAAGTTGTAAATTCATGATAAATGACACTCAATTCTCAGTTATTGGGTATCATTCAATACAATTCAATTCCATTCACAACCATAGAGTGAGCCATCTACAAAATCAATCAACAAGAAAAAGGATTTATATGTTTATATATTTTAATTTGTTTATATTACAGTGAAACTAGGTGACCACAAAGCAGCACTCGAAGCCTTCGAAAAATCGCTAGAACTGGCTCAAGCCCAGAACGACAGAAAAGCCGAAAGAGTTATTAAGCGAGCGATTAAAGATTCCAACGAAAAAATTGCACAAGAATTGAAAGAAAGGGGAGAAGATGACGAGGGTAGCGATAAAGGAGGACAAGGTCACAGTCAAGGTCAAAGTCAAGGTCAAAGTCAAGGTCAAGGACATGCAAAGGGCAAAGGTCACGGAAAAGATGAAGAAAGAGAGGAGAGAGATTCGGAAGATAGAAAGAGTGACAAAGCTGAAGAAAAAAAGAGTGACAAAGCAGAAGAAAATGAAGATGACCCAGCTGCCTCTGAAATTGCCAACATGATAAAGGACAGCAGTAAGTGCCGTAAAATATTATATCAGATACCAGGATACTGCACATAGTATCTTGATTCTAAGCCGAGGTTTCTTTTTTTGATTAACGTCAGAGCAGCAATCCATCTGAGTATGGTGACATCAGTGTTTGTATTTGAGATTATGACACTAGGGTTTGACACCAAAGATCGTAAGCATTTTCAAGGTCATTTTCATCCTGGTCTGTAAACGAAACCGGTCTTTATAGGGCTGGCCAGTTCTCGTGTGACCTTGTGTACCCAAAAATAAAAGCCTAGTGCATGAGTTCACCCATACTCAATACTAGATGACGTCATCAATAATTGGAATCTGGTGACATCATGTATTGTATTAGTACTTCCGGGTCAAGGTCACTTGAGAACTGACCAGCCCTGTTCATTGCGTCCAGCACTGGACCAGCAGTCAAGTAAAAGTCGGGAAATTTTGTAGTGTGGAAAATTGTATGGCTTTCTCAAACAAATTTTGATGAAGAAAAGCAAACATAGAAGTTTAGTGGTCTATTTATTAATTAGTTTTACTCTTTAATGGAAAATAATTTTAACTAATAATGTTGCATTATCAAAATTGCAATAATACATTTTAAAAGTCAAGAATCAGTCACGGAATTTAAATTTTGGACATGGAAAAGTCAAAGAATCTTTTCTCCCACTTACTCCTGGTTGCCCTGAATTCTAATAAGCAGCATGTGCTGTGAAGTGAACGAAACTGGATTGTTGAGATGGCCTGTTGTGAAACAATATCGTAAACAATATTAATAATTGTGTATAGACCAATCGGACTACTCGGACGATTATCATGACGAGAGTGATCACGAGGAAGAAATCGACGAGAATTATATCGAAGAAGATTTACCAAAACAAGCGGGTATATTAGTAGCGCCCGAGTGACACCTTTACCTGTATTACCTCTTTCGGACTAACATATGACTTCCTTGTATTTATTATCGTATCTTTTGCATATTATAAATAACCTGTACAGTTCTTCAACCCCATAGTATAAATCCGAGTGTTTGAAATATCCTCATATTTTGGCAAATAACTTGTCTTATAGTTAAGATTCCTGTAGATTATGTAGGGTAAATTGTTGGTAATTGGCACCGACTTCTATTCAACATGTTTTCACCGAGAGAAATTTTTAACTCCAAAATGCGTAACTTCATCCATTGTTTTGAAATGGACTAAAGAAATTCAAGACCCTAATGTGCCAAAAATTAACAGTTTACCCTATTATATTATTCAGCCTTTTAGTAAATCCTATCAGTTAATTGACAACCCATCTTTCAGTCATAGGAGGTAATATTTTTAAACCTTTCACAATTAGGTTTTAGATGATCGTCTGAGAACAACTAATATCACAACTCTCCTCCAATAATTTTTTTCTCTCAAAAGTTTAGTTGTAATATTGACGTAATGGATTGTAAACTTTTTTTATTAGTCACAGGCAATAAACGCATATTGAATCGTAGTCTCAAGCAGAAGTATGTTATACTAATTTTTTCGTTCATACCAAATCTATAAGTTGCAGAAACTGTAATAAAATGGACTAGAAATATGATGTTGGCAAAAATTTTCCATAAATTGTTTACCTATTCAAACTGTTTAAAAAAAATTAAAATCTCTGGTGAATTTTATTAATCATGTTTTGTTTATGAATTTGCTTTCAGATGACGATTAGAAATTAATTGGAGGACCAGACCGAAGTTCGAAGACTGTGATGTTACAATAACCTATATCATGCCAATTTTTGACGTACACGTATTATATTTATTGTTTTCTTGTTTACGATGCAAATTTTAAACAGTTGTTAAAAACTATATTCAAAGCATACCTTTGCATCAGTAACTATAAACCATTTTTTTTAATATAAAATCTGGTTTACCAGTATTAAACATATTTGTGTCTCGTTGTTCATGATGAAAACTTATCAGTTGAGGGGCTTATGCCGGTGTATTAAACAAGCAAGAAATTTTTTATTAGATAGATAGATATGGAAAGTGCAGCCCTCTAAGACAAGTATTTGCCACACACACGGGTTGATTGGTGAGGTGAAAGAGGAGCAGTGTTCGAAATAAGGGCCCGTCCGTCAGTCCTGACCGGCAGCTTCAAGGCAGGACCCACAGGTTTTATGACTTTCCGGTCCTGGGGACCAGCAGGTCTGAATGAAAGGCTAATGTTATGGCCTGGTAGGGACCAGCAGCTTCAAGGCAGGACCGACAGGTTTGATGACTTCCTGGTCCTGGGGACCGGCAGGTCTGAATGGAAGGCTAATGTTATGGCCTGGTAGGGACCGGCAGGTTTGCTCAAGGACCGGCAGCTTTCTCACACAGCTGGTCCTTGCGAGCGGCAGCTATTTTATGCTTACCGTGAACACTGGAGAGGAGTCCACTCGTGTTATGCATTTACCCCATGGGTGGGATCTTTTACTTGCCTCAGCATAGGCAACAATTAAGTACAACAGACCGCCAATTTAACATCTCATCCGAACAACATCCAGCTGAGATGTTGCTCATGAAGTGTGCCAGCTGGTCATTCACATCATCTGTGCTAGGTATACATGGTAAAGAGCCCTGTATCAGCCACTGAGGTTTGGGGTCTTCACCAAAAGTTTTACCACCCTTGCCATGAGGATACCTGGGACTTTAAAACCATTCAAGGGTGTCTCTTAATAATAATGAAAATGCTTGATACGAAGGCATGTGAATTTTAGCCATTAGCTGAAATCATAAACTGCTTTACTCTGGAAATATAGTGATCTGTGCTGTTCTGTTGCACTAAAGCTTGTGTTTAATGAAGTGGTTATTTTGCTTAGGGGTGAGGGTCCAGGATCTGAAGCCTTAGTACAATCCAGTTGAAGTTAAATGAAGATGGAGTCTAAAGGTTGAATGGTGTATTGCATAGTCATATCAAACTGTGTTCCCCACGAAGTCCAAAGAATTACATATTGAAATGTTATATGTGAGATCAGCCTTCACTCAAGAATACATGACTAAATAGCCAGAACTCTCTGCTGCTGTCCTGCAGATGTTCTGTCTCTCTCTGTGCCTCTCTCTCTCTCTGCAGAGGAGGGCCCAGTGCAGGTTAAATACTTAGCCTAAAGTGGCCAGGATGGCCTGCTGTTGCAGGAGCAGCTGCAGATGGGCATGCTCAAAGATGCTTATGGGAATTTCCTAGGATTGTTATACTTTTGTGTAATAAATGAATGAGTGAGCATCTTGTAGGGGAGCATGTATTATGTATAGCCTTATGACAGTTCTACTGTTGAGTGGCCTAGTGGGCATGATGCTACAGCCATGATATTTTTCACCATTACACATACCCACTTTAGCACAACAATTTAGTTTTAATTTACAATGAATAATATAAATATTAGTTTTTCATGCCATCAAAAACTCGATATGTAAACAAACCCAGTGATGACGTCACAATACTCAACAATGGGTGATGATGTCATTTCCATTGTGTTGCCAATGTTTTGGTCTGGATTTTCTCTCGATGTATAATTTATTTTTGAGTAATTAATGTCTTATAAAATCATTAATTCACACAAATTTAGTGTGCCTTGATTAATAAAGGTAATTTTCAACTGTTTGATAGCGTCTTAGAAAATTGCAAATTTGACAGACAGTGCAACTTTAAATAGGCCAGTTATCTGGTCATCTTTCTAGGTAGCCACTTTATTAGACTAAATACTCTGCCCTGTCATACATGTTTAAACAATTTTCAAAACCGCTGTATGGGTTTGAAAAACATGGATTCTGAATGTATATTGATATGATAATCTATTCATTGGGTAGCGTATTTTCCTAGCTATTTAGCAGTATCTAACATCGGTGCTTAACTATCCAGTTTCTTGGTTTTGGTGGGGATTAGACCCTTCAAAGCAGAACTCACCACAAACTACCTAGGGACTAGCTATGGACTAACGAAGAACGAATTTCAAACTGACTAGGAACTGTAGGAACTACGTTTTCATCATCTGCTTAAGTAGGTCAAAATAATTATTACAAATATATGGAATTTGAACCATTTGGGAACAATCTAAGAACTAACTGGGATTAATCTAAAAATCTGGGAATTAGGAACTAACACAAGAAATATTTCGATCCAGGAACTATTTAAGAACTAGATAACTAGGGATTTTCTGGGAAATATTTATGAACTAGGTTAGAAAAACTAGGAACTAACTGAGAACTATCTATCAACCGTGTAGTAACAATGAAAAATAGTCCAGGAACAGGGGCGTCGATTCAGGGGGGGGGGGATGTGGGGGATATATATCCCCCACTTTTTGGGAAAGGGGGAATGATCAATGCAATCATCTCTGAAATTCACAAATGAAAATTACCCTTTTGGACACCATTTCGTTTTGGAAAAAGTGTTGAACAGTTTCACACTTGATATCACATATCAGCACAAGTTTATAGTTTGGCATCAATGATCCATCTACCTCTTGATCAATGTCCGTGCATTAACTGCGGTCGCTTGTACGAGCGAGGGTAAGTCACAGTGGTACAGACAAAGTAGGCCTGCATCCCCTCCACCCGTGTAGAGAAATCGACGCCCCTGTCCAGGAACTAAACTACATGGCCAAATGTGCCACGTGTGTTTCCAAACGCATGGAAAACGCATGGTTTTCACCTCATTTTAATTAGGCAAAAACCATGCGTTTTCCATGCGCTTATCCTTCTCATGGAAAACGCACATGGCACATTTGGCCATGTAGGAACTGTCCCAGAACT
Source organism: Alitta virens (assembly GCA_932294295.1). NCBI lineage: Eukaryota > Metazoa > Annelida > Polychaeta > Phyllodocida > Nereididae > Alitta > Alitta virens. Next base: position 28,441,132 of record OW028585.1, on the reverse strand, counting down.
AAGTAGAAACTATCTATAGTAACCTATCTTGCAACTAGGCTCGAAATATGAGCTAGGAATTAACAGCCCATACACTTGTTGACGCACTGTTGCAACAGTGAGTCAACTGAGTTTTTACCCCCTATTTCAGGAAGGTCAAGGGATATACCCTTATCCCCTGGGTTATGTCAGGGGATGGTCAAATCTCTATAGTCAGTCAGCACCATATTTAACAGTGCCCAGTGTTCATTCAAGATGAAACCATGGCTCCATGATCAAACTAAAAAGGTTTCCCACTCTCCCTTATACCACTGTCACTTTCTTTCAATTTCTGAAGTTTTTTTTTTTTCATTGATGCCAAAGCACCCGTAAATTGATACTGAATCAACATAAATGAACCAGTGATGCTGATGTGCATTGGAGCTCAATAAAGCAGGCTATTTTAGAACATAATTTTCTAGGATTAACGAAAGAACTGTCTTCCAGATCTTAGACACAATTGGTTACCTGGGTGCTTAAATTTTAATCATGGGCAAATAAGTGGATTATATTTTCATTGAAAACAAACTTCAGTTCAATGCAAATATGTATATATAAAACATAGAGTGAGGAGCCCCACAGTAGCTATAGGTCACTATTATTAAAGCCAGTAGTCAAATGTAAGAATTAAGATGAACCAAAGGTATTAAAAAAAAAGAATATTGTACTAATGCTTTCTGCTATGTTTTCACCATAGTCAGTGCTCCCTAGCCAGATTGAACCTACAACCTAAGTCACCCCTTGCATCAGAGTTCCAGACACTAGCACTGAGCTATCTGGTCCAGACCAAACCCCAATGTAAGCAGCCTAGGGCTGATAACACAACCCCTGTGGAGACACAGCCATGAAACAATCTATCAGATGTCGCCACTAGTCACTCAACACTCAACAGTCCAGGTCCTAATTACTTTGTAAAATAAACACCAGATGGCTAGATGTTAAAGACACCTGTAACTGTATGACCCCAAAGCCACTTTGATACCCCTATATGGCGTAATAATTTATTTGTTTATTAAAATCTCCATCTCTCCTACTAACCTAGGCAGTATTCAAAGTTTTAGTTAATTGGATAAAGTCCTTGGTTAAAACTTCTAAAAAAAGTTTATAATTTTTTTGGTATAATTGAACTTGTAACTAAGGAGTACTACTGCAGTAAAAAGATAAACACATCATTCGTTCACTGCTCATGCGAGCTATTAATGGAAGACAGATAGATTTAAGTTTAAAAAAAAAACCTTGTATCTAACTAAGATCTGATAGCACGGTGGTAAGAGCAGCAATCCATCTGAGTATGGTGACATCAGTTCAAATCCCACTCAGAGAACTTTTTTTTTTTCTTTCATCAAATTGACAATAACATATTTAATACTGCTATCAGACATTGCCATATCTTCTGGTTTTTTTAAATAATTTTCTTGTTATGGAAACACACACTTTTCCTATCTGGCCATTTATTTAATGCCCCTGCATTGTAGATCTAATATACATTTGCCTGATATCATGTGCTCTTTTCAAAGCACAATCAGCATTCAACAGTCAGAGCACGTCAAGAAAATTACCTTTAACATGACGTTTACTCGACCAATTAAAATTTTTACTGATTTTTCATGTTTTCTCTGATTTGCAGAGTAAGTAAAAACCTTGAATTTTAAAAGCAGCCTAGAATAACAGACTCAATTTCTGGTATTATATTTCTCAAAATGTTTATTACACAAACATATATACATATATATACAAGCACAACAGTATTCAGTGGCGTAGATACTGGGGGGGGGGGGGGGCAGATTGCCCAACCTGAAGGGAACATTTTGGGGAGATCTGAATAAAATGATTGAAAATATATTTAAAGGTGCTTGAAGCCATCTAGTGGTTTAAGCCATCCGATATTTCCCCAAAATTAAAAAAAAATGTTGCCAATTTTCCCCAAATTTGGCACTATCATAATGTTATTTCCCCCAAAATTTCTCCAATATTACCCTGATATTTCTCCTAGGCCTAACTCACCCCAATGTCCCCAAATTTTCACGATCTTCCTGATGTTATTAAAATATTCCACTCTTTTGCTGATGTTATTTCTCAAATGTTTACTGTCTAATGCTGATATATCCCCAACTTTGGCCATCTAATATTGATATTTCCCCAAGATCTTATGCTGATATTTCTCTGGGATTTCCCCCCACATAATTTTCAATAACTGATTTAGGTAGGTATCAACATAATTTAGGCCAACATGTATGTCATTAACAGTAGCTTATTTGATATACCGATAATTGGTCCGAAGTTAACAGTGAATTTTGTGATTTTATTTGCAACGAGCTATGCTCGATTTGGGGAAAATTCTGAGCTTCTGTTGATGTTTTAGGCAAATTTAGATGACATTCCACGCATAACTGCACGTGCAGTCTGAGATGCATATGCACATTAGTTGCATATGTGCAATGTGCAGCGTAGGCTGCATATGCCATTGGTGGCTGCATGTGCAAGTGGAGACTGCATGTGCCTATTGTACTGCATGTGTCAATGCCATTGCATGTGCAATTCCACTGCATGTGCGCATATGCATGCCATTTTTTAGGAAATTATATATTCCTCCACAAACACCTACCAACAAAACATATAAAGTATAATAAGTATCCATAAAAAGACATTGGATCACTGAAGGCAAAGTTAAATCGATCAAATTAAGAGATAACCTAGGCCTATATAAAAGAATAAGAGCTACAGTTATTATAACTATGCTTTATTTTTTAATGAGCTTTTGAATTTGTAATAAAATAATATAATATTTAATTTTTTACCATTTGGTGTGATGATTAGTGAAATGAACTAAACTGAACTGTAAGTGTTGTATAATTGTGATCATTGTATTATAGCATTAAACCATCACTCTGCAGACCACCTCTCTATTAAAACTACCTTACTAGTAAGACCACCTCACTCTTGAGACCACCTGTCTGTTAAAACTACCTTACTAGTAAGACCACCTTACTCTTGAGACCACCTCTCTGTTAAAAACTCACAATTAAGACCACCTCACTTAATTGAGCTCACTGTGAAGACTATTAAGACCACTTCACTATTAAACCAAATCACTATGAGGACCATCTCATTAAGACCAACTTGTCACTACTAAACCACATTTCACTAGTAAGACCACCTCACTATTAAGACCACTTCTCTATTAACACGAATGGAAGACAATCAGATTCTGCAGATGCTCCTTGAGTCAGCTCGCACATTTGAAGTCACAGATTAAGACTTTATGCTATTGATATCCCGACCACTGTATTTTACATAAAGTCTATTAAATATTACAGTAATTGCCAAATTAATACCAGGTAAATTAGGACTAAGGGTATAGTCTCAATCGCATTTTATATTCTACTGTAGGGGGCTGGTTGTCAATTTATTTTATTATTTTGAGCTTCTTTTTACAATTAATAACACTGATCATCAGCAACACTACCATATGCTCTTTAATGGGTTGTGGTGCTCACACATTTTACACCATTGTCACAAATATAATTAATAAAAAAAACAATGAATTCCAACTGTGACATCCTGCCCCATAGCCGGGGAAAGGTTGTCACGCTACAAGGGGTTTGATTGTCACACATGGGTTGACTTGTATGGGAAATGAGAAATCATAATGTCTTCACAGGTGTGATATACGTGTGCACACCTTTGATGAAGTTTCTCACAACTGCTTTTCAAAAATGGTTAAATAAACATAGCGAGTTAAAAAGTGAAATTTTAACACAAAATATCAACTTCTGCCAAGTATATGTATGACATGTATGTCACGTATCACACACGTATCACACACGTATCACACACCCTGAGATATCGGTGTTTAAAATGCCAATGTATATAAATCCAGGTATAAAGAATGTGACAACTAACCCGTGTGACAACCAGCCCCGATCTCCCCTATTAAAACCAGGGGCTATTAAAACCAGGGGGTCAAGCTCACAGGTGACCTTGAACTTTCAGATTAAAAAAAATCATATCTCCCTTAGTATTAATGGTAAAAACTTGAACAATATATCAAAATGTAATGAGATATTATATTGATGTTTACCTTGGGGGTAATTAAAGGTCAAGGTCAAATGCGAAAAATTGGGTTATTTTAATAGTTCTCTTGCAGTTTTGCATTCAAAAGTGCTTGTTATAAGGTAATGTACTTGCATCCAGTCATCATTTATGACATGTCGGAATAATTACCCACTTGGGGTTATGGGTAATTACCCCCTTTTGGATAAGATATAACTTCAGTCCAAATGGTCGGATCTTTACCAAATTTGGTTCATGTCAGTACATTTTCAGATACCCCATAGGGTAATTATTATATTTCTGTGGTAGACGTTATATGGATTTTTGATGAAGCCCAGTATCAGTGTAACAAGCAGTATATTTTCCATTACATTTAATAATTATTACTCACATTATCAGAGATTAAATGCAGTTATGACAACTGCATAATGATTATCCTCCCTTCATAACTGATCCATGCACTGTACAGTATCAACCCTGCCTATACATTGGCATTTTAAACTAAAGTGAAACTTTCAAAGATTAATATTCACATATTTGGCTTCCACTTGATGGGTACAAACCATTGATAGTCAAACTTCAATTTGACACATGTAGCTTGATGAGAAATCTAAATTATAGTCAAAAACATGGTAGTTGTGGTGGAAAATGGGTAATTACTCAAAGTATGCATGGCTCTATTTTAAATTGGATTTCATCATCCAAGCATTTACAAAATAACGTTAACCTTTCAAATTAAAGTTTTAACAATTGTAATAAACACTCATGACCACCTATGTTGTTAGTGTCGGTAAACAAGTCGCTCATTTTGTTCCTATAAGCCTATTTAATACAGTGTTCATCCCATGTGTTGTCATCAAGTTTGTTCTTTAGTGCATTTGCTTTTAAAGAAAAGAATAATTAAAGAAAATAACATTATTAACGCTATATGCTCATATGTTTAACTTCTTTTCTTCCATGAGTATAATAATGACAAAGTGCCAAAAAATATCATTGCAAAGACAGAAAACTTCCAAGTTGATTTGCATGGGCTAGAAAGTTTGGCTTTAACTTTTTGGTAACATTTACATCTATTTTGTGCTTCCCCTTGACATACACGTAAAAATAAGTATATAGAGGCCTACAAATCCATTTAAATGATAGTGGCCATTTTGAATTACGAATTTTTGTGTGCAGAAATTTCGCGAGAGTATTAAACATTTAGCGTAGACAGCTGAGCTCACACATTTCTAAGAAACTCAACAGGCCTAAAATAAATTGAAACATACAGTTCAGAACTGCAGGTCGGCCTATACATTTGAAAACCATGATTAATATAAATTTTGACAGACAAAACATTGTTTGCCGGTATCCACTCAATAGTTTGTTTAAAATCAGCCAAGATATTTTTTTTGTCTTTAGGTTATAGTTGGCTAGGACGATTATTGTCTAACTATATAGGCCTAATGGTTGATTTTTAGCAAATTATTTAATGGATACTCAATAATTTGCTAAAATATTAAAAAGAACTTTTTCCCACCTGTAAAGATTCTGCATCAATTCCTGGCGAAATTCGATCAGTTGTATCCATTTTCCAATTTTACTCGTAAATAAATCCATAATTATATATGATCAATAATATCCAAAGATGTTTTCAAAGATAGGGAATATCCCCTTCACTTCGGAACGCTACAGGGGCGTAGCCTGGAGTGATCATAATAGGGGAAGGAGGGAGGGTTCACCATACAAATCAGCATAATATAATATCTAATCCCCTCCAACTTCATCCTTGGATACGCTACTGCAAAGGGCGCCAACTTTTGGCGCGAAAGAAAAAAATCCACAAAATGGAGGTGTGAATTTAAAAAATGGCCGTTTGTCTCGTGAAGTCCTGTTGGGAGCCGAGATTTCGATAATGGGAGAGGAAGGCAGGGCTAATTCCAGCCTTCCAGGGCCGGAATTGGTGATAAAAAAGGCCCGGGGGGGGGGGGGGCTGCAGAGGCTGCCCGTCGTTGGCCCAAGTCATCAATATTTCCTATTATTAATACTGCAAACTGGCACGTTATTCAGAGCTTGGACTAACTCAGTGATCAATCTGTGACATATGTAGGATGTAAATATTTTATTTTCAAAATGTCACGAGTTTTAAACTTTAAACAAAGATTCCAAAAAATATTTAATTCAACTGGCCCATTTAAGACAACAACCCAGCCCACATATGCTCATATACATTTATATAGGCCTAGGTATATACAACAGTTGCGGATCCAAAAAGGAGGGGGGGGGGGTTAGGGGGTCTGACTTGGCCCAGTATATCTATAGGCCAATAGGCGGTCGGCCGCTCGACCACTCAATGCCCTGCAATGGATACCCCATGCAGTCCCGAGCAACCAAAGGGAGGAGGGTACAACCCCCCCCCCCCCCCCACTATTTTGGTCTAGCACACTTCAATTAAAAAAAAAATTGTGGCAACTGCATGCAATATATTTTAATTCGCCAATCCCCCCCCCCCCCCCCCCTTCCTGTAAATTTTTCTGGATATATATATTTTCAAAATAGCATTGGAGTGTTTTTACTTATATACCGTGACTTAAAATAAAGCTTTGTTATAGTTATTGGATCCGCCCCTGGATGTCATGTTCTATCACACTTGACTGGTATTCATCCAAGCACACCCCCTGTACACCCCTTCACAGAAGTGGAGCGGCCTGCCGTGACGTAATGACGCCCTAATAAAGCCTTGCGCACTGGCCTGCCGTTTATTAGTTCATCCGAGATTAGTCCAGGAGCTTCCATGACAGTAAGTTTTTTTCGTTTATAATGTTATTTTTCTTGTGGTGTAGTGTGATATTTGAATATTTAGTTTAGTGTTTTTTTGTGGGTCTTGTATTGCATTTAACGGTGATATATATTTTTAGTATTATCGACAGGGCGGGTATTTTCGACACTTAATTAGTTTGTTAAAAAATATATATTAACATTTTAATGTCAGTGTCGAAAATACCCGCCCTGTCGATAATATAGTATCTCGTTCTAACCAGATACTATCTCGTTCTAACCAGATAGTATTTCGTTTTATCGAGATAGTATTTCGTTTTAACGAGATAAAATTTAGTTCTAACGAGAAAATAGCTATCATTCTTCTGGACGTTGAAGCTCAATATTTTTTTTATGATTTTAAACAATGAACAGAATGAGCTACAGCATGTATTTCTGTACGTTCATGAATATTCTTGATCAGTTGGGCTTAGTTCGATGGATGGATAGATGGATATATGCTGGTCTATGGCCAAAGATCTATGGTTATATATGCATAGACAGCCATAGACAGCCATAGATAGCCATAGATAGGCATACATAGGCATACATAGCGATAGATAGCCATAGATAGCCATAGATAGCCATAGATAGCCATAGATAGATAGCCATAGATAGATAGCCATAGATAGATAGCCATAGATAGATAGCCATAGATAGATAGCCATAGATAGATAGCCATAGATGGCCTATGAACATCAATCTATGGCTATCTATCTATCTATCTATCTATCTATCTATGTTTCTTTCTATCTATGTTTCTATCTATCTATGGCTATCTATCTATGGCTATCTATCTAAGCTCAACAGTGTGGATGACCGGCCTTTCCGTGGCATACACATCAGTGTTTTACATGCATGATTGCATCGGTTAATTAAAAGTTAATTAAGTTAATATTGTAAAAACGGTGGAGGGAGTCCAAGCTGAGGTCAATATAATTCCAATGGATTGTTTAATGATAGGCTGACCTTTGATCCAACTCGACAGGAAAAATATAATTTGTTGTTCTTATAGGTCAACACACATAATTTACACTACTTGGTGTCTATGCCGTGGCATATAAAAGACCCCACCATTGGAGTAAATGTGTAACATGGTGTGGACTCCAAGCTTTATCATCCCATTGTTACGTCAGCCTACGGCAGTTGTTTATACTGTAGAATAACAGTGTTATTCCACATAGTCATCTGTATGACAATATATATTTGTTAGCAGAGCAAGCAATAAATGTATGTTTAGTAATGTTTAACTTTATATCATATTTTATAGTCTATATTATAATAGCTTAGTTCGAGTGACATATCGTGCAACAGCATTTTGCTTTATATTGCAGTGTCACGGTTTATATGGTAACCATATTCTGGTTTATACAAATCAGTGAACATTACATCTTGTTCTGTCAGCAATAAGATTCCAACTCTATACAGCTACAGCTGTTACAAAACAGTTATTTTTTCTTTAGAACGATTTACTTTCTCATCAGAACGACTTGATGTATCGTTAGAACGATGTTATCTCGTTAGAATGAGATGTTGGCTGATGTTATCTCGTAAGAATGAGATTTGAAAAAAAATTCCCATGTCCCCTCCCAGCCACCGTAGTATTGTATGCATGCATGTCTAATCTTTTGCATTTTATTTTGCAGTTAGTCATCGCGGGCGGACCAAGCGGACCAGCGGACCAGCGAGACAGCACTAGGATTGATGAGTTTTTATTATATTTGGGTTTCTTAGTTTCCATGGGTAATTAATGTTGTATCTATAGTGTGCATAGGATAGCAGTAGGGAATCTAGGGGACTTTGCAGACATGTGTTGATTTTGGTTTGGGGCTGAGCGGCCCCTCAGTGTCAGGCCAACTTTGGCTGGTTTGTCTTGTTCTCTGGGGACCAGTTAGACTTAGTGCTACTAGTGGGTAAAGGGAAATATAGAATAAGTTGGATTGGTAGAATAGTAATAAGTAGAATTATTAATTTTATTTCGTCTGATTTTACAATAGTTGATATAGGCTAGTTTCTGTGTACTCGGTTTTGTATGTTGTATGTTATGTTTGTTGTTGTCATGAATAATTGTCAGATCTCAGGTTTTAGTAGTAGTAGTAGGACGACGAGGACGACGAGGACCACCAGCAGGATGAGACGGACCACCAGCAGGATGAGACAGACCACCAGCAGGATGAGACGGACCACCAGCAGGATGAGACGGACCACCAGCAGGACGATGCAGACCACCAGCAGGACGAGATGACGCGGATTCTGAGTTTTTCTTATATTTACGGTTTCTTATATTTTGGATAATTGGGTAAATTGGGTAATTGGGTATTTAATTTAGTGTCGGTATGAAATTATAGTGTGTTTAGGATAGGTCTCTGGAAGCTTGCCGGACAAAACTGATTTCGGTCTGAGACTGGGGCCGCGGAATCGGCCTGACTTTGGCTAGTCTGTCTTGTTCTCTGGGGACAATTTAGGCTTAGCACTACTAGTGGGTAAAGGAATAAGGGAAATATATTTTTAAGTTGGTAAAATAGTATTAAGTAAAAATATTAATTTTATTTAGTCTGAATTTAGAATAGTTGATATAGGCTAGTTTTTGTGTCTGTTTTTATGTATGTTGCTGTATGGTATGTTTGTTGTCATGAATAATTCGCTTTTAGTTTTTTTTTCCCCAGAATTAGGCGGACCGGACTTCACGCGGACTTCGAGATACGGGACTTCACGCGGACTTCGAGATACGGGACTTCACGCGGACTTCGAGATACGGGACTACACGCGGACTTCGAGATACGGGACTACACGCGGACTTCGAGATACGGGACTACACGCGGACTTCGAGATACGGGACTACACGCGGACTTCGAGATACGGGACTACACGCGGACTTCGAGATACGGGACTACACGCGGACTCATGAGTTTTCTTATAATTTGGGTTTTTTAATTTCCATGGGTAATTAGTATTTATAGCGTAGGGAAACTGGCGAGCTTGTTTGAAAAATCGATTTTGGTCCGGGGCTGCGCGGCCCTGTAGTGTCTGGCTAACTTTGGCTGATCTCTCTTGTTCTCTGGGGACCATTTAGGCTTAGCACTACTAGTGGGTAAAGGAATAAGGGAAATATATTTTAAGTTGGATTGGTAGAATATTGAAAAATAGAAATATTAATTTTATTTAGTCTGATTTTTGAATAGTTGATATAGGCTAGTTTTGGGTCTGTTTTTAATGTTATGTATGCTGTATGTTATGTTTGTTGTTGTCATGAATAATTGTCATATCTCAGGTTTCAGTAGTAGAAGGATGATGCGGACCACCAGAAGGATGATGCGGACCACCAGAAGGATGATGCGGACCACCAGCAGGATGAGACGGACCACCAGCAGGACGATGCAGACCACCAGCAGGACGAGATGACGAGGATTCTGAGTTTTTCTTATATTAATTGTTTCTTATATTTTGGATAATTGGGTAAATTGGCTAATTGGGTATCTAATTAAGTGTCGGTATGAAATTATAGTGTGTTTAGGATAGGTCTCTGGAAGCTTGCCGGACAAAACTGATTTCGGTCTGAGACTGGGGCCGCGGAATCGGCCTGACTTTGGCTAGTCTGTCTTGTTCTCTGGGGACCAATTAGGCTTAGCACTACTAGTGGGTAAAGGAATAAGAGAAATATATTTTTAAGTTGGTGAAATAGTATTAAGTAGAAGTATTAATTTTATTTAGTCTGAATTTAGAATAGTTGATATAGGCTAGTTTTTGTGTCTGTTTTTAATGTTATGTATGCTGTATGTTATGTTTGTTGTTGTCATGAATAATTGTCAGATCTCAGGTTTCAGTAGTAGAAGGATGATGCGGACCACCAGAAGGATGATGCGGACCACCAGAAGGATGATGCGGACCACCAGAAGGATGATGCGGACCACCAGAAGGATGATGCGGACCACCAGCAGGATGAGACGGACCACCAGCAGGACGATGCAGACCACCAGCAGGACGAGATGACGAGGATTCTGAGTTTTTCTTATATTAATTGTTTCTTATATTTTGGATAATTGGGTAAATTGGCTAATTGGGTATCTAATTTAGTGTCGGTATGAAATTATAGTGTGTTTAGGATAGGTCTCTGGAAGCTTGCCGGACAAAACTGATTTCGGTCTGAGACTGGGGCCGCGGAATCGGCCTGACTTTGGCTAGTCTGTCTTGTTCTCTGGGGACCAATTAGGCTTAGCACTACTAGTGGGTAAAGGAATAAGAGAAATATATTTTTAAGTTGGTGAAATAGTATTAAGTAGAAGTATTAATTTTATTTAGTCTGAATTTAGAATAGTTGATATAGGCTAGTTTTTGTGTCTGTTTTTAATGTTATGTATGCTGTATGTTATGTTTGTTGTTGTCATGAATAATTGTCAGATCTCAGGTTTCAGTAGTAGTAGGATGATGCGGACCACCAGAAGGATGATGCGGACCACCAGAAGGATGATGCGGACCACCAGAAGGATGATGCGGACCACCAGCAGGATGAGACGGACCACCAGCAGGACGATGCAGACCACCAGCAGGACGAGATGACGAGGATTCTGAGTTTTTCTTATATTAATTGTTTCTTATATTTTGGATAATTGGGTAAATTGGCTAATTGGGTATCTAATTTAGTGTCGGTATGAAATTATAGTGTGTTTAGGATAGGTCTCTGGAAGCTTGCCGGACAAAACTGATTTCGGTCTGAGACTGGGGCCGCGGAATCGGCCTGACTTTGGCTAGTCTGTCTTGTTCTCTGGGGACCATTTAGGCTTAGCACTACTAGTGGGTAAAGGAATAAGGGAAATATATTTTTAAGTTGGTGAAATAGTATTAAGTAGAAGTATTAATTTTATTTAGTCTGAATTTAGAATAGTTGATATAGGCTAGTTTTTGTGTCTGTTTTTATGTATGTTGCTGTATGTTATGTTTGTTGTCATGAATAATTCGCTTTTAGTTTTTTTTTCCCCAGAATTAGGCGGACTACACGCGGACTTCGAGATACGGAATAGGGAAACTGGCGAGCTTGCTGGAAAAATCGATTTTAATCAGGCATTGGGTGGCTCTTCAGTGTCTGGCTAACTTTGACTGATCTGTCCTGTTCAAAGGGGACCATTCAGGCTTAGCACTTGTCGGTAAAATAAGGACCACGTGGGGCTCGACGGAGATAGTAGTCTGTCCCCTCTGCCGGAGCCGCGGAAATGTGCAGGGTACATTCACGCTGATCCATCTTGTTCTCACGGGGCCCGTTAGGCTTAGCATTACTGATGGGTAAAGGATAGGGTAACTGGGGAGGTAATTATCAGATTTAGCCAGGATCTGCGCGGCTTCGTTAGTATGTGGCTAAATATGTTGATATTTCCTTCTCTGGGGACCATTTAGTTGGCCTGTGGGGGCTCGGTGGAGCATGACAATGTTGGTCTGGCGCCTGAGCCAGGGTTTCGGGCTGACATTGGCTCATCGAGGTTATATCTCACGGCCAATTAGGCTTATCACTACTAGTCGGTAAAGGGATAAGGGAAACATATAAAGTAGAAATATTACTTCACACTTACACGGACTGCAAGATCTTCACACGGACTGCAAGATCTTCACACGGACTGCAAGATCTTCACACGGACTGCAAGATCTTCACACGGACTGCAAGATCTTCACACGGACTGCAAGATCTTCACCCGGACTCAAAATTGTGTAGAGCCCCATCCTATCTATATTTATCTTTTATAGTAATTTTAAGTAAGCTTATTATAATGCAAAACAAAATTCTTAAACACCTTTTGGCATAAGCACTTAGGAGTGCTTTTAGTGTTATCGGCCTTAGAGTGCCTAACTTTATATAGTGGTAAAAATTAATTGGTCCTACTCTCTTTAACTTCGCCAGCAATTTCAACATAAGCTGTTGAATTAGATACCGTTGTAGCACGGTCTTTAGTTCAACTAACCAGACTTTCTGGCCAAATGAAAACCACTTTTGGCTTGTGGTGTTAGATAGCTGTGGCATCTCACGGCTTTAGCTGTAGTTAGGACTAGGTCAAAACTGCAGGCCTTGACGCGGCGACCTAGCTTAGTTCTGCATTGTCATGCATTATCAGGTCTGTCATGCATTGCTTAATTTTCCCATCAATATTTAGTAATGCATGATTTTTTTGCAATTTGTGACGTGATTTTGCCTGGCATTGCCGAATGACAAATTGCAGTCATATCTTGCAGTTTTTTAGCCTCATCATAATGTAGTGTCTCAATTGCACAATGCCTAATTTTTCTTTCATTTGCAGAACTGTGAACGGATATGATGCCCAGGTTGAATGCTGACTTAGATGGTTCCCCTGATTCCAAATGGAAAGTATAGAACTCCTCACCCAATTGATATACTATGTTTCAGTATGTTAGTGTAAAAAATTGACTATGAGCACATATATAATATTTATAATTGATTTTTGACCCAAACAATATTCTTTCAATAGTAATTTCACCTCCCTATTAAGCATTGTTAGAGTGGTGAGGTTTCAATGTACATATTAAGACCAGATTAAATGCAGACATTTGTTAATGTTGCGTAAATTAAATATTGCATTCTTTTATGTAAATTATAACCTAGTTTCCAATTTGTGGTGTGATTTTTGCATGGTATTGCTAAATAACAGAACAAGTTGCAGTGTAGTGTCTAAAACGCACAAAGCCTAATTTCTTACTTTCCTCTTGCAGAACTGTGTGAACTGATATGGTCTACGGAAGCTTTTGATCAGTGGAACCATTTTGAAGTCCGCATTAATCCTAAGCATCGTGTCTCCAATGAATGGAAACTATGGAACTCATCAAAATTTGAATATGTTAGTAAGCCCTATAACAATCTATGAATGTAATCTATGCGCTCAGAACCAAATTTTAATCCCTTCGGACATTTTTGAAGCAAACTATAATTTCAAAATGCAAAATTGTTCACCTCCCTATTAAGTTCTGTTTGAGAGGTCTTAATGGCGAGGTTACGTTGTAAAAATTGGCAACTCCTCATAAAGACCAGATTTAATGAAAATTGTATTTATGTAATTTTTTAAATAGACCATGAACAATGGAACTTCGCCATTAAGACCAGATTCAGTGCTCAAAAGAATGCAATATGCAATTTACTCCACATTAAAACATTTCTCTTTATCAAATCTGGTCTTAACTGCGAGGTTCTATTGTTTACACTGGCAACTCATCAAAAAGACCAGTGCTTAATATGGAGGTGAACTTACAATTGAAAGGATGAGTAGTGGCCTTTATGATGAGTTGCCAAAGTATACAAATGGAACCTCGCCATTAAGACCAGGTTTGATGAAGAAAAATGTGTTAAATTACATATTGCATTCTTTTGTGCATTGTTAATTATTAAAAATGCAATATGTAATTTGCTCCACATAAATTGTTCATTTAAATCTGGTCTTCAGGTCTAGGTTCCAGATGATTATAATTGACTGAATTATCTTTTGCAGATGCTCCTGTGATGCCTAGCCTCCATATGCTTTATGATGCACCCCCTGGTGATCATCGATGGACTCCTAGTAGTCCCACTCCGTTTCTTCATTGTAATCTACATTGTGTATCAAATAAAGCTTTTATGTGCTATGATGTGCTTGTCATGTTTTGGACTTTAAGAGTGAAATGTTTTTATTAGCGGCTTGTATTTTTTTTCTATTGTGTATGTGGATTTTAAACACGTATTATAAGTTAACTTGGTGGCTGGAACCTTGATTATTGAAATTTTATTGCTTTCTGTATTTACATTAATGTCTCTTTCATGTTATCTTTTAACTGAATGACATATGTATCACTTATGATATTTTACATGTCAATAAAATCTATATATATGTCTTGTCAAAACTTTATTGTTGGATATAAAGTGTTGCATGAATTCTGTTTTATAGCTCTCAATAAAGTTAGGGGAAATTCTTTCTTAATTATTCCTCAAGACTGCTAGTGATTCAATATATTAATACAGATTAGCATAATATTGATTTTTTACCCAAACCGTATTTCAATAGTAATTTCACCTCCCTATTAAGCACGGTTAGAGTGGTGAGGTTTCAATGTACATATTTAGACCAGATTAAATGCAGACATTTGTTAATGTGGCATACATTAAATATTGCATACTTATGTAACATGTTTCCAATTTGTGGTGTAATTTTGCGTGGTAATGCTAAATAACCACAAGGTGCAGTGTAGTGTCTAAATCGCACAATGCCTAATTTCTTACTTTCCTCTTGCAGAACTGTGTGAACTGATATGGTCTACGAAAGCGTGTGATCAGTGGAACCATTTTGAAGTCCGCATTAATCCTGAGCATCATGTCTCCAATGAATGGAAAGTATGGAACTCATCAAAATTTGTGCTCAGAACCAAATTATCATCCCTTCAGATATTTTTGAACCAAACTACAATTTCAAAACATTTTTCACCACCCTATTAAGTTCCGTTTGAGTGGTCTTAATGGTGAGGTTCCGTTGTATACATTGGCAACTCCTCATAAAGACCGGATTTAATGAATTTGTTATGTGGAGTAAATTGTATTTATGTACATTTTTAAATAGACCATGAACAATGGAACTTCGCCATTAAGACCAGATTCAGTGCTCAAAAGAATGCAATATGCAATTTACTCCACATTAAAATATTTTTCTTTATCAAATCTGGTCTTAACTGCGAGGTTCTATTGTTTACACTGGCAACTCGTCAAAAAGACCAGTGCTTAATATGGAGGTGAACTTACAATTGACAGGATTAGTAGTGGCCTTTATGATGAGTTGCCAAAGTATACAAATGGAACCTCGCCATTAAGACCAGGTTTAATGAAGAAAAATGTGTTAAATTACATAATATATAATTATTGCATTCATTATGCATTGTTTATTATTAAGAATGCAATATGTAATTTGCTCCACATTAATTTTTCTTCATTAAATCTGGTCTTAATGGCTAGGTTCCAGATGATTATAATTGACTGAATTATCTTTTGCAGATGCTCCTGTGATGCCTAGCCTCCATATGCTTCATGATGCGTCCTCTGGTGATCTTCGATGGACTATTACTCCGTTTCTTCATTGTAATCTACATTGCGTATCAAATAAAGCTTGTATATCTTGTCAACACTTTATATCCAATAAAGATCAGATTTAATGAATTTGTTAATGTGGAGTAAATTGTATTTATGTAAATTTTTTAATAGAATGGAACTTCGCCATTAAGACCAGATTTAATGCTCACAAGAATGCAATATGCAATTTACTCCACATTGAAATATTTCTCTTTATCAAATCTGGTCTTAAATGGTGCATGAATTGTTTTATAGCTCAATAAAGTTAGAGGAAATTATTTCTTAATTTTCCTCAAGACTGCTAGTGATTCCATATATTTATACAGATTACAGACGGAGCCTTTGAAATTGATGATACATGCCCCATAATACTTATTTAGTCTAGTATAAAAATCCTACGAAGTATTCTGCCGTTGTCTGACAATTATCCAAATTATATTCTTTACCGACCATGGCCTTTATAGAAACGACGCTTGTCCGATTTGGAATGCTACCTACTATTTTTTAAATAATTGTGTACATACAGCTCAAAATTTACAGAATCTTGTGTTTGCCAAAAACTACAGATCACTTCAGATCATGTGCAAAGTAACTGAACGTTAAAAAAACTTATTTTTATCATAATATGTAATCAGAAATCCAGAAATTCACAAACATTATATTCTGGATTTCTGATTACATATGATAACAAAAGGTTTTTTAAATGACGGTCAGTTACTTTGCACATGATATAAACGGATCTGTAGTTTTTTGGCAAAAATTTGATTGTTATAATTTTGATGCCACTCCCATACATGTTTTGTTAATCTAAGAATATTCAGATTCCTAAAAAAGTTTAATTATGTGTCCAGAATATTCTGGCCATTTTTGAATTTGTCAGGGCCTAATAGTTCTCATATATCAGCAGTTTTCCTTTCAACCATATATCCCCCCCCCCCTTGTAGAGTCCGGGCTGGATCCGCCCATGGTGAATGATACTTTCCAGTTTCGACATATATATATATGGGTGACATCAGGTGGCAAATGTCATGCTTTAGACCTTGTAGCTGATTTTAATTTAATGTGCGTTAGGATAATGTCCTCACGGCAGGGGGCGGAACTTAAGTTTGATTGACCCCGCCCTTTATTCATGTAATATGTAATTTGTTCCACATGACTAAACAAATGCTAAAGATGGCAAAGTGTGTTGTCGTTCCATGAATTAACCATGACGCAATATTACCACTGACTGTGCAAGCCTTCAAGTGTGGGGCTAGTTTAAAAACTTCGTGGAACATCTTAAAAATGGCAATATTATATTGTTGACCACTGCTATCACTGGCACACATGTTTAACTGTTGTATTTAACTGTTTGTGGCGATACTGTAATAGTTCATAAAATTGTTTTATCCTAGCTCATTTTGCTAGCTTTGCACTTGCAATAAATTATAAAAACTTTGAAATAGATGGTTTCGTTTTTAATTAGTTGTGAAACCCTGAAAGAGCTGTTATTAGAGTTAAATACCGTAACCTTGACTTACGTAAACTAACAGTCATGCAGTGAAATTGTTAATTGCAATATAATTACAATTAAATTCATTGCAGAGTAATTTTACGGTATCATAACCGATTTGCCGCTCCCCCAGAATCGGAGAGGGAAATGCATCCGCGCGTCGTCTGTATAAAAAGTAGTGCGATTACTACGCCTTATTCTTTTCTTCCAAGAAGCCACTCACTGTGAAATTAGTTCAGACGATTTCTTTTGACTTAAACTCTACTAACATCATGAAATTGAACAACTTTACCGTGGAATTCCACCCACTGCAGAGAGTACTATTTTCGTAAAAGCACTGAACAAGCGTTGTAACGGCGTTGCGACGCTTATTCAACGATCAATTTTTTACGTTATCCCTTGACGCCTTGCGTCAGTTATCAGAAAGGCCGGTGCTATGTACCGGACAAGCGTCTTTCAGCAGAAATTGGTGGCAATGGGCAGGTTGAACTGGAGTGGGGGCCAAGCTTAGGGCAGGTGCTGCCCCCTTATGTACATGTGCCCGCATATATCCTAAGATATGACATATATAGGTCTCTTGTGCCCAATTGCCCCCACATACGCCACCTGCAATATTTGCTTGTTCCAAGCAATCTTAAAGTCCACCTCTACCAAAATGCAAATTTGCCATATTCCAGATGTTTATGCACAAAATTAAAAAACCCATGTTTTTTTTAAAGAGAGATTTGAATTTTGGTGCCCAGATTGTACAATGTCACCATAAAGATCATGTTTATGTTTCATGGTGGTTATGGCAGTTCAATATTTGATTGCAATGTGTGTATGAAATAAATAAATATATATATATATATATATATTATCTCTATCTTTCATTGATTTCATAAATTATTCCTACGAAACATTTTGTGATGATTGCATATGTCTTTTATGACCTGGGCAGAAATGTAGCTGATATTTTCATTGGAAAATCCGATGTGTTTCCAAACTTTTGCACAGTGTATCTGAATCAAATTAATGAAATTGAAGAAATATTCATATGTTGGGGAAAATATCATAGCTGGCAGCCCCTATGCTTTCAGCTTGACGTGGCTGACTTTGCAGGTAAAGCCCCCTTCACACATAGCTGAATCAGACGCCGGAGCATCCCGGAGTATCACTCCGGCATACTCCGGGTAATACGTGTAGACCTCGTGTTGATTTCCTGCATTTTCCGGCATTGTCCGGGGCGATCCGGGACCACCGTGGGCCTCCGGGGAAAAAATTAAACATGTTCAATTTTTCATGCCGGATGTCCCGTAGGAATTTAATCTGTGTTGATCCGTGTAGACTCCCAGTAGACTCCGCCGATCTCCGGGAATCTCCGTATTGACTCCGGCATACTTTGTGTTATCTCCGGCTAAGTCCGGCGTCAACCGGGCATGAAAATATCACCGCCATGTACGCTGGAGAACAAGGACCAACACAGTTCCATTCAAGTAAACACGGTGTAAAGACCGGTTATATCCGCAGGCACCTTGTAAAATCGGGTTCACTCCGCACTCTTCCGGGACAGTCGTGTTAACTCCGTGTTGCTCCTTGTTGATACCGTATTGCCATCGTGTACACACCACCAAACATTTATTTTTTGTTAACATTTTCAGCTCTTTGATCCCGGACCCCCCCCCCCCCCCCCCGGCTATGTGTGATAAAGATAATGAGTTGTGTAGCTTTGTGAGCAGGACATTTGGCCACGTTGGTGTGATCATTTTCATTGTAACTTGGTGTTCTGTTTCGAGTATCTAAATGTGTTCCATTAGTGCCATCCTTTACAGTTAGACAGGTTGAGTGAGAAGTGGTGGAAGTTATTAAAATTTTAACCTCAGACTGTGTGAGCCCTAGTGAGTGAAGTCATTTCAGCTTTTTCACTTTACTTATGCAGCCTAAATGAAACTTTTGGTTGAGATTAAATCATTTTCATAAATTGGGAGAGAGAGTGAGAAAGAGATGGTGTCCTCACACTGTGTAAGCACATTAACATTTAGGAAGGATGATATGAAAATTAATGAACTACAATATATGAATGAATTCTCATGATTTTGGAACTATAATTTGTCTGCACTAGATCTTGTTGAATAATCATAAAAAAATGCATGGATCTCTGAACAGATAATACAGTTAGTTTTGCTTAGGAATTGTTCATAGGTATTTGTATAAACATATTAAGCGACTGAAAAAATTCATGTCATCTGATTTTTTTTAAGTTTGTTAAAATGCATTGCTCTTTATCCAGAGTATACCTGGAATCATAAAGTAAACTGCTCTGAAATGCTCATGTAGCTAAAACTGACTCGGTAACATTTATCCTGCCAACATTAACATGAATACTTTAATTATAATATAGACTCAATTTAAATCTGGGTGAAGGTGATAATGGTGAATTATTTCACTCTACCACAGTATAGTGTGACATCCAGTTGTACATTATCTTTGCAGATGGGAAATTTTACATTTGTGGCAGCCATGCATTAGAACAGGTGCTGTCGTCCGTTCCAGATATAAGCCACCCTTGACTCATTAGCAGGTATGTAAGCAGTTAATGTCTTTCTTTGGTTGGTGGAAATTGTTATTCAAATCCAGAATTGAACCCTGTTAATCCTAGAGTAATAGTTACAGATAGATAGATATATTTAGAAAGCGCTCTAGGGCAAGTTCTTCCCCCAATCGAGGGTTGATTGATAAGGTGAGAGAGAGGAGTCCACCCATGTTACACCTTTACCCCATGGGTGGGATTTTCTCTCAGCATAGAAACTGAATACAAGGGAAAGCCAATTTAATGTCTCATCCGAAAGAAATCCAGGGATGTTGCTCATTTTCATATGCATTAGGTGAAACACTGTCTTACAAAAAACACATAATCAAGCGGAAAATATTGAAATTAAGACCAGAGTAACTTGTCATGCTTTTTATTATTTAATGCTTCTAGTCATTTTAAGAAATGGCTGTTTGCATTTTCCAACTCTGAAACCTGACAGTATCATTTCTATCTCCATGCCACAGATCAAACGGAATGATCCTCAAGGTGTGAAGCAAATACACATAGAACACTTAGAAAATATTAAATTGATGATACACTGCTGGCTCATTCTATGCTATGCTTTCCAAAATAACTTAAGAAACTTATCTATTGTTCAAATGCCATCATATCTCAATTCCTTAAGTTATTCTCTGGTTTGTTTTTAGGGTCTTCATCTATGAGGACAAGAAAGCGCCTCTTCACTCCAAAACCATGTATTGTGCGGGTAAGAACTTACTGTTAATGACACTTTATTATGTTAACCTTTAGAAAAATATTTCAAAATAAAATTTCCTGCAGTTAATATTCTTTAACTTGTAGAATGCAGCGAAGATGACAGTGATGCAGACCCAGATTTTCACTGTAAGTCATACAATTATGAAAACATTAAATTCCTCTGAAACTATACTTTAAGTATATAAATGTATGGTATAAAAAACATTTTTTATGCTTTTTTTATTTTTCTTCCATGTGTCCTCACAATGATGCGGCTATATATGTCTCTTAAAAATGGTGGTCCCTTGTTGAGGTCATTGCATTCCTTGGGTTTGAAAATGGATGCCATGGGGTGTACATTTACTATTGATAGAAACATTCTGATACGTGTTACTTCACAGTTTCAGGCTCAGAAATGCAGATTCCGGTGACGATGAGGATAATATTTCCACCTAGGAAATTTCCACATCATGTGTTATTGCAAGCACTCAACAAAACAATGTAAGTATTGGGCTGTAAGTTTGCGATTTCTACAAGTCTTGTGAATACTTTATTTTTAATGTGGACTATGTTTACACATAGTCCGCAATACATTGGTATATGCAGTTTGTTTTGTCATTTGTGGTGAGCAATACTCTTGAAAATCCATGTTATGCCATCAAAAATGGCATTTGCATTCAACAAAACTTATTCTCCTACTCAATTTAACCAACACACCTTGTTTGACGAATATTTAGATTTTATTTTTCGCCAAATTCCTGGCTGTTTTGGGGAAGGATGCCCGCTTCTCATCCATTGTGGTTGCGTCTTGGCGTAGTTGTCAATTAATGCTCGAAGACAACGAGGGAATGGCAATGCAATGATTATGAGAGCAGGCAGCTCAGTCTGGATATGTTATCTGTCGCAACAAATGTACACTATTCATATCAGCAAGTTACTGTGCTTCATCATCTACTAACAAATGTTTTTAACACACAGGCCATTATAGGGTATTGCAAAAATCTGGCTTTCAAGACTGATTTCGTCTGTCAGCACATTGACAGCCACACTCATTCTGTCATGTCTGCTGGCTGAGGGTTTTACATGCTTTGCACAAGTATTTTTCTTATTATGTGCTCTTGGACTCAAAAGTATCATCTATAACTGAGTGCAAAGACCATGGCTCAATTCCAGTATTTCATCTATGTGTATCACATCGTTTATTTTTACTCTCAACAGGTAAAAGTCAGAAGCCAAAGGTTGAGAAGGCAAACACTGCTGCATGTAACAAAGGTGAGTGATCAAGAAATTTCTTTTATGCCAATTGTATTTCTGTATTTTCACATTTTCACTGCCAGTATTCAGAGAGTAACATAATTAATTTGTTAATTCCCTGTACAAGTTACCAAATATTGTATCTACATTATCATGATTATGTGAATATGTCAGTTATATTGGCTGAAGGTAGAGCATACTATGCGTAGGTATTTAAATTAAGATGCAATGCTAAATGTTCTTGGATCAATTTCAGTGCTTCAATTATATGTATCTCACATTGTTATTTCACATTCAACAGGGGAAAGTCTGGAGCCAAAGGTTAAGAATGCTGGTGCGCTTAACAGAGGTGAGTGATCAAGAAAATTTAAGCCAGTTATATTTCTATAATTTAACCTAGTGAGTGAGCAATACAATTACCTGTATAAGCCACTATGATGGGTGGGCATTCTAGAGAGTTCTTTAAAAAACAAAAATCACAATGGTTTCGGGAAATTGGAAAAGTGAGGATATACCAACTCCTTTGCTCCACCATGTCTGTGGCAGCTAGGTGTCGATTGGATAAAAAGGGGTTGGGAAGAGCAGCCACGCATGAGCATGAACAAGTTCTTAGATGTTGTGTCATGTTTCAGAAAAACAACGATGGACTTCTGGAGAGAAAGAGGCCCTTCAACCCCTTGTCTCAGAATGTTTCAGGGCTATGAAGCCCCCGAAAAAAGCAGCTATCATTGGACTTCAAAAGAAATGTGGATGTTTGGCGGCAAAATCCTGGTTGTCAATAAAATACACTGTTTGGACAAGGGTGCAGGAACAACTGGCTTTAGCAAAAAAACTTACTGCATAAAAGTTGTAATTCAATTCCATAAAGTCAAAAAGACCATTGCAGGGGAGTTAGATGTACAAAGGAGGCCAATATGACATATAACAATGATTTGTATGTGACAATACCATAGAAGAATAACTTGATCAATTTCCCCCATGCCCTCTGTGAATTACAGCTTGAGTCCCTTGCTACAGCCAGTCGTTGCTGTAGTTTTCACATGCCATTGCATATACTATGCCAAATGGTTCCTTGGTAAAGTTTACATAGACAGAATGAAACATTGGTCATTAAAACATATTTACTATTGAAAATGTAACCATATATATACATATATATATATATATATATGCAAGTTCATTCCATGACTGTGGACTAGAGCAAATTTGTTAGGGCATTATATAATATCATGTAACTCAAGATGATGCCACATGATTGGGTACTTTTTATTTAACATGGTATGCAGTTTTAATAATACAAACTTATTTCATTGAAAGTCACATCTGGAAATGCAAATTACCACGACTACCAGCAAATGCACACACCTGCTTCTTCCTGTATATGATTGTGCTTTGCATACAGGTTTTCATGAACTTGATTTAAATACTTCATGAGTTAAATTAAATAATAATCTTTTTTTTTGGTATTGGACGTACAGAGAAATGTAAGTAAGCGGCATACCAGATTATTCTGATTAACAATGTTGAAACCTGTCCTTCCACTAGTATGTAGTTCTCAGATTGTTGTCTTAGAGATAAGCTGTTTTCTCTGATAATTAAGATTTAACTTCAAGGTTGTTTAATTACTGTGTTCTGCATACGTGTTAACAGAAATGATTCTTTACATTTATATAGAGAATGTTATTTTAGATGCTGATATCATAAATACCGTATTTTTTGTTAGTTTGTTTGAAAACCATTTTGAGTAATTTTTGTATTGTATTTGTAAGTGCCATACCACATAATAGCTACAGCCAAAGAGATGGACACATGATGCTTTAAAATATTTTCTGGTACATGAGGTTTTTGTCTGGGCCATATAGTTATGATGGCAAATATGCATGTGATTATCATTGATCTTGACTGTTGGGACTTCTCTTTTAGTAATAAAAGACATTCTCACACGTTATCCTAGTTTTTCCTTATTTTCTATGTTTTTACTGCTATAGTAGATTTTGGGTAGAAAATCAAGAATGGAGTATGCCGGCCTAGATAGCTCAGCTGGAAGAGCTTGACACTGAAGGCAGTTAACCCTTCTGGTGGCTGGCTATATCTATACTTTGTTAGAGGATGGAATGGCAGAGTGGCTAGGGTCTTGTATATCAAGCTGATTGGGTTCAAATCCCTTGGGATGAGTCCTGGTAGTCAGCCATCCTCCTGTCTACCCAACAAATGGATACCTGGCAGCTTCTGGCTGGCGAAGGTAAAAGGCAATGACTCAAAAACTGGGCACCATACTGCAATATGCCATAGGCCCAGGCAAATGGATGACCCCCCTAACAGGGGAATCGCCGACAGCCTCTGAGTAGGCTAATAACTTACTAAAATTGTGATTTCAGAGCAAGCTTAGACTAATCAGCAGTCTTGATAATAATAACTGCAATTAATGACCTATTCTGTTAATTTACAACATGATCTTTTATTAACTGATTTACCAATACAATATTACAAATTGTGAATATGAAACTATGAATCGATGTCCGTGTGAAACATTAGTATTTGGTATAACATGTTCACAGATTTGGTAAGATCTACACTTTGTATGTCCAAGGTGCAACAGCATTCAAAAGTTCAGTGTCTCCCATTTTTGAATATTAACATGGGCTCCCTAGTAATGTTCATTCTTCTCCACAAGAAGTGACCACAGCTCTAATGAATTAAGACTGATATAAAAGTTGACTCCGAGGGAGAGTAGGATGACAAACAATTTCTGAAGTCCATTACATCATAGAACCACAGTTCAAACTTAGGATGGCAAATATCACTTAGATGGCACAAAGGCAGTTCCATAACGTCCCAGTTCTGTCTCTGGTACTCCTCAAGGATGACTGGCCACTGACTTGAATCCAGTGTAGGAAAGTACACAAATAGCATCTTTTCATTTTGGGTGTGAAATTGCTGGTTTGCTTACGCCTCCCAGACGTTGGTTTTTTTGGTCATATTATTTAACACCTTGCTCACAAGGCGGCACTGACCATATGCACCTCTGCACATAGTAGAGGGGTAGAGCTGCAAGCAGCTTGATAATTGATTTCATAAACAATATATAAAGGATGATCTAGTTTAATTTAGCTTTTTAAATAAAACATTATATTGACTCAGCATCTGGAGTGAGGCAAGAGATAAGTGATAAAATTTTTGAGCAATGAGGACAAAAGAGATGAGTTTATGAGGACAAAAGAGATAAATTGACCGTTAAAAACGGTTAAAATTTTGTAAGGACATGACCGTTGTCCTCGCAGTGTTTCTCACTGAAATCTAGAAAAAATGTTACTACAGTGTAGAACAAAGAGAGATTGGGATTAATAATACGAAATATGAGAATGCCCAACAAAATATAGTTAAAATAACATTGGGAAAGCAGTGTCCCAACAATTCATGTAACTGGACCAACGTCCCCGCAATTACGGTTCGTCTGGCCAGAGAGAGAGAGAGAGAAAGAGAGAGAGAGAGAGAGAGATGATCAAGTAAGTCAACAATCCAATTTCGGAATTATTAAAAATAGTAAAAATGCTAAAGTTTAAATTAATATCACGTATACTAGTTAATTGTGCCTTACACAAATTTCAGTTTTTAAAATAATATGTTAAATTTGATTCACAACTTTTTTGAATTATGTACTTGTGGAATAACTGTGGCAATGGAAAATATTGAGACATAATGATTGGCCTTATTACTACAGATTAATTTTTTTCGGTATCATTCCTAGGCTTGTCTACCCTGTGGTTTTGCGATCTTATCAGCAGCACAAATGTTGTTTTTATTTTATAATGTTCTGGATGATGACAGATTCATATGGAAATTTTTGTCACCAACATCTGTGGTTTTTGGACATTCCTCAACTTCTTTTTTTGGTACAATCCCAGGTTATTATGCCCCCCCCCCCCTGTGTATCTGCTTAGGTAATGCTTCAAAGACAGTCCGGGGGGGGGGGGGGGGGGCACTGGCACAGATTTTGATATTATTCCTGAAGACAAGATTAGGGGGGGGGGGGGGGGGGCGTGGGTATCTATATGTGTGACAGTGTGTGAAGGTAAAACATCTACATAATACCACATTGTAGTGCCATTGTGCTTTACATTGCAAGATATATGAATGTTCTCGCTTTTTCTGCATTTTAAAATGTAAATGCATGTTCTTCTTAATCTGAGCTTTCCGCCGTTCATTCTACATATATTTAGAACAAAATATGGATTTTCATAATGAACATTTTGCAATAACCAAATTAGGACTAGGAGTTAATTTACATGATTTTTCAATTCTCAATAAAAGCAAAACGAGATATTCTCTTACCATTCAGCAACAATGACTGGAATATAATTTGTATATGATTTAATATTAATATAAAATTGAAATATACATGCAACATCGTTTAGATTACAACTGAATTACCTTGCTGTGTGTCCAAAGGTGATGATTGTACTAGATCTATAGAGGTGGAACGTTCTGTTGTTGGAAGAGGTAATTGCTTCTCATCAGGCTGACCCAAATTAAAGGGAATTTTCATTGTCTTAACCCTGTGGCCAGCCCTGTAAACTTTGGCTGTTAAAACAGGTTTCCACATAAATTTACGTTTCCGACCCATTTCAAGGCAATGTAATAGCACTTATCCTAGTTTATGTATTGCTGACATGGAATGATCAGGAAGATTACAATGTCCAAATATGATAGGCATATTTCCACCAGGCTAAAACAGAATAATGTAATTCTATGGGCTGAAAAAGTTTGTGCCCTTGACTAGGATTGGCTGAAGCAAAGTGCATCCTAGCAGCAGTATTTTTAGTGCATTTTAATGTATGTTCGACACTTTATCATTCAGTGATGTTTTTTATTTTTCTGAGAAAGTTATATCTATGGAATCAGTTAGTTATGACCTACTATGTCTAAAAAGCAAAATGAGTGATACAAGGAGAGGAAAGACTTATGTCTTGCTGAATTCAGGGCTGTTCAGTGAAAAGAATTTGAATAGAGGTGCAGACTGACAAGTGATGGGGGAGGTAGTTACAAGATTTCAAATTTTGATAAAAGCTGACATGAGCTTCAGACCAATCATGGAAGCCTGGAGGTTCCGGGGCCTAGGCCCATGTGGGGCATGTTGAAATTGCTGATACTGAGTGATGAGCATCATTGTCTGTCAAGAATTAAGGTGTTCATGTATCTATCCCCAACTTCATTAGATAGCCCGAAGTTGGTTTTTCTTCAGATATGGGTTATTTTGACAATATTGATTTTCAGGTTTTTTCCCCAAGGATATGGTGGCATGGTTGAATTTGGCTAAGAAAACACTTCAAACAAACAATCAATCAATCAATTAATCAACCAATCAATGGCATATGAAATGCTAAGGCAATATACAGAGAGAGAACCAAACCTTTAGTTTGGTAACAATATATAATAATTAGGACTGTACACCGGTTCTCAATATACCGTTTATACTGGTACAAGGATAATGATACGGGTATTGATAATCATTATGTACTAATAACGGTACACTAAACAAAATGCAGATGGCGTTTTTGACAAAAGACACGCGTGATGCCTAGATGTTTTAGGTGCTTTTAAAGAAAATTGTACTCTGACTGTAATTGCACAAGCAAGAATCTGAAGTTATAATAAAGATTTGTTCAATAAATTCAATATACTTTTGCCATTATTATAGCTTATCATAGGTATTATAATATTGTTTTATTTGTTCTGACTTACATAATTTAATAATAAGTATCATGATAGGTATCATATTTACTGTATCGTAATAAGTATCGTATCAATTTGAAGATAAAGGTGTACAGCCCTAATAATAATACTTGTAATGGTGCATACAGATTGTTTATATTTGTACGCAAAATTATGTAAACCATATTCACAGCTTGCTGTGGCCTGTCTACTAAATATTGAAATAAACATCATACATTGCAATTGCATTAACTCAGCATTTCTTAAGAACTACTCATCCAAGTGAATTCAAATTTTAGTGTATTGTCCATAAGGTTGTTGTTCACCAAATATCATGGTCAGTGTGGTTTTAGTGATTCAGTGCTCAGGACAACCAAATTATGTATTTCATGGAATAATGTAATGGCTGTGAAACAAACGTAATAAAAATATTAGACTTTAACAAGAAAATTCTGTAATTGTAGACCACAACACTGGTTTATGTGGGGATAAAATAAAAAAACTTTAGTTGTGTAAATAACTGTCCAGAACCATTTATGCTTAGGATAATTCCTTTTAATGAGCATGACAGTGATTGTAACTGAAAGGGCTTTTATTGCCCTAATAATTGCTTAATACGATGATTTCAAAGTCAAACTCCATGAAAACCAGTGAAACCTGAATAAATACAGACTTTCATTGGAGCATGCTCATGTTGAAAATTCCGAGTGTCCCCTCCTGGTCTAATTTCTCAAAGATTCATTGAAGATGAGTTTCATATATTATGTCAGTGACAGTTTTACCAGGACCATAGAAATATTTCTAAAAGCATATGAACAATGATGAAATGTTCCAAACTTTCACTAATTTGGATGATGGGGCTGGGTGAAAATTTATAATAAATTTGACTCTCAGTTCACATATCATGTTAATAAAGATTCCTTATCCTTGTAATATCTATATAGAATGGGTACTTTTTCACAGGTATATACCTAGATAGATAACTGTTAGGTCTATACTTAAAAAATATGAAACCTCATTAAAATAGCAAATATTATTATTTTCTCTATTCGGCTAATAAGGAAAATCGAGGGGAAGGGATTATAGTGAATGCATACGAAAAAACTGAGCAAATGGGCGGTGAGGACCTAGTAGAGACATGGTATGTATGTCCTATTAGGAACTTCAAAGGACAAGTGTGCGTAGACCATATGGTATACGACACATCTGGCTTTGAACATTATACCCCTATCTGGAATGGTACGTTATTAAACGCGGACTGGACCCGGTCCCGGACCCGGACTCCGACTCGGAATCAGACTGTTAAAGCTTGCAGGCATGTTTGCAAATGGTACCACAAGCTAAAAGCACATGTATTCTATTTGGATAACCTGCAAGAAAGCAGTAATGCATGAATCTTCTCAATAGTAATTGGCACTTAATTCTCACTTGTTGGCCCTAATTGTACTTATTTCTTAGTGGATGTCTCAAACCTAATTAAAAGATATTCCAAATTGCAATTCAATCAGACTAGAAAGCCTAACCTGGGCGCCGATTACAAAAAGCCACCTAATTTGCACTCTTTTATAAGATGGGGGGGGGGGGGGCTGTGGTTAGCACAACATACCCCTCAATAAAATAGCTTTGCTGGTATGACAACTGACCACAAGTTCTTTAATCAGAGTCCAATAAACAAAACATGAGTTAGAGTCCGGCCCGAGTCTGCTAGTCCGGGACCGGGTCCGGGACCGGGTCCAGTCCGCGTTTTATAACGTACCATCTGGAATCACTAATGACTGAAGAACAGGCAACGGAATTTGTCCCTAAAGATCTTAGAAATGACATAGTACATGTTAAAGCAATATCTTACAATCTTGCAGTCTGTATATAAATATATTGATTAAAACTTTAATTTATAGCCAATTATTTAAATACTACCCAAAGGTAAAATTTGCCAAAGCTATCCTTCTTGAGTTATGAGAGTGTTAAGAACAAGTATTTTAATCCATTTAAATGCGACTTTTCACCTAAATTAGTGTGTAACTTGGCTTAGAATTGTCATGTAAAATGGACTTAAATGATCATATGATGATGTCGAATTTGAGAGGAATTTCTATGAATTCTAGAGATTATGATAGGGACAGTTGTTTTCATTTGGGTGCATGGGTTCTCATAAATCGAGAGGGATAGTTTTGGAAAATTTGTCATCTGGGTAGTTAATAACATTTATCATATATTAAAACAATATAAGAGTGGTTGGTGCAAACCCAAGCGAAATGTTTTTTTTTTTACCTAGGTGTGACAAATTTAGGAACTAATGCCATTAACTTCTTCCATGAATATCAGTAGAACTAAAAAGAAAAGAAAAGAAGTTTAGATTTATATAAAAATTATTAATCTTCCCATATATCTTATTAATATATGATATATTGTATGCTCATTCTTTATAAATGTATGATGATTATGAATGTAATTATTAATTTTACATTTTACATAATTATAATGTATACATTATAACATAAACCTAAAACAGCGCACCTCCCCATTACAAGGTATTCTGTGTTTTCTCCGATACGATATAAATCTAGCAAGTTTAAAATTCATCTATTTATATTTTAAAGAATATAAACACTACAAAAAGGGGTTATTTAGTTAGACTATTGCAACCATAGGGTAAAATGACACAATTTGGAGTAAAAAAAAGAAGGTTTAAACCTCCTCCCTTAGCCTAGTACAATCATTACAGTGGTCCCAGCAATAAATTTAAATTTGTCACCCCCCCCCCCCCCCCCCTCCCATTAAATATATTTTCGTCTCTGACATGCAACATCAAAGGATAGGATGGATCATTGACCAGGCATGGTATTCCAGGCCAGCGCAGCATGAAGCTGGGCTAGAAAATCTCATAAATACCACAGCAATAAATTTAAATTTGTCACCCCCCCCTCCCATTAAATATATTTTCGTCTCTGACATGCAACATCAAAGGATAGGATGGATCATTGACCAGGCATGGTATTCCAGGCCAGCGCAGCATGAAGCTGGGCTAGAAAATCTCATAAATACCACAGTTATTAACATGATGACACCCATGATGACACCAATGGTAAGGGAACCATGGTCTGGGTGAACGGGGCAATTTACTGTTATAAAAAAAAACTGCTATAGATATTGAATTACCCAGATTTTTACAAATTATTATTAGCTATTATTGTGGTGACACTGAAATTATTATAGATGTTAGGGAAAGCATACAATTTCAACATTACCATTTTTAACTATTATCTAACAAGTTCTTCTGCATAGGTAATCCTACACTTATATGTTAATAATTAACCTGTCAGCATTTTTACAACTGAAATACAGTCTTGTGAGCCAGAGTGGAACCCCACCGTGCTGACCTCTGGTGTATTGCTACATAAATAGGCCGATTTCATTCTGAACCATGTTTTTGTTTTGGAAATGACCCTTCATTTATGACAAGCTCTTAAAACTTTAGCCATCAGACAAATACAAAAAAAAACAATATGTACCGATACACAATAAATACAAGGGGGAAAAACTACGAAAAATTTAAACCAGCTGCTCCAGAATTAGGTGTTCTTGGTCACCTCGGTCATATCTTTAATAGGTGTGTACCCCGATTTTTAGACCTCTGACACTACTGCATTTAAATGCTTGACTTCTTTGTAGTGGTGCCTTTTGGGGATAGCTAGAATTATAGTAAATTAGGGTAAAATGTGAAAAATTCTAATTTTCTCAAACATCCATATTTCAACTACTATTATACTTACATACTTACATATATATTTAGCTGTAAAAATGTCTTATTCATAGTAGTTACAGTTTCAAAAGTTCATTTAGGCATTTATAAATATGAAAGAATTGCTTAAAATTGTGTTGTTTGCTAAAAATTGTGTTGTTTGCTACAGTCCATAATATCCTGGTACTGCAAATATATTTGAATAATCAGTGCATATTATCATTTTTTTTTGTATATCAGACATACAAGCATGTATAATGAAGGGAAAATGTGTAAAATTCATATTTTCCGTTTCTACTACTACTTTGCATTAATACATAAAATTTAGCTTTCAAAATATTTAATTAATACTGCTCTCACTCTCAAGACTTTAAATTTGACATCTATATGATTTTTCATAAAAATGAAAATTTTTGAAAAATGCTTAACAGTGGACTGTATGCATATAAAACATTAGATTGAAAAAAGAAATATATATAATTGGCAAAAAAATATGATAATTGACAGAATTACATTTAGGCCATAATCCATTTGTTTAATTTATCCAATTACCGAGGGTATCCTGCTGCAGCATTCTACTATTATAATGCATCTATACAACCAATGCAAGGTCAAGGTTTGAACTCACAACCTCTGGTCTGTAGGGTCTAGCCACAATGAGCTAAAATTAGCTCAACTTCAGAACTGCCATCTGTAGGCGACAGGGCAACCACCCCCTGGCTCACACAGACTGTGTGACTCCCTGTTCTACAGCATTTTGACCATACTTTGCATCCCCTAGGGGATGAGCTGATATCCCTTGACCCAGTATGTACAGTGCGTCAAACCCTAGTTAAATTACTCTTGTAACAGTGCGTCAAGATGTGTATCAGGTGGAATTAAGAACGGTCGCAGAGCTATATAGGAACTATATAGGAAATATATAGGAACTATATAGTAACTAAGAAATTAGCCAGTAACCAACCCCAGGACCTAGCTAGTAACAAACACTATGGCATTTCAGGAACTATGTAAGAACTAGGTTAAAACCATCTGGGAACTAAGGAACGAACTATCAAGCAACTATCTTGTAACCATCTAGTAACTATCAAGCAACTATTGTAACTACCTCTAGTAACTAAATAGAAACTATCTAGCAACCAACAATGTAGGTTGATATTGTCTGATTCTTGGTTCATAATTTATGAAAAAAGCTCTCATCTTCACGAATAAGCATGGGAGCTTTCAACTGTCCCTCATAGTCTTTATATAAGAATTATGATTTAAACATCATACAACTAACGGGGAACTATCTGGTAACAGTCTCGTAACCAACCAGGGAATATAGTGACCAACAAAGAACTCGGTTAAAACTAGGGCTGTACACCTTTATCTTTATAACGATACGATACGTATCAGGATACAGTAAAACCGATACGATACGTATCATGATACGTATCGTTAAGCTATATCAATGAAAAAAGCCTACAATACTGACAATCCACTATGAAATGTAATGAATAAATATTTATGGAATAATCCAGACTGTTGTTTAATGTCATTACAATTAAAGTGGCTGATATTTTTCTTTAAAAGCACCAGAACATCTGGGTAGCAGGTGTCCTATTTGCTCAACTCGCCGATCTGCATACCGTTTTATTGCATCGTTATGTAATATAACGGTTATCAATACCCGTATCATTAACATTGTACCGGTACAAACGGTATATCGAGAACCGGTGTACAGCCCTAGTTAAAACCGTATCTAGGAACCACTTAGTGAACTATGGTTCAAACATCTTTGAACCAAGAACTCTCTGGTAACCAATTAGGAACTATCTAATAACATCGAGCAAATAGGTTAAAAAACTGGGAACTAATTCGGAACTAACTAGGAACTGTCGAGTAACTGACTAGACACTAGTAACCTATCTAGGAACTACTAAAACTAGGAAGTATCAAAATACAGGAACTAGTTACTATCTAGGTTGCTGTCATTTGCAAGCTTGCCTTCGTCGTGAGGCAGTTTGTCCGACTAGATTCAGACATATATAGGAACTAATTGGGAACTATCTAAGAAGTAACTACAAACTATCGCTAGCACCCCGCTACTTGGCAACTAGGAAATATCTGGTAACCAACTACAGGAACTATACTCTAGTAGGTTAATGCTGTTTGGAGGCCCCAGGATACCCATAGGAGGTTGTCATAATTGACCCTGAAAACATTAAATATGTGTCTTATATATTAAAACTCTTGTTTTATCTTATAGCACAGTTACTGAAGAATATATATATTTTTTAAAGTTGATTTTTTAAGGAAGGCCTCAAGCCATTTTGGGGTAAAATGTGTAAAATTAGAAATTTTTACCTTAAAAAAAACCCCCTAGACCTATAGATCTATGCTAGTGGATATGTTTTGGTAGAAAAATGTGTGAAATTAAGTGTTTTAAGGGGCACTTTATTGAAACTAGGGTTAATTAGATATAAGGGTCGAAATCAGCTCAAACAGATGCCAAAAATATTCCCGCCACTGGAAAAATTCTCAAAATTATGGGGTTACATAAGCAAATTAAAAAAAGGATCTTTTTTATTTTTTGTATTCGTCAGTGACTGTGCTAAAAGATAAACCAAGCGTTATAATATTATTATATTATTTGATGTTTTCAGGGGATCAAATATGTCAACCTCCAAACAGCATTAACCAACTTGAGACATCTAGGAACATGGAGTCACTAGAGAAGGAGAAGACACTAAGTATGATCAAAGGTTGAATCAGTGCTGCGATGACTTTTTAATTAGCCTAGAACACATGGGTGTCATAAAACGCACGTGGCGCCGCCTAGTGGCCACTCAGCGTCGGGCATCATCGCTGCTGCTATTTTTAGACACGAAGGTAGCCGAGCAGCATTCGTTGTAGATCGGGTGTGCTCGTTAATTCTCGGCCAAGCGTTGTTTATCATAAGTTTACAACACACGTGGGAGAAGAAGAAGTTGAAAATACTTGTTAACATCGTCATATATGTTGAATATGGCTAACCAAGAACTCGAAGGTAAGTGTTTTACATAATAGAGGGTATAATTGCCCATATGTACACTTTATAGTGAACATAGCATCCATGATCATGCTGCAATCTCCAATGTATTATAATCTGCTGAATCAGGGGCAGATTCAGGAAAATAAGGGGAGGGCTGAAACTCCACGAATTATTTCTGGTAAATGGAGCAATTGAGCAACTTAATATTTATATATATATGAATAAAAGTGACATGTTTATGATTAGTTTATTATAATAACATTGTTGACATGTGTGCCACTTCATCTTATTCTTATTATATTGTGCATGTCTTTTTAATACAGTAATATTAACTTAATTTTTGTCATTTTCTTTTACAGATTGGTTGGAAGTGCTTAAAACTGGGCTCATGGAATTATTCCAAGATGATTTTATGAATGTCAGCTCGCAAGGAAAGGATGAAGTATGACTTTTGTTAAATAGCATTGAAAAACAACAACCTCAAAATATCCAGTGCGGAAAACGCCTAGTAACTGCTATTCACAGTATTGCCTTCGATGCGAACCAAAAACCTACAAACGCCGTCTTGAATAACATGTGCGCTTCTTTCCAAAGAACTGTAGCAAGTCGAGAATTTGCAGCTGACTTAAGGGAATTATCGGATGCCTGTGGCTTGCACATGCAGAAAATAAACTTCATAGCTTGGTTACTGATGGAAAGCCTTTTAAAAATCACTCTAAGAAAGAGGAAGTCAGCTCATATCATAGAACCAAACTTTGAGGACATAAATATTTCACAAATCAGCAACAGTGAAATGCAAGTCATTCGCTATGTAGCAGGTTACATAGTGAGAAAAACAAGAAAACAGGATCAAAGCATTGCATATGTGTGTGATAATTTGGTAGAAGATGACGATGCTGAGGAGAGAAATACTTTTTTGGAGTACACCCATGCAATGGTCGATGCCCTTGACAGAGGTGCCTTGATCAGAGTGACTGACCGCTTTTTCTTGTTTCTAGTAGGATTGGAAAAAATTGCTAAAGAAATTATGAAAACCCCATGTAAAGACATGGACAGAAAGACGTTTGAGGTGTTGATCACCTCTCCCCGGATCATCAGCCTGTGGGATAAAGTGATATCTGATGAAATTAATCAAGAGGACAAGAACAGGACTTTTGATCTTATGATCCGAAATTTTGTCACTCTTAGGATGAAATCCTATGCAAGTGCTCATCAATTTGTCATTGGAAGGAAAGACACGGCCAAGAAGCATAAAAGTCTGAGACATCACTTAGAATAAACCATAAGTCTCATAACAAATATAATAACTTTTCTTTCTGACCATTTTATTGACAATCTGTGTGCTGTACCCATGAATATGTGACCATTATATTAAAATGTCAAATTCTATGTCAATCAAACTCGTCAATGTAGAAAAAGTGTCACATTAAAAATTAATTTTCACAATAAGTTGTTCAAGATTATTAGTTCATGATTTCATTCAACATGGAGAATAATCAAAATTATGAGAAAATTATGAATAACACATAATGTGAATATACTTAGTTAGTTATGATATGGAGACATACTGCTCTTAATTTTTCAGACTGTTTTTCTATATATTAAAGCTCAGGAACTGAGATTTCAGATTAACCATGCAGACAGTGCAATATTTTTGATTAACAAAATAGAATTGGAACAGAGCAATATCTTTGCTCAATAAAATGCAATATTTGCACAAAAGTTCCATAGAAACACTTAATACATTGTTCATTTAAAAACCATATCATAGTCGTATCATATCAATGTATGTAATGTAGCCACATATAATATATATTTGAATAAAACCGTTCCTAACAGACTTGATATTTTAGAAGAAAAGTTGATTAATTTGTAGTACACTTGTGCAGTCAAGGTGATCACCTCCTCTGCATTGGTGTGGACATAACCTCAATTTTGTCTTCAGGCATGGTATTGCCATGTACAGTAGTACGTATGGCAGAGGATCCAGTGGCCATAAGTGTCAGAAAATTGTAGCCAAAGCGTCGAACATCAGGATTCTCAACAGCTCCTCCAAGACTTCTCTGTTTTGAAAAATACTGTTCGAGAGGATCCTGATTAAACTTCGCACTCAGAACATATTGGACACCTTCCTCTTCCAAGAGTTCTTGCGTGACATGGACGAAGGATTTTACTGAAAATATAATAAAGTACTGTGTCAGTTGTAACATCCGCAAATAGTAAAGGTTATTTAAAGCACCTGAAGGATTTCTAATGTGAACTATATAATTAATACATCACTGTTGGCCTACCTGTTATCCGTAAACCCTCCATGGTTTCTTTGCTCAAGCATAATCTTGTCTGTTCCCTTTTGGTTGTGTGGGGTTTAGCTTTGCTTTGCTGCTCCCAATCGTTAAGAAACCCGAGAAAGTCATCCATGAGCCACTGCAATGATCAATATATACCATGAAAAACTATAATACAAATGTTATCACCACCACTATTAAATACAGAGTGGTCACATAGTTTTATACACAACAAAATTATCTAAATAAAGTAAAAAGTTATGTTTCCCATAATTGTAGTTCTCAACAGAATATTTAACTCCGATAAATAAACTAGCCCTCAAAACTATCCTAGTTGCATTATAAAGTGGGCATTCATATTACAAAGTATAAAGCTGTTCAATTATACCTGTAAACGCCAGTCATGCTTGTCTTTGTAAGGTGCTAGTTCTGGCTTCCTGGTTATCACATCCTGCCCTTGCCTTCGGACATTTAGGCAATCAAAAAACCTGTCCATCATGCTGATGAATAACTGGGTAGACTTGGTTACTTCACAGAGTTCTGGGTTTAGGGCAAAGGCTGTTTTCACACTTTTGCTGAGAACCTGTAACAAGAAGTAAAAATAAGTCTGACAAAAAAAACTTCAGTGACAAAAAATAAAAATATATTCACAAAGCTCAAAATTTATAACCTGTGTAGCAAGTTTCACTTTCATCCTAAGTGATGGTGTGAGATCCACATGTTCACGTTTGATTTTGTTCAGAGGTTGAAGAATAGGCACGTTCTGTGCAGAACCCTCGCCTCTTTGCATTTCTGGATGACAATCCTCGACAAGTTTTCTCAACTGTTTCCAGGAAATTGGCTTGTTGTTGTACTGAAATTGAAATTACCATTCAAATTATTCTCACAAATATAAAGCATAAGTGGCATATACTTTAATTTTCCCAATTTATAAAGACTGTGTCATCAATTACTGCTTACCTCAAGATTTTTGGAGTTACTGTTCCACTCCGAATTTTCCCAATTATTCCTTGTGGTTTTAATCAGATGGGGAACATCACAGATGAAATAAAGTTTTTCCCCATCTCGAGTTGGGTGAGGGGCATAGTAAGTGACATCTTCACCCATGTTGTGCAAACGAAAGAATTTTCGATTGGCGCTCGCACCATCACATGTCATTGCACGCACATGAAATCCTGCTTCCTCCAGGAACAGAACAGCTTTCCAGGCAGTGAAGTACATTTGATGGGCGGTGTAACCAGTTGAAGGAAAATAGGCGAATACCTGGTTAAGATTCATGAAAAGTCCTCGAACCATAAAGCATAATATTTGTGTGGACAAAGGCTGCTCCCCTCCTTCTTGGCTCAACTGTGCAATTTCATTATTTATGTCCCCCATATCCATCCACCCCAACAATTCTTCTGTTTCGGCAGAGTATACAAGTCCTTGACGAATGTGAATTTCGTCGAAGACCAGAACGACATTTTTCTGGAAATCTTCCAGGGTGCCCAATTTGCAATCCTCGATTATCCGTTCTATTATTTTAGGATGGAATCCTGATTGAGGTGATGTAAAATAAGTGTAGTCTCTCAGAGTTTTGGTGCTGGGCAGCGTTAAAACACCAGACTCAGTGAGGCTCCGGTATGCACTGGCACTTTTAGCATGAAGTGCTATACAAAGGCGGATTACAGCTGGATGCCAACGATAGCCTTGCTTTGAGCGTTTTAAGCATTGGTCTTGTTGGTCCCAAAAAATCTGCTGTAGACTTCCTTCCTGAAGTTTATCCCGATTTTCTAAAATTATTTGTTTGAAGTCTTTATGCAGATCTTTTGGAATTTCAACTGAATCTCTTTGAACAACTGTCTGCAGAATTTGTTCAGCTGACTTCAGTTGTCGTTTCAAACTCCTACGATCTTCCTGGACTTGCTTCAATTTCTGCCATAATTTATCCTTGTCCAGCAGATCATGGCGGGCATGACTCTCTGGATGCATTTCCTGCAACACAGAACAAAAACAGGTAATGAACATCGCACAATGTAAAAAGGATTTCCCACAAATTTCATTTTCTCTTTTTGTTAATATTCTTATATTGTCAATATTCTTGACTAGTTGTGCATGAAGCTTCATTGTTCAAAATCACTACTTATATCCAGAGCACTAGTTCATTATCCCTATAACAGAAAGATTTTCACGAATTATACCTGCTTTCCTTTAGCTTCTCTGCTTCGTATGCTCCGCAAAACACTTCTATAACGTGTACAGGTTGTACATCTTTCTGCATCCGCTTCCATTAAATCGACAAATCCCATGCAACTGACATGTCGAATAGTATCAACACCGTCTTCCCTTGCAACTTCAGCATAGTCCTTGTTTGCATCACGGAAAACAGTCACAATTTCATATTTTTTCCTTCTTGACTGAATTACGTCTTCAAATCCGAGATTTCCAGGACACACAGTCCAACTTGACATAATGTTCAAAACTTTCTGTACATCTGCTGTATGGAAAGTTTTGCAGTGATGCTGGGTGACATCTCTGCAGCCAACAACAAGCTTTTCTACCCCAAGCTTGGTGAAAATTGCGTAACACATAATGTATGTGCCATTTCTGTTCAGCTTAGTTAAACTCACTGACTCAGGTAGATGTGAAATTACATAGCCAGCATCCTGTCCAATCTTAGCCACATCCTTCAGATCGGTCGGCTTCTCACACACTTGACATTGTTGTGATATGTGTTCCTGGAACTGGGCGAATTCAATAGACAGTCTTGGATTCCTCTTTGCCTTTTTGTCAGACCTGAAAATGCAGAAGACCATATTTTAGTGACATTACATAGGTAAGGCTAATTCTAATGGTTGTCTTACAAAGACGGAAATAATGCCAGTATATAGAGCATTCATTATTTGTTATTACAGTAGTCATGTCTAACACTCGCAAGATATTGTCAATAATGTTCTATCGAACTTGTGGTTCCGGAATAATGCAAGGAGTATTTAATACATAAGGTGCATGTATCTATTAAGACTGAAAGAAAAGTCCATACTTGTACTTCTGAAGCTTTAATCTGCAACTTGAACAGATCCCAGGAGGATGAATATCAGGTCTGTCAGATGTGACATCAATTTCACATGCTCTTTCAATAATCTTGGAGCATTTTTCTTTTCCTTGTGGGGGATCAGAGTCTTTTCCTGAGCTGCCACACAATCTACATAACTTCTTCAGTCTCAGTAAATGAAAAGCATCTCCTGAAATAAAAAAAAGTTATTATTAGTATTAACCTTATAACACAATATTTGTTTGGCAAAATTCTTTAACTTTGGAACTTTTTCTTCTTTTTCTTATAACAATACAATTTGCACAGTCCCTTCAAACACAAACAGATTGTAACATTCGTGCCACAACATTTGACAAATGTTGTTACAATATTAGATTGTGCAGCAGCAGATTAAGGGGTTAAACCCCCCCCCCCCCCCCGATCTAGTACATTTTAATTAAGAATATTAATTGTAAACCGTAAACAAATGCATACATATTATTGCAAAATACAATAAAATTAGGCAGAAGCTTTTTTTAATTAACAATAATATAATGTATAATGATCTGGCTATAGTCTAGTTTAGAAAATGAGTACTGCATTTTTTTTTTATTGTGTTATCTTTATCAGCTCTGTTATTGATGATACTAGGCCACAAATTAAATTTTTGACTGTGTACGACAAAAATTTTAAAAATGTAAACAATGCTCTTTAAAAGAAACAAATTTATCTTACTATACTGTGACTCAGAGCTGTCCAAATATCTCAAAACACACCCTGACAAGTGAAGTTGCTTATGAATCAGTGCAAAATAACATATCAGTGCATGAATTATTTTGATAACTTTGAAGAGGTTTTTTTTTGTGTCTGAGGTTGTCTGAGTGAAATGTAGGTCACACCATTGCAAAGCTATGGATGTCCACTTTCATCAGGTGAGATCGACACATGGAGCATTTTGGAGGCTTTTGACTTATGACAAATTGTTTACAGACATCAAACTCACCTGATTCATCCATTGTTGATATTACTTCGTCCCCAGTATCTTTATTTCTGGTCGTATTTTTACAGGAAAAAGTTCTTCAAACTGAGAATTTAAAGCTCTAACACATGTGCTGCACGTCTCGTCAAAACCGGATGTTGTTCTGCGCGAAGACGCATCTCCGTGACTGGAGAGTTACAAGCGATGCAGCGGGAAGTTTGAAAACCCTTGAAACTGGGCTGATCCCCGGCGCAGCGCTGATTCGAATGAAAGGAGGCCGCCCGCCATAAATCCCCTCGTTAAAACCTCGTTTGCGGCGCGAATTTCAAAGCTACAGCACTGCCAAATCTCCCCAAAACCCATTTTGATAATAAAATATTTTTAGTGTTTATTAAGTGTCTTCTCCTTCTCTAGTGACTCCATGTGACTCCATGATGATAGTATGGATCAACATTGGAAACAATGGGAATTATCTAGGCACTAATTAGTAACAATTAATAGAGCGAAAAGCTTGAGTGATTTTCCGAAGCGAAGCGTCGGAAAATCACGAGAGCTGCGCTCTACTGGTAACCCATACATAACCTGACAACAAAACATGATGTCAAGCTTCAGCAGTAAGGTTGTTGTCATATCATTGTAAATATTACGGCCGTTCACGAACGTCGCCGAAGTGCCCCTGCTTATCTGTATGTAAACCCCGCGCATGCGCAATGCTAATAAATATACATGTGCTACAAACATGGCGTTTGTTATGACATGGTGGTCAGCGCCGGGATTCGAAAAACCATATATCTAAGGATATAAGGATGTCCGCAATGTGTCAGTTTGCGGAAGTGTAGTACGGAGGTTCCTGGACGATCGGAGACGAAAAAGGGGAACGGACAAGGCAAGATGGCGAAATTCAAGCCGCCGAAAGAGTTGGATTTTACCAAGCCTGAAAATTGGCAGCCATGGCGCCAACGATTCGAACGCTACAGTATAGCTTCAAAATTATCAGCCGAAGAAGGGACAATTCAAGTGAACACTCTTTTATATGCTATGGGAGCTGAATCTGAAACAATTTTTCAGTCGTTTGGGTTGTCAGCAGATGACGCCAAGGTAATTAAGACTGTTCTTGAGAAATTTGACAGCTACTTTGAGCCAAAGAGAAATGTGATTCATGAGCGGGCTATGTTTTATGAACGTTCACAAAAAGACGGTGAGAGTGTTGAGGCCTACATTAGAACTTTACACGAAATGGCCACACATTGTGAGTTCACCAAAAAGGCAGAACAAATTCGTGACAGACTTGTTGTTGGACTTAGAGACAAGGAGGTGTCACAAGAGTTGCAGTTGAAAGGAAATGATCTGACACTTGATCAAGCCTGCACATTGGCCCGAAACACAGAGTCTGTCAAGAGACAGTTGGCCGAACAGCATCCTAGAGCAGTAGCTGAAGTTAGGAGGTCCAGTCGTGGACGCGGTCGAGGACGTGGTCACGCCAGTCGTGGGCGTGGGAGAGGCTCTCATCAGTCGCAGTCGCAGAGCTCTCACAGCAGCAGTCAAAGACAAAGACCAGCAGCACAGTCGTCCAGTTCGTCAACAGAGGAGATTCTGTGTCGATACTGCAATCGGAGGCATGTTGCAGATAGGAACTTTTGTATGGCGAAGAATGCAAAGTGCCACAAGTGTAATCAGAGGGGCCATTATGCTAAATGTTGCCCACAAAATCGTCAAGTCCGGGAAGTCGTTGTGCCCGATGAATATGGTGACTATGAGTATGACGAAAACTGTGATTATTTTCTTGGTAGCGTTTCCAGTGGTTCTGACAGGCCATGGGAACTTGAGCTGTGTGTTGGTGGCAGGTCAGTTAAGTTCAAATTGGACTCTGGAGCGGATGTATGTGTGCTAAGTGATGTGGCTTACCGTTGCATGAGCAATATTCCCAAGCTTCAGAAATGCAACATTAACCTGAAGAGTGTCAGTGGCAAGCTGGAGTGCTTGGGTACTTTTAGTACCAAAGTCCTGTACAAGAACATTCGTTATTTGTTAACATTCTACGTCGTAGCTGGTGCTACTAACAACCTGCTGAGTCGAGCTGCTTGTTCAGCTATGAAGTTGCTGCAAGTCCATCTAGATGAGACTGTGCGAGATGATACTGTGTTCGGTGATTTGGGCAAGATGAATTGTGCCCCGGTGAAAATTCGCCTTAAACCAGATGCAGTGCCGTATTCCTTACACACTGCCCGAAGGATACCAATACCTTTAATGGAAAAGGTTAAGGCTGAACTCAACAGAATGGAGCGTGAGGGTGTAATCAAGAAAATTACAGAGGCCACTGAGTGGTGTGCCGCAATGGTGCCAGTCATTAAGAAGAATGGAAGTGTCCGCATATGTGTGGATTTGAAGCAGCTAAATAAAGCAGTTGTCAGGGAGCGTTACGTGTTACCGTCTCTGGATGATCTTCTGCCAAAGCTCGCTGGTGCCCAAGTGTTCACGTCTCTGGATTGCTCGAGTGGGTTCTGGGCGATTCCTCTAGACCCGGAAGCAGCAAAGTTGACGACGTTTATCACACCCTTCGGACGTTACCATTTTCAGCGACTTCCGTTCGGGATATCAAGCGCACCGGAAATATTTCAGCGTGTGATGGCTGATCTTCTGACCGAACAGGAAGGAACCGTGTTGTACATGGATGACATCTTGGTCTATGGTGTTTCCAAGGAACAGCACGATGAACGCCTCAAGAGAGTGCTAGAAACAATCAGACTGGCCGGACTTAAGCTAAACAAGGCCAAATGTGAATTTTCCAAGAGCAGTTTGGATTTCTTAGGTCATCGTGTGAGTGGGACAGGAGTCCAGCCTGCACCTAGTAAGGTCGATGCTGTGGTAAAGATGAAACCACCCCAGAATGTGTCAGAACTTAAGTCGGTGCTAGGATTGTTCAATTATTTGTGTCGTTATGTACCAAATCTGTCAAGTGTGTTAAGTCCAATGTCTAGTTTGCTACGCTCAAGCAGTGTTTGGAGCTGGGGTAAACCGCAAGACGATGCTTTTAAGAAAGCGAAAGATTTCATTGTACGTTCACCCACATTATCTTATTACGATCCAACAAAGCCCACTATTGTGAGTGCGGATGCCAGCAGCTATGGATTAGGGGCCTGCCTTCTGCAACTACATGGTGAGGACCGGAAACCAATTGCTTTCGCTTCACGTACATTGACGGACGCTGAGAAGAAGTACGCTCAGATTGAGAAAGAGTGCCTTGCATCAGTATGGGCTTGTGAACGATTTGCTCAGTATCTGTCTGGACTACGAACTTTCACTTTAGAGACTGATCACATCCCCTTAGTTCCTCTAATGATGACCCGCGACATTGACCAGGTGCCTATCCGTTGTCAGCGTTTGCTATTGAGAATGTTACGATTCAATCCGGAGGTGATTCACGTACCCGGAAAAAGCCTGGTGATTGCAGATTCTTTGTCTCGAAGACCTTTACCCCATAGTGTTGAGGATTTGGAATTGGCACAGGAAGTTGTTGCCTATGTCGAGAATGTTGAACGCGGTACCTTTAGCCCCGGAAAGTTGGAACAAGTCCGTTCTGCTACGGACAATGATGATGAACTACAAGTTGTAATGGACTATGTGTTGTCTGGATGGCCACAATACATAAGAGATGTCCCGCAACAGCTTCGTAAGTTCTTTGAGATTCGACACCATCTGTCGATTTCGGAACGACTCTTGCTTTACGATAGCCGGATCTACGTTCCTTCAGCTTTACGTGCCGATATATTGAGTCGTATCCATCAAGGGCATCAAGGTATTTCGAAATGCCTGGAGAGGGCCAGAGGTTCTGTCTACTGGTTAGGAATCTCTGCCCAGATCCAAAATGTCGTACAGTCATGTTCGTTCTGCCAGGAACATCAGAGGACCCAACGGAAGGAGCCGTTGATGCCAACTCCAATTCCGGAGAGGCCGTGGCAGCGTGTTGCTGCTGATTTGTGTGA
Organism: Alitta virens; assembly: GCA_932294295.1. Classification (NCBI taxonomy): domain Eukaryota; kingdom Metazoa; phylum Annelida; class Polychaeta; order Phyllodocida; family Nereididae; genus Alitta; species Alitta virens. The sequence goes on along the minus strand of OW028585.1, from coordinate 28,396,439 downwards.
TGACAACGGTGTCATTTATATGGTAGTTGTTGACTATTATTCTCGTTACATTGAACTATGTAAATTGGCCAGAATCACCACCAGTGATATCGTTCGGGAGTTAAAATGCATTTTTGCAAGGTTTGGCATACCTGAAATATTTCAAAGTGACAATGGACCGCAGTTTGCATCGGCTGAATTCGCTAAATTCGCAAAAGAGTTTGATTTCGTCCACTCCACTAGCAGTCCACATTTCCCCCAATCTAACGGAGAAGTGGAACGAGCCGTTCAAACTGCCAAGTCTCTGCTAAGTCAAAGTGATCCCGAAATAGCCCTAATGGTGTATCGTTCGACCCCTGTGACCTCTACTGGACTGATAGTCAAAAGACCTGGACCGGGCAATCGACGGTCAGCACCCATGCTGACACCCCACGTTCGTTGATCATCAACAACGACAAGACGAGCCGCAGTGTCCGTAGAAATCGACGTCACCTTATGCCCGTGGACCCTCCCGCGTCCTTGTCTAACCCTGTGTGTGAAAGGCCAATCGTTGCCAATTCCCCTTCCCCTTCCCCCTCGCCCACTGCCGTGACAACCAGTCCCCTCGGAAGACCCCCTGACCCCCGAAAGAGTGTTACCCAGTCCGGCAGAATTTCTCGCCCCGTGCAACGATTGGACCTGTGACAGTGACACTTTGAAAACACATCAAAATCTTGTGAATTGACTTTTATTTCATACATGAACATTTTGACATTTTATTTTGTGATTTATATGTGCCAATATTTGTTTCTCGCGATGTGCCAAAGTTATTTTGTATTTGTCTAACATTTTGATTTCGTATATGACATTTTATGCTACCATTCCATTTATATGAACAATCAATTTTATTTCCTCTCACATGAACTTTTATTTTCATATTATCAATCATTGATGTGTATTTCTATATTTCCACACTTTGAGATGTGATTTTCACTGTTCTCAACATAAAAGCTACAATATATTTTGTAGTCAGAACATTTTAAAATAATGCTCTGTTGTTTAGATTAAAGCTACAATATATTTTGTAGTCAGAACATTTTAAAATAATGCTCTGTTAATTAGATTTAAATTTAAAATCCGAATGCATTGTTGTCATTCGTAGTCAGTTCAGTTTTGAGCCAAAATAGGGGAGATGTATGATTTGTAAGATGTAAAAGGAAGTAACATATAAAAGAAATTTTATAATTATTACAAAAGAATGAATTTCAATTTTCTTAAATTTCAATTATCTTAAAAGGGGAGATGTCATATCATTGTAAATATTACGGCCGTTCACGAACGTCGCCGAAGTGCCCCTGCTTATCTGTATGTAAACCCCGCGCATGCGCAATGCTAATAAATATACATGTGCTACAAACATGGCGTTTGTTATGACAGTTGTCATGAATTTCAGACTGTCACAAACTTTATTTGCCGCAAACCAGCTGCATGCCGTAAATGCATGAACCGAATCAACTTCACGTCATATCATAACATCATATAACATCATTTAATTTTAAAAATATATACAAGTTCTAATGCATTAAAATAGTTGTACTTGCCAATTCAGAGCTAACTGTCAAGGATTTCAAATCGTTAAACAACACCGACATGCTATACGCAAAACGCGCAATGCTACGGTTTCTTTGCACCAGAGGACGCCACTGTACAGCAAGACAGCCATGAGCGCCCCTAGCGGAATTTGTACAAAGCGTCATCAGGCAATTCAACAGTGTTGGCAGCATATAATCCAAGCTTCCCGCTCCTTCTGTCTCTGGCAGATAACATATTAGAGCGAAAATCACGAGAGCTGCGCTCTTCCGGTAACATATACATAACCTGATAACAAAACATGATGTCAAGCTTCAGCAGTAAGGTTGTCATAAATTTCAGACCGTCACAAACTTTATTTGCGGCAAACCAGCTGCATGCCGTTAATGCATGAACCGAATCAACTTCTTGTCATATCATAACATCATATAACATCATAATATAAGCAATTAAAATGTTATGACATTAGCATAATCCTAATTTTACACATAATGAATATCTGAAGACAATAAAGAGCATAAAGATCACAAACTTCACGAATTAGCAGACAGACGATCGCTGAGCTTATCCACAAGGTGTCGCCACTACATATCTGCTAGGTGGCGCATGAAGCCTGAAGGCCCACACTAAAGTCTGTAAAGGTATGCCATAGAATCTGAGGTGAAATTATCAAACACAACTTCAACAATGTTGACAGCATAAACCACATTAAATTTCAAATCCATTGCCATTCCTTTAGCTTTTCGCTCTCTTCTGACAGTTGCAGATAACATATTAGTAACCAATATGGATGGCCTAATGGTTTAGGCATCTGCAAATTCCACATTGGCCAGCTGTGCTGAAGGTCTTGGGACACGGGTTCGATTTCCGGCCCAGGCACTCTTCATGAGCTACATCCCAGCTGGATGTCGTTCAGATTAGACATTAAATTAGCATTCCCTTGTACTCTGTGCTGAAGCAAGTAAAAGATCCCACTCATGGGGTAAATGTGTAAAATAGGTGGAATCTTCCTCTCTCTCACCTCATCAATCAACCCTCGCTAGCGGCAAGAAGTTGCCTTAGAGGGCTGCACTTTCCACGTCTATCTACCTATCAGATAGATAGATAGATAGATAGATAGATAGATATCTATTAGGGCGGGGGCCCAGAGCGCTACCTCTGAGCTTCCAACCGCTGGGTCCCGGGTTCGATTCCCAGTCGAGCCTAAGTATAATAAACAAACTCAAAAAAAAACTCAAAAGTTGGATGGCTGTTTCATCCTTCGTCTCATTGCCATGGTCCCTGCCTGTCCTAATTAACCCATCAGGCAGAAATACAGACGTAAAGCCCTAATCACACACATCTTCTATCTATCTATCTATTTATCCTTATCTATATATCTGCTGGATTGTTAACATCATGTGATTCTAGTGAATTAATTTCCTATTATATTGTCATCAGGAACCTGCTTCAACTCTGCTAGAACATCCTGGTATCTTTGTAAACATTTAGAACTAACATTTGAAAATGTAAAATTATGGGGAGGAGACTCCCATATTAGGACATGACATTATCATCTCATCATAACTCTTTGGGGACTACATTACAAGACTCAATAAAAATGCATATATATGTAACTGATGATCACACTGATGCATACGATATAATGAAATACTAATAAATACCTGTTCGCAATAAATAATATTTAAATTATAGATATGAATATTATTATGTTTTTAAATATGGTATATGCAGATTTATTTTCATTGAAAATATAAATATTATAAATAATGATGTGAATAAATTATTATGGCTGCAATAATCAATAATTAAGGTCTATATGATTTATTGATAAGTGTTAATTAAATCAATAATCAATTTATCAACAGATAATCGAACTATTGATTAATATCAATAATTGTTAATATACATAAATACTGATGCCATTATGGTATGCTTTTCTCTCTATTAATCTCATCTTATAAATTCATTTTATTATTATCTGAGAGTGCCCTCCCCCCCTGTCCATATTAGGAATGTATTAGAGTGAGAGTTCCGCCGTTAACCACAAGTACTCAGCTCAGGGCTGACTTCACATGTTAACATGCAAAGCATGTGTGTCTCTTATCATGTGAAATCCGGATCACATTTTCTATTATGATGTGAAATTCCAAATACTTTGGATTTAAGTGATTTCATACATAAGGTATGTTGATATTTATTGTAAATTTTTGGGCATTTTATTTAATACTGTTTATTATTTAAACATATGATATATATGTATACATGGCAGTAAATCTCATATATATTTTGTATCAAAAGATTTTGTGTAATCTGCACATATGGATATACTCTTTTTTAAGAAAAAAAAAACAACCAAAACAAAACAAACATGATATATATAGATTAGCTTATCTAATCTATATGTCTACACAACATAGACTTACATATTTGTTATACATTGTATTTATCCACAGTATATTTTTGTATTTACATTAATGTTTCAGTATCAAACTTTGTATCCTAGTTACATGAACTTTAGATTAAGGAAATAGCAGCAATATAGCATGTGCAACGTTAGTGGACAGAAAACCAGACAAATATTTATACACACAAACAAAAACACTGGCAAACATATATTTCCAATTTAGGGTTTTACCATCTATGATATCTATCTATCTATCTATCTATCTATCTATCTATCTATCTATCTATCTATCTGTGTCTAACTATCTATCTATCTATATATCTATCTCTCTCTATATATATATATATATCTCTATCTGTCTATCTATCCATCTATATGTCTATCTATCTATTTGTCTATCTACCTATCTACCTATCCATCTATCTATCTATCTATTGATCTATCTATCTATATATCTATATATCTATCTATCTCTATGGAAAGTGTCAGGAGACCAATCAATTAATCAATCAATCAATCAATCAATCAATCAATCAATCAATCAATCAATCAATCAATCAATCGATAGAATACATAACCATCTAGTTCTAAGAACATGACATTATTCTACCCAATATATCTGTTATTTCAACTTAAAAATATTCTTTTCATTTCTAACTAACTATATATACTCACAAAAAACAGCATGTGTACCCTCTTAAAGTCTGCATACTTGCAGTAAATAAATATTTTTTAGGTCTTAAGAGCCTGTGTAAATTTTGCATAAACTGTTTATTCTAGTTTATGGGGGGAGTATACCCTGGCCTGGTAATCACCAAAAAATATTTCTTTTGATGTTGAAGATTATATGGTACAATAAAAAGGAAAAAAAGTTAATTTATGGACCACTTTTATTTGTCAAGATTAAAGGAAAAAAAATCTGTGTATAATAAGGAAATAGTATGTGTGAATTAGGTTCGATATATTAGTATTGTATTGTAAAGTATTGTATTATATTGTATTGTTAAAGTATTGTATTATATTGTATTGTTAAAGTATTGTATTGTATTGTATCAATGCTACTCGGTCTGAAGCTTGGCCTTAATAGTGAAGTGATCTTAATTAAGTGAGGTGATCTTAAATATTGAAGTAATTAGATGGTATTTAAGTATTGAAGTATTAATAGTGAGGTGGTTAAATATTGAAGTCTTAATAGTGAGGTGGTCTTTAAATATTTAAGTCTTAATAGCGAGGTGGTCTTTAATATTGAAGTAGTGAGATGGTATTTAATTATTTAAGTCGTAATAGTGAGGTGGTCTTAATTTAATGAGGTGGTCTTAAGCCCAGTGTCACTGTACACCATCCATGCTTAGGTAAACATCTTGCTAAAATAGCCTTAGAATTTTATAGCACAAATTGTAATTTTCCTAGCACATGGATCGATAGCATGTAAACATAAAAACACAAGACGTTTACTAACACACTTGCAGAAGTTTTGCCAGGTGTTTTTCTGTGTTTAATTGTGGTTAGTTCTCTATACCCACATGCATACACAACCTGCACTTTGTCTGCTAGACGCCAGAAATCTGAGAATTCATGTTTTTGTGTTCTTTGTAAACATAAAAATTCCAGAAATTGATACAAAGGGCTTATACCTTTCACTCATGCTAATAGTAATCTCTTTGTGCTAATTAGATTTGATTCTATATGGTATAATATCAGCTAGTAAACATAGATAGATAGATAGATAGATAGATAGATATAGATATATAGATAGATTGATTGATTGATTGCATGATTGATTGATTGAAACAATTGAAATTACTGCTACAACAACAAATCAATTAAAAAAAAATCAAATAACAACTGATCAACAAAAAAAAAAGGTAATTAAACTTAAAGTAAGAAGTTGTAAATTTGTGATCAAATGTGCATTTATTTATTACTTTTGTTCTTTTGTTTTTCAGGAAACAATTCTATGAGCATTCGGACTTTAACTGGAGTACTTTCAAAGCCTTAACTGGATTAAACGATTTTTATAAGCTTATATTTGACTCTGGACACATTGATAGCTGTCTAATGCGTTTATTTTGAGTCATTTTGACTATGACTGACTCTCAATGAATTTTGCACCACCATAAAAGTTGAACTCTTCAATCCCTGAGGGGAAAATGTCACTCATTACGCTGTGACGTCATCAGCACGTGCTCAATATGGACGACATCATGCGCTTAATTACCTCCACGTCTGGTGAGTGTTCACATTGGTTTTGATTATTTTAGATATTTTATCTGGTGATAAGTTTTGATTTGGCATATGACCATAGTCAGTGATATCATGATTTATGATCTGTGGTATTTTTTGGCCAATTATAGAATTAATCTACAATGTGGGAGGTGATAAAAATGATTACTTAAGGTGTAACGTCCCGTACAGGAAATAAAGATTATAGGCCTAATAGAGCTTTAATGAGTCATGAATCAGAGTTTAAACTTTCAATATTAAAGTACCTATTTAAAAAAACGATGTGCACTAATGTAAATATGGATTTAATGACCTTAATTGGCTCTCAAAGAAAAAGACTATGCTAATACAATAGCCCCCATGCAGTCACTTGCAATCTACACACCTCATATATATATATATATATATATATATATATTTATATATATCTAAATTGGACCATCGGGCTATACTGTACACATGGCCAAATGTGCTACTTGCGTTTTCCATGCGTTTGGATAAACGCATGGAAAACGCATGGTTTTCACCTCATTTTAATTAGGCAAAAGCCATGCGTTTTCCATGCATCTATTCTTCTTATGGAAAACGCACATGGCACATTTGGCCGTGTATATTGTCCATGTATTTGTATAGCGCCCGTTTCAGAATTGAATTCTGCTCACCGGCGCTTGGCATTTAGTATGGAATCAGGGGTCATTCTGAGATGGTATCTTGGTATCAGAGTTTGGTGTCAGAGTTTGGTTTTGGCAGCGGAGTTTGGTATCACAATTGAGAGCCGGAGTGGGATTCAAACCCACCTCCTAAGTGGTTTAGCAGGCCAGTGCTCTAACTATTAGGCCACAGTATATATTTATAAGTCAAGCCCCAAGATTCTCACTGAAAATATTTTAAAGCTGTGTGTAATAATTAACTTAAAGCATTGAGAAACTATGTATACATCTGGAAAAACCATGGTTTCTCAATGCTTAATGTTTTTTTTTCCAAATGATTTTTGCCTCCTTAATTATTGTCATCATTATTTCTATTTATATACATATGTAAATTTATAGTCTGTCCTTGTTTCCAAACATATATATAGGCCTAATGTCCCTGGTTGTGAAATGGTTTTGTGTGATATATATATATGTCTATATTATGCTTATAAATTGTAGGTTATTTGAGGCATAATTATCTGGAGGTAATTAAAGTTATTAATAGCAGTTGACAATTGAAATAGGTGAAGAAATACATTATGAAATTCAAATTATTTCAAACATTCTTTCTTGGGGTTACAATTTATGATTTGTCAATGCTATGGGTTTAAAACTCAGCCAACTTAGATGACCAGCGTGGCAGATGTAATGATGAGATGAAGCTTGGAGACCACACTGTGCTCCTAGCTTGCAATACATGCAACTAACTGAAAAAAAGAAAGTTCTCGTAGATTTTTTTTTTATAGTTTTTTTTACTCATTAAATAATTATTATTGTCTGATATATTTTTAAAACTCTTGAGCTTATTTGGTCAGTGAGTCAGTCAGTGAGTCAGCCAGCCAGCCAGCCAGCCAGTCAGTCAGTAAGTCAGTCAGTGAGTCAGTCAGTGAGTCAGTCAGTGAGTCAGCCAGCCAGCCAGCCAGTCAGTCAGTGAGTCAGTCAGTGAGTCAGCCAGCCAGTCAGTCAGTCAGTGTGAATTGTAGTCAAATTCCATTTCCTAAACTTCCAACATATTTCAGATATAACATTTGTATAAAATCTGCCAAAACATACTTTTTAAGATCCTCATGCATGGGAGTCCATTTAAGTTAATGTCAGCACTTCAGGCATTAATTAGCCTCAAAGAAAATGGTTACATTTTTTAGCTGCTGCTAAGCCCTCGGGTATGTAGATATAGACACATGAGGTCATTCGAAATAGGACTGGTATTCTAAACTCCACTAATGGCAGTTGTTATTCATTTCAAATCTTCATAATGGGGTCCTGACATGCCACTGGGTGGTATCTCAGCTAATATGGCTTTGGTTCAAGTTTCCACCTTCATTTTGTTGTGTGTTTCCGTTTTGGATCGGCTCAATGGTAACGTTTGGCAACCTAAGAATCGACCGTGTCATTTTGGCGAACGTAGTCAGTGCTTATTGATGGTCTTTAAGTGACCGGAGTCATGCAACACACCCCAGAAGCAGCTCGATGAACAATAAATGCAGAAATGCAGGAACTCACGTGTCTCCTGTAATCTTACAACAAGTCTTTACCGATGTCATAATTGCTGACATATTTTGCAAGTGCCAATAAATCACCCCTGGCTAAATTGCACACTGCAAAAGCACAAAAATGTCGTTGAACGTGGGACGCGGCAAATGAATAGGGGTGTTCCAACCACTTCAGCTTAACCCCAACATTATAAACTTATGAGAATGTGACATTAGCATGCCAGGGTAAAATACTCAAAACAAGATACCTTGAAACCCTCAATTAAGAACACCCTTGGATTAAGGCCTAACTGAAATGATTGTATTATTGACCACCCTTGGATTTAGGCCTTACTGAAATGATTGTATTATTGGCCACCCTTGGATTAAGGCCTAACTGAAATGTTTGTAATATCGACCCTTAGATATAGGCCTAACTGAAATGTTTGTAATATCCACCACCCTTGGATTAAGGCCTAACTGAAATGTTTGTAATATCGACCCTTAGATATAGGCCTAACTGAAATGTTTGTAATATCGACCCTTAGATATAGGCCTAACTCAAATGTTTGTAATATCGACCACCCTTGGATTAAGGCCTAACTGAAATGTTTGTAATATCGACCCTTAGATATAGGCCTAACTGAAATGTTTGTAATATCGACCACCCTTGGATTTAGGCCTAACTGAAATGTTTTTGGACTTAACTAATTCGTTAGTATAATGTTCACAACCCTTAGGTATAGGCCTAACTGAAATGTTTGTCATATTGACACCCAATGCGTATAAAGGGCCATTAAAGGCCTAACCGAAATTTTGTAATGTTACCCACCCTTGGATAATAGATACAGGCCAAAAGCTGATTGACCATCCTTGATTATAGGCCTAACTGAAATATTTGTATTTGCATAATATTAGGTTTGTATCTATGTCAATATGTCTCAGAGCTGCTGCCAGTCTACAGGTAAGAAGAGTCCCTGATGGCATTCCAAATTGTTTCAATGTCGGCACGATATTGGCAAAGTCATAACGATGTTGTCGGCGATGTCAAAACGATGTTGTAACGGCGGCGGCTGATATAAACGACGTTGGCCTGATTTAGAATGCTATCTGGGGTCCGCCCGTATGACCAGCTGGCAGAGGCAGATGTAATGATGAGACAAATTTCTCGTTCTATCCTGGCAACATTTCGTACCAGGCAATGTACTGCATTATGTAATACTATCACGTGACTGTACCACTTGACTGCGGTGGACACACCAACCAATATTGAGTGTATGTCCCTATCATTTGGGTTTTACTGTACTTATATTGTGAAAATATCTCATGAGAGAATGTTGATGGCATATTTCACAGGTCGAGTAATTGTCACATTTTCTGGCCAATGACAATGAAGTGATACAGAACCAGGGCTCATTTAAACTTAACACATTTAAGGGAAGGTAATTTCAGAAAAATGTTAAGTGAAAAGGTTAATTTTAGTCATGGAGATAAATCAATCTTCAAGGGCCTAAAAAGAAGGCAGGTTTCTGAGTTTCAGATATAATTATGAAATTGTTTTGTATATGTAGATGTTTTCCTTGTAAATTGTAACAGTTAATTTTTTATATTAATTTACAGTTATTTCAAGCATGAAATGACTTGTCAGCATGAGATATTTGACTAATTTCAAGCAGATGTCATTAGAATTGACTAATGTAGGCAGTTTATAGAAAATCATATTCTTCTGGGTGTTTCATAATCATAAGATGACATCACATAATATATGACATCATCAATGTTCATATGAATTGATGACATTTAAAAAGTATTAATGTAGGTAAATTTTTTTTTATATAAAAGTCATGAATAGCAGACTTAGAAGCTGTATGTGCCAAAAACTGCATTCATAATATTATTTAATTATTATTTATTATAGAAGTCAAAATAAGCTTAAACTCTTTATATTTCTTAAAGCCACTTCAACATAGTAGGCCTTAATGACAAAACAATTTTTTTTTATCATTATAAAGAAACTTAGTATACTGATTATAAATGAAATTGATAAATTAATTATATATATTAGTATAAGATTTCAAGACCATATTTATAGGCTTTTATAAACCATAAAATTACTGTTTACTAATGTAAAGAATATATTTCAATATGAATAAACTCCCTCAAGTATTATATTTCAACCTTTTTATATTGCTTAAATAACAAAAATATATTTTTTATCTACATCTTCTAATTATAAACCACTCACAAGCACTGTATTTAAGTAATTCAACTTTCTATATTGCTTAAAAACCGTTACTTTACTGTGCATGTCAAACTTTTTGGCCCCATAACAGCTTCTGACCTTGTGCATTCATTATGGGCAAGCGTTTGACCTTGTTGTCAAGTGATAAGGGGGCGCCACCGGTGTCATCTATATATAGCATGATTTTAGAGGATCCAAGGGCTCTCCTAAGTCTCACGCAATTTTCAAGAGAATCCTGGCTCAAATACTAAACTTCTATTCATTTTTCACTGTAAAATCCTCATTTAAATAATTTATTGCACCCATTTGGCACAGTATAGCATTCGACTTGGCATAAACATGTTTTAAAAGCGGACTTAAAGATGCCAGGTAGATTTTTAAGTTGAATGTAAGAAAATGCTCAAAATTAGAGAGAATTGTCAACATTAGAAAGAAAATGTATTTGGTATATATTAATTTTGAAATTATTAACTGTTCAGAAGTGTGTAACCAGTCAGTCAGAGAGTCAGTCAGTGAGTCAGTCAGTGAGTCAGTCATCAGTCAGTCAGTCAGTGAATCAATGAGTCAGTCAGTCAGTCATTCAATATGTAGTTTTCTGGAATAGAATAGAGGTAGAGTAGAATAGAATAGAATAGAGTGGAATATAATAGAATAAAATAGTAGAGTAGAATAGAATAGAGTAGAATATAGTAGAATAGAGTAGAAGAATAAAGTAGAATAGAGTAGAGTGGAGTAGAATAGAGTATAATAGAATAGGGTAGAGTAGAATAGAGTAGAGTAGAGAAGAGTAGAATAGGACAGAATAGAATAGAGTAGAATAGAGTGGAATATAGTAGAATAGATCAAGTCGAATAGAGTAGAAGAATAAAGTAGAATAGAGTAGAGTAGAGTGGAGTAGAATAGAGTAGAAGAAGAAAATAGAGTAGGTAGAGTAGAATAGAATAGGGTAGAGTAGAATAGAGTAGAGAAGAGAATAGTAGAATAGAACAGAGTAGAATGGAGTAGAATATCATATAATATAATAGAATATAGAATACAATACACTAAAATACAATATAGAATAGAATATAGAATAGAATAAACTCCACCTTTGTCATTCCATGTCATTATGGTGATCCAACATTATATAATTCAATAGCCACAACAATGCACCATATTTGATCTTCATTAATATATAAATCATTTATTCGTACAGATTTAAATAACTGACAAGGAATTGCAATATTTTGTATATTATTAACCATATTGCTAATCCTATGTTCATCCCATCATCCACACATATTTTCATATAACAGATTCATCAAAGAGGCAACTTGCTTTGTTTACATTATATTTGTAACAAATGCATTTGCTGCCTGAGGCAAGAACAATGTGTCACGTGGGGGGGGGGGGGGGGGGGCAATCGCGTCGTTGAAGTCCCTTGTGACAATGACATTGGCTCTAGGCTAGATGTGACAATTTCTGACATTGAATTAGAGGATTATGCATTGTGATGTCATCCAAGTGCAAAGTGTATTAATTATATCAAAATTTAGTCTATGGTAGATATAATATTAGAAATAATTGTCCACCCGTTTTTTTGTTGTTTTTTTTCGATCACATTTTACTACTATTTTCCTGCAGCAAATTTTTTTAATCATATTGATGAAAAATTGTGTGAAATAATTAACTTAAAGTTTACTATATATTCTTCATTGTATTTCTGCTTTTCTGTTACCTTTGATAAACTGCCATTTTTATGACAAGAAAGCAAAAATTAATTATTATTGTTATGACGTTATAATGGGCACAGAGAGGGGTTTGATTTATAAGTAAAATAACATTCCTGTCCATTTTGTGCTGCTCCAAGCTTTTTATAATGAGGCTAAAAAAGAAAAAAAGAAAAACAAAAGGACATTTATTATACAGCTTTTCTAGCGGTAAATCCTTCGTTACCTCCTCAGGAAGTTTTGGGTTGAAATCTGTGCCCAGATATTCTTTAGAGTCTCTTTTACTTAATCCTTAAGTACTTAAGTACAACTTTAATGTAATGTGAATTTGATCTTTATCTACATAATGTATCTGGCTATTTGAAATTATTCTTTTCTAATACCGTAACGGAGGGTATTATCGACAGGGCGGGTATTATCGACACTCGCATTAGGATGTTAACAATTTTAATAAACCAATTTAAGTGTCGATAATACGCGCCCTGTCGATACTATCCTCCGTTACGGTAGTTTATTATTCTATATTGCATCTTTAATTTCATGGGGTATCTATCAAGTTCAGCATATCTATCTATCTATCTATCGATCGATCTATCTATCTGTCTATCTATCTATCCATCTATGTATCTATCTATCTATCTAATTACCTGTCAAGCTATCTATCTATCTATCTATCTATCTATCCATCTAGCTCTCTAGCTCTCTAGCTCTAGCTATCTATCTATCTATCTATCTATCTATAATATCTATCTATCTATGAGTCATGCAGAATAATATTATCATATGGATCATAAGTAATGACGGTATTTTAAAATAACATTTATAAACTGTCACAAAGTATCTCATGCTTGACTTGACTTTTACATGTTATCCAACATGTTCTATGTAAAATATTGTATTATGTTCAACATTATCAAAAGCTCACTTCAGGTGAAAGTAATGGTGTAAAAAATCCCATTCAACTTCAGTGCAAAAGCTAAATTCAGTTATGTGTGATATGAAAATATTTTCATAATATCATGCCAAATCGGATGAAATCTCATTCAATTTTATCATAATACTTTGTGGAGTCCACACTGGTTGAATTCATAAGCTTCAAATATTAGCCTATGGTATACATTCATAATAACTATTATTATGCATAAATATTACTGAAGATATATATAGCTAAATTTAGATGTTTGGATATGATATTTCTATTGCAAAGATCTAAACACACAAAAGGTATTATATAAGAGTAACGTGGCGTGGACTCCAAGTCTTACCATCTCATCATTAGTTATTCATTAAGTCTGCCTGCAACTGGTATAAGGTAGCATTTTATGTAGTGTTCATACAATCCAATCCAATCCAATACAATACAATATAGTACTATACAATACAGTAAAAATACAATACAATACAAGACAATGCAATATAATACAATACAATATAACTCAATATAATATAATATACAATACTATATAATGCAATATAATGTAATATAATACAATATTAGGAACGTTTGCTTGAATACTTCCTGGTAAAATTTAATTTCTTTTGAGGTCAAAAATACTTGACATGAAACATATATTAAATCAACAATATTGAGTACATTTATACTCCTTTTAAAGACTAGCCTATTAACATTTTACATAAAATCTGTATTCAAAAAGGTAGCTTGGGTATTTTTAAGCATATCAAAAGAGATTCTTATCTCAAAAGCTAATCTTTCATTTCCTTTCTTTTTTATTAATATACCTTTTTTTCCTTCTTCCTTCATGAACACAGAGCCGCTTATATATATATACAAGTAGGGGGTGCATGTGGGCACTGAACCATGACCACTTTTTTTCTCTTTTTTTTGGTAGGTAACTGCATTCGGTTAGATTTTACAGTTGCGTGTAGACGGTTTTAGATTTCACTGCAAACATTCAATTCTCATGCCATTTTTAATGGGCACTTTAATATGTATTTAATATACCGATATATGACATACTCATATCTCATATATTTCGGATCTAACTGCCTACATATCTAAGCGGATGATTCTGCTACATGTATAATATTTGTGTGATGTCATGTGAATTTTAACACGTTACCCAGCCGGATATGTTGATATAAAATGTCAACATGTTTTTTTTTCATGATTTGCATAATCTGCACCTGTCGGATTTCCCATACATATATTCCTCAGTAGATATGATTATCATACATTAGAAGGATATGTATATTTTTGCTCTGTGGATTTTAAGTGGAATTATGGACCCTAGATCTTAGAGATCTTTAAAGATTAGATATGCCTACATTTTAGCGATTTTACAATTATCGCTTTTGAAAATATGGAATCATAATTATAACCATTGATTACGTGACAATTATAAAACCAGGAACTACTATTTCATAGGATTTTATAATCCATATTTTAGCATCATATAACTACCTTAAAAACCATATATTTGTTATTTAATTGTGTGGAATAATGAAATATTATGCGTTCCACATAAAGCATAATTTATGATTTTTTTTAATATATAGTTGACTGGAATTATGAACTTTTATTTTGAAGATATACTTTATAATAACATACGGAATATGCGTTAAAACCACCTCACTATTAAGACCACCTCACTGTTAGGACCACCTCACTACTAAGACCACCTCACTATAAAGATCACCTCACTATTTAGACCACCTATTAAAACCACCTCACCATCAGAGTTCTCCCTAAATTCAACTTAAATGTGATATATTATACCGAATATATATATATATAGCGTCTTTAATATTGCTAATGTGACCTCTCTAATTTAAAGACTTGTGCCAATATGCCAATGGCAATGAACACACATCTCAAATTTCAATGAATTTTGCGAAAAGGCCAACTTATTATACCTGGAAGCTACAAAAAAATTCTATTGAAAAGGGACTACTACTCTGCCATTGTGACTAGCAAACATGGATTCCAATAAGCTTACGATTCTGTAAATTGACATAGCAAAGGCTTTAATATTAAGGAAGTTTCGACCCCCCAGGAGGTCAAATATAGGGCTTAGCTTATACAGTTAGCCAAAGACAGTGCAGTAGCACACCTGTGGAATAGAATACTAGTGTTTGAACACTGTATTTGAGCACTGTATTTGAACACTTGAACGCTGGAGTGATAGTTGTCAGGGGTGATCTAAATACAACATGGCAGCCTATACAGGTAAGAGCCCTAGCTGGGTCTCTTTTTGTCTGGAGTGTAGGCTATTTTTTTTTGTGGTCTGAAGTTAGTTTTTTTGTTTTGGTTTATAATATACAAAGAATGTACTCCAAGATCTGTGGGAATGCATAGCATATGGTGATCAGAAGTCGAATATATTTTTGTCGATTTTTAGAATGTGATATTATATGCATGGTTTTATCAGTGATATCTATAGTCTAATAAATGAATACATATATAATATAATATCTTTTTTTGGTGTATGATTCGAGCTTTATAAATAGAATTGTAAAACTTAATTGAGATATGTGAATGGACGTCTAAATTTGCATTTGAAATTTATAATTATTGCATTATAAATTTTAGGAATCATGATTACAAATAATAAATAAAATAAAAATTGGAAAAATGTGTCGTAATCATAAACATTTTATTTGGAATTTAAAATGACACAAAAAAAAGAAAGTTTTTATAAATCATTATACAACTTCATAGATACAAATTCTAAATGTTTTGACACAAGAATTTAAGAGAATACAATTCTTAGTTATTTAGATAATTTCAAGTCAAATTTTTCCTGAATTTTTTTTTCGAATGCTGTACACTGTATATATTGTGCATGTAGGCCTATATTATACATCGTAATGATGAGTAATATTAAATAATCATATGATAACAATATCTCTCCCTATTACATTATTTGGCCTTATTTTGTCAGCTTGTGTGACCAGCTACCCGAGGCAGACATAATGATGAGATGGTCCACACCTCATGGGTGGGGTAATGAAGGAGTCCCAGCATAGACACCGAGTGCAAAGCACAGTCAGTTAATGTCTCATATATAGTTTTATATACTAAGATAAAATGAGGACTATGTTCTTTAGAATAAAATAAAAATTATTACAAATTAAGTTTTGTTGCTTACCGATTATCACTCCTAGATTTTGAAGAGAAATTAGTAATTTTATCTCGACTATATAGTATATATCATTTATAACTGGCAATAAATTACATTATGCTATTTTTCTGCATTGTAATTTCTGCTGTTTCCGAGAAAACATGGCCATGGTTAGGTCAAGACAAATATAGGGCAGAAATGTGACATTAGAAAAACAAAAAGAACTTTGATTGTTTTGGAGTCATTGATATTTTGTCTTTTTTTTTTTTTTGCAAATTACATTAGCTTACAAGTTTGGAGCTGATAGGAGGCCTGCTTGCATGCTAAAATATGACATAATATTTTCCATAAATTCTTTTATAGCTTCACTCTAGGCCTATTTCAAAGGGATGTGATAATGTGGAAAAATTTAATTGTAAATTTTTTTTTAAATTATATCACATATACTTCAGAAAAAAATGTGAAACGCAGAAATTGCATTGATCATTGTAGAACTTTGAGAAATTCAATTTTGGGAGTTTGAAATAATTTTTAAAATATCCCAGTATTATATAACTTGTAGAAATTGGCTTTGTATAATTTAATTAACAGAAAATTTATGTGCACAATGAAATTTGGTCGTTAAATACCGGTGATAATAAAACTAAAAATTCAGTCTTAAAATAGTGACATGGTTATTTCATATCAGAATAGTGTAATTCATGTACTGCATTAATTTTTTGATCATTCATTTCAGAATAGTATAGATAATTTAAATGATATGAAGATTTAAATGTCCTGAAACTGTACAGCATCCTGTTCACAGATTTACACTTCATGTTCCTTGTTAAACAATAAACCTACATTGACGACAAACAGACAAATATTGACATGCATATTATATTATAATGTCTTGTTGCCATGGTTTTTTGCAAGTTTTTATTCAAATGTTTTATTTCCTTCATTTCAGTCCAAACAGCGTTCGCTGTAGGGATTGGGTTAGTCATAACCGTTGCGTATTTAACAAGGAGAAGAAAAAACAATGGAAAGGCCAAAAAAGGTATGTGAATATATAATCTTTTTATCATTTTTTGTTGTTGATAATTTCTATGTACAGTGTAGGTAATCCTACTCCTGTGTTTATCAAGATTGCTTGAAGTCATTTTGATTTTCTCTATGACTCAGTATATTGCCAATAGGTGGCGACACGAGTCAGTGTTGTCAAAGATTTTAATCCATCTGTTGTTTAAAGTTAGAATTATTGGGGTTAGGCCATTACAAATACCAAGTTAACACTAGCAATTTAGGTGAATCAGAGAAACCATTATATAGTTACTCTATAATTAAATCTAAAAATCAAAACATAGCCCTGCCTATGCAGCAAACCCTCAGCAAAAGAACAGAAACAGCAACAGATAAGAACGCCGTAAGCTTTTCAGCCAAAATCTATAGCAGTCAGAATGCTATTAGTTGTGTTATCGTATTAGGGAGTTTTTTTCATTATTACATATATTTATATATTACGTAAGTGGACCAAAAAATTTACTTAGCGATTTTTACAGAAACTTCAGTGTGGGAAATAATTGGTTATAATGAGAAAGATAACAGGATTGAAATCAAAAATTGAAAAGCATTACAATTATTACTGATTTCTTATTAAATGTATCCAAAAGAAGTTAATTTGAACTTTTATTGCATACAATTTCAGACAGTGACTCCAACCACAATTCAGTACACTCGGAAGCGTCCGTTGTGGAGTCAAACCAGGTATCCATGATCTCCGATCGAACGAGCCAAAAAGAAATAGAGCTCGAAAAAGAAATTCAAGAATGTCGGACTTTGATTTCAACACTCGAGCGGCAGATAGAATTCGAAAGAAGCAAAAAGAACGAGTCGGAATCATTTTGCGGAACGTTGGAAAAAGAACTTCAGTCAGAGAGGCGAGCGAGACAGCTGGCCGACATCAAACACGAAAAGTTGTTGAAACGATACGATGTCATAAGCGTCAAATTAAAAGCTGCGGAAGAGAGATGTAAAAAACTTATGGATGAATTGAATAATGTCGAATCCGACATGGATGAAAACGATTCTTTGGAAGATCCGAATGATTCGTTAGAAGATGACGATGTCAATGAAGATATCAGTTATGAAGACACTCCGCCTTTGACGCCTGAAATTAAACCCGCTCAATCGACTAATTTGGGTGCTATCGGTCACAAAACTCCAGAGTTCGAGCTGGAAATGAACGTTATGGAAGCTCTTGTTGGAGCAGTTATGGATAGAGGTTAGTATTATGTTGTACTAGGGCTGGTCAGTTCTCATGTGACCTTGTATCCAGAGTACTTATACTATACATGACGTCACTACAACTTGATTATAGGGCTGGCCGGTTCTCGTGTGACCGTGTACCCGGAAGTATGCAATACATGACACCACTCCAGTCCAATAATTGATGACGTCATCTAGTATTGTGCATGGGTGATGTCATGTATTGTAAAAGTACTTCCAGGTAAAAGGTCACACGAGAACTGGCCAGCCCTCTACAAATATGTGTGCTTGACGTGACATTGTTCCTACTAAGAATGCTAAAAGCAGAGTAATGGAACCTTATATCGAAAGATATAAGAGTGACCTCTGGCGGTAAATTCAAATGTTTTGTCAACTTTGGTTTGAATTGTGCAAAAATATGTCTCAGCACATTTGACTTTAGCAAATTATTGTTACGGTTAATTTTATTTATGATATTTGACTTTGCAAATTCCCGTACATATTCATCTTAATGGAAGCTTGTTTCTTTCTTATTCGTCGAATATTAGAAGACGATGACTGCGACAATGACAGTCTCACCGATCTCATGTTAAACAACATGTCGGAAGAAGATCTTGACGAAAACTTGAATGGCGACGAGAACTTGAACAACACTTTCAATAGCATCGCTGAAGGTATGACGCTTTACGACATTTGCTTATATATTCATTAGAATGCTTTATAATATCATATTAACTTCCCAAATAACTTCTCAAATTATATATATTAGGAATTTTAAAGAAATGCTACAAAATGGTTAAGTTACGGATGCTTTTTAATCAAGAAATTTCTCTTTTCGCTTTGGTGTAAGACAGTTAACGCTGGCATCGAAAAAAAAAAATTAATTTAATATAATCGCTAACTGTGATGTAAGTGATATTAATGCTAAGAATTATTAATATTATACGCCTACTATTGCATGTTGAAATGATTGCAATGCTTACGAATGATTATATATTTTCCAATGCTGCTTGGATTATCAATAATAATTTCAATAATGATTGACTTATATTAAATGTTACATTTTATAGATAAGCTTGACAAGATTGCAATGCACGTGGAACCAACACATTAGATAAGTAAGAGAAATATGTATCTAACATTTATCTAATTCTCATTAACTTCACTTTATTTGAAATATGGTGCACATTGTCTGTGCGATTTTGCTGAAGATCTACAACATTCCCGTAGCAACTAAAATAAAATAAAATAATAAAATTGACGCTCTGCGGCTTTATGGCGAAATGTGCCACGTGCGTTTTTCATGCGTTTTCCATGCTTTTGTCCTTCGCATGCAAAACGAACATGGCACATTTGGCCATGTAGTGCTGTAACAATGGTGATCATAAATGACAGTTTCGAAGATGAGTTTTAAATGGTTTAAAATAAACTTGAATTAGAATTGGATTGAATTGAATTGACTATAGTTTATCACCCAATTGCTGTTCACATGCAGGATGGGGCAAGGTGTAGTTGTTTCAGCAAAATCGTGCAATGTCCACCCAAAAATACGTTTCATGTAGCTATAGGCTTTATGTTTTGCACTGTTGCTTTGCTAATGTCTTTTATTTTATCTTATATTTGTTTGTTTGTTTGCTATGTTTATTGTTTTATTTGCAATAAATATATTGTGCATTTTTTGTGTCATATGCATGCTATGCAGCCTCAAACACTTGGGGCTAATTCAAGCATATAGGCCTACACCAATCACTTCATTAAGTAGGTGGGAGTTGGATAAGTTAGAATGGTAATTAAGTTGGGTTTTCAGCTTGGAGCAAAAGAATATCTGAGGCAGAAATGGCCTGGGTATGGCCAAAGGTGCCACGTGCGTTTTCCACGAGAAGGATAAACGCATGGAAAACGCATGGTTTTTAGCTAATTATAATGAGGCAAAAACCATGCGTTTTCCATGCGTTTATCCAAACGCATGGAAAACGCACGTGGCACAATTGGCCATGTAACAACTGGGAATCATTGAATGATCATGGAAAAAATTGCAGTCAAAAATCTACGAAGCAGTGGCTCAACATACTCCACAATTTTTGACCGCAATTTTTTCCATGGAATAACTATTCAATTAAGTTAGCTTTAGCTTTAGGTGTTCTGGAAGTAGGTGGTCTTCCTCTGTTCCGGATCCATTTTCTTCTGCACAGTTTGCAACTGAGTGGAATGTGGAGTATGTACAATTATTTACACAATATACATTTGATTTTCTTCCACAGCATACATGTAGCTTGCTGAGCCTCTGATGCTGCCCTGCAAGTATTTGTCCTCTTCTATACACTTAGTTGGCACTCTGCATGCCTAATAAGAGTAAGATAACATGTTGTTATTCTGTTCCATATAATACCACTGAATACTGAAGCCCTCAAATTAATTACCCTTTGCCCTCCAGGCCCCTCGAAGCAGCCTGAAGTGCATGGCAAGTCATTCAGTTATGCTTCAGCTTTAATATTGTTATAATAATTGCAAATATCATATTGCCATTTATTATATATATTATATATATACAGATCTGGAGATGTAAAGTAAATCTGTGTGGGTTTTCTTTCTGTCATCTCGATGTATATCAAGCACTGCAGACATCACAATTTACACCCTTGGCAGGCCTGTTCAAGCATGAGTCTTTCACAACTCCCCTGGGAGTATACACCCAACCTGCAGCCACTAAGGCGCACTTTAGGGTCAATGCACTCTACAATTACCATCACTGCCTATAGGCAAGTACCCATTCGCACCTGGGTGGAGTGAAGCAGTGGTTCATGGAGGATCTGCTCAGTTTCCCCATGCCGCGACTAGGATTAAACCCACGACCTTGTGCGTACGAGGCCAATGTCTTAACTACTAGGCCACGGACCCACATTAAATACCACTAAATTAGTTCAATTGATACATGGCCAAATGTGCCACGTGCATTTCCATGAGAAGGATAAACGCATGGAAAACGCATGGTTTTAGCTAGTTATAATGAAGCAAAAACCATGCGTTTCCATGCGTTCATCCAAACGCATGGAAATGCACGTGGCACAATTGGCCATGTAGAAACTACAATTGTTACAGTATCAAATAAAATGTATTATTTCCTTCCAGAGGCATTGATATACGAAGCCTTGCAAACAGTCAACAACACAAAACAGTTTTGGGAACAGTTCAGCCGGACTGATTCGTGTTCGAACCGTAGTCCAGAGATCCCTGATTTTTGGCCGCAAGCCGACGATGTCACACCCGGCAGCGATTTAGAAAACCTGGAGAGATCTTCTCCCTTTTTAGAACTTAAAAAACGATGGAATAGTCATTCATCAGTAAGTACTGTGGAGAAACTGTCGAATAATGGCACAAACATTTCGCAAGAGAACTCTCGCACCATCGATGATTTCGTCAAAGAGGACGGTGGCCTCGAAAGCGTCTTCAAAGTTGATCGATTAAAACAACAATGGGAAGAGATGGCTAAATCTGAAGACTCGTGAATGACTTTCGCAAATAATTAAAAAATTATTCTCCTGGTTTTCAGCGATTTTCATAATTGTGCGACAGATTGTGTTCGACAGATTCATTGTTTCATATTGAATGACCATATTTAATATTTTTTCCCCAAATATAATTCAACTTGCAGTAATGAGACAACATTACTCATGAAGGGTAAAACGGTTCAATATTCATATTCAAAATTTTGCTACAGTTTTTGTTAAAAAAAATACATTGTTCCATACTGAATGATATGATTATTCCCCATTTATAATTATACTTGCAGTAATTGAGACAATACTAAGAAGGATAATGAGCTGTTTAATATCAATTCACCTGTGAAAATATTACACTGATATTTTTATTGAAATGAATGTTCCGAAATGAATGTTCCGATATGTTATTTCTCCATTAGTGAGGGGCGTCAATTTCTCTTTGTCCCACTGTGACTTTCTCTCAGTGTCCACGCATAAACTGCAACTACTTGTACGCGTGGACGAGAGGTAAATTAATGGTGGATCATTATAAACTATAAACTTTAACTGATATGTGAAATCAATGTAAAACAGTTTGACAAAGCTCAAATGTTCCAAAACAAAAGTGTGTGAATAGTAATTTTCATTTGTGAATTTCAAGGGTAGATCATTGCGTTGATCACCCCCTCCCCCCTTCTCAAAAAGTGGGGGGTATATATCCCCCGCCCCCTGAATCGACGCCCCTGGCTGAGACTTAAATCGATTAATAAATTGCTGTGCCTTCTCTCTCAGAAAGGTCAAAACTTACTCCAACAGCAAATAAAGGGGTAAACGTGTACCCCTATTGAGAGAAAATGTACCCTCTCAGGGGAGTAAGTTTACTCTCAAACAGAGGAGACCACCTGTAGGTGAGCAACATTTTTTTCTGAGAGTGTTACAATAAAAATGATTTAATTTGTTATTACCGACAGTAATTTATTGCCAATTAAGATTTGTTGTTGGTATTAAATACTATAAGGGAATAATTACAATACATACGCACTACATATGTACACATCCCAGACACATGACTTTCTCTCAGTGTCCACGCATAAACTGCAACTACTTGTACGCGTGGACGAGAGGTAAATTAATGGTGGATCATTATAAACTATAAACTTTAACTGATATGTGAAATCAATGTAAAACAGTTTGACAAAGCTCAAATGTTCCAAAACAAAAGTGTGTGAATAGTAATTTTCATTTGTGAATTTCAAGGGTAGATCATTGCGTTGATCACCCCCTCCCCCCTTCTCAAAAAGTGGGGGGTATATATCCCCCGCCCCCTGAATCGACGCCCCTGGCTGAGACTTAAATCGATTAATAAATTGCTGTGCCTTCTCTCTCAGAAAGGTCAAAACTTACTCCAACAGCAAATAAAGGGGTAAACGTGTACCCCTATTGAGAGAAAATGTACCCTCTCAGGGGAGTAAGTTTACTCTCAAACAGAGGAGACCACCTGTAGGTGAGCAACATTTTTTTCTGAGAGTGTTACAATAAAAATGATTTAATTTGTTATTACCGACAGTAATTTATTGCCAATTAAGATTTGTTGTTGGTATTAAATACTATAAGGGAATAATTACAATACATACGCACTACATATGTACACATCCCAGACACATGACTTTCTCTCAGTGTCCACGCATAAACTGCAACTACTTGTACGCGTGGACGAGAGGTAAATTAATGGTGGATCATTATAAACTATAAACTTTAACTGATATGTGAAATCAATGTAAAACAGTTTGACAAAGCTCAAATGTTCCAAAACAAAAGTGTGTGAATAGTAATTTTCATTTGTGAATTTCAAGGGTAGATCATTGCGTTGATCACCCCCTCCCCCCTTCTCAAAAAGTGGGGGGTATATATCCCCCGCCCCCTGAATCGACGCCCCTGGCTGAGACTTAAATCGATTAATAAATTGCTGTGCCTTCTCTCTCAGAAAGGTCAAAACTTACTCCAACAGCAAATAAAGGGGTAAACGTGTACCCCTATTGAGAGAAAATGTACCCTCTCAGGGGAGTAAGTTTACTCTCAAACAGAGGAGACCACCTGTAGGTGAGCAACATTTTTTTCTGAGAGTGTTACAATAAAAATGATTTAATTTGTTATTACCGACAGTAATTTATTGCCAATTAAGATTTGTTGTTGGTATTAAATACTATAAGGGAATAATTACAATACATACGCACTACATATGTACACATCCCAGACACATGACTTTCTCTCAGTGTCCACGCATAAACTGCAACTACTTGTACGAGTGGACGAGAGGTAAATTAATGGTGGATCATTATAAACTATAAACTTTAACTGATATGTGAAATCAATGTAAAACGGTTTGACAAAGCTCAAATGTTCCAAAACAAAAGTGTGTGAATAGTAATTTTCATTTGTGAATTTCAAGGGTAGATGATTGCGTTGATCACCCCCCTCAAAAAGTGGGGGGTATTGCCAATCAACATTTGTTGTTGTTGGTATTAAATACTATAAGGGAATAATTACAATACATACGCACTACATATGTACACATCCCAGACACATGATTTCGCAAAGTTTTGAACCCAGGTTCGGGTTATTGTACAGGTTGATCTCTTTACCGAAAGGGCTAATTTGCAGAACTGAACAGAAAAATAATGTTTTTTTATGTTCATTTACATAGGCCTTCTGAATGTACATGTAAAATGTGACACATAACATTTCATTCTATAAATTATATTTTATATTTTGGCATTATATTTATAAAATGTCATTTATCAATGATCTTCAAATATTTTTGTAGAATATTGTATGTGAAATAAACTACATCAAACGGATAAGAATTTTGTGTTATGTTTAGTGAGAAAGACCTAAGGGGAGGGGGGGGGGGAGACAAAAGAAAAAATTACACCCAGGCCTTTTCCTTATATGCGAAGGCTAGGTGCGGACTCTCAGGTAGGTTATAATATGAAAGGCGAAATTGCATTGAAAGTACAACTTCTTATGAAAAAATTTAAATCACATTTAAATATCCCAACAGAATAGTACATTAGACCTATATATTTAAAATCAACTCCTTTGTGAAATGTTATTTTATGTTCAAAATTTATTCACTAGGTGGAAACACGTTTTATAGACAACTGGCCATCTGGCGTTAAAAAGAAAAACGAAAGCTGACAATGCTTTCAGACAGTACAGGAGCTACACTGCTAGACCTCACGATACCCATGCCAAACTGTCAAACGTAGGCATAAACATTTTATCTAGCAGGCCTGTACAGGTCCCATATCTCCAAATAAACATGTTTCCAAAATAGGCCTATATGAGATAATATTGGCTAGTTAGATCTATATTTAAAGCGGTTTAGTCAGCCACTTTCATAAAGTTGCAAGTGCTGTACACTCGGCGACAGTCAAATTTGCCACAACACTGATTCGTCACCCCCCTTAAACACGAATATAAACATTGCAAGGTCTTGATTTGCTAGCAAACTAATTGAATAAATCATTAACAGTGTTGTAAAATTGCGGCAGCCATCTAAAATGTGTTTATTGTAGTTTATGGGGGTGGCGAAATCCACTGTCGCCGAGTGTACAATATCAGCAATTTATAGTTCTATCAACAATGAACATACAATCAACTTAACACAGTTTAGCTTCATTGCTGCAATACTAGCCAGTGGCGTATTTAGAAATTTGTTAAGTGGGGGGGGGGGGGGGGGGGGGATCGCACTGACAAGCGAAATCCAGGAATCAATGAGTCCGGAGAATGCAGAAAATGCGGATTGCAGGTGGTGAGCACTCTCGCAAACCACATTTTTCGCATTTGGATAGTTTGAAAAAAATTTTAAAAAAGAAGAATAGAAATATGCATCTACATACTTCTATTAAGACCAACAAGAAATTATTCCAATTTAAGCCCGATTTTGCTTGTTTTCAAGGTGTTTTTTAAATATTTTTGGGCCTAGGGGGGGGGGGGGGGGGTGAAAAATGCGAAAAAAAGTGATAGTTCCCAATTTCTTTAGCTGCGTGGGAATATCCAGCTGAAGGTCCCAGGTACAAATTCTTTGGCATTGCACTATTATGTGTCCTGGAGGATTTATTCTGTCTAATCATGTCTGCCCAGGCCAAGGTTATCACAGCTTATCTAACAAGTAGACCAACAATTAATAGGCTCAGCATTCTTGGAAATTCCATGCTGTTTCAAAGGAAATGAGTAACTTGGCGTGTAAACACAAGTATCATGACTGTGAGAAAGATTTGTTATACCACTGTTAGCCTTTTTCATCCAATCAGAGGCCACAAGTTGTAGTAAAACAATGAAACAAAACACAACAATCAAATGAACATCTTATATAATAAGCAAACTAAAGTCTTAAGGGGAGAACGTCATAAGCAAGTGATCAAACAACTACAAACAAAACAAGTGGCATAAGTTAGATAATGACCTTGTTTTCGTGAATATGCAATTAATCCTCAGCTAAAGCCTCGGATAAATTGCATTTTCACTAAAACGTGGTCATAATCTATCACTTCTTTCCAAACTCCTAATTAACAATCTTTGACCTCGATGTAGCAACAAGCATAGGTCTAATTTGGAGGCAACGGTTTCGGCTGAGTTTATTGTATGTGATGAGTATATGAAATTTGGAGGCAAAGCTTTTGGCTGAGTTATTATATGTGGAGAGTTTATGTAATTTGGAGACAAATATGAACAATTGGATACGTTTCAATGGAATAACACATGTTAAAGTCATCAGACGAATCAGGAATAGCAATTTCGTGACATTATCACTCTCAGGTCAGTGTTTGTCAAAATTGCACGTAAATAAACAGGATAAGTAGCAGTCGAGTACTCGCCTCACTTCACAGCTCCATTGCTCAAATTCTAAGCAGTCTAAAGCTCTAATTTTCAGCGTAGGTCTTTCTTTAAAAATTGCTTTTTCTTCCACAATCAAAATGATGAGTTGTCAAGCTGTTATTTTTCAGTTATCAATCCTCCACCCTCTCCATGCAATTTCAATGACGTGGTTCCTGGAAGTAGTTTTTTCAAATGCACAAGAGTAAAATCAACTTACACGCCCTATTTGTAGGCTAAAGCTTTCCACTGAGTGCTTAGCTCTTTGTAATCAGTTTATGAAAATTTGTTGGTTACAAACTTTTAAAATTTAATTAGTCCCATTCCTCACTGTAGCATCGATCAAGATTTAATCCTTGTATGGACATCCGCGGATGTTTTGTTGACTGTTTTATTCTAACGTTGTCATCTATGTCCGTCTCGATATCAGCTTGGACCTCATCGGAATCAGGAATATCAACAGCGACAGTCCTTGATAGTCTCTTTTCTTTGAACACTGTCAGCTGCTTTTCGAGAGTCTCCACGTTCGTGCGATAAAATCGACGACTGCTTATCAGCCTTTTGTGTGACTTTTGAGACTTATGCGAAACTCTCGAATGCTCAGATTTTTTGCTTACCACTAATTTCCTTGAAACCTTTGATCTGACAGATGTCGATTTCCTTATTATTATATCCTGAACATCTCTTTCTGATTTTGTCCTCAGTTTCGATTTGACCGAACGTTGTCTGTACTCGCGCAAAGAATGAAAATGAACTGCCTTTCGTTCCGTGTTGTTTGAATCATCCGTCTGACTTTCAGCAGCTCTCTTCACTAAGAAATCAAATAATTGACCGATAGCTGACTTGTTCTTCAAAATATGATCTCCTAGCGCTTCTGGATCAGGTTTGTACGGAACGCAGGCCAACCGTGTCATCACAATTTCACCCTAAAGAACAGAATCAATTTTACTGCATATCTTAAATATGGATTGCCCTACCACAAATATTTTACATTACTCATTCATGCCAAAAGTAGCCCTTCTACCCGATATGATTGCAAAAGCCACGTAATATTTCTTTCATGATTTTTTATACCTCCCAACATGTATTTTTTTTACATTTTTATTGCCATTTTACAGTCTTGAGGCAAGACTTTCGATCAGGCCTTTCCAGAGAGGGTCTTGGTGAATTCACGGGGATCAGAAATCCTGGTGGAGGAACAAGGAACTTGGCAGTGGTTATATTAATCATAAGAATACAATACAAGTTCCTGCACTAAATATGCAACGTTGTTTTTTACAATATGTGAAGAACTACTTTGTTCGTCGTTTAGTTAAATTTATAGGATCGACCTACTTTCGTCATGTATCTCTCCGTGCTTTGATATCCATCAGACCCTGTCCTGTTGAGAGGTGTGATCGAGCGTCTGATGTTCAGATTGGCCATTTTAATTACAGCTACATAAAACATTTAGTTTTCTTGATTGTGTATGGGTGTGTGTGTGTAATTAGGACAGGCAGAGACCATGGCAATGAGACGAAGGAGGAAACAGCCATCCAACTTAGGCTCGACTGGGAATCGAACCCGGGACCCAGCGGTTGGAAGCCCAGAGCGCTACCTCTGAGCTAGGCGCCCGCCATTTTTTATTGTGTTTGGGAAAGATGAGCCCAATGAAAATGAGAAGGCTTAGCAGTTTCATCATTTGTAATTTGACATAATTAGACTTACCGCCAGGTCCTGTTCAATAAATATATTGTCAGGGTCAATATGCAAAGGAGTCATGCCAATGCGGTACAACGCGCTTATGGATTGGGAGATATCTGATGTCACCAGCACAGCCTCTTGTGGAGTTAGAAGGCCGCCATCTTTGATGTATTGGGACAATCTCACTGAAACTGATGGATAACACAATAGAAGTAATGTGCTGTAAGAAATCTAAGTTACTAACATGGTTTTAGCAGATTAGTGCATAGAAAAGTTATATTTCTTAGATTGCTGATATGTTTCACACTATTTCCAAACATTATGTTACACAACCCAATTTACGCTAGTGAGAATCATGCCTGTTAGATTCATTCACTTGTGTATGTGATCTTTGTGTATTGTGTGAAAGCTAGTTTGTCTGCTGATTGTATGAAGTCCATGTTGTGTGTTGTTTTCTGTTTTTGTCTTCAATTGTGTAGCTGTGAATGTTTCCACTGTGTGTGCAATGAATGAGAGCATTACTGAACTGAATGTTGAAGAGGGGGGGGGGGGGTGATCAGGGCTTTACGTTCTGTATTTCTGCACCAGTTGGGCTAATTAGGACAGGCGGAGACCATGGCAATGAGACGAAGGATGAAACAGCCATCCAACTTAGGCTCGACCGGGAATCGAACCCGGCACCCAGGGGTTGGAAGCCCAGAGCGCTCTGAATGTTGAAGAATAATGTCAATGTATAAATGGAAGTGATATGACTTATTATGTTTATTGTCTGTCTCTTGTCTTGTCTGTGTGTGGCTGTTGTATGACATGTATTCCCTGCCTTTTGCAGATTCACCTTACTTGAGTGAATAAATGCTCCAAAACCACATATCGACTTCTACAATGCCCATGCATCATCGGTAATAAAATATAATGACTTTAAGGGTGTTGCAACAATCCCTAAGCCAATCAGACGTCTTGGTTCTTTCAAACGTGTACACGCAAAACATCGGAGAGGAGTTACAACAAATTAAATGGAACCCGCAACTTTCGATACAGAAAAGACTTACTTCTTTCCTTCCTGTCTTGAACAGGGGTATCTATTCTTCCACTGAAGTCTTGGTCATCAATGTCTCTGTCTTTGGAGTACCTACAATGTGTGCAAGTACATATGTGAACAACAGATGGATTTCTTTACATTGTCACTCATGAGAAAAAAATCCTTAAAATAGTTCCTTTTTATATATATATTTTTTAAATAAACTTTATACTATAACAATGCTAATCTATTATCATTATTGTTACTTTTATTATTCTTGAAATATTCTATTAACTTGATAAAATGTAATCGGTGACTCAGGAAATTTCAGCCTACATTTTGTACCTTTAAACGCCTGGGTGGCCTCTCGATAGCTGTCTTACGACCTTAGAGAGGCCTCCCATACATAGAGAAAAATACATTTGAAATATTTCTTAAGCATTTATTTGTCTATGTATGTATCAAACAATGTCTGTATATTAAATGTGTGTCTCTTTGTGTAAATAAATGTCTTTGTCTGTCTGTCTGTCCTTATCTATTCTCAAGAATAAGGGATGAATTTTTCCTGATATACGCATGTCCTCAGGAAGTGGATGGGTACAGACCCATAAGCAGCAGCATTTAGCCTCAAAAGTTAGAGTTATTTTGTTCAAGTCCAGCCACCAAGTTTATTATGATAAGTAGCAAAAGTCAAGTCAGATTTGGAAATTCAACTTAGCTACAAAAAAAAAGGCTGAAATAAATGCATTTTCTGGATCAGCCACTACACTGAATGTGATGAAAAGGACTGCAGTTTGCAAATAGACGATGACAGATTACCCTACCCTGGTCATAATTTCACATTTCCATATGTTTATGAACAGAAGTTTGTGGGAAATCAGATAAGGCCATTTTCACACCAATAGGTTATCACTTTTATAACTCGTGTGTGTGTCTTTCATGAAACTAAAGCAATCAGTTAGCTTCTGGTTCAAAAGCAGCATAATTTGCAACAAGCAGCAGTTAGTCACGAATTTATGACTTAGTGAAGTTAGCAGCAATATATTGGCGGAGTCAGTCAGAATTTGAAATTCAACTGACTTACAGGTCTAGATGGGTGGATGGGACGGGTGTTATGTCCCATAGTTTTGCACAAGATAGGGCTGATCAGGACAGGCTGGTGCCAAAGCATTGAGGTAAATGATGAAGCAGCCTTCCAACATGGGCTGCATTTGAACGGTTACTGTTACCAAGGATCCAGTGGTTGGCAGCCCAGCATGATACCACTGAGCTAGGACATTGTTCCTATTCTAAGGAAGAAGAGATGGAATCCATGCATTTTTCTTGCAGACAGACTGACAGAGTCACAGATGACCCCATGTCAAATTCCACATCAATATTTAAGCATTCAAAATACATAAAGAACATAATAAATGGATATGAAATAGTGGATTTTCACGGAAGGTTCTCAGTACTTCCACCAGGTGGCTAAAACAGAATACTGAAATTCTATTGGATGAAAAAGTTCCCGCCCTTGACTGTGATTGGCTGAAGCAAAGTGCATCCAAGCAGCAGTAATTTTAGTGAATTTTAATGTATATTTGACACTTTATCATTTAGTTGATTTTTGTTATTTTTCTGAGAAAGTCATATTTATGGAATCAGTTAGTTATTATCTACTCTGTCTGAAAAGCAAAATGAGTAATAAGAGGAGAGGAAGGACTTATGTCCTGCTGAATTCAGGGCTGTTCAGTGTATCTGTAGTCATTGACAACGTGAAAGTGGCAACAAATACTAATTAATATGTCAAACATACTTCCTGAGACTTGCTAGAAGAAAAGTGACCAAAGGGATGGAAACAGCATTCAATGTGGATCCAATGAAAATCAACCACTTAATTGATGAAAGTTGTACATCAGATCTGCCACTAAAATGTAACAAGACTGAAATAAAATGTAAATAATGTTGCATATTAATTCATACATGATAAGAATCAATTATGAAAAAGATCACACACATATTTTTTTTTGCTCTAAAACTTATTTATTTAATTTTTTTATATGTAAAACAATATAATATATTCGAGACAATCAAGAGCAGTCTAATTGGAAAAACCTTTATACATGAACATGCTCCTTGAAGTACACCAAAAATATCATATAAAGGAACTGAAAATAGAAAATTATTCTCAAAATTAAAACGCGAGTAATTGCCAACAAGTCATTAGATGTTGAGACAAAAGATAATTCGAGTAACATACTGGTATTAAACAATGAACTAAAAAGAAAACCTTACCAGCACAAAGAACAGGAAACCAGCAACAGAACAGGATGACAACTTTAAAACCAACTTTCCATAATTGCCACAAGCCGTGTCTGCAGTCATCCGGCATTACGGTCTCCGAGCATCTGGACCTGATGTCAATGATGACTAGCAGACCAAACGATGATAAATACAATACTCCAGGGATTAGCACGTGCACTGTGACGCCATAATGCCATGTGACGTCATAATGCAGGATGGAGTCCAAAACGAGGCACTGATCGGAATGCATGCTGCGAAGAACCGAGTCAAAATACAGGTAGGGTAAATAGAGTATTCCAGCTAGAACTAATGACACAACCCATATTATAACTGATAAAACCATTGAAGAATTGTATGATAAACCTTTTTCCTGTATTGGATGGTAGATTTCTTTGCAGATGTTAATCAATCCAAGGAAAACAAACATGGCCGCCGCGATGGTTCCGACAGTGTTTATAAAAGCCGCAATGGAACACAGATTCAGTCGATGGTATTCCAGATGTCCAGATTTCATGGTTGCAATCGAAATTCCTTGAAAATGAAAACATGATAAGACTAAAAGGTGGACGCCACACAAAAACGCTGATGCCAAAAGATTCGTCTGCAGCAAAGACCTGACCGGAGCTTTTTGCCGTGTCCACCAGGTGGCTATCAGCATGGCTGAACTTCCTGTCAGTGATATAACAGCAAATATCCAAGTGACAATCCAGATGGGTTCCATTGTGAATGCTTTGAGGCAAAATCAAGAACTGAAAAGAGATTGAAAGTATTTCACATGGAACGTTCAATAAATACTTTTGATGTATATTGCTAAGGGTGGGGGCCTAGCTTGGTACCACGCTATGCTCCAACCACTGTATCCCGGGTTCGATTCCTGGTCGAACCTAGTTAAGTTGAATGGCTGTTTCATTCTTCATCTCATTTGCCATAAGCCCTGCCTGTCCTAATTAGTTCAACAGGTGCAGAAATACAGGACGTAAAGCCCTAGGCCACCCCACCCCGATGTGTATTGTTTTTGGTTTTTTTCACTAAAAACTTTATAAAGTACTTGCAATATGTTCATCAGTTCATGGTAATTTGTATGTCAGCCTGTATAAACAAAGTCAATTGACTGGTGTCAATGATAATTCATCCTTTGACAATTAGCCACTTCTATTCTATTCTATTCTATTCTATTCTATTCTATTCTATTCTATTCTATTCTA
Organism: Alitta virens; assembly: GCA_932294295.1. Taxonomy (NCBI): domain Eukaryota; kingdom Metazoa; phylum Annelida; class Polychaeta; order Phyllodocida; family Nereididae; genus Alitta; species Alitta virens. Next base: position 28,363,271 of record OW028585.1, on the reverse strand, counting down.
CTCTAAGTATTACACTTGCGATTTTCAGTGGATAATTCTTTCTGCTGGTTCAGTGGCTGAAACATTTGGTGGAATGTTTGGTCCCAATGCGAACAAAGTGGGATTATATATATTTAGCTATATTAGGACTTCAATAATAATCAGATAATTATCAATTCAACATCTTAAGCCATCACAATAGCAAATCAACAAGAGGGGCAGAATGAGGGGGTCGATCATTTGTTCAATAACTTATAATTGCTCAGAAATTCAGATTCAGATTCAGATTCATTTATTTTGCCCACTAATATTACAAAAACATGTTAAAAAATACCGAGATTTTCATTTAATAAAATATTGAGCAGGGTGACTCCTCTAAGATGATCATGTCATCGCTGCCGAGGGGCCATCCACAAACCAACACTAACTGTAGAAAATTACAATGATGTCAGTGCCTGGAGTCCATGTTCACAGTGAAGTATATGGAGTGTTATTACAGGAAAATATTGCTTTCTTCAATTAAGTAAATAAGTATAATTATACAATAAAGACACTACAAGTTATGACACACAAAACAGTCTGAAATGTTACATTGGGCTTAAATAACTAATAATCTTTTTCTTAATGTAAATTTTAAAACTATATACCTGCTTGTTGTACAGAACAATCCAGTGCAATGCATAAGAACATTTCTACTATGAATAAACATACTTTGAACACATTAATGTCCTAAAATGATTTTTTACTCAATAGTAACATTTCTGTCCGTTTTGTGCTGCTCCAAATCAAATATGGCAAAAAAACAAAACTAGTAAAAGCAAGTGGACATTTATTATGGATCCTACTGTATCTGCTTACAAAATAAGACTAAACATTTACTGTCCGCTTGCTGTACAGAATACTGCAGTACAGTGAATAAGAACATGTCTACTATGAATAAACATAATTTGTGGACAACCTACCTGTGTTGATATCCAGAAATTATTTCCTTTCCAAAGATTTATGATTTAATATTCTAGAATATTTTCTTTAAACCAGCCTACGCATTTCACTGCCACACCCAGTAAAACGCAGCCATTGTGGAAGGCCATTTCCTGGAATATGTTGCCATGGCAACTATTTTGAAGCAAGGAGACAATTACGATCATGTATCGGATGTGTCATAATTCGTGACAGGATGGGTGAGACACTTTAATGTAACCAAGATAAAGTTGAATCACCTTCAATTGTGCATTATAGATGTTTAGATATAATATACGTATCATTTTACCAGCAGAATAGCATTAGCTTATGATAATATAGCAGTGTACAGTAATATAGTAGGATAAGAAACGAATGACCATGTTTTTTTTTTCTGTCATATTTTACCTTCATAAGATGCACACTGCAGCAGAAAATGGCCAGAAATGATTAGCAAAAACCAGACCCCAACTTTCAAGCATTTCTGATGCTTTTATGTGCATATCCAACGAAAATGCCTTTGGTACATTTGGCTCCAACTTTTGTATGTCTTGTTTGTACCCATAACATTCTGACCCAAGCACTGTGATGTTTGCTAAATTTGGTTTTTTCCCTGTCAATGCTCTTTTACGGCCATAACGGTGAATCAGACTGGATAAGCAAGCACTTATGTATAATAGTTAACCCAAAATAAGAAGAAGCGAAGATACATGATAAGCGTGGATAAATAATGCTTTTATTGGCAGCAGACATACATTTACACATATACACCGTAACATATTGCTCTTGTGGACACCCTTATCTACACAAGGATTATCAAATATCTTACACAAGGATTAGCAAATATGCTTACTATTACATTAGGCTTAAATAATTAAACACAAAGGTATACCCAAAACATTAGGGCTAAACCAACACAAAGAAAATACTTATGATAATACAAATCATAGCAAAGCAATACTCACACTTACATGGAGCATCCTGAAATAACACCATACACATGGTTAATTTAGAAATAGTGAACCAAAAATACAAAAATATTTTAAGAGAGAATGAGAAACTACAAAAAAATTAAAAATAAAATAGGGATGGGCGGTTGGGAAATGAAAGGAAGAGGACGAATGAGGAGCAAGCCTAGGATGCTCGATTTTGTTAGGAATGAAAAGGATTAAAATGAGGTGGGCTGTGATTGGTAGTTCGGATGAGACGTTAAATTGGCGGTCCTTTGTATTATGTGTCTATGCTGAGGCAAGTAAAAGACACCATCCAAAAAAGGGGTAAATGTGTAACATAGGTGGACTCCTCCTCTCTCTCTCTCTCACCTCATCAATCAACCCTCGATAGTGGCAAGAACTTGCCTTAGAAGGCTGCACTTTCCACATCTATCTACCTTATTCAATCCAGCGATTTTGGATAAATGGTAAACCACTCAACCACAACGTCTACGCAATTGGAGATCCTACAGATGACGACTGTACCATGGTGGGTGGGTGGGTGGGTGATTAGGGCTTTACGTCCTGTATTTCTGCACCAGTTGGGCTAATTAGGACAGGCAGAGACCATGGCAATGAGACGAAGGATGAAACAGCCATCCAACTTAGGCTCGACCGAGAATCCCGGGACCCAGCGGTTGGATACTGTACTATGGTATACATGATGGATAGCATATAGTACTCCAAAGGACGTAACGCAAAAACAAACAAAAAAAATTCTGTCAGCTCTCTGTCAGCAGGATTTATAATGAGAGCCAGTCCTACCCTCTTTCAGCCCAATAGAATGCATGATGTCACCAATACAACATACATGTGTACTAGATGACGTCATGAATGTATTGAATTTCCATTTTTTCTGTATGCGTGTAAATTTTTATGGCATATTAAAGGGAAATTCTAATAATTGATCACACTGAATAAGAATGTGAATATAACATATCATTTAAAAAATAAATTTGAAAATAGAATTTCAAGACTTGCCAAGTAAAGCTTCAAAATATAATAAAATCATTAATCCTTGCAAATCATTATAAGAACAGCTCTAGTGTGGTCCACTATTCTCTGGATAAAAATTTGTTCTGGCAAAATTATAAATCTAAATATCAATAAAAAGGGCATTAAAAGCCACTAATGTCTTTATGCAGAGTTGCAACATGCAATTGATTATTTTCATAACCATCTATTTCTCATTGTATAAGCCTCAGATGCCATATTTAAAAAAAACAAAAAAAAAAAAAAAAAAACTACATTAAGCTTATATTTCTTATTTTGTCCTGTTTTGTTAACGGCATAACAACAGAGAAATAATAAGTGTTTATGGCAAGTGCATTGGCTCCAAATTGTCTTGACCGGTGAATTTTTATGCACATATCAGTAAAAACAGTATTATTATTGACGCGCTTACCAGTAAAAACAGGACCATTATATTTATTTGTTGTAAACATAAACAGTAGCCAAATGGCAAACAGATATGAATTGAAATAAATGTAGAAAAAAAGGGAAATGCAGGCAAGGCAGCCACATTGGGCCCCACTTCGGTTATCTATATTAGGGCACGCTCGAAATTGAAAAGCCAAAAAAAAACTGTCTTCGCTTTCTGAAATGAAGGATGTTTACCAGTCAAATAAGGCCTCAAAACAGTTGACGACCTGCATTCTCGACAAAAAACAGTTGCCTTTGAATATTACAGCTGATTGCATTGAAGTGTGGTCAACAGGCCATCAGTCCAATTCCAAGTGTGGCAGGCACATCCCAGTTTTGCACGCAGAAGTGCCTCCCTAATAGGTAAGACTTTTCTTAATCTGCTGCTAAATTGAGCTGGTGGATTCCAAGTCACCTATCATTTCACTCAGCAAAGTTAAATAATATAAATTTACAATAAGTCTTGATGGATGATAAGATTTTAAAACACATTGACCTGAATTTATTTGCAATGTTTTGAATTCTGTTGCACAATAGGTGATAATGCTCACCCAATAATTTACTAGTCAAAACACAACTGACTAGCTGTAATTGAGACCAAAGAAATTAAGTCCACTTCCTATTGTGCGCTTGATTGGGAACCACTGGTAAATTGTGACATCACCAGGAGACTTTGTCAAGTGGTTGGCTACACTTCATCGCAATCCACTGTAACGTTAAACAAGAAACACAAAACAACTTCATCATTTATCTCATTTCCATTTTATTTGACAAACATTATGTTGTGCTAAGAAAAAGAAAAATTCCTGTGTGGCATTACAGGCTATTCTTTGTACAATGAATATGATGACACAAGTTTGCTGATAATTGCTAAACATTGTTTGCAGTTAAGTGCTAAAATTGATAATAATTTATATGAATTCACCAATAATGACAATTTGAAGCAAATGCACTTGATATAAATATGGATCCTTTCTCTTGTTTTGCTATCAACAAAGAACATGATTTATTGCTATGTTTGCAATAAAAGATACATACTTGATAAAAGTGCATGATAATGGAAGTGATCAATTGCACTTCTCAACCTCTGCATTAAGATATTAATGGCTGATTATGCTCTGTTTGTTGATGATTCTGAAACATAAAATGTTGCCAGAACAAGTTGGTATCCAGAGAAAAGTGGATGACAGCTATTGGTGGACACACAGTTAAGATGGTTGTGGACATGACTAGAGCTGTTCTGATAATAATTGGTAAGAATCAATAATTTTGTTTATATTTTGGCAAATATTGAGCTTCAATGTTGGACATTTGTAATATATTTTTTAATTTTAAGAAAATAAGTTTTATTTGATAACCTCTTTGGTTCCACCAACTAATACAATTTGTTTTGAAACTGAAACCCTTAAAAAGTTCTTGAGTTGAAGAAATAAGTTTTCTAAATTGAATTGGTGATCACAATTGATAATTTCGAATTATGCAACTTCAATATATGGAATTGGCAGATGCCTCAACCATTAGGCTACCCAGATTCTGCAACAGGACCTTTATCCTGAGCAACTTTTTGCAGTATTTTAAGTATATATATTTCTTTTCATAGGTGTCATATCACCAGACGTGCATGGGCGGCTAGCCACTTCAGGCAATAGTTTGACTTGTTACTCCGAATATTCCGTTTTGCCCTGCACCGGCAGCTCCATTGTCACCATCTACAACATCCATCACATCAATATTTGCTATTATAGATGTTTTGACAAAGATGCCTACATTTGCCGTAAGACATCATATCGAAGACAAAATTTGTCTTTGCATTTCAGGCAAATTTTCTCTAGGTTTAAACATTAGTTTAAAGCCCAGGAGATCATGCGTGGTAAGTATGCTGACTATGAATATCACTTTTGTTTATCGTTTCTCTCAAATTAACCAAAACCCGAGGACAAGGTGTGTTATTGGTGAAACCAGCTTATAAGGGACAGATGTGATGATATGATGTATTTTGGAGTCCACACCATGTCGTATAAGCTGATTAAACTCAGAAACAGGGGCAATCTTTGGCAAGAACAAACTGGCGGTATCATGTAGAATGATAAAAGTCAGGATATCACTGCACTAATAAACAAACGTCTTTTATTCTATTATAGCAGGTGCAGATAAAACCACCATTGGAAACAGGTGAGACATGGTAAAAAGTGCAGCATAGGGCGTCAATTCAGGGGGGATGTGGGGGTTATATACCCCCCACTTTCTGAGAAGGGGGGATGATCAATGCAATCATCCCCCCCACCTCTGAAATTCACAAATTTAAATTACCCTTTTTCACTTTTGTTTTGGAAAATTTGTGCTTTGTTAAACAGCGTTACACTTGATATCACATATCAGTACAAGTTTATAAGTTTGGCATAAGTGATCCACCATTAATTTACCTCTTGGCCAGTGTCCGCGTATTAACTGCTACTACTTGTACGAGCGAGGGAAAGTCACAGTGGGACAGACATGGTAGGCCTGCATCCCCCCCAACCGTCAAGAGAAATCGACGCCACTGAGCATAGTGTACCCAAATTTATGATCATATGCTTGAATTCAATGTGTGATGTCACAAACAAATGGCGGCAGTTATCATTTTCAAGGTAAGAATGCAGTTTATCATTGTTTGTCTTTGCATGGCCATAACCTCCGCTACTCTTCACAAATGTTATTCCTATTGTAAGCCAGAACAAGATTTCGTAGCAAAAACAGTAATTATTTTCATATTTCATTGACGCCAAATATGAGTATAACTTTTGGTCGGCTATACTGCACTAAACCCAAGACATGTTATGTAATTATTTACACACTGTTACACTGCCCTGCTAAAGTTTGGAAACGTGTATAACTGACCACTTATATGAATGTCTTGGTTTTAGCATGTCGCCCAGGATGGACGCTTTACAGCCCACCATCTGGCAACAAGGCTTGTTTCAAGTATTTCACTGAACGTGTCCCATACTGGGCAGCCTTGTGCAAATGTCAAGAGATAAATGCAAACATTCCTGTTTTGATAGGGCAACATATGGTGGATTTTGTCAATAATCAATTTGGGTTTGTGATTATTTCAGTGACAATGGCAATGAGACATGTAATTGGGCTGACCTGTAAACACTGTGATGTCACACTGTGATGTCACCTAACAGCCCAGCGACCTAGTTATGCACATTTTTTGCTAGTTCAAACAAAATAATTGGTTAAACTATGTAGGCGATAGGCTGAGTATAGACTTTGGAAATCTTGTCTTAAAAATACAAGAGAAATGGATTCATAATTTTTGAGTTTAGGCAACTTTTCTGAATTGCCTGCTTGTCAGAACAAGAATTGCGTAAACTCAGTACATGAAAATCTAATTATTCTTTAATTTCATCATAAGACCTTTAATACCATAAGCGAGCGTACGGACTAAAAGAGAAATTGGTTAATTTACCTTAGATGAGTAAACGAGGAAAACGTGTACATAATTAGGTCGCTGGACTGTGAGGTGATGACACACAATGTTATAAAGCAAATACCCAACCAACAGCAGATATGACATCTGTTTCAGTGCAATTAACCAGTAATACGTAATTTCACAAAACAGTTATGTAAAATTACGACAACTGTGTAAACAATTGTCAGTCGCTGACACTGCAAACTGATCATTGGAACAGAGGTCAAATTTGCAAATGGCGGATATGTGAAAAGAGCCTAGGGTATTCTGATATTAAAAACAACTAAATTAAAAAAAATCCCTTGTGTTATAACTTACACATAATTGAATTACATACACTTATAAGGCCACCCCTTTTTCTACACACATGCACAAATATGTAAGGCCACCATTTTTTTAATTAGCGCCAGTGAGCAGAAATCATTTCTGAAATGGGCGCTATACAAATTAATTAATTTAGTATTTTCATTACCAATTCATCTCCAGCTTTTGTAACTGTGTACTTGGTGTACTGAGGTATTTACATTCAGAGACCACACTTTTATTAAACATATCACAAATAACATAAATAACACGGATCATATCATAACTCATATACAATGTATTACATACCACATGGTCACCAGACACATTAAATTGAGTTTAAAACAAGAAAGCTTTACAAGTATTTCAACCTAGTATTTTGTATTTTGTATCCTGTAATTTCAGCACTGGTACTCCTAGGTACTGGTTGGGACTTAACTACGACCGCGCTTCTAACCAAAGTTATTGGTTGAATACTGAACGACTTCAGTTTGATTCGTGGGCAAATGGTCAGCCAGACAGAGTTGAAAAATGTGTGATTGTTGAAAATGGACAATGGACATCGATGAATTGTGATAAGAAGGGGTCGCTCACTGACCCCATCCAATATATCTGCCAGGAGAATATTCAATAAATACTGTAGCCTACAAATTTTGCAATTACACTTAACTGGCAATATGTTCATTTGGCTTATTTTCTATGATAAATATTAATAATTTTTTCTGCATAACGGCAACGTAAGTGGCCAATGAAAGCTCATAAAATTATTAATAAACAATTATTGAAGATCTATTTATGACAACTAGTGATTTTTGTAAATTCTGAATATGTGAACTGCTCTTGGGCTTAAGTTGAGCTGACTGTGGTTACAGTTGCCTGACTTGGTTCAACAACACAATGGAGCTCAGAATGGGTCAACTGCTCAACAATGAAGTAACAGGGCCAGGCCTGACTCAATCTGGGTAGGCAGTGGGCCAAAATTTGGTCAACAAAATATTGAGAATAGTAGAATAGCAGGTTTACCCTACACTGAGCCTATATGGGACCAAAATGGGCCATCTTAGCAGTGCTTACATTAGCTTGACCCGAGGAGTGTGTGTGTGTGATTAGGGCTTTACGTCCTGTATTTCTGCACCAGTTGGGCTAATTAGGACAGGCAGAGACCATGGCAATGAGATGAAGGATGAAACAGACGTCCAACTTTGGCTCAACCCGGAATATTGTTTATAGTGAGACGCTATTGGCAATCTGATGTTTGCTGGTGCAAAAAATGTCAGATAATAAACAAGAGCGCCCAAGTGAACATCAGATCGCTTGGAATACATTTGCTCAATTTTGAGCTGAGCTGACCGTGGGCCAACATTGAGGCATGGGGCTTACATTTGGTCAGCAGTTCATCTAATGGCTGCAAAGTACAGTCCCTCCAAGCGATGGAATGCCAAAATTGTGTTGATTCACACAACAATAAGTAAGATGCATCAAAAAGTAACAGCAACACCACTGGGCTATCTTAGTCAAAGAAAATTCATGACGGTTAGAATAGAGTGTTAAACCAAACTCCAGAGAGCGTCATGTGAATCCCAATCATGCACATTTATGGAGCACAATGTTGACATTTATGAGTTTTTGTGCATTGTTTTGTCATATATACACATATATGTTCAATTACCCCAATCATTACATTGTATTTCTGGTTACTTTGATGTGTGCTTGGACCTCTCTATTAAGGCTTTGTTAATCACAGTACTGTGACATGACTGCAGCAGTTTTACCAAATGCAACTACTTTGGATGACTTTGGGTCAAAGGTCAAGGATGGTGTATGTCACCATCACCATTAATACAAGTTGTCATTGCAAAAATAAAGTCAATATATCAACGATATATTGAAAAAAAAAATAAATAAAAATTAATAAAGAATAAGCACTGAAGGCAAAGGGATCATCCGGTGGGGAAAGGAATTGCTGTCTGATTTAGGAGAGTAATAATTAGAAATAGTCAAAAATTATTTCATTCAGTTATTTTCTCCTTCTTATAATGCCTAGCAGAAAAGTGGTTACACTGGCAAACAGTGTAAATCTTATTGTTTGTAGATTTAGGCTGTGCGAGACCATTGAATATCTCCAGCCAACCCTGACTGTTTATAAAAACACTAATTAACATTTTAGGATAATCTCTCTGTTGGTCAAAACTCAGGGCTGGCTGAGTAAATTCAATAGCTTTTGGACAGGTGTCTACTTTTTTACAAAGCAATGATCTACATCACATAAGGCCTTTGGGCAAGTTATTTTCAGTCTTGCCCAACTCATTGTGTGACCAAAGTCTGGGTCCAGACCATCAGACCATGTTGTAGACGAGGGTCTGGTGGATGTTCAATGATGGCAAGATAGGCAACGAAAGTAGGTCAATTACTGTGCCCGTTAATTTTAACTTAGCAGCAAACACATATAGTTCTAAAAAATTAGTCCGGTGCATGAGGATCAAGATAAACTTTTCTATGTAGTCAAATACCATATTCCCCCACCAGGATTCTTGCTCCCCCGATCTCCCCAAGACCCTCTCTTACGGAACGGCCTGATTGAGGGTCTTGCTTCAAGACTGGTGTAACTAATACCCAAAGTCTTGTTATGACAATGGGTCAGGAGGAGTCTGGTGTTCTCTGTTGCCTAAACCAATCCATAGCTCAATTACTGGTACCTGAGCAGCTACTTTAAAAGCCATAATTTCCCTGTCCACAATATCATCTGCATATATAAATATGAACCTTAAACACTGTGGACTGTACCAATCCCAAATTGCTTTAAGATCTGCTGATGTATTTTGACATTCATTACATGCTTCTGGACATTCCAAGAGGTAAGATCTCTCTCCAAGATGCCTTTTTGCATAAAAATACAAACAAGATGGACATGCTTGAATATATTTGTAAAATAAATAATGAAGATCTCCATCATGTGTTTGCAAGCAATGTATTATTGGTGGATCATAAGGTCAATCATTACTATGACTACTACTACTATTAACCATGAAAATGTATGTAATTATGCCCAACATCTTTATGTGGCATAACATTGTTGCTGAATTTCATATATATTCCTTAGGATCATTGCCATAGCCCATATATGACTATTGGACATTTAAATGACAATTCAATGGCACGTAAAGGACAGACAATACTTTTTATGCTCACTTGGCTTTACTCTGAACAGAATGGATTGCTGTTAATACAGGATTCCTGACATTTGTAAGACATTATAATATCATGCGCACAAGAAAAATAAGACCACTAAATAAATATAGTTACACCAATATTTTTAATTTCATCGTCAAAAAAACAATCAGGGTATTGGCTATTAAGCAATAAAATAAATGCAGTTCTTGTGTATTTAAAGAAAGTTCATAATTTCTATTCATTCATATTTACCAAATCATCTGAAAATTACAATGTGGATGTTAATATTCAAGTATATTTGCATCAAAATAAGACAATGTAACTTACTGGAAAAAAGTAAGACTTAATACGGGCCTTACTTTATACAAAAATAAAGAAAGACTTTATCAGACTCTGTAATAACCCACAGGAACACTATTACTGCACTTTACAAAATATAAGAGTTAAAAAAATAGGACATCTTTGACTCTAATTAGCATTGTGTAACAGGCTCATTGCATGCACTATATAAACAAGAAAATATATTTTTCCAAATTTTGTTAAACATAGCCAAGATATGTCAGCGTGGCTATCACAAGAAACCACTAGGCCATATAGAGTGTTACTGTATACAATTTCATTCGGGTAAGTGCATTAGTGTTAGAGTTAAGCTCTAGAAACAAAAGTGTAGAGTTCTGCTCTGGAAATGAAAGTGCAACGTCCGCCCTTTTGCCTGTTGGACGAACACTTAACAATTTTAATGATGCCTGTGTGCAATGTAGGATTCGCTGAGGGTTTACCTGCAGCGCAGCCTATGTTTTTATATAATTTTATATATGTTTTATAACTTCTAAACATCATATTGTATCCGGTTTCATATTTTTATGTACCGTGCCTGTGAGCAGTATTCTCTGGTACTGGCGCTTTACAAGTTATATAATAATCATAATAAAATAAAACTTTTCACATTGTTTGCAAAGGCATTCATAAATCCCTAAACCAGGGGGCTTTGATTCAGGGGGGAGAAATGGGGGATATATACCCCCCATCTTTTCTGCACACTTTTGCTTTGGAACATGTGCTTTGTTAAACAGTCTTACACTTCAGATCACATACATTACAAGTATATCTGTAAAAATTGTTTGGTATTAATGCTCTACCATTACTTTTAACTCTTGAAAAGAAGCATTAACTGCCGCCACTTGTTCTAACAAGGGAAACCTCGACAGACAATGTCTAGAGAAATTGACGCCCCTGCCCTAATCAGTGTTACTTTTCAGTTATCACAATCTGCTTTCGTTGACCATTTCTGAGGCAATAGTTATTGGGGTTTCACACTAAAGAGTTTTCGTAGGTGGCTGTATTTATTGTATATTCTCCTGGCAGATAAGTTGGATGGGGTCAGTGATCAACCCCTTGTTATCACAATTCATCGATGTCCATTGTCCATTTTCAACAAGCACACATTTTTCAACTCCGTCTGGCTGACCATTTGCCCATGAACTATACTGAAGCAGTTCATTATTCCACCAATAACTTCGGTCAGGAGTGCGGTGGTAGTTAAGTCCCAACCAGTACTTAGGAGTTCCGGAGCTGAAATTACAGAACATGAAATATTGAAAATAACTATGTTAGGCTATGTTTTAGGAAATATGCTTTAAAACCTTCTCCTACCAGCTGATTTGTGATACTTTGTGTATGTGTAATGAGCCAATATAAACCAGCTAATCATTTATCTGCCCACTTGCGGGTGTAGGGAGCAACAAATGTACAAGTCAGTGACGTCATAACGCCGAGGATAATCCATAAAAAGACAACATCATAAAGCGTATATCATTTATGACATCACTGGTCATTGTTCCCTGCCACCACTTGGTGCACAAAGAACATAAGTGCAGGGCAAAGAAGATTACCAAGGTGCACCACTCCCAATACTTCACATTGTAAACGCTGCGCCTCCTTCCCCCAGAATTCCTGGCAGGCTGGGCATTCTGGGAGCAGCAGGCACAAACTACGACGCCCCTAGTGGATAAATTGTTTTATTTTGATATAGCTCTGTCCAGTCCGTAGTTTCTTCAATTTGGCAGTTAATCTAGTAAAAATGTCATTTTCAAGTGTCAGCTAGTGTCCTAATGTGCAAATAAAGGCAATGCCATGAAATCAGGCAAGGGTCTCGCTTTGCTCGAACCAAGAATAATCCGCTACTGACATTAAAAAAAAACTACTAAATTGCTAAATTTAAAGGTGCTATGACTTACGCACAGATATAAGGTCAGTGATATGATGCCCCCTCAGAGTTTTGACCAGTCTTCAACTTTTTGTAATTATACATGTTATATTAAAGTACTTGCATATATACCACTGTCTTACAGGCAAAAACATTTCATTTATTTATCTTGTCACAAAACAATTATACCACAGATCAAATCATTACCAGATGATGTTATAAAGGAGACCCTGCACACAGATTACCCAGATCACGTACTCTCGTAAGTAGGGCGCGCTATGCATGCTGAGGAAAAGAGGTGGTTTGTTAAGTGAGCTAATGACGTCACGAACAGAGAACAATCGGCGATAATTGAGTGACATCTTACTGCCGATTATGATGTCATTGAACATCGATCCTACGTTCAGATTAATGATCTTTTGTTGTGATAATTTCCATGGTTCTTTTTGCCATAGCCCTTTAGTGGTAAATGGACACATCAATAAATAGGTCAACCAATGCAAGCAATGCACTAGCATTTCAAAACACTCAACCGTCAAGATGGCCACATTGCTGCTTAAATAGATATATTTTCTAAACACTACAATAAGTATCGCTGATTTGGTGCTCCACAGATGTTCGCGAACATCAGATAAGTACCAGCAAATTAAGCCCATTTCAAGCAAGGCTGCACAGCTCTGAAGGAGGTCTTGCTGAAGAAAGATGACTGGTCTTCTGCACTGACAGAGTGGTCATATACATGGGCTAATGGTTGAGGCATGAGTAAATCTATTGCTTGTCAGTTCAGCCAAATATTACATGGCTTTGGCTTGGTATGTCTAAGTCTGGCTCGTTTTGCTTTAGGTCCCAGCTCCAGAACTATAGTAGAATAGACAGCTAGGTGGCCTAATGGTTAAGGCATCTGCCAATTCCATATTGACCAGCTCTGCTTAAGGTCCCAGATTCAATCCTGGTCTGGTCTAGCCCCGGTGTGTGGCTGCTCCGACGGCTTTTGATATGTCACAGCCACGGTTCTGGCATATTTCAAATTGGCGATTAATTCAACAGTAAAGCCATCAAATTTACTGCTTGCCCAAAAGATTCCTCGCCTTAAACTGGATCCTTTGACACTATATTGATGAGTTATCATTACGTTCAGTCAGTAAAATCTTAGCTAAAGGATCCGAAGCGAGCAATTTTATCATTGTTGATCATTGCCGTCATTTTCGTTACATGATGTAAACAAACAGTCGGCAATTTCAGAAATTAATTGTGAAACAAAGCAGTAGTTTTAGCATGAGAAAATATGTTTTTGATATAAGTAAGCACTAATTGTTCAATTTAGACTATTTAATGCATTAATCTAACATAAATGGAAGAGAAAAGTCGGAGCAAGAGGTTTACTTTTGTGCTATTTCTACATCCGCCAGCTCTATAGAATTAATACACTCCGTGATTCGGCTTGGGAGAATATGGAAACATGGGAGAATTCAGAAGTAATCAGTGATATACTTGGCCGAATAAAGTTATGAAGTGCGTGGATTTTATATATTTTTGCATAGTCTTAGTTTTTTTATACTTTGTCCCCAATAACAGGGGCAAAAAGCCCCATGACTGCTGTGGGTTCGCCGATTAGCTACTGGTCGAATTGATCGCCAGTTTTTCACTGGGTCGGAACAGTAGCCCTGCAGCCAGGAGCTAGGTCTGGTCACTCTTCGTGAGCTATCCCATTGACATGGTGTGGACTTATTATCTGCCTTATTACCTCTCCAGCAGCATTGATATGTTTAGACATTGCGTACCACACAATGAAATTCCACCATAACACCAATGATGTGATTATATTGGATTTGTACAGCTTTAGGTCATCCACATTATGGATGCACAAAAAAAAGTTAAATACTGTCATGCATGAACCAATCAAATACTATTAATAATATAACATCATCCATTTTTTCATTGGCACATTTTCAAAAGCAAGAATAACAAACCCAAATTGAGCATTGACAAAATCCACCATAGCTTGCCCGATTAGAACCGGGAGGCTTGCATTTAGTTCTTGACACATGCACAGTGCATTCCAGTAAGTGACACGTTGTGTGAAATTCATGAAACAAGCCTTGTTGCCGGATGGTGGGTTGTACAGTGTCCATCCTGGGCGACAAGCTGAAACCAAGACATTCAAATAACTGATAAGAAAATGTATTAAAGGTAATGTTCTGATACTTCACGTTGTAGCAGCAAATAGCATCATACTTTTAAATGTATATATTGATCATATTGTTATTGTCATGATCAGCTATTTGGTGGTAATAGATAGATAGATATGGAAAATGCAGCCCTCTAAGGCAAGCTCTTGCTGCTATCGAGGGTTGATTGATGAGGTGGGAGAGAGGTGGAGTCCACCCATGTTACACATTTACCCCATGGGTGGGATCTTTACTTGCCTCAGCATAGACACTGAGTACAGGGGACCGTCAATTTAATGTCTCATCCGAACGACATTTAGCTGGGATGTAGCTCTTGAAGGGTGCCCGGGCCTGGGATTGAACCCTGGCTTTTCAGAGGAGCAGGCGAGCATCTTACCACTAGACTACCCAGCTGCCTCTAATATGTAGCGCTCTTGAAATTGTTCTTAAAATACCGTAGTTGCTGAATGGTGCCTTACCTGTTTCCAGTGGTGGTTTTGTCCACTCAAGCTATAATAGCAAAAAAGATATTTGTATATTAGTAGAACAAATGACATTCTCTTGACATTTATCATTCCGCATGATATCAAAATTTATTGTAACAGTTGCCTAAGTTTGTATTGTGTTGTGTCAATGCCACTGATTCTAATGTAAATCAGCTAATATGACATGGAAAGGTCTCCAAACCTTATCATCTCATCATTACATCTGTCTCTGGCAGCTGATCATATTATCCGGCTTTGATATTATAAATTACAATAGCAATAAAGCCATACCTTTGGTACTTCTACATTTTTGTTTGCAGGTTTTGAGAAAAAATATCTCACTGAGAACAATAGACATATTTACCATGCATGATCTCCTAGGCTCTAGATAAAGGCTTGGTTCTAGAGCATATTTGCCAGAAATGCAAAGACAAACTTTGTCTCTCAAGTGATATCTTATGGCGACTGTTGTCATCTGTGTCAAACATGAAATGTGGCAAAAATTGAGATTGAGGATGTTGTAGAGGAAAAGTTTGGTGGTGCCGGTGCAGGGCACAACGGAATATTCTGGGTAACAAGTCAAGGTATAGCCTGAAATGGCTAGCAACCCATGCGCATCTGGTGATATGAAACCTATGAAACAAAATATTTAATGCTTATTAAAGAGTTCCTCAGATTAGAAGGCAATATATACATGATATGGGACTGGTCATGTCTTGGGTGACCAATAGAAGTCATGATGTCACCAGTATACCATACATGTGTTCTAGATGATGTCATCAATAGTTGGGCTGTGGTGACATCATGTATTGTAATGGTCAAACGAGAACTGACAGGACCTATTACTTGTGGAGCTTTATTTGAGTAAGCGCCGGATAATATGAAACAATGATGGTATGTCCTTTGGGCGACACTATCCATGATTGGAAGTAGGTAGCAGTAGATGATTTAACAATGGATAAGGTTATTTCATTAGGCCTATACACAGTAATTGTTAATGCAGAGTAATGAGAATTCGCGCAAACTCGAGAGATGATTTATTAATTGTATGAACTCAAATTATCAATCTGCAGATGCATTATACATATTTCATTTAGAACTTTGAAAAGCAAAATCTAACTGTAGCTGTTTAGTCAATAACTTGTAAATCAAGTTAACAAGCCTTGAATTTCCATTTCTTCTTTATGTGTGTAAACCTTTATGGCATATTAAATGGAAATTCTAATGGTTGATCACATTAAAAAAGAATGTGAATATTATTTATATATATCATTTTATAATATCAAAAAAATCTGAAAAAAGAATTTCAAGACTGTTGCAAAGTAAAGCTTCAAAATATAATAAAATCATTAATCCTTGCAAATTTTTATAAGAACAGCTCTAGTCAATGCTATAATAGCAGAAAAGACATGTCCCATAGCCATCCTAACTTTGCAACCACCACTGGTCAAATGTGGTCCACTATTCTCTGGATAAAAATGTGTTCTGGCAACATTATAAATCTAAATTATAAAAAGGGCATTAAAAGCCGCTAATGTCTTAATGCAGAGTTGCTATATGCAATTGATTCTGTCTCTCTTCAGGGTCCCTGGAAACTGAAGTGACCTACTTTTAAGAGATCGCTATGCATGTACAACGTACTCAAGATTGCACCGCAAAGAGATTATGATTTCCTTATTCCGGTGGTTTTGTATTGAGAAAGTTTGAATCACGGACCATATGTCAAAAGTGGCTGGGTAAGTTGTGCGAGACATTGAGTGAGTTGCTCTAAATAAGAATCTGTATACGATCACACTGCTTGCCCAGTAATTAAAGTGAATATAGATGGCAGTCGACTTGTAGACAGCAATCGATTATTATCATATCCGTCCATTTGTCATTTTATGAGCCAAATACAATACATAGCAATAAATTGTTTTCCCTATTTTATTAATGGCATAGCAAAAGAGAAGTTATCAGTGTTATTGTCAAGTGTATCTGCTCAATAGATATTTTTCCCTGTTTTATTAATGGCTTAAGAAAAGAGCAATAATCAGTGCCAGTGTCAAAGGCATCCGCTCCAAATGAAATTCTTATTGATATCATTTCAAGTACGTACTTGCATACGCACATATCATTAAAAGTGGTATCATTATTAAAGCACTTAGCAGTAAAAACAGTGCCATTATTCATTGTATTCATGAACAGTAGCCTGATGCCAAACAGATATGAATTGATGTTTTCTTTGCACAGCATATCAAGCTGTGATCAACCATTAGAATGTCCCTTCAATATGCCCTAAAAGTTTATACGCTTTCGCGAGGGAACGCAACATTTTGTGAGGGAACGCGAATTTTCATTAGGGAATGCAAAAAATTTTGTTAGGGATATTTGACTTTTGGCAAAATGTTAAAGTACAATGTTTTCACAGCTGCAAGTAGAATAATTAACAGTATGAAAAGTTGTTATCAGTGTGAATGATGCTTGGGGACAATGAGATAATGAAATTCTAAAAGGGGTCCACCATTATGTTAAATTTTATATAAATATAACATTTTTAAAAATTACATTTGTCTATTGCATGCTATTAATAAAATGCACTTTGAAGAGATAGTACAAAAAATGTATTACTATGTTAACATAAGGTTAATACAAATTTGGTGTATAGTCTGTTATCACTGTCCAAGCAGTCTCAACCGACTTTACAATTACACCCTTGGCAGGCCTGTTCAAACTTGAGCCTTTCTCAACTCCCTGGGGAGTATACAGCCTGTTACACAGAACTACCTGCAGGGGCTAAGCACTTAAAATTTCCATCACTGCCTGTAGTCGAGTACCCATTTACACCTGAGTGGAGTGGATGTAAAGGGGCATTCACACTGTCACGTACAAAACCTACGAGTTACCACGTGCATAAAAAATGGGCTATACATAGCTATACATGCTCACTCCTGGCTCTGTTAATCACATATAAATTATTTCCACGAACGTACGCGAGGCAGTCGTAGGTCGCTCGCCGGACATCCGTCAAACGTCCAACGTGAGGCATCTATGAGGCATCCGTGAGGCACTCCTAGGCACTCGTAGATCGCTCGTGCAAGTGGTTCAAGGATGAGCAAGGATTGGCATGGAAGATCACGGGCATGCAACGGACGTCCGCCATTTTTTTTTTATGAGCGTTCTATGTGTGGAAGTGAGTGAATGGCGAGTATATACAGATGGACAGTGGCTATGTATGTGAAATGGTTCTATCTTGCACAAGCAATAACAACTCTGATCACCCATGAAACGCTTAAATCACATCAGAAAATGTGACAGTAGACAACCCACTAAATCCAGAAATGTAAGATAATCCTTATCAGCAAATATCAAATTTCTGTAGGAAGCATTTAAAGAAATTAATCTTTTCTCATCTCAATCCCAGAAAGCATTCCAAATCAGGCAAGCATGGTTTATATATAGGCCACCGTTGGTATGACATCATTTTGACATCGCTGACATCACGCCGACGTTGATTCGATTTGGAATGCTATGGGATGTCAAAAGCCTGTCATCAAAATTTTTGAAATCCTATAAAAGGATTTTGCAGATATGTTCTTTCTATCAGAAACTTAATCAGACAATTCTTATCCAAATGCACAATTTAACATAGACTTAGATACCAGATAGAAATGTACACAGAGGTCGCTTGATATGCTATGTTACATGGCCAAATGTGCCACGTGCGTTTTCCATGTGTTTATCCTTCTCATGGAAAACGCACGTGGCACATTTGGCCATGTGGAGACACAATTTCTCACAAAAACAGATCAGATATAGTTGTAAATACAGATGGTATAAAAAGCATTGTAATTCAGGTAAAAACAGTGATAACATTTTCTTCTACATCTATGACTCCCGAATGTTCATGATAACTCACTCAAAGTTGCAATACAATCCATGCTAACTAAATGTTACCAACATGGTCTGTGTTTCATTGTAGGAGATCTAAACATAGACTTTATGATAAACCCAAATCAGCTAACTCAAGAAGTGATATTTATGATCTTAAACAAATCAACTCAAGAATGCGATATGTATGATCTTAAACAAATCAACTAACTCAAGAATGTGATATGTATGATTTTAAACAAATCAACTAACTCAAGAATGTGATATGTATGATCTTAAACAAACTATCAAAGACCCTACTTGTTTCGAAAGCACAAATACTCCTACCCTACCAGATGTCATTTTAAATAATTACTCAAATAAATCCAACAAACTATTAGAGTCTCTCTGTCTCGAATCATCAAATTAAGGAAAAGTTCCCCACCTGACCCCCTCAGATTTGTCTAAGGCCAAATCCAAAATTTGAGCTTCAAATTTTGTAGAGAGTCTGACATAAACCATATCTATCACATACTATAATATTAGGTCAAAGAGTCTGATGGTTGTTGAGATATAGAAGTCCAGAAATTGGAAAAAACACATTTTGTCAACTAGTTTATGTTGCTCCACTTAGGATTTGGCCTATTGGATTACCCAATACATTGATTTTTTTCAGACAAATCTGAGAGGGTCAAGCGGGAACCATCTGATGATTCGAGCCGGAACTAACCCCTTCAGCACTTTACTTCTCAGATGTTAGCTTTGGTCCATAGAAACACATCCACGCTATTCATAACTTGTATATATGCCATGGTAAAGTAATATCCTGCATTTATTAGCCCCGTGCTGTGAACTACAGAGGCCGCCATTTTCGACTATCCCGGGTGTTTTGCTATTGCCGGAAATACGTCACTGTTGTACTATGAATACCACAGACAATATAAGTTGGTCCCCTCCTCCAGTGTAGGAGACTGCGGTTCCAGTGCTTAGTGCAATCCAACTGCTTGACTATAGGTGAGCAGTGTCAACAACTGACAAAATGTGTTAATTGCAATTGAAATAAGAGCATGTTTTACATTGTTCTGTACTGACAAAGTGTCAAGTAAATTGCCATTGAACAATTTGAGACTATGCAATTAGTGCTTTTGAGATATATCTTATCATTGCTTATCTTTTATGATTATTTTCACCTATACATGTTAATATATAGATTTATTAATTTTCGTAGAACATAATAAAATGAGAGTAAAAAACAATAAAATCATTAAAAAGTATAAAATAGTAATAGCTGTGAGTAAAAAATATCAATTTTACTTAGTGCAAAGATACTCTAATAATTCATACACCTCATCAGCATTTAGTAGCCAAGGCACAACCATCTATCTATCTATCTATCCATCTATCTATGCACTTGTTGACAGAACAATGTCAAACAAATAAAATTCATTTATTAGGCCTACTTAAGGTGATGGTTTATAAAATTGGAGCATGCAGTTCTGCAGATGATACATTTTTTGATAAATTTTTATATTTATTTATGACAACTTATCTATACATGTGTAATGTAAGCAGGGTTATATGACATACAAACGGTTCATTGCAATCAGGCTGTAGTGTATGTTTTTATTGAAATGGATTGCAATCTATCAATGTGATGGACATCATGGTACATAAGTGACGTCACCAGCCATGGTGCCGTGTGCAATAATGGCGGCTCCCAGCGATGTGGCTGATGGTGCTAACTTCACTTTTAATTGGCTCCAAATCATACTAAAATTGGAGTTTTAGTCACTTGCATTTACGGCATTGTGTCCTTTGTCATCTAATTGAACTTTTAAAATTAACATGCAAATCTCCTTTAGTTCCCCTTTAATACTAGGCATCAGTGATTCTCAGAATTACATAAGCGCTGCAACAAAGATATTATGCCCTTTAAATGAACCAAGACTCATATATTATAAATCATTTAGGCAATTTAATGAAGATGACTATGTGAATGACCTTTATATGGCACCAAATATTTGATGATGCAAATGGCAGCTATGGTTCCATAACTCTTTACTTTCATCTATCATTGATAAAAATGCCCCTAGGGACCTTTAGTCAACTGCCATATATGAATGATAATTTTAGAAAAGCTATATATGTTAAGGCTGCGTTTAGTAGGAAATATATTAAAATTAGAAGTCAGGAAAACTGGCAAAAATATAAACAACAAAGAAACAAAGTAAATAAATTGAAAAGAACTTCACTGAAAATATATTTTGACAATGACTGCAATGCAAACAACACTAAATCCAAACACTTTTGGGAAATGGTGAAATCTTTCATGGCAAACAAAACAAAATCCAGCAATCAAAATATAACCCTATGTGAAGATGACTCTATAGTAAGTAACCCTTCAGATGAATCTAATATTTTAAATGAATATTTCATTATAATGTAACTCAAGATCTGAATTAAACATGAAGTGTAACATGGACGTTCTACGAGTAAAATTGTTCACCTTTTTATGGGAATCAATCTTAAAACATACATATAGACACTTTAATTCTCCAAAATTCTATGCATATTGTTAACACAAAGTATCAGACTTCTGGGAATGTAGCAAACAACAAGATTTTGAATAGTTTTTTTTTCACATTTTTCATTGTAATTCAGACATTTTATCGTCAAATTTCCTACATGTCAGTAGGTTAGATATGGAGGTTTGGCAAACATCTCCCCTCATTACTATAATTTTATATTTAAAACAATAAAACCCCCAAAAGGCACAACTACACTATTTTAGAAATATTATGACAAAGTTATAAGCATTTAGGGGTGTCAGTGTTCTGCTCCGGAAACGAAAAAGAAAATTTTATTAATTTTTTCCCAATTGCGTAAAACATAGCTGAGATGTCAATGAGATCAAAAGGCACAACTAGGCAATAAGACTAAATATCAATGTTCATGAAAAAATGTGACGCCCGCCCTCCCGACCGCCCGCCCGCCCACCTGGCACATGGGCCAATTTTTTACCAAAGTAACTACAATACCTTCGGCAAATGTTTTTCCCAAGTGTAAAGGTACACAAACAAGCTGTTGATTGTTCAGATATTGATAAGATAAGTTCCAACAAATAGGCAAATACCTGATAGAAAAACATCTCCTTGATGAAGTTTAGTGTCAAGGCCAGCAGATTCACCTGCACATATCTGCTGTTCACCGGTTGGAACCCAATTTTCATAATTTACAAAAATAACACGTGTTCCAGGAGCTTGTGAAGAGACAAACTATATATGGTAATTTAATGGCAAAAATATTGCAGTTTTCAAACACCAAATCATAACATCACATGTTGTGGAAGTACATGTATGACACTAGCATCCCACTAGACATTCATAGGTTGATCATCATGGAATTAGGTTGAAAGGGCGGATAATTAGGGCAGTCAAAAGGGGATCCAAAGCTGTTCGTTAAATATCTGAGATGCTCTGGTCCTTCTGTCTGATGCAATTGCCATTCGGGGAATTTTGCGTCACTGTGCACCCAGTTCCTGATTTGACTGTCTACGATGGGGAGGCCGTCCATCCATGTATACTCGCCATCCACTTGTGTCCACTTTTGTACAGCTCGTGGAACACTCAGGAAATGCTCGGAAATCACTTAGCGGACCTCCGTGGTCCGCCCGTCATTTTCCGTCGAACGTCCACGCTGGCATCCCCTTCATTCGTGGACTACTTGTAGTGGAGGCTCTTAGCATGAAAATCATTACAGAGTGGACAAAGCTATGAAATTTGGTGTACCCCCTCAATTTTTTGTGCTTTTTTTAATGAGCTTAAGCTCCAAAAAATATTTCTAAGATAACGGGGTAAATATGATAACATTTTTGAAGACATATACTCATTTCCATGGAAACCAAACCTGGCCTGACTCGTAATTGTACATGCATTTGGAGGTATTTGGCAATGTGCATCATCGCCTAAAAATCATTATTCTAGCTTAATTTAAATGAATGCTAGGTCAGATTAAAGTTGTCTCACAACCAAACCAGAATTAGCTCACTTGTTGCCATGGAAACCGATTTTTCAGAGTTTTCCCCTTGCATATCTTTTTGGAGGTTAGATATTTTTCAAAGCTTATCCCCTGAGGTTTAATCTGGGAAAGTTTCACACCTTTGTCCAGCGCGTAACGATATTGCCATTTTTTTTGGCCTTGAGAGCCTGCACTATCGGTCGAAGGATGCTCTGCAAAAGTCACTTCTGGCTTCTCCGGGACCCCCCCCCCCCGGGACCCCCCCCCCCCCCCCCGTCATTCTCCGGTTCATACGCATCCACCCATGTTGTAAGGTGGTTAAATAACGCTATCAAAATTTCAAGCCATATGCTTAAGCAGAAAAAATATTCAGCATAAACTTCAAATCTGAATCAGTAGTCAAACTACTTGGTGTAAGAATATACAATAAAGCTTTAAGTATTATACATCAACCGAATGCAGTATGGTTTTAGATGTATTTCATACCAAAGTGCTTAAATATGGAATGAACCACCCATTATTGTATTTAAAAAATTTTTTAGAAACTGTAATTACCTTGACAATTATGAATGTGGCTCTTGTATCATTTGTCAACAAAATAATATGTAAACCAAATTAACATATGATCATACATATGAAACCGCTACCTGTCCACGTAAGCGTATCGTGTTAATAAGTTGGTATTTGAGACAGCATAAGGCGGTTTTTTAACCTGTGTTTGGTAAACTACATTACATTGCATTACATGCTTCCATTATTATCATTTGTATATAATTCATCTTGTTTTCTAACTTTTTGTGTAAAATTGAAACGAGAAACTTCAAAAATTTTACCCGCAATTACTAGAAGCGTTCCAATAACACCCATTTCCACTTCAGTTTTTCCGCGAATGAATGAATAGTTATATACGTCAGTCTTCTAATAATAAATTGGCCGTAAATTTGAAGGTGTTCAATAAAAATGCATGATTTATCGCCACCTCGTAAACCGAATAATATATCCATGCGTAATCGATAGCAATTACACTTTATTAATAATTGTCAGACCACTTTATATGTCTTTAAAAGCGGTCATTTTGGAAAAAAATGTAAGAGATGGCTTAGATATTTTCTATTTCCAAATATGCCAAGTGGTGGTCATACAGCTATTTATAAATTACAATCTCTGAATTACAAAACACAAATGATGGTTAAGCATTGACAAAAAGTAGAAAATTTAGCGAGAAAAAGCAAAAGACACAGAAATATAAATGAAATGGAAAATAGTAAAGGGTAAGTATGATATGATATATCATACTTTTATCATATTTGATATTAAGCTGACGAATCTTGATTGTTTGTCAGCCAGTGATTTCAATCTTCCTAAACAAGCAAAGCTCTCTTTAAAAAAGAGACTTGTATCAGAACTGGTTGAAATAGTCTGGACATGGTAAAAAGACAAATTGATGTATTTAGTATCGACTAAAGGGTATTAGTTGCAGAAGGTATCATGTCAAAATATTACAATCTATTAGTATAGTTCATATAAATTTATGTCTTTGTCTTTATTGCCAAAAATTGCTATATATACACAATTTACTTTTCCATAGTTATATATGTCAATTTTCACTTCATCCCAGTTTTGAAAGATCTTTGCTACTCTTGCCCAGCTACCCACAACTGTCTGCAAATCGACCACTTGCTTGTACCATCTATAGTATTAGTAATAATGAAAAGAGACCTTTGCTTGTTAGTATTTCTATGAAGAAAAAAAAATAAATGAATTTATTGTATTTTGCATTTCCTGCCGTTACGTTGTCTGTAATTTTGTCTAGTACTTTTAATATATATTATAAGTACCCAAATATTTTTTGTATTCTGAAATTTTGCAGCCTACAAAACAGTGTCTATCAGAAAAATTTGACTTTTTGCAAATCAAATGGTATAATTCGGATCCACATTTTAAAACATAGGCTGCACTGCAGCTAAACCCTCAGCGAATCCCACATAGCACACAGGCATCATTAAAATTGTTAGGTGTTCATCCGACAGGCAGGAGGGTGGATGTTACACATTCATTTCCAGAGCAGAACTCTAACACACATTTTCGTTTCTAGAGCTGAACTCTAACACTATATGCACTTATCCTAATGAAATTTTATACAGTAACACTCTATATGGCCTAGTGGTGCCTTGTGATAGCCACACTGACAGATCTCGGCTATGTTTTACAAATTTGGAAAAATATTATTTCTTGGTCTGCATAGCCTGTTACGCAATGCTAATTAGAGTCCAAGATGTCCAAGATGGACCGTATTTAAGTCTAACCTTTGTCCACTAAGTCTTACATTGTCTTATTTTGATGCAAATATACTTGGATATTAACATCCACATTGTAGTATAATAGAAATTATGAACTTTCTTTAATATACACAAGAACTGCGTTTATTTTATGGCATATTGAAGGGACATCATTATGGTTGATCATAGCATTGATGTTGGGGGAACAATAGCTAATGACCGAAGCTGCCTGCAACAACAATTTCCCATGAATATGACAATAAACTTTTTTTTTTCATTTATTTCATGTTAATTTGATATGCTGTGCGAAAAAAACATCAATTCATATCTGTTTGGCATTAGGCAACGGTTCATGAATACAATGAATAATGGTACTGTTTTTACTGCTAAGCACTTTAATAATGATACCACTTTTAATGAGCAGAGACAGAATCAATTGCATATAGCAACTCTGCATTAAGACATTAGTGGCTTTTAATGACCTTTTTATTGATAAATTAGATTTATAATGCTGCCAGAAAAAAGTTTTATCTGGACAATAGTGGACCAAATTTGTTGGTGGTTGCAAAGTTAAGATTGCTATGGACATGACTAGAGCTGTTCTGATAATGATTAATAATTTTATTATATTTTGAAGCGACAGTCTTAAAATTCTATTTTCAGATTTTTAATTTTTTTTAAATGATATATTATATTCACATTCTTATTTAATGTGATCAACCATTAGAATTTCCCTTCAATATGCCATAAAGGTTTACACACATATAGAAGAAATGGAAATTCAAGGCTTGTTAACTTGATTTACAAGTTATTGACCAAACGGCTACAGTTAGATTTTGCTTTTCAAAGTTCTAAATGAAATATGTATAATGCATCTGCAGATTGATAATTTGAGTTCATACAATTAATAAATCATCTCTCGAGTTTGCGCGAATTCTCATTACTCTGCATTAACAATTACTGTATATAGGCCTAATGAAATAACCTTATCCATTGTAAAATCATCTACTGCTACCTACTTCCAATCATGGATAGTGTCACCCAAGGGACATACCATCATTGTTTTATATTATCCAGGGCTTACTCAAATAAAGTAATAGGTCCACAAGTAATAGGTCCTGTCAGTTCTCGTGTGACCATTACAATACATGATGTCACCGCAGCCCAATTATTGGTGACATCATGTATTCTATTGGTCACACAAGAAATGACCAGTCCCATATCATGTATATATTGCCTTTTAATCTGAGGAACTCTTTAATAAGCATTAAATATTTTGTTTCATAGGTTTCATATCACCAGATGTGCATGGGCTGCCAGCCACTTCAGGCTATACCTTGACTTATTACCCAAAATATTATGTTGTGCTGCACCGGCACCACCAAATTTTTCCTCTACAACATCCATGATCTCAATGTGTGCCACATTTCATGTTTGACAAAGATGACAACAGTCGCCATAAGATATCACTTGAGAGACAAAGTTTTTCTTTGCATTTCTGGCAAATATGCTTTAGAATCAAGCCTTTATCTAGAGCCTAGGAGATCATGCATGGTAAATATGCCTATTGTTCTCAGTGAGATATAACCATAAGAAAACTACTTTCATATTTTTTCTCAAAACCTGCAAACAAAAATGTAAAAGTACCAAAGGTATAGCTTTATTGGTATATATGATCAGCTGCCAGAGACAGATGTAATGATGAGATGATAAGATGGAGTCCTTTCCATGTCATATTAGCTGATTTACACTAGAAACAGTGGCATTTCACACAACGCTTCAGTTACTGGGATGCACTGTGCATGTGTCAAGAGCTAAATGCAAGCCTCCCTGTTCTAATCGGGCAAGCTATGGTGGATTTTGTCAATGCTCAATTTGGGTTTGTTTTTCTTGAATTTGAAAATGGGCCAATGAAAAAATGATGTTATGTTATTAATAGTATTTGATTGGTTCATGCATGACAGTATGAACTATTTTTTTGTGCATCCATAATGTGGATGACCTACAGCTGTACATATCCAATATAATCATTGGCATTATGGTGGAATTTCAAACATATCAATGCTGCTGGAGAGGCTAATAATAAGGCAGATAATAAGGCTGAGAGTCCCACTCCATGTCAATGGAATGTAGCTCATGAAGAGCGACCAGACCAGGATTGAATCTGGGACCTTAGGCAGAGCATCCATTAGGCCACCTAGCTGTCTATTCTACTATAGTTCTGGAGTTGGGACCTAAAGCAAAACGAGCCAGACTTAGACATACCAAGCCAAAGCCATGTAATACTTGGCTGAACTGACAAGCAATCAATTTACTCATGCCTCAACCATTAGCCCATGTATATGACCACTCTGTCAGTGCAGAAGACCCGTCATCTTTCTTCAGCAAGACCTCCTTTCAGAGCTGTGTGGCCTTGCTCGGAATGGGCTTAATTTGATAGTTTATTCATACTTATCTGATGGGTCGCGAGCATCTGTGGAGCACCAAATCAGCAATAGTGTTTACAAAATGTATCTATTTTTAGCAGCAATGTGGCCATCTGGCTGGTGAGTGTTTTGAAATGCTAGTGCATTGCTTGCATTGGATGCGTTTATTAACCACTAGAGGGTTATGGCAAAAAGAACCATGGCAATGCCACGAAATCAGGCAAGGGTATTACTCGAACCAAGAGTAATCTGCTACTGACATTGAAAACTACGAAATTGCTAAATTTAAAGGTTACGCACAGATATAAGGTCATTGATATGATGCCCCTCACAGTTTTGACCAGTCTTCAACTTTTGATATCGTATACATGTTGCACTAAAGTACTTGAATATATGCCACTGTCTTGCAGGCAAAAACTTTCATTTATTTATCTTGTCACAAAAAAATTATACCACAGATCAAATCATTACCAGATGATGTTATAAAGGAGACCCTGCACACAGATTACCCAAATCACACACTCTCGTAAGTAGGGCGCACTCTTCATGCTGAGGAAAAGAGGTGATTTGTTAAGTGAGCTAATGATGTCACGAACAGAGAACAATTGGCGATAATTGAGTGACATCTTACTGCCGATTATGATGTCATTGAACATCGATCCTATGTTCAGATTAATGAGCTTTTGTTGTGTGATAATTTCCTTTATTCGCACACTAGGACACTAGCTGACACTGAAATCATTTGGAAATGACATTTTTACTAGTTTAACTGCCAAATTGAAGAAACTATGGACTGGACAGAGCTATGTCAAAATAAAATAATTTATCCACTAGGGGCGTTGTAGTTTGCACCCACTACCCCCAGAATGCCCAGCCTGTCGGGAATTCTGGGGGAAGGAGGCGCAGCGTTTACAATGTGAAGTATTGGGAGCACCTTGGTAATCCTTTTGCCCTGCACTTATGTTCTTTGCGCACCAAGTGGTGGCAGGGAACAATGACCAGTGATGTCATAAATGATATACACTTTATATGATGTTGTCTTTTTATTGATTATCATCGGCGTTATGACGTCAGTGACTTGTACATTAGTTGCTCCCTACACCCGCAAGTGGGCAGATAAATAATTTAGCTGGTTTATATTGGCTCATTACACATACACAAAGTATCACAAATCAGCTGGTAGGAGGATGTTTTAAAGCATATTTCCTAAAACATAGCCTAACATAGTTATTTTCAATATTTCATGTTCTGTAATTTCAGCTCCGGAACTCCTAAGTACTGGTTGGGACTTAACTGCCACCGCACCTATGACCGAAGTTATTGGTGAAATAATGAACTGCTTCAGTAAGAAAGAGTTGAAAAATGTGTACTTGTTGAAAATGGACAGTGGACATCGATGAATCATTATAGCAAGGGGTTGATCACTGACCCCATCCAATGTTTCTGCCAGGAGAATACACAATAAATCCAGCCGCCTACGAAAGTCTTTAAAAATTGCCAGTGTGTTCCGTTTAATTTCTACAATGACTCAGAAATGGTCAACGAAAGCAGATTGGGATAACTCTGAAAAGTAACACTGATTAGGGCAGGGGCGTCGATTTCTCTAGACAGATGGGGGGGAGGGTGCAAGGCTACATTGTCTGTCGAGGTTTCCCTTGTTAGAACAAGTGGTGGCAGTTAATGCTTCTTTTCAAGAGTTAAAAGTAATGGTAGAGCATTAATACCAAACAATTTTTACAGATATACTTGTAATGTATGTGATCTGAAGTGTAAGACTGTTTAACAAAGCACATGTTTCAAAGCAAAAGTGTTCAGAAAAGGTGGGGGCTATATATCCCCTCCCCCCCCCCCCCTTGAATGAAAGCCCCCTGGTTTAAGAATTTATGAATGCTTTTGCCAAAACTGTGAATATTTTTTTTATTATATTATGATTATTATATAACTTATAAAGCGGCGGTTCCAGAGAATACTGCTTACAGGCGCTGTACATAAAATATGAAATTGAATAAAATATGATGTTTAGAAATATAAAATTATATAAAAACATAGGCTGCGCTGCAGGTAAACCCTCAGGAAATCCCACATAGCACACAGGCATCATTTGTTAAGTGTTCGTCCAACAGACAGGGTGGACATTGCACTTTTATTTCCAGAGCAGAACTCTTAACACACACTTTTGTTTCTAGAGCTGAACTCTAACACTAATGCTAAGTTACCCTTATGAAATTGTATACAGTAACACCAAGTGGTGCCTTGTGATAGCCACGTTGACATATCTTGGCTATATTTAACAAAATTTGGGAAAATTTCTTCGATGATAGTGTTCCCTTGGGTTATTACAGAGTCTGATAAAGTCTTACTTGACTATGTATAAAGTAAGGCCTGTATTAAGTCTTAGTTTTTTCCACTTAGTGTTACATTGTCTTATTTTGATGCAAATTTACTTGGATATTAACATCCACATTGTAATTTTCAGATGATTTGGTAAATGGAAATTAATAGAAATTATGAACTTTCTTATAATACACAAGAACTGTGTTTATTTTATTGCTTAATAGCCAATACCCTGATTGTTTTTTGGACGATGAAATTAAACATATTGGTGTATATTACTATATTAGTGGTCTTATTTTTCATGTGAATATCTACTTCATGTGAAGGTAAACCTGCAGGAATCCTGTATCAACAGCAATCCATTCTGTTCAGAGTAATGCCAAGTGAGCATAGAAAGTATTGTCTATTCTTTTCCTGCCATTTAATTTTTCTGTTTCAAAGATATTATGCAGTTCACTAGAATTATCAACACAATAGCATGTTTCCTTAACTCATCTACAACTAAGATTATCATTTATATGTCCAAAATAGTCATATATGGGCTATGGCAATGATCCTAAGGAATATATTTGAAATTCAGCAATAATGTTATGCCACATAAAGATGTTGGGTATAATTTCATACAAAATTAACCTTCAAGGTTTTTATTTAAATAAACAAAGCCTAAAATACAAATAAATAAAAATCGTAAAGGTATATTTTGTATGAAATGATAATCAACACATATATTTAATGCCCTTATAAGTCAAAATATTTTTTGCTCGCTGTTTACATTTCGCTGGCAACTGAAGGAACTATATATTATCAATTGCCATATTCCCTTCAACAGTTACTGAATTGTTGGGTTGCTGATTTGCATTAAATCTATGGCATTAAAATTAGTATTTATAACCGAACACTTTACAGGTGTATATGTAGAAAACAATAAGTATTGGAGTCGAGTGAAAGTAATATAGATGATTAATTGATTATGCAACTAATTATTATGAAATTGCTAATTATAAACCAAAACTATTGAATGGGTTGAGCATGGCAATACTATGAACAAATATTTAATAATTGCACATGAATTGTACAACATTTACGGCTGTCAGTGCTGAGTATGGGATCCTAACGAAGATGAAGAAAGCAACACAATGTTTAGCATTTTTTCCAGATTTTCCATCTGAGGGTTTTTGAAGGGTTAGAAAGTTGGGATTTGTGTTGCTCCATGATATTTATGATAAAATATGACCAAAAAACAAGTGGACATTTAGTATGGGTTATGGTAGCACAGAATAATAATACCCAGAGGGGATAGTGCAATTAAAACCTATGTCAGCCTGTTCAGGGTTAGTTATTCACAATAGTCCAGATTTCATGACGGAAACATATGAAAGATTTATCGATGTTTCATGTACAGTACACTAAAGAAATTATGATTAAAATGTTTATATATGAAACTAATATTTTAGAATTACTTTTGGTTAAGGGTTAGTGTTCATAGTACTTCAAGCATCAATAGAAAATAACCACAATGACGTCATTTGCTATTGTTATGATTATGAAAGCACAAATCTTAATGGATATAGTTCCTATTCAGTTCCTTCTCAGTTTCTAATAAAGTAGAATTAAAGAGTAGGTCAGTATGCATGCTTTTTTGACAAATTAGACCCAGTTTTGGTGCTGACTGTTCGACCTCATTTTCAAGGAACTCCGAAGGAACTGGACTTTAACACCAAGAATAAAGTAGATATTGAACTTATTTCTCTAGATATGCTAATAGGAGGTCTTTACCCATGATTTTTAACAAATTTATTTCACGTTTGGTGCCAACAGTTTCACCTCATTTGAAGAAACTCTGCAGGAAACTGGACTTTAACACTAAGAATAAGGCAGATATTGACATAATTTCACTTGATATGTCAGGAAAAAGTCATTCCGCATGATTTTTTTTAACAAATTTGACCCAGTTTCAGGGGCTGACCATTTGACCTAATTTTCAAGGAACTGGGAGAGAATTTAGCTCAGAATAAAGCAGATATTGACCTAATTATATATT
The DNA here is from genome assembly GCA_932294295.1 of Alitta virens. Taxonomy (NCBI): domain Eukaryota; kingdom Metazoa; phylum Annelida; class Polychaeta; order Phyllodocida; family Nereididae; genus Alitta; species Alitta virens. The sequence goes on along the minus strand of OW028585.1, from coordinate 28,331,182 downwards.
GTAGTAAGTCATTCCACGTGATTTGGAACAAATTTGAACTAGTTTCGGCTCCAACGTTTTAACTAATTTTCAAGGAACTCACAAGAAACTGGACTTTAACACCAATCAATAGATATAATGACCTCCTATTAGCATATCTGCAGAAATAAAGTCAATATCTGCTTTATGCTTGGTGTTGACTTAAATTCTAGAAGTTTAGTTCCTTAAAAATTAGGTCCAACAGTCACCGCCAAAACGGGGTCAAATCTGTTCAGAATCATATGTACTGACCTCCTATTAATATATCTATTAAAATTAGGTCAATACCGGCTTCATGCTTGGTGTTAAAGTCCAGTTCGCTTCAGTTCTTTGAGAATTTCTTGAAAACTAAGTCAACGGTCAGCATTGAAATTGGAAAATATTTTCAAAATCATGCGAAATGACTTTCCAAACTAGAGAAATTAGTTCAAAATCACACTTAATGACATTTGTTAAGCTATCTGGAGAAATTTGGTCAATATCTGATTTATTTTTGGTGTTGAATTCCAGTTCCTATCAGAGTTGCAAATAAGGTCAAATGGTCAGCATCAAAACCGGGTCAAATTTATTCATTATCATGCTCTACTTTCTTGCAAGAAACTTAGAAGGAACTCAGGAGGAATTCAGACGGAACTCAGAAGGAACTAAGTTCACTTTCTCAAGGGAACTCAGGAGGAAATGGCTTCACCTATCTAATCCTCATTGTATACCAATACAATTTATTTTAGTTTTTGCAATACATTTCCAACGTTATTTCCATAATATATTATGATGCTCTACATACTAACAATACTTTGTCATTCTTCAGCTTATAATATATGGTCCATAAATGTCAAATTTGAGGCGCACGATGAATAAGTCAATGACTCATTGCAATGTAATGGTAGACCTTTCTATCTCCTAGCTATATCGACCTCAGTGAGCACTAAATTTATTTGCCCTCAGAAATATTGATTGCCATTTGAGATACAACTTCAAGCACAGCTTATTACTTTCCGATATAAATTTCTAATAGACTCTATTCACGCTTTAGCCTTTCGCACATTATGACCCCTGTTTCTGTGTATTTGACCTGTATGATGTATTCCCAGCACAATTGTTATAACGTCACATTGACCTAAGAAAAAAGAAGGTCAGACAGTGACGTCACAAAACTGACCAATGGGGAGAAGCAGAATTAAAGGGCACTGCCACCCAAGCAGATCAAGCACAATTAGATGACATCATCATTTAATGTACACAAGAATTACATCACTGAATAGATGACATCATCATTTAATGTACACAAGAATTACATCACTGAATAAATCATGTGTCATGGTTAAGTTATGGTTAGTTGGCCAAATAGACATGACTGACCATTCAGTGTTCCGCTGTCCGTTCTCCCGCGCTAGAGTCTGGCCAATGTTCACATGCGTTGATAGAGTTCCGGTGCAAAGAAAAGCATGGACCAATGCAAAAACATGCTTTTAGATGCTGGATAATCGTCTTTACTTAAGAAAAAGTTCAGATATCAAGAGCTGAGACTCCAAGCTCCACAATGTTATCAGCTTTGCCTTATGTTAGAGTATTTCACATGATTGATAGCAATGTTTTTATTTGTACCCCATTGCCACTGTGTTGAAGTTTAGACCGGAATTCTGTCACTCCATTCGCCTCCCGCAATGGAGAGTGAAAGTTGTAGTGCATTATGGGTAATAGCAAACAACTGAATTGATCTGTTCAGTGGGTGTTCCGGCCTAGTAGTTAGGGATATAGGGCATGTTAGTCGCATGTAATTTGGGGGCATATGCCTGGCTCCGAACAATTGATGACGTCACCAATGATCCAATTGCATTTATCTCATCAACGTTATATTTAGCCCTTGAGGTCAACGCCATGTTCAAGGCTAAATGCTCCCCAGTTGCTACCTTCACATTTGCATTTATACATAGTTTAATGCTTAGAACTGCAAAACTAAAAAAAATATAAATAAATCAAGGCGTTATGAATACTTGGCAATAGGCAACCAAGGTGACACTTATGAAAGCTCCTACAAGTAAGCCACTGTGGCCAAGGACCCCCGAGTGAATTGAGAAAGCCTCAAGCTTGGCCTGCTGGGAAAGTATGGTCATTAAGCCACAACTGTTAGGACTAAGGCAATCAATCTTCTTCTTTTTTTTCGATCATGCCAATTATAGAGCAACATAAAAATGGAAAGAAATTTCAGTCTGTCAAATTTCGACTTTTATGACTGATTATGACAGCTATGTAATAAGTTCGAATATTGCATTGTCGCTGTTTTTTCGGTGACTAATAAATGGCTTTATGATGTCGATAATAGGGCAAAAAAAAAAAATCATTGGAAAGACAGGAAATTTAAATTAATTAATGGTTTCAGGAAGGTATTTTTGTTAATTGATAAAATTTGAGGTTTGGCACATTGCCAATATTTCTGTCCATGCTTTGAATGAAAATAAATATGAGAAAAAACGATAATGATAATAAAATCAAACATTAATTTTGAGTCCTGATGTTATATATATATTCTTTTATTGACAACGCAATATCAGTGCAGATACATGTGTTATAAAAAAGCAAAGGAAGAGAAGAAAAGAAAAAAAATAATATATACATATAAAGAAAGAAAATATAATAAAATAAAGGCATGAAATAAAACATACACAAATTATGTGCAGCATTTAAATAGCTCCAGGTCACATGCGAATGATAAGCAATAGTAAATACAAATGCAATGAAACTAAAAGCATGAAAAACAATATAATAAAAACATAAATAACTATGTACAGCACAAGGTAATGAATGAATAATAAATATATGTATCTTTGAGCACCCAGTACAATTAATACAACTGGTAATACTGATATATAATAAGCACCTATCATGAAGGTTGAAAAAAATAATAAATAAATAAAAAAGAAACCAAGATGACATACAATTCAGTCTACAGATAAGTATAAATACAATGAAAAAGATATGTAATATATATATATACAAATGACAATCCAATAATATCCCAGTTAACAAATTTAACTATTATATTTACATTACTGTAACCACAGTATTGAAATGAATACAGCTATTGATTATTGTATAGGAAGAGCTTTACATAATCTAATTACAAGCAGTACATGTCATTATAAATCCTGCTCATTTACAGGGAATTGTATGATAAATGCATTAACTAGGTCACAGGCATCCTACTAGTTAGCATGAACTTTAAACATAACCGGATATATATCAATTAAATATGAATATGAATCATTGAATCATAAATCATATCCCTGCTGGACAGACAAAAGAAATCGTATTGCAAAACATGGATATTTTGTGTTTTAGTACACTATTTATGGATATCAACTAAAATTTCAAAGGACAAAAGTTGTATCTATGAGTGTTAGGTATAATGTGACTGATATCCTCATCAGATACATAATTGTGGACTGAATTGGATAATTATTAATAAGCGTTTATTTTACCAATTTCCCTATTTTGAGATGATCTGAGACGACAATTGCAGACAGCTTGCAGAATCGTTAGATATTTGAACAAATTCATTTATATTACATTTTCACCACCACAAGGTATTTGTATTTTCCCTTGTTATTATCTGCAAACTGCAAGCAATATATGTGATATGAAAATCAGCATTTAAATAGGAAACCTGGCTTTTTATAGCCATTTAATGAAAATTGTTACCTGATACATTCACATTAACAACAGTTTTACTTAGTATTTTGATTTTTGCTGGAAATCCATATGACTAACATTTAAGATAATTATAATATATAATAATTCCGTTATTAATAGATGTAAATGATCCAATTATTACTTCAAAAGTGGTGAAAATCAGTACACTGCATTGTTATATATTGAAAACATGTCTTTTTGAAAAGAAAAATGATTTGTGACTGTCTGAAGTTTTGATTACTGACAATCACTGGTGTGAACAAAAAATAGTAAAAGTTCTAGGGATTTCAAAAACATAAAAATTAGCAAATACTCAGGATTTCAATAAAACAAAATATTTAACTAATCTGAGATACTTCACAAGTACTTGGGATTATAAGTTGACAAAAAGTTAAACAAGAAACGAGGATTTGAAAGAGACACATTTCTGGCATTGACTTGGGATTATAATTGTATACGAGACATCTTATTTTGGACGAACACCTGTGATTACAAACTCGGATTACAAATACCTAAATTCTATGATCACACTGAAGTATCTTGCTTAAAAAGTGTCGTGGCACTTGGGATTATACACAAAACACTTGACAAGTACTTAGGACTACAAATACACAAAATACTGTTATCCTACTGAAACTACCAACAATAACTTGCTTGAATAGTATCATCGTACTTGGGATTATACACAAAATACTTTCATCATACTAACCTGGAGGCTATATCATGCCTGAAAAGTATCAAGGTACTTGGGATTAAATACAAAAATACTTGACAAGTACTTAGGATTGCAAATACACAAATACTTTGTCATACAGAAACTCGAGACAACAGCTCACTAAATAAATATGGTACTTGGGATTATGCACAATATTTGACAAGACCTTGGGATTACAAACTCACAAAATACATTCGTCAAACTGAAGCTGGAGACAATGAACAACAGTACCTGCTTAAACGAGACTGAATCAGAATTAGAAACCAATATTTTGATTGCTTATCATGCTCTAAGGATGTTTGGAGCTGTCGTGGCCATCTTTGCAAATGGCCTCACAGTTTTCAGCGTTTGCAAGTTTTCATATCTGAGAACCGCGGCCAACATGTGTATCGTCAGCTTGGCCATAAGTGACTTGCTGAATAGCACTATTGTAGCGACATTATCAGTCACAATTGACTTTCATGACTTTAACACCGTGAATGCGTGGTACACCGCTTGTACGGTAAAGCAGATGTTGCAGCTAGCCCTGAACGGTGCAAGTTTCGGAAGCTTACTTCTGATTGCCATCGATCGATATCTTTGTGTGGAGCATCCTTTCAAGTATGAAATGATACTGACTATCAAGAAAACTGTGATGATATTAATATCAATGTGGACTGTGACAGTATTCGCCACAATAATCGTGACCATCATTTTAAGGAATTCCGCGCTGTGTAAGAATCATCATTGTCGCTTTTCTGATGTCATCCGGAATGACGTATTTAAGGGCGCAGTCATCCCAACATTTCTTCTGTACATAATCACAACATGTGCACTGTACATTAAAATAGCGTATGTCGCACGGGGACATGTGAAGAAAATAGCCAATCAGACTGCTTCTATGGACCGTGATGGAAGTCGCCGTTACAAAAGAGAGGCACAATTGAGAATCACCAAAACAATGGGCATTGTTCTCGGCCTCTATTTCGTGATGTACGTGCCATCCATGATTGCCAATAGTTTAGTTAAAAATGACAGTCACTTATCAAAGAAGGTCCTCAACTATGTTCTTGGATTGTTTTGGTGGAGCAATGCGTGGGTGAATCCCATAATTTACGCATGGAGATGTCCAAATTTCAATGAAGCATTTCGGACTTTACTATTTCGATGTGACAATGATGATGATTGAATGTGAATATGATATTTTTGTGACACAGACACTGATATTAACTAATTCGTAAGGGACTAAAATAAAGGATAGACAAAAAAAAGCAATGACCATAAATATCAATTTTGGCTTTCTCTCTTTGTTGATAATATCTACAAATGTTTCATATCAGGTGATGAATAATAATGATTAAAACATTAGATAAGATAAGATATATTTTATAAAGTTGTATGTAGGAACAAATAACATAAGCAGAAGCTTTTGATTGACGGCTAAAACAAAAGATATGAGAAATGAAATATGTAAAGAATAGGAGTGAAGCACCCTGGTATCCTATGGATGACCTACCGTATCTATTTGTTTTAAACTTAGGTAATTCTATTATCTTATTATTTCTAAAATCATATTTAACATTTTAATTTTAAACATGTCATGTTGACAGTTGGGGAGCTTTAAACTGCACAACTTTGAATAATAATTCTAAGATAAATTTTGTTCTCATGAGAGACAGTGAGCTATGTTTATTGTTTTTAAGGATGACTGTATAATTTGAATTAAAATCATTATATACAAAGTGGAAAGCACGTTCATTAAGTTTTTCAAGTTTATTAATATCTGCAGTTAGGCATTGATGGTAGACTGTAGGGCAATAGTTAAAATTTGAAATAACTGATAGATTTTTAACTTAACTTCAGTATTTAAGGTTTTTTAAAAAAGGTTTTAGAGAATTACTTTGCCTGGATGACTTTTTACAAATATTATAATGAAAACATTGAATTTGAGTTCCTGGTCTAAATGAATTCCTAGGAATTTAACACAGTTACTTTGAGTTATGTGGATATTGGCAATTTTGAATATTTTCTGGATTAGGCAGACTCATGATATTACACATTAATATTGCACCTCATCAATATATTTAAGAAAAGGTTGTCTTACTTACATTTTATAAAATAAATACATGGAAATTATATATAAAAAAATCATGAAATTAAATAATCAAATGTATATGTTGTCGAATCACAATTATTGTGTTTGTAGGTTATAGCGGAGTGAAAACAAATACGTTTTTTTTATTGCTTTTAAAATTGTTGGGATGTCTTTGGTGCGATTTTAATGTTCGCCCTTTCTGTGATGTTTTGGTTGTAGAATGTGGCAGTCCAGTGTTTTTGTAACAAGAATATTCTTTTTCAAAAAAATGTGTAGAATGCATGCAGCACTAGGCCTACAATGTAAACACTTTAACACAGTATGATGGCTACTGTCAGTGTTTGTGCCTTGTATATTGCATTCCTTACCCAGAAATTTATTTATCTATTGTATAAATATAAATTTTACACAATTTCCTGAACAATTCAGTCTTAATTTGACAAAAATCTGACCAATATTAGAAGAGGAGCAGCCTTTTAAAGTATATGAATACCTATTCCATCGCATAAGCATCCCCCGCCTTGCCTACGCTGCTGCTACATTGACCCATAGATTGTCAAAACTCATAGCATTCGTTCGCTTAAATACACCTGGTCTGTCATAGAACATAGTATGATACTTCTATGCTTGATAAACGCCTAGGCCCAGGTATAAAAAAAAATGGTGATGCCATGGATGAACCCCAATGAGGATCTTGTCATTAACATAGGATGAAGTCTAACTATTGTTTGATTATGATGTCATCAACTGCACTCAATGACTTGATTGTGTGATTACATCATTAAACAATTCTTTGGACAATCTTATTATCACTGACCAGTTGCTGATCAACATTTGCCCTTGAAAGTCCTGATCCTCCTCATACCCAGATAGCATTCCAAATCGACCCAGCATCGTTTCCCGATAGGCCACTCTCGTTACAACATCGTATTTACATCGCCGACATCGTGCTGACGTTGAAACAATTTGGAATGCTATCTGGGTAGCAAGGATGGTAACACTGTGGGTAAAGACCTCAAACTCAAGTGGCCAACACAGCCTCTGCACAATGTACACTTTATTATCGTTCCCTAAATCTAGTGTTCCCTTTGTCTTGCTTCCCCTACACTAGTGCTTACACCTAAGTGCTCCCTGTACCTAACTTGCCTGAAACTTAGCTTTCCTAACATGTAGCTCTCCCCATACCCAGCAGAGCAGGGGGCCTAGCTCAGTGGGTAGCACACTGGGCTGCCAACCATTGGGTCCTGGGTTCACACACAGCACATGTTGGAAGGCTGCTTCATCCTTCACCTCATTGCCTTGGCACCTGCCTGTTCTGATCAGCCCTATCTGGTGCACAAATATGGGATGTAAAGTAAAGCCCGTTTCCCCCACCCATCCACCTATACCCAGCATACCCTACCTAGCTCACTATATCTTAATAAGGTTTGAACACATAACTTTAAACTGACCTGATATGCAGCATCATTTTCATCACTGATGTCATCAGTAACTTTTGACCAGAGGGTTTATCCATAATAAAGATGAAGAGCACTTTTCTGTACCACACAATGAAGGTTTACAATTCATTTTCATAAGAAAAATATTAGCCACTTCCACCATGACTTAGAGTATATAAAATTGTGACATCACAATGGTCAATTTTTACATCACAATCAAGCTGCAATTGGTCACCAAATCAGCTTCAGAAAGAGGCACTGACATTGTCTGCCCAGATCAGAATTATTATTGGAAATAAACGAGTTTGGCAAAGAAAAGGCGTGCACAAAAAATATGCATTGGTATTTAAAAGGGTCTTTGTGTGTTTTGAGGAATGTCAAGTATCAACATGTGAATATTCAGTTCAGTTAGTAAGCATGTGTTCATACCTTTCTACACATCCCAAAAAATACACTGTAGTCCAAACTTAAATGACCTCTCAGTAAACATAATAGGGCGTGTAAGTTGATTTTTTGGAAAAACTGCTTCTGGAACCATGTCCAGAACGCCATCATTGAAATTTCATGGAGGGGCTGAATAAGGATGGATAACTAATGATCACAGCTTGACAACTCATATTTTTGGTTGCCGAAGAAAAAACTACTTTTAAAGCAAGGCCTATGCCTAAAATTATTGCTTTAGGCCATATGGAGTTCGGGCAATGGACCCGTGAAGTTAGTTAGGCAAGTAATCGACCACTAATAATCTTGTTTATTTACGTGTTTTTTGAGAAACATTGACCAGTGAGTGATAAATATGTAATGAAAATGCTGATTCTTCTGATGACTTATACATGTGTTATTCCATTGAAAAAAATATTCGATTGTTCATATTTGGTTTTGTCCACTCGCTCGCCCAATTAAAATATGATGGCGTTAAGTCCCAAAAGTACGGCAACAGCGTGGATTGCACTACAAATTGACACTACTTTGGTCATAACTTACACGCCCTATTTACAGACACAGAGTTAGAGTGACGTGAGCATTGGCCACAACATCACATCATATAACGTTGTTTGTACTTCAAACGCCAAGTAACCAAAGAAATTGAAAAAAAATTTAATTGAGGGATTGCAACTTTAGTTGTATAGAGGACTTTTGAGCCAATAAATGGAGCTGCGAGCCTCTCCTTACACCCTCTCCTTATAACCTTTGTTTGATGATATCATCATGCAATCTTTTTATTGAAAGCAATGATGATGTCACTAAGGTTGTGAGGACCGGTGTGCTCCCCCTGTTGACCCTAACTCGATCCTGTCTCAAGTAAGGAGACAAGTCGGGTCTATGAATTGGAAAAGGACGTCACAATCTGTGTATGCTAGATATTAATCAGATCACAGAATTCTTCACTCAGAGAAGAGAGTGTTGACCTAAAAAAACATAAAATTAAGGAAATATTTAAGAGTTCCAAGAAGCCTTTCCAGTTGATGCTTCATCGAACAGTTATCCCTGTTGTCAATGCACATGAACTGTATCAACTACAGATTAACATAGATAATAAACACAGTAATGAGCTGCTAAATGTTTCTTTATATCTTAAAATAAAATTTATAAATAAATGTGTTAATTTGTATCCCAGAATCAAATTTATAACAGAATTGTGTCAATTTAATCAGAAACAGTGTTGTCTGTGACTACTGTTTTTATTTTAGAACCTCTGATAAGTCACAGAGCCACGTGAAGCTGTTAGGTTTATTGTGTCAATTCATTATTTTCTCTGAATAATAATGTTGTTGAACATTGTCGTAAAGTGCATGCTTCTGCTGTCTGGGCTCCGACACATATTTCAAATGAAAGTGTATTTAATCCACTAAGACAGTATTACTATTGTTCTGAGTGGGCCATAACCAATGAAAATGTCGTGTCGGTTAACTCCATCCTGAGTGCAAACTGAACTTGTTTTTCGTAACAAAGGCATTAAAACATAACAAACAGTCAAACAAATTAGTAAATATCACTAATGGAGTATTAGTTAGTCATATCTCTCATAGTCGGGAGTTAACTAACATTTTTGTAAGTTATATTCCGTCCTATTCGGGATATAACTAATACTTAGACATTTTTGTGCCACTTGATAATCCATGCTGCGACGTACTCTGTAATTCCTGTGACATGGAATTATGCATTGTTTGAGGTATGGCATCAATTCTAGGTGCGCTTTGGCTGGGTCGATTGACCCACCAGCTATGGAGCCTGGCTCTAACTGACTCATTGAAACCAAAGCTTGTGAAAAAGAAAATGCTTTGCAGTAGATTGATGAGTGTAAAAACAAACCACAGTTCATAAATATTTGTCAAAGATGGAAGCAGTGCAGCCAGCCACGATATGCCAAACAGTAACATGATCTTTGCACAGATAGATGCACGTGAAACAGTATTTGTCGATACTCTTGATTTGCTGCCCTTTGATGAGCAGATTTTGAAGACCACAAAGCAGAAGAAAATGCTGTCGAGAGTCAGCATAAAAACCATTGGCAAAATGAACAGTACAATGTGGTAGAATAGAGGTTGCAAAAAACAGATGCCTCGTTCATTCCCATATTCTAACTCAAGGGAAGATAGTAGGTCCATAAGCACACAAATCAGAATGAAAAGAATGGAAATAATATAGCAGTATGATGCTTTGAATTTGCGGCTTGTTGTGTGCCAGCTACAGTTTGCTTTATATGCAAGGTCAAGAGAAATGCAAGACATACACAAAAATGATAAAATCCAAAAGTGATGAAGCAATATTCCAACAGTCTTGCATGCCCATTCATGAGATTTGATGAAACTCACTCCACTGATTTGAAATAGAAGCTGTCCACTAATTAAAGCCGCAATTAGGTGGAGAATATTCTGAATACAGTCTTTTCTCAAGTCTTTGAAAATAGTGTATATAAGTATCGTCCAAATCATTGATATAATCGAAATTGTGTTAGTTCCAAATGAAAATGCTGCAAGAGCAACATTTACAAAGGCTTTGTTTGTGTTGCCAAGGTGATGGCATGTTGTGAACACCTTGGCCTTACTAGATTGATTGCCATTCCACATACAAAATGGTGTATACATTCTCACATCTGATTTATTTATTTTGGTAAGGACAAAAACTGCATCTTTAGGATGAAAACTTTCTCCAATGGCAGGAGAAAACAATTTACTTTCGTTAAATGTAAATTGTGATTTGTTTGTGAGGGCTATGACCTCCAGGAAGATAATTTTATCCTCAGGACACATCTCAGTATTGTCACCAATGAATGTGATTATAATAGGTGGGTCCTTATTTGGCCCAATACGTTGTAGCTCTTTTATAAAGTTATTGATAATATCTAAGTTACACATCTGACATGATGTTTGATATGAAACACAATTGGTACTTTGTAGGTCAATGCCTTCATGTTTAGAGAGGGCATGTACAGCAAATGGACATGGTGTTTCTTCTAAAACCACAAATTTCTTGAAAGGATCTTCAGCTTTGTAGTACTTTATCTCTATATTGTTGAAGTAGAAATCATCTACATTGTAAGCAGATTTGTTGTTTAAAATATAAATGATGGATAAATTGTAATGGGTGGTAGAATGGCTCTTCAATTGTGACACTTTTATGTTAGCATTATTTAAGGCCCTGCAGCTTCTTTCGATGGAGGTGCAATGATTATTAGCATAGTTCATCAAATAACCATCTTTGCATTTAAACTTCTTTTTTGGTTTCTTCTGAATGTACATACTTACTTGCAGTTTTTGTCCGAAACCAAACAACGCTGCCATAGTCGCAGAAATGAAAAATGCATTGTTCCTCATCTTTGGATAACTCAAATTAATATTGACACAACTTATTTCACTGCTGTAGATGTATTTGTAAAAAGCGCAGAAAGGGTTATGACATATTTGCTTCTTATGCCAATCAATTACGGGCAGGAAAAACCTTTGACACAGCGAGTTCACAAGCGTAATGTTAGTGCTGTTCGTAAAGCAAGAGCTCTTTCTTCCACAAGCATACCTTTGTAATGAGGTATTTCTAAAATCTAAACGAAGCGCACAAGGATAAGCTACATCATTTAGACCTATATTTACAAAATCTTCCTGCAACTTCCTGAAAAGAGACTTAGTGTGGTTTGTTTCTTCTTTGCAAGTAACTATGACATTTGGGAATTGTATTGCTGCATCAGAGATATTATGACAGCGAGCACAATAGTAATTTTTAAATAAACCATAACCTGGTACGTAAACAGTGATATGATGTATTAAAGAGGTGTTTAATGATTCTATCTCACAGTTTGTTATTAATTCCTCCCTGGAGCTTGGACAAATTGATGTTAGAAAATAGTATACCAACTGAGATTTACCATGGAATGGCAATACAGGTTTATCACAAACTTTGTGAGGTCTTGCCCTTGTGTCGGTCTCTTTAGCATTTTCTAACATTCTCAAATACTGAAAAAACTTTGGTATTCCATCTTCAGGTTTAATGTTGCCAGAATTAGAACAGTAAAATCCATAATCTAAGCAACAGTCATTGTAAAATAAGCATTCATTATCACATTTACAACACATGTCTAAATTGTCTGTACATTCATTAGGTGCCGGTGGAAGGGTGGCGTTTTGTGAGCATCGACTCTTGCAAGATTGCAAAGGGCACATTTCAACCAAATTGTCTAAAAACTTTTGAAGTGTGTTCTTTGTATTCAAAGCTGAAATGAAAATTATGCGTATCAATTAAAATTATAATACATTTGATTATGCGTTTGATGAAATTTCATTGCTGCTCATCTTTTTTCCATTGTGGAGCTGGCACAGTGAAACTGGTTCTGATTGGTTACAAAAAAATAGTTGTGTTCAATCAGACAAGGCATTACAAAACAGTACCATTTTTGGGATATGGTGGAACAGTGATATAGTGTCAGCTGGTATCTGATTGGCGCATACTTGGCATTTTCCACCAGAGGACAGCAGCTGCAAATCCTTGTGGTAGGCTCAATCATATCTGTCGCCAGCATTTCTTATTGAGGCCAACAGCTGCAAATCCTCAATGACCAACCTCCTCATTAATTTGGAGGTAGTGTCTATGCTTAGGCAAGTAAAAAATCCTACCAATGGGGTAAATGTGTAACATGGTGTGGACTCCAAGCCCTATCAATTCTCCATTATGTTTAACTTGCCTCAGCATACAAACCCGAGTACAAGACACTGCCAATTTTTTTAAATGCCTAAATTAACTCATTTTAAGAATTGTATATGTATTTCGTGCTATTAATTCTCACCTTTCTTATTAGAGTTAGCCTGTTGATGAACCACAAATATCAGAACCATCAGCAAGATCACTCGCAGTCCAGACATTGTGGTCAGCTGTAAGGGAGACAACTGACCACAGTTTATAAGAAACACGCTTATTTTATACTCACATATTTACTTGCGAGCATGCTGAAAATACAGTGGGACCGAGCAATTGAATAACTTCATTCATAAAAAAAATAAAATGGACTGATTCTTGTATTTCTATGATTAATTAACCAGGTCATGAAAACAAATTTTTCTCAAACAATCATTTGCAAACATTTTATTTATTTATTTTTACTGAATCACATAAACAGGAGTTGGACTGTACATACTGAGTATTTGTATATATATTTTATTTTTGGACTATACTAATTCTTCTTTATTTACAATAGCAATTTGGAAAGTTTATGAAAATGTATCCATTTCACAATAGGCCTTAGTGCTTGGCTTAATCATGCTTTTGAAAAAACATATCAAATTTAAAAAAGTAAATGAATTTGAACTGCCATGCATTCGTATTTGAAACATTTCTTTTGAATTACATTGTAAGTAATATCTTATGCATAAAAGTACAATTTGGTAAATATTGTGCGCGCAATTGTTTAAAAAAATAATTTAGATTAAACTAGAATACAATACCTATACAATTACTGATGTCAGTATCTGGTTCGAAGAGCCCAAACTTCTGCGATCAGGCCAGAAATACTTATCAAAATGAAATAAAGACATAATTCTGCAAATATGATTGCAAATATGACAACTCGATCTCCACAGACTCCTTGTGTACTCAATCTGTTTATTTTCAATCAAAAGGTATTTTATATACAAACCCAGGTGAGTTTAAGCATGTATAACATTGTATCTACAAGGGCATATCACAACCAATGTGAGGTGAAATGCCACAAAGTCATACTATATAAGTAAATTAGAATGCCCACAATACTACATGCATTAAAATGTATTGTATTATGTTTTTTTGCTATAAATTTCAAATTTAACCGATCCATCAGTCCCTACATCAGAATTATTAATTTGAAATGTTCACCAATCAAGATCAATAAGTCAAATGATCCACTGCTCCTGCATTTTGTCTCTCAGTTCAGTCAGAATTCATAAAGGTCACTTGCTGTCCGGTCATGTGACCTGCCATTCACCCTCATTCTGAGTTTCATTCAAGGGCCAAGGCAACCCAGTCAAGAAAGGAACTCATGTCATGGTCACTGTGACCTCACCAGACACTCATCATTTGATATCATAAGAAACATCACAGTGAAATTATGATGAGGTCATGTGGTGATCTCACTACTGTGAATTCAGTGTGAGCTAACTGAGAGGTCAGCTGTATGACCTCACCAGACACTCATCATGTGATGTCAAACATGACACATCACAGTGAAATCATGATGAGGTCATGTTGTGATCTCACTACTGTGAGTTCAGTGTGAGCTAATTGTGAGTTCAGCTGTATGTCCACCACAGATGGCATTGCAAGCCTATTGATTACAGGCCAGCTAATACCAGAAACTATAAATAGAACTGCTGCCTTATTGTGATCCTTTCAAATAAACTCTAGGAGCAGTGGCATCAGTGGTGTAATGGTTAGCATGCTTGCTTTCTGTGTGGGTAACTAGAGTTCAATTTTCACTTATTTTACTTTTAGAACATTTTTAAATATCTGCTAACAAGGTAGGACTGGTAGATAGGTTGTAGGTTCAAACCCAGCTTGGGGCAATCATGAATCATGAAGGGTATTTTTGGAGTTTTTGTTTTAGTTCTTTGAGCTCACAGTTAGCTCACAGAGAGGTCATATTGTGACCTCAAAGTAAAAGTTCACTGTGCACAATCTGTGAGGAAGCACTTTTAGCTCACAGAGACCTCACCAGGTGAGCTCTCCATGAAGGTTCTGTGACCCAACAGTGAGCTCACTGTGAGGTCAAATTCTTGGCTGGGAACAATGATGTGAATGGTTGCTAAGGAGCTTAATCTTGCAGGCATATGGTTGTTAGGGGTGGTCATGTGACCCACAGGCATGGTTGCTATGGTGCCACAAGACCCTAATCCATTCAGCCTCTTTCTGAATGTGATGCAGCCATATTGGTAGCAAGCATGTGCTCACTTCACGGGAAAGTTGGAGGAAGAAGGAGGAAAAGTTAGTTGTAATGGTGACAGTTAGTTAGAACCGGAGAAGATAGAAAGAATGAGGTAGGCCAAGGCATGATCAAGGCCGAAACGGCAGCATGCCTTGATGCACAAATTAGAGGTTACGCACTCATATATATTGGTGTAATGAGAGTGCCACCACACATTATTTCTGGAGCGGTCTTAGATCACAAGTCAACCAAAGGCAGCCAACTCAGGAATATTAATGAAGACAGTAATACTGTCACAGACATAAAGGATAGATCAGCAAATGCTTAACCTGGAGCCCCAAATTCATTTTTAAGATAAACATGCATACATACATACATACACACTTTTTATATCTTCATCAATTTTGTAACTTTAGTGACTGAAGATATTGTTATAGATAATCTGGACAAAAATTGGGTATTGTTGATGAAATTACCAAACAATCATGCTTATTGCTCATCAGTCTTTGGAAGTCCTGGGCCTCCTCGTGGCAAGGGTGGTAACACTGACTGAAGACCTTGAACACCAGTGGCCAACACAGGGCTATGCGCAATGCTCACTCCTCAGTTATGTCTGCCTGGCTATGACATGAATGACCTTATCGTTAGACCCCTAGAATAGTTCTAGAGATACCTGTTTTACATAATCATATGACAATCAAGTAAGTTGGGAAAATGGGTAATATGTCAGAAAGAAAGCTTGCTGTGTCCAGCTAATAGATCTGTCACATGTGACAGGTATGCAGGTTTACAAAAATGGAAGAAAATACTTTAAGCCTTTGAGAAAGACAGGTAGGGAATAAGAGGCTTATCAGGGATGGATCTAGCAAAGGCTGGAGTAAAAATACTGCATTGGGCTGATTCTTCACTAACAAAACTTTGTGCAGATATAATAAAACAACTAATGAAGTAGCTAATAAAAATTTAAACATCATTTCAATCTGATGCACAACTTTTTTTTTTCACTTTGAATTACTAAGTGCAACAAAAAAAATCTGGTATTTGGTGGCCTCACTGATGGGTTTCAATGAAGTGATCCACCACTGTGGTTGGGGTTTATTTATATCCCACACTTTTACAGATATTTTCAGCATTTTTAGCTGAGAAAACTAAGAAATTAAGAAATGTTTTGATCAAATTCTTGATATTGATTTCCTACATAAACAGTGAGGATCACAAATCTAATTTATATTCATAAACATCTCAGCAGCCAATCACAGAAGAGAACCAAGCACACAGACAGACATCACAACTTCATCCCATTCAAAAGTTTGAAGGCTTTTAGCAGAAAAACAATCCTTTGGTAGATTGTATTTGTTAAAGAAACTTTGCTTTTATTCATGTAGAAAGATGTTTTTTCTCATTTAATGTCAAAATAGTGGATAATTTACGGCAAAGACATATTATTATGAAATGCACATAGATAACTTCAGCCACTAGTTAAGCTTTTTATCTGAAATTGTATGGCATTTATAATCTAACAAACTGGGTTGTATAACACTTTTTGAAGAGGAAAAAATATAAATAATTTAAGGATATAAAGCTAATTTGGCAAGTTTTACCTTGTCAAGGGTATGCACATGTCAATGTGGAAGCCGTCCAGTTTTAACCACAAATGGTTTGGTTATTTTGGTGTTCCTTGTACATGGGACTAAGGACTTCGGAGTAATTATAAAAGAAAAACGAATCACCTGCTATCATGTTTATATTGATATTTGCAACATAAGTGCGATTTATGATGCAATTACACAGCTTGCTGCAGTTTAACTTTTGGGGCTTAAGTGGTGATGCGGTTGAGTGGTTTGGCCGGTAGGGGGCGCTGCAAATGGGGGCATGGCCAGTACTTGGTATCGGCTTCATTTAAAACCGAACCACCGAACCGATACTTAAGGCCAAATATCGGTTGGTACCGATACCCGAACCTGGTATCGGTACACCTCCAGTATCAGTTACTCTATTGCTTTAGTTAAATAATTATTCATGTTTAGATTAGAAGTTCTTTAATTTTTTACATCGATTCATGTGTGCACTGTGACAATTACTGTATGAATGAAATTTGTATTCACATTTGGACTAAAACTTTGGTGGACCTTTGGTCTTGAAATTAACTCCAATGATGGACTAAAATATTTTATGGACCATGTGTCATGCTTGTCACATAAAAAATATGCCAACATATATGTTTAATACGTTATTATTATTTGCTTATTTTTAAATTGTTTATTTTATTTCATATCCGAATCTGCAATTGGTTTACAAAATAGTATTAACTCACTGTACAGTTTCTGCTCTAAATGGCATCTAATAGTTAACATAACTAAAACTAAAGTACTGAAAATAGGTACAAAAAGTAATACAACATTTAAGTATGGAGAACAAAGTATAGAAAATGTAGACACTTACAAATACCTTGGCCACATATTGAATGCACATAAGTCTACCCGCAATAAAATGCCAGAATATTTATCTACGCAGGCCAATAAAGCAATCTTTGCACTACAAGGTAAAACTAAATCAGCCTTAGGATATATTCCACCAGCACTAGCATTAAAAATGTTTGACACTTACATCCTCCCTATACTTGAATACAATAACATGTTATGGGCCACAAATAAAGAAATCCAAATATTAGAAAAAATCCAATTAAGCTATCTTAAACGTATACTAGGAGTAAGAAAACAGAACCCAACAATAGGAGTATTTGCTGAAACTGGTAGATTCCCTCTTCTAATTAGACAGCAAATAAGTACATTAAACTACTGGGCAAGGCTAGCAAAATTGCCAGATTGTGACATTCTAAATAAATGCCTAAAGATACAAGAAATATTACACACACATGGCCAAGATAATTATTATAGCAAAGTAAAACACATAATTGACTACTCTGAAATCACAGACTGGTCAACGAAAGATCCAGAAAAATTGGTAAATGAGATGAGGTTAAAATTGTACAAAAAAGAGCAAAACAGAATCATAAATGCAATACATGACTCCGAAGTAAACCCCAAACTAAGGACTTATAAGATCCTTAAAACCAACTATAGTTTTGAAACCTACTTAAACCTCAACCTCCCAAAAAATACTTATAGTAACATAGCTAGGTTTAGAATTAGTTCGCATAACCTCAAGATAGAAAAAGGTAGACATGAAACCCCTAAGGTACGACTCGAAGAAAGAATCTGTGAGAATTGTAATAACAACGATGTAGAAGATGAATTTCACTGCCTCTTAATATGTATTGCCAATAATGTGCCAAGAATAAAGCTAAATAAAGAACTGAGTAAATATATTTCTGACTTCAATAATCTAACCCCAACTGAACAGTTTCAAGCAATGATGTCCAGCAAAGAAGCAGGTGTAATTAATGCTCTTGGCATATTTCTAAACCATTTCCTATAAATTTATTTATTTTTATTTTTATTATTATTATTTTTTTCCTTCCCCTGGGCTCCGCATACTATTATTTATACTATTATTTATAAACCATACATGGATAGCCAGATTGGTTAAACCACTGGGACAAGCAGAATATATTTGTCTGTTTTTTTTAAAATTTGTATTATTAGTATTTTTACTAGTCACAACCGGGACCAAGCTGTAAAATACATAGTTACAACATTTAATATAGACCGTTAGCTTAACACTTTTAGTATTATTTTCTTATTACTGTAAAAGTACTGTATTATCGTATGTTATTATTGTATGTTATTTGTATGTTTGACCCATGTATCAATCATGATAATATCATGTCAATAAAATTTTATATATTATATATTTATTATTATTATTTGCTTATTTTTAAATTGTTTATTTTATTATTATTATTATCATTAATATATTTTCTTTTTTTTATTTCCAACCAATCTGAAAATTTTCCATTGAAGCAGGGAATCTCACACATAAATGTTACTCTTTGCAGCTAAAATGCTCTCATATGTTTTAATATGTTTTTTTAATATCTTCATACTTATACACATCATAAAATATAAGTTTCTTATTGGTACAAAAATTGCTCTCATTAGTGGTCTAGAAATTGCTCATCTACTTGATCTCATCCATATGAATGGCTGAAGCAGTAAGTGCAGAAAATATATTTGGGGCAGTAGAAGCAAACAGTACATATTCCTTATGCAACCTTATTGAGGGTAGATACCAAGAAGGAAAATAATGAACCTGTATTATTGGATATATCCCCATATTATGAAAATGACTCCTTTGCACATTTAGCTAATTCTAATCAAGATAAATTTATAATCCTAAGTCTCAACTGTCAATTGCTGAATGCTAAGTTTAATAAATTAAGGCTCTATGTTGAATTATATGCAGAAAAATTTTGTTCACCAACTGAAATCTGTTTGCAAGAAACTTGGTTGCATGAGAACAGTGACATTTCATTATAACAGTTACCTGGTTACCAATTGGTTTGGAGGCCCAGGTCATGCAGTGCACATGGTGGGGTCACATTTTATTTGCTAGATTATCTAAGTTACACAGTGGTCAATGTCTTTGATAATACAACCTCCCGTAATGGTCTTTTTATTGAAGTAGAACTGGGTAGTGAAAGACCTGGTTTCCAAAAAGAGAATCTTATCTTTCGAAATATTATAGGCCTCCCGTATATAGTATTTACTTCATTTACTGATGATATACAACAGATCTTTAGAGATTTGGACAGAAAAACAAGGGTTATAATTGCAGGTGACTTTAATCTTGATCTTTTGAAATTCAGACGGAATATATATATTATCATACAAGTGGTTATCTTTGATATTATCAATATCTTGAATCTTGCTTCTCAAATTGCTATGTTCCTAAAATAATTTTCCCACCCGGTTGACCCAAGAACATGGCAGATTAATAAACAATGTTTTGGTAAAATTAGGCAATGCCTCTACTAATTGCACATCTGGCATAATGTTGAGTTGTTTATCTGATCATTGCCCTTATTTTATGATCTTAGATCGTTTGAACCTTTGCCATAATTTACAAAAAACTGTCATTGTTACCCCAAACTATGACAATGCCCTGATACAGTTTAAAGAAAAGTTGCATGAATTATGTATAATTGACAATTTTGATTGCGGAAATAATGCAAATCCAAATGAAAATGATAATAAATTTACTGCTATCGTGAACGATACAATATCACTCTGCTTCCAACAAAATTTTTTAAAATTTAAGAAACATAAAAACCGAAAATCAACATGGATAACAAGTGGTATTATCAGGTCCATAGCCTATAGAGACAAGCTTTATATCAAATTTAAATCTTTGAATGTTCTGGATCCTCAATAGAGTAATAAAATTTAAAGACTTATAATTGCATACTAAGGAAAAGCATTCACCATGCCAAAAAACTTTATTATGAGAAATTTTTTGCTAAATATAAGAGTGATATCAAAAAGACATGGGGCATAATTAACTCAATCATTCATCAAAATAAGAAAAATTAATTTCCAAAATGTTTTGTGGTGGACAATAGTTATATATGTGACAAACAGAAAATTGCTGATGCATTAAATGAATATTATGCTGGAGCAGGAACTAAATTAGCACAGACAATTAGAACCATATGAATCTTCCAGTTGCCCCAGATTTTGAGTTTCATACTTCTAATAGAAATACTGTAATAAAAGTAACAGAGTCTCTAAAAATTAAAAACAGCTGTGGGTTTGACATGTTGTCAACCAAGATACTTCAAAACGTGAAAATTGAAGTTTGTGACATTATTATGGTCAATGACATGATAAATCAGTCTTTTGTTATTTTTCCTGATAAATTGAAAATTGCCAAGAATAAAATCTAAAATTACAGACCTGTGTCTCTGCTTCCGAGTGTATCAAAGGTCTTTGAACGCATTATTAATGATCAACTTAATGAGTACTTTAGTTCTCTGAACTTGTTTAACAAACGTCAATATGGATTTAGACATTCTCACTCAACAGAATTGGTCGTGTTAGAATTGGTAGAATTAATCATCACTGAAATGGACGTAAAAAAAGCTACCCATTAATATTTATCTTGATTTATCAAAGGCCTTTGATACACTGGACCATGAAATACTTCTGTTTAAATTAAAACACTATGGGTTGAAAGATATTTCAGTGAAATTACTTCGAAGCTATTTAACTAACAGGGTGCAATGTTAGTGTAGACAATATCAAGTCTAATCATGTTCCACTTCAGCTCGGTGTTCCACAAGGATCCATTCTTGGTCCTCTTTTATTTATCATTTATGTCAACGATCTTGTCAACGCTACTTCTGTCTTTCATCCAATTGTTTATGCTGATGTTACGACTTTCGTTGCTTCCCTGAATACTTTTCAGGGTGAAAGAAATCTAAATGATGAGTTGGTCAGCATGTGCAACTGGATGAAGGCCAATAAGCTATCTATTAACAAAAGCAAAACTAAAGCCATGATTTTCCATGCACCCTAAAGAAGAGTTCAAATTCCTACTATTAAAATAAAAGACTCTGTTATCGAATTTGTCAATGAATTTAACTTCCTTGGCATAATGTTAGATAGACATCTGAATTTGAAACCTCACCGTGATATGAGTAGGCATTATGCACAGATTAAAAAATATGTTGCCTCTCTGTGCCTTGTTACAAATATACAATTCCCTTGTGTTATCACACTTAAACTATGGAGCTCTTCTTTGGGGTTGTCAAAATATATTCATTTTACAAAAAAAAAGCTGTCAGAGTTCTTACTAACAGTAAATATAATTTTCATACAAGTGGTTTATTTAAAAAACTAAATTTTTTAAAATTCCATGATATCTGTGCACTGTGTGACCTGAAATTCTGCCATAAACGATTCAACAATGTCTTGCCACAGTATTTTCTTGTTGTGCTACTGCTATTTAGAGATGATCCTCATTACTATGAAACACGAATAGCTGGTCAAATACGACTTCCTTTAATTAAACATGAATTTGCAAAACAGAGTATTAAGTATAGATTTATCAAAACCCTTAATAATATGTCCATAACTTACAGAGAAAAACTAGAAACACATAGTTTAGATGGATTTAAGAAATATGTGAAAAATAGCACTGTAGCATCTTATTCCTCAGACTGCAGTATTGAAAATTGATATAATTGTTCATCCTACTGCTTCTTCATAATACTTTTCAACAATGTACTCTTTAACTTGAGATGAGTAACGTAGATGAGACTACTACTGATGAGAGTAATTTCCATATTGTGTTTGATTTAATGTTCACTATGTAATATTAATGCATCTCTCCAGGTGGCCTCACGCTAGCGATAAAATATATTTATCTTTGTGAGGTCTCCTTGCGAAACAAATGTTTATAAATGAAAATATGAAAATAAATTGTAAATATTTTTTTCGGCAAAATAAAAAGAATCTGAATCTGAATCTGATAGCCCTGTTTCCACCACAATAAGCACCTCTCTCAACCTATTTCTATCGAGTGTTGACTCTAATCTGGGCAATGGGGGCAGTAGATAGTCCTGCTTCCACCCCCATGAGCACCTCTCTCAATCTCTTTCTATTCAGTGTTGACTCGAATCTGGGTGGTGTGGGCAATTGATAGCCCGAGCCTCTAGTGTTCTCTTAGGTGTTCTTGTTTACTATAGGTCATTTGTTACGAGTGCTAGCAAACAGTCAGAAAAACTTACATTGACTGAGGTGGTGCACCTGAAATTCCTTGTTCCATGTGTGTGTGTTTTTTATTCATTCCAACTCAGCCTATACAAGAGGTCACTTTGCCTGTTCACTTGCGATCACAACAAACGTCCAATAGTAAACAACAGCGTCTTAGCAAACAGCAGTGTCCTAGGCAAGGAAATTTACCTGCAAGGTACTGCAGGGTGTTTTACTGGTTATGGCGTAAGCCAGCTACCCTGCAGGTTATGATAAACAGTGGAGACTTGGTGAACAGCAGTGTCCCAGTGCTTGTAAGGGCCTTGCGGGTTGGGAACTTTTAAGTGCAAGTGTGCAAGTTACTAAAAATTCGCTACTTCTACTAGTATCTGATCTACTACAATTAATGATTCTCATTTCCAGCTGGGAATTCAAACAGTACATTTAAAAATAGGCTGCGCTGCAGCTAAACCCTCAGCGAATCCCACATTAAAATTGTAATGTGTTTATGACAGCGAGCACGATAGTAATTTTTAAATAAACCATAACCTGGTACGTAAACAGTGATATGATGCTTTAAAGAGGTGTTTAATGATTCTGTCTCACAGTGTGTTATTAATTCCTCCCTGGAGCTTGGACAAATTGATGTTAGAAAATAATATTCCGACATAGAATGGCAATACAGGTTTATCGCAAACTTTTTGAGTTTGTGCCCTTGGGTTGGTCTCTTTAACATTTTCTAACATTCTCAAATACTGAAAAAACTTTGGTTTTCCATCTGGAGGTTTCATGTTGCCAGATTTAGAACAGCAAAATCCATAGTCTAAGCAACAGTCCTTGTAAAATAAGTTTCATATCACATTTACAACAGGTGTCTAAATTGTCTGTACATTCATTAGGAGCCGTGGAAGGGTGGCGTTTAGTGAGCATCAACTCTTGCACGATTGTAAAGGGCACATTTCGACCAAATTGTCTAAAAACCTATGAAGTGTATTCTTTGTCTTTAAAGCAGAAAATGAAAATTATGCATGACTATTAATATTAGAACACATTTGTTTATGAGTATGGTACAATTTCATTGTTTGTCATCTTTTTTTCCATTGTGGAGCTGGCACAGTGAAACTGGTTGTACATATCCCTTCTGACTGGTTGCAAAAAATAGTTTCGTACAATCAGACAAGCTTACAAAACAGTACCATATTTGGATATGGTGCCATAGTGACATATTGTTAGCTGGTATCTGAATGGCCCATACTTGGTATTTTCCACCAGAGGACAGCAGCTGCAAATCCTAGGGGCCAACCTCCTCATTTTACAACTGGATGAAATGTTTGAGGAGGATCTGCTCAGTTCTTCTGTGCAGTTGCTGGGTTTGAACCCCCATGACCTTGAACACAATCCGGAATGGCTGGTCACGGTGCACACTAGTAAAACACAGTGCTTGGCTGTAAACTATTATGATGATATAAAACAAAGAACTGATTTTGATGCCCCACACAATAATGCGCTACCAGCTTGACTTTCATTGCATCAAGCGAATTAGGATGAGTGGCTCTCCTACATAATCTATTCCTCATCGGCTAGCCCTGCTGATTGTCCTAGGTTTGATCCCCAGGCCAGGCACTCTTCATAAGTCAACATCCTAGCTGAATGTCAATCACATGCGACGTTAATTTGGAGGTAGTGTCTATGCTTAGGCAAGTAAAAAATCCTACCAATGGGGTAAATGTGTAACATGGTGTGGACTCCAAGCCCTGTCAATTCTCCATTATGTTTAACTTGCCTCAGCAAACACACCCGAGTACAAGACACTGACAATTTTTTTAAATGCCTAAATTAACTCATTTTAAGAATTGTATATGTATTTCATGCTATTAATTCTCACCTTTCTTATTAGAGTTAGCCTGTTGATGAACCACAAATATCAGAACCATCAGCAAGATCACTCGCAGTCCAGACACTTTGGTCAGCTGTAAGGGAGACAACTGACCACAGTTTATATGAAACACGCTTATTTTATACTCACATATTTACTTGCGAGCATGCTAAAATACAGTGGGACCTAGCAATTGAATAACTTCATTCATAAAAAAAAAAAAATGGACTGATTCTTGTATTTCCATGATTAATTAACCAGGTCATGAAAACAAATTTTTCTCAAACAATCATCTGCAGATATTTTATTTATTTATTTTTACTGAATCACATAAACAGGAGTTGGACCGTACATACTGAGTATTTGTATATATATTTTATTTTTGGGCTATACTAATTCTTCTTTATTTACAATAGCAATTTGGAAAGTTTATGAAAATGTATCCATTTCACAATAGGCCTTAGTGCTTGGCTTAATGATGCTTTTGAAAAAACATATCAAATTTAAAAAAGTAAATGAATTTGAACTGCCATGCATTCGTATTTGAAATATTTCTTTTGAATTACATTGTAAGTAATATCTTATGCATAAAAGGGCAATTTGGTAAATATTGTGTGCGCAATTGTTTAAAAAAATAATATTAGATTAAACTAGAACACAATACCTATACAATTACTGATGTCAGTATCTGGTTCGAAGAGCCCAAACTTCTGCGATCAGGCCAGAAATACTTCTCAAAATGAAATAAAGACATATTTATGCAAATATGATAACTGAATCTCCACAGACTCCTTGTGTACTCAATCTGTTTATTTTCAATCAAAAGGTATTCTATATACAAACCCAGGTGAGGTTAAGCATGTATAACATTGTATCTACAATGGCATATCACAACCAATGTGAGGTGAAATGCCATGAAGTCATACTATATAAGTAAATTAGGAAGCCCACAATACTACATGCATTAAAATTTATTGTACTATGTTTTTTGGCTATAAATTTCAAATTTGACCGATCCATCAGTCCCTACATCAGAGTTATTAATTTGAAATCTTCACCAATCAAGATCAATAAGTGAAATGATCCACTGCTGCATTTTGTCTCCCGGTTCAGTCAGAATTCATAAAGGTCACTTGCTGTCCGGTCATTTGACCTGCCATTCACCCTCATTCTGAGTTTCATTCAAGGGCCAAGGCAACCCAGTCAAAAAGTGAGCTCATGTCATGGTCACTGTGACCTCACCAGACACTCATCATTTGATATCATAAGAAACATCACAGTGAAATTATGATGAGGTCATGTGGTGATCTCACTACTGTGAATTCAGTGTGAGCTAACTGAGAGGTCAGCTGTATGACCTCACCAGACACTCATCATGTGATGTCAAACATGACACATCACAGTGAAATCATGATAAGGTCATGTTGTGATCTCACTACTGTGAGTTCAGTGTAAGCTAATTGTGAGGTCAGCTGTATGTCCACCACAGATGGCATTGCAAGCCCATTGATTACAGGTCAGCTAATACCAGAAACTATAAATAGAACTGCAGCTTTATTGTGATTCTTTTAAATAAACACTAGGAGCAGTGGCATCAGTGGTGTAATGGTCAGCATGCCTGCCCAGAGTTCAATTCCCATTTCCTTTACTTTTAGAACATTTTTAGATATCTGATAATAAATAACTTTAATTCTATACCACTTCTATAAGTAACTGTCATCACTTAATGATTGATGCAGCATCCAGCAACACATCCAGAGTGTTCCACTGCACCAATCCAGCAATATATATGTATTAATTACATTGTAATTTGGGATTTGATGAAAGTGGATTTACTATTCCAACTGATTAATTTTGTTTCAATATAAAAATACTAAGCTGTCTAGTTTTGATGTGACAGGCTGGTGGAGGAAACAGGGCTATCTACCATCCCCATTGCCCAGATTTGAGTCAACACTCATTAGGTTGGGAGAGGTGCTTATTGTGGTAGAAACGCCCAGGCTGACTGAGGTTTAGTTTGAACTTCCTATGCTAACCATGAATTCAATCTAAGGCATGCCACAATAAGCACCTATTTCTTTTCAGTGTTGACTTGAATCTGGGCCCGGTTTCCACCAGAAAACGCACCTCTCTCAACCTATTTCTATTCATTGTTGACTCGAATCTGGGTGGTGTGGGCAAATGATAGCCCGAGCCTCTAGTGTTCTCTTAGGTGTTCTTGTTTACTATAGGTCATTTGTTACGAGTGCTAGCAAACAGTCAGAAAAACTTACATTGACTGAGGTGGTGCACCTGAAATTACTTGTTCCATGTGTGTGTGTTTTTGATTCATTCCACCTCAGCCTATACAAGAGGTCTCTTTGCCTGTTCACTTGTGATCACAACAAATGTCCAATAGTAAACAACAGCTTCTTAGCAAACAGCAGTGTCCTAGGCAAGGAAATTTAGTAAAAAAATACCTGCAAGGTATTGCAGGGTGTTTTCCTGGTTATTGCGTAAGCCAGCTACCCTGCAGGTCATAGTAAACAGTGGAGACTTGGCGAACAGCGGTGTCCCAGGCAAGTTAGTTGGGTGTTTTAGTGATTATAGCTTCCTAGCTCAGTAGTATTCTTACTCAGCTAAAATTTAGTGCTTGTAAGTCCCTTGCGGGTTGGGCACGTTTATGTGCAAGTGTGCAAGTCAATAAAGATTCGCTACTTCTACTAGTATCTGATCTACTGCAATTAATGATTCTCATTTCCAGCTGGGAAATCAAACAGTACATTTCAAAATAGGCTGCGCTGCAGCTAACCCTCAGCAAATCCCACATTAAAATTGTTATGTGTTTGTCCGACAGGCAGGAGGGCGGACGTAACACTTTCATTTCTAGAGCTGAACTCTAACACTTACACACTAACCCTAATGAAATTGTATACAGTAACACTCCATATTGTGATAGCCACACCGACATATCTTGGCTATATTTTACAAAAATATTATTTCTTGAGTGTTTATATAGTGTGTGCGATGAACCGAAACAATTGCCACTTGGCCTACATAGCCTGTTATGCAATGCTAAAAATGTGTGAAAAGTCTTCCTCGAATCTTGTAAAAATTAAGGCCTGTATTAAATCTGACAATGTCCTATTTTGATGCAAATATACTTGAATATTAACCTCTACATTGTAATATTCAGACGATTTGGTAAATATAAATGAATAGAAATGATGAACTTTCTTTAAATACACAAGAACTGCGTTAATTTTATTGCTTAATAGCCAATACCCTGACTGTTTTTTTGATGATGAAATTGAATACATTGATGTATATTACTATATTAGTGGTCTTTTTTTGCATGTGCACATGATATTATAATGTCCTACAAATATCTTAGTCTTACGAAGAGAGCCCTCCCGCCAAACGAGCATAAAAAATATTCTCTATTCTTTTCTTGCCATTTAATTGTTCTGTTTGAAAGATTTTATGCACAATAAGGAGTGTTCAGTTCACTAGAAATATCAACACAATAGCATGTTCCCTTAACTAACCTACAACTAAGATTATCATTTATATGTCCAAAATAGTATATGAATTCAGCAATAATGTTATGCCACATAAAGATGTTGGTATAATTTCATACAAAATTAACCTTCAAGGTTTGTATTTACTTTTATTTAAATAAAAAAAGTCTAAATACAAATGAATACAATATCTTAAAGGTTTATTTTGTATGGAATGATACTCAACACACCCATTTCAATACCTGTATGAATCAAAAAATTTTTTGCTCGCTTTTTGAATTTAGGTTGCAACTGAAGGAACTATATATTATCATTCGTCTTATTCACTTCAGTTACTGAATTGTTGGTTGCTGATTTGCATTAAATCTATGGCAGATGTATATGAGGAAAGCAATAATAAGTATTGGAGTCAAGTGAAAGTAATATAGATCATCATGCAACAAATTATTATAAAATTGCTAATTATAAACAAAAACTATTGAATGGCTTGAGCATGGCAATACTATGATCAAATATTTAATAATTGCACATGAATTGTACAACATTTACGGCTGTCATTGCTAAGTATGGGATGCTAAGGAATACGAAGGAAGCAACACAATGTTTTGCATTTTTTCCAGATTTTCCAATATTATAAAAAGAAAGAATGATGAAAACAAATGTCAAAAAGAAGCTAAAAAGTGTACCATAGTCTAGATATATCATTGGAAAAATGGTACTGATGATATGAGGGTTAAGTTTGATAGAGTACCAGTCCATGTATTTATATTTTCCTTATTAAATAAAACGTCTGTCATAAATGGTCATGAAACCCCAAAAAGGTATCTCTACACTATTTTAGACATATTCTTACTAGGTTTGTACGCATGTAGCTGCAGTAGTGTGTGAGTCCTGGTATGGAAACAGAAACTTTTATGCTTTAATTTTTATTTTTTTCTCTAAATGTTTTAAAACACAGCTCAGATATTTCTATGTGATTATCAAAATTCACATCTAAGCTATATAGAGTAATAACATATACAATTTTGTTGGGGTAAGTGCATTAATGGTGGAGTTATTCTCCGACAACACAATTTAACACAATTTTAAGCATTTAATTAATATCAAAGTGAAGTTTAAAAAGTGAAAATAATATAATTTAGATATGTTATTGATACAATTTCATTCATGTAAGGTAAATAGTGTCTTTTATATGGAGGTTTTAAAATTCTATATTATTTACGGTCATGAGACCCCCAAAAGGCACCACTGCACTATTCTAGACATATTATGAAAAAGTTTAAAGGATGTATGTGCAGTAGTGTCTGAGTTCTGCTCCGGAAACGAAAATTCTCTATTTTTTCCAAATTTTGTAAAACATAGCCAACATATGTAAATGTGACTATCAAAAGGCACCACTAGCCATAAAGAGTATTACTGAACAACATTTCGTAAGGTTAAGTGCATTAGCGAAATGAAAGAGTTGCGCCCGCCCGCCTGGCGGACGGACATTGATGATAACAAAAACCCTTTTCGTACTTCGTTTTGCCGGGGGTTAAAAATCTTTTAAACAGCTTGGTTGATATGATGCACATCAAACGCCACTTCATTAGATCCTGACGATGAAAGTTTAGATGATATAGAAGTATGCAGTAAATATGATGATGATTGTTTACTTCATAATGACTGTTGTTTGGATTATTGAGTTTACTGCAATAAGGTGGAGGTACTATGGCGCCACGCCAAAAGCTTAATTTGTTTCAAAATCTAAGGTTGTTTAATAATTTCAAAGATACTCTAAAGAGTCAGACAGTACAGAGTTTGTCAGGAAATGACTTTTAATCATGGCTTTGTCAATTCTAAAACTCCTTTCCTGTATCTTACATCACTTAGTCGGAGACTAGCTGGCTGAAAAATATTAGCCTCTTCCACCATTGTTTCTTGCATGACTTAGAGTATGCAATTGTGACATCACAATGGTCCATTGTTACATCACAATCAAGCTGCAATAACCAAATCAGCTTCAGAAAGAGGCACTGACTTAGTTTACCAAGATCAGAATTATTATTGAAATATGTAAGTTTGGCAAAGAAAAGGATTGCACAAAAAATATGCATTGGTATTGAGAAGCGTCTTTGTGTGTTATGTGGAATGTTAAGTATTAACATGTAAATATTCAGTTCAGTTATTAAGCATGTTTATACCTTTCTACACATCTCAAAAAATACACTGTAGTCCAAACTTAAATGACCTCATATGTGTTTGAGAGCAGGAAAAAACTGCTTCAGGGAACCACGTCCAGAACGCCGTCATTGAAATTTCATGGAGGGGGCTGAATAAGAATGGATAACTAATAATCACAGATTGACAACTCATTATTTTGGTTGCCGCTTGGAATTTGAGCAATGGACCTGTGAAGTTAGGCAAGTATCGACCACTAATAATCTTGTTTATTTACATGCTATTTTGACAAACATTGACCAGTGATGTTTTATTCCATTGAAAAATATCCTATTGTTCATATTTCATCTTGTCCACTCGCTCGCCTGATTAAAATATGGCGGCGTTGGTTCCAAAAGTACGGCATCAGCATGGATTGCACTACAAATTGACGCTACTTTGGTCATAACTGACAAGCCCTATTCCCAGACACAGAGTTAGAGTAATGGGAGGATTGGCCACAACATCACATCAAAGAATGATGTTTGTGCTTCAAACGCCAAGCAACCAAAGAAATTGAAAATAATTTTATTGAGGGATTGCGACTTGAGTTGTATAGAGGACTTTTGAGCCAATAAATGGAGCTGCGAGCCTCTCCTTACACCCCCTCCTTATAACCTTTGTTTGATGATATCATCATGCAATCTTTTTATTGAAAGCAATGATGATGTCACTAAGGTTGTGAGGACCGGTGTGCTCCCCCTGTTGACCCTAACTCGATCCTGTCTCAAGTAAGGAGACAATTCGGGTCTATGAATTGGAAAAGGACGCCACAATCTGTGTATGCTAGATATTAATCAGATCACAGAATTCTTCACTCAGAGAAGAGAGTGTTGACCTAAAAAAACATAAAATTAAGGAAATATTTAAGAGTTCCAAGAAGCCTTTCCAGTTGATGCTTCATCGAACAGTTATCCCTGTTGTCAATGCACATGAACTGTATCAACTACAGATTAACATAGATAATAAACACAGTAATGAGCTGCTAAATGTTTCTTTATATCTTAAAATAAAATTTATAAATAAATGTGTTAATTTGTATCCCAGAATCAAATTTATAACAGAATTGTGTCAATTTAATCAGAAACAGTGTTGTCTGTGACTACTGTTTTTATTTTAGAACCTCTGATAAGTCACAGAGCCACGTGAAGCTGTTAGGTTTATTGTGTCAATTCATTATTTTCTCTGAATAATAATGTTGTTGAACATTGTCGTAAAGTGCATGCTTCTGCTGTCTGGGCTCCGACACATATTTCAAATGAAAGTGTATTTAATCCACTAAGACAGTATTACTATTGTTCTGAGTGGGCCATAACCAATGAAAATGTCGTGTCGGTTAACTCCATCCTGAGTGCAAACTGAACTTGTTTTTCATAACAAAGGCATTAAAACATAACAAACAGTCAAACAAATTAGTAAATATGACTAATGGAGTATTAGTTAGTCATATCTCTCATAGTCGGGAGTTAACTTACATTTTTGTAAGTTATATTCCGTCCTATTCGGGATATAACTAATACTTAGACATTTTTGTGCCACTTGATAATCCATGCTGCGACGTACTCTGTAATTCCTGTGACATGGAATTATGCATTGTCTGAGGTATGGCATCAATTCTAGGTGCGCTTTGGCTGGGTCGATTGACCCACCAGCTATGGAGCCTGGCTCTAACTGACTCATTGAAACCAAAGCTTGTGAAAAAGAAAATGCTTTGCAGTAGATTGATGAGCGTAAAAACAAACCACAGTTCATAAATATTTGTCAAAGATGGAAGCAGTGCAGCCAGCCACGATATGCCAAACAGTATCATGATCTTTGCACAGATAGATGCACGTGAAACAGTATTTGTCGATACTCTTGATTTGCTGCCCTTTGATGAGCAGATCTTGAAGACCACAAAGCAGAAGAAAATGCTGTTGAGAGTCAGCATAAAAACCATTGGCAAAATGAACAGTACAATGTGGTAGAATAGAGGTTGCAAAAAACAGATGCCTCGTTCATTCCCATATTCTAACTCAAGGGAAGATAGTAGGTCCATAAGCACACAAATCAGAATGAAAAGAATGGAAATAATATAGCAGTATGATGCTTTGAATTTGCGGCTTGTTGTGTGCCAGCTACAGTTTGCTTTATATGCAAGGTCAAGAGAAATGCAAGACATACACAAAAATGATAAAATCCAAAAGTGATGAAGCAATATTCCAACAGTCTTGCATGCCCATTCATGAGATTTGATGAAACTCACTCCACTGATTTGAAATAGAAGCTGTCCACTAATTAAAGCCGCAATTAGGTGGAGAATATTCTGAATACAGTCTTTTCTCAAGTCTTTGAAAATAGTGTATATAAGTATCGTCCAAATCATTGATATAATCGAAATTGTGTTAGTTCCAAATGTAAATGCAGCAAGGGCAGCATTTGCAAAGGCTTTGTTCGTGCTGCCAAGGTGATGGCATGTTGTGAACACCTTAGCCTTACTAGATTGGTTGCCGTTCCAGATACAAAATGGTGTATACAACCTCACATCTGATTCATTTATGTTGGTAAGCACAAAAATTGCATCTTTAGGATGGAAACTTTCCCCAATGGCAGGAGAAAACAATTTAGTTTCATTAAATGTAAATTGTGATTTGTTACTGAGGGCTATGACCTCAAGGAAGATCATTTTATCCTCAGGACACATCTCAGTATTGTCACCAATGAATGTGATTATAATAGGTGGGTCCTTATTTCGCCCAATATGTTGTAGCTCTTTTATAAAGTTATTGATAATATTTAAGTTACACGACAGACATGATGTTTGATATGAAACACAATTGGTACTGTGTAGGTCAATGCCTTCATGTTTAGAGAGGGCATGTACAGCAAATGGACATGGTGTTTCTTCTAAAACCACAAATTTCTTGAAAGGATTTTTAACTTGGTAGAACTTTATCTCTATATTGTTAAAGTAGAAATTATCTACATTGTAAGCAGATTTGTTGTTTAAAATATAAATGATGGATAAATTGTAATGAGTGGTAAAATGGCCCTTCAATTGTGAAACTTTTAAGATAGCATTATTCAAGACCCTGCAGCTTTTTTCCATGGAGGTGCAATGATTAGTAGCATAGTTCATCAAATAACCATCTTTGCATTTCACCTTCTTTTCTGGCCTCTTCTTCTTTGTGTACATACTTACTTGAATTTCTGGTCCAAAGCCAAACAATGCTGCCATAGTCGCAGAAATGAAAAATGGAGTGGGAGTGTTCACCGCCTTTGGATAATAACTCAAATTAATATTGACACATCTTAATTTACTGCTATAGGTGTCTTTGTAAAATGCACAGAAAGGGTTATGACATATTTGATCCTTATCCCAAGCAACTACAGGCAGGAAAAACCTCTGACACAGCGAGTTCACAGGCGTTAAGTTAGTGTTGTTCGTAAAGCAAGAGCTCTTTCTTCCACAACCATACCTTTGTAATGAGGTATTTCTAAAAT
Organism: Alitta virens; assembly: GCA_932294295.1. NCBI lineage: Eukaryota > Metazoa > Annelida > Polychaeta > Phyllodocida > Nereididae > Alitta > Alitta virens. Next base: position 28,297,149 of record OW028585.1, on the reverse strand, counting down.
CTAAATGAACCATGCAAGGATAAGCTACATCATTTAGACCTGTATTTACAAAATCATCCTGAAACTTTCTGAACAGAGACTCTGTGTGGTTTGATTCTTGTTCGCAAGTAACCCTGACATTTGGGAATTGTATTGCTGCATCAGAGATATTATGACAGCGAGCACAATAGTAGTTTTTAAATAAACCATAACCTGGTACGTAAACAGTTATATGATGCATTAAAGAGGTGTTTAATGATTCTATCACACAGTTTGTTATTAATTCCTCCCTGGAGCTTGGACAAATTGATGTTAGAAAATAGTATTTCGACTGATATTTATCATAGAATGGCAATACAGGTTTTTTGCAAACTTTGTGAGGTCTTGCCCTTGGGTCGGTCTCTTTAACATTTTCTAACATTCTCAAATATTGAAAAAACTTAGGTTTTCCATCTGGAGGTTTCATGTTGCCAGATTGAGAACAGTAAAATCCATAGTCTAAACAACAGTCATTGTAAAATAAGCATTCATTATCACATTTACAACACATGTCTAAATTGTCTGTACATACATTAGGAGCCGGTGGAAGGGTGGCATTTGGTGAGCATCGACTCTTGCACGATTGCAAAGGGCACATTTCAAACAAATAGCCTAAAAACTTCTGAAGTGTGTTCTTTGTCTTCAAAACTGAAAATGAGATTATGCATATCTATTAATATTAGAACATTTGATTATGATGACATTTTATTGTTTGTTATCTTTTTTCCATTGTGGAGCTGGCACAGTGAAACTGGTTGTTCATATCCCTTCTGACTAGTTGCAAAAAATAGTTTTGTACAATCAGACAAGGCCTTACAAAACAGTACCATATTTGGGATATGGTGCCATAGTGACAAAGTGTTAGCTGGTATCTGATTGGCCCAAACTTGGCATTTTCCACCAGAGGACAGCAGCTGCAAAACCTTGTGGTTTGCTCAGTTATATCAGTCACCAGCTTTTCTTATAGGGGCCAACGGCTGTAAATCCTCAAGTGCCAACCTCCTCATTTTACACTGGGTGAATAGTTTGAGGAGGATCTGCTCAGTTGCTGGGTTTGAACCCCCATGACCTTGAACACAATCCAGAGTGGCTGGTCATGGTGCACACTGGTAAAAAGAAGTGCTTGGCTATAAACTGTTATTAGATATAAAACAAAGAATTGCTTTTGATACCCCACACAATAATTAAGACGAGTAGCTCTCCTACATAATCAATTCCTCATCGGCCAGCTCTGCTAAAGGTCCCAGGTTTGATCCCCAGCTGGATGTCGATCACATGTGACGTTAAATTGGAGGTAGTGTCTATGCTTAGGCATAAAGATCCCACCAATGGGGTAAATGTGTAACATGGGGTGGACTTCAAGCCCTATCGCATACACACCCGAGTAAAAGACACTGCCAATTTTTTCAAAATAAATGCCTAAATTAACTGTGTCTTTCCTCACATTGCATCTATATAAGCATTAATTATCATTTTAAAAATTGAATAGGTATATCAAGTTATTTATTCTCTTTATACTGTCAATTTTAAAATAACATCAAGTGATATTATAAATTTACATATTTTAAATTTCTTTTCTCAATTTTAATTTTACATTTTTATGTCATATTGTAGAGAGCTTCTGAAAATTTATTGATTTTAAATTCTAGACAGCGCTTTATGAAATAAAACAATTTACAATTTACAATTTTAATTCTCACCTTTCTTGTTAGAGTTAGCCTGTTGATGAACCACAAACATCAAAACCATCAGCAAGATCACTCGCAGTCCTGACATTGTGGTCAGCGGTGAAGGAGACAACTGGCCACAGTTTTTAAGAAACATGTCTTTTTTATACTCACATATTTACTTGAGAGCATGCTAAAATACAGTGGAACCGAGCAATTGAGTGACTTCATTCATCAGTGTTTATTCGCAAAAAGGAAAAAACCAATTTGTGTATTTCTGTTATTAATCAACCTGGTCATGAAGACCAATTTTTCTCAAACGAGATCATCTGCAAAAATTTAATTTAATTTTATTTATTTATTTATGTTTACCAAATTGCTTAAAAATAAGTTGGACTGTGCATACTGAGTATTAGTATTGACTAATTCTTCTTCATTTTCAATACCAATTTGGTAAGTTGATGAAAAAGTATCAATTTCACAATAGACCTTAGTGCTTGGCTTAATCATGCTTTTGAAAAAAAACATATCAAATTTAAAAAAGTAAATTAATATGAACTGCCATGAATTCGTGTTTTGAAATACTTCGTTTGAATTACGTTGTAAATAATATGTTTTGCATAAAAGAACAATTTGGTACATTTCAGATGGAACTAAATTGAAAACAGTATCATGTGTGCAATAGCTTCAAATATTAATATTAGATTAAACTAGAACACAAAGCATATAGAATTACAGATATCAGTATCCATAACTTGAGCGATCAGGCCAGAGATATTCCTCGAAATTAACTCAAAAAATAATTAAATGCAAATATGATTGCAAATATTATATATTATAGTATTTTCTATCAAAAGGTATTCTAAATACAAATCAGGTAAGGTTAAGCATGAATAACATTTTATCCTCTGTCAATGGCAAAAGCAGTCTGGACACGCCCTTCCCAGTGGATATTTTCACTATTTCTGAAATGATCGACGTCACGACAAGTGCAGCAATCCATGGCAGGATCTCTCTAGCGAGTCCTATGACGCTTCAGCCAACTGAACGTTTTCATCTGTAGCTCCGTAATGGAAAGGAATTCAGAAATTACAGTGTTCCCAACTAGATTGCACACCTGCTGATTGGTAAATATTGTGTAGGACAATAAGGAGCCGAGAAACTAAAGACTGTTTACGTCGCTTTTTAGTCAGAAATAATCAGGGGACAGTCAAATGTATTCTGCTTGAATTTCGAGTTTGGGAACGACAGAGGATAAAATCGTCACCACATGTTAATTTTGAGAATACTTAACAATCAGCCTTCGGCTTCGTGAAATATGACAAAATCGTGAAATAAATTCCTGTATTCTCAAAATAAACATGTGATACACAGAAATACCACAAACAATATGAGGTGAAAGGGAAGGATCTAGGAAAGGCAGCTTAAACATATTAACATAATTTTAATCTGATGCACTAAGCAAATTGAAAATCTTGCATATGGTGGCCTTTCACAGTCAGGAGTTTTTCTTGTTGAATTTAGTAATTCAAAGTGAAATAATATTACACCACATTTTGGTCTTTTATGCAGAAATATCAGAGATCAATGCCATCCAAAAGAAATATATCTAGATAAGAAAGTTAGAAAAACACAAAAAAAATCAACTGTTTTCTGAATTCAAATGTTGTTTAAAAGTTTGTGTTATGCTATACAAATGTCAGAGTGAATGAAACAACATTATCTGTTTTTAAATAGAACCAAAGCAGGGATATCAAATACATTCCTACCCTTTCATTACAATCTCCTATTGTCCAAGAGTGGTCCAGAAGTTGTCCAAAGAAGTTTTTATAAGCAGATGATTCATTGGTCATGGTGCTGTTAAAAAGGCATAATATCAACCATATTAATGAACCTGAAATTTTTTTTGATATATCTCACACAAAGCCTTTTGAGAACTGCTGGGTTACAGATTTTACTGTATATATTTCTGCTCTGTGAGCCTCCTCATTCATATATTAAAGCAAGTCTCTAACAACTTCGGTTCAGTTGTCTCCACAGCTCTAGACTGGCCACAATGATTGTGCTACGATTGCTTTTGCAAACGACTTTGACGATTATGATGGGCAATTGGGGCAGTAGATAGCCCTGTTTCCACCACAATAAGCACCTCTCTCAACCTATTTCTATTGAGAGTTGACTCCAATCATGGCAATGGGGGCAGTAGATAACCCTGTTTCCTCCACAATAAGCACCTCTCTCAACCTATTTCTATCGAGTGTTGACTAGAATCTGGGCAATGGGGGCAGTAGATAGCCCTGTTTCCAACACAATGAGCACCTCTCTCAATGTATTTCTATTAAGAGTTGACTCGAATAATGGCAATGGGGGCAGTAGAGAGCCCTGTTTCCACCACAATGAGCAACTCTCTTAACCTATTTCTATTGAGTGTTGACTCCAATCTGGGTGGTTTGGGCAGTTGACTGCCCAAGCCTCTACTGTTCTTGTTTACTATAGGTGATTTGTTATGAACGCCAGCAAACTGTCAGAGAAACTTGCTTTGACTGAGGTGGCGCTAGAGGACTACTGATCCAGGAATTTACTGAACCGATGCCGATACTGATACTGCCTTCCAGTATCGACCAATTCAGATACTGATACCGATACCCATGCCAGCTGGCAGCTCTTTGTCCATGTGAGCCATCTCGCCTCCCTCCCTTTCCCACCCTGGGATCCCTATTGGTCCCGTTATGCCTCCCGCCTCACTACCAATGCAATTCTCATTAGGTGTACGTAGTTGTATTTAGCGATCATGCATTTAAGTAACAATTTGGTCACTTTTAACTCAAGTATAAAAGAGAATGTCATCAATCACTGGGAGCTATCTATAGCAACATCTATGATATAATTTTATAACTGAATAATATTTATTTTTAGTTTTCTGTGAATAAAATATATATATTTTCATTATGTACAGCATGGCACCTTTAACCAACTCAGAATCCAATTCATTACAAATTATCACAAATAATCTGATTAAGTTGATTTTGCACATTTATCATAAATTTATGCAGAGTAATTGTGCATAGTCTCGTTTTGAATAGCAATTAAGTATACTGGACCTTTCTGTCAGAACATGCAGATATTTAACAATGCCTAAGGAGGTGCAATACTATAAAGGTATCATAATTACAATTTATGTCAGTGTTTTTAACGGAAATATGTAATTTTTATTCTGATATAAATTCATTGAAAATGTCAAAATATAGGCTCATCCGAATTAGTATTGTTTTGCAAAGACATATTAAAAGTTATCATTGTAATATAACTGATAGTGGCATTGAATTACGGCATATTCCAAGCGAAATTGCATATTCTGCTAGCTTGTATAATCCAATTGTAAGTCTGTAGTGAGCATTAACTAATAAGAACTGAGTATACAGTGTATATTTTTAATACATTATTCAAAGGTTAATCTGCATGCATAGTGCATACCCTCGCCACACTTCAACGCATGCTAAGAAATTATTTTTATATTGTATGTGATAAGATCTCTTATTTTCTTGAGGTTCTGGTCTATTGTATTTTGAACCCCTTTCAATGCGATGTCTTGCAAATGACCCAATTACATATTATCATGTCTCATATCTATTGTGCCTAATTTAATGTATCTATGCGACTTCATTCTGGCAATCTATCAGGTTATGTAACACCAGTTGGTTTGCATCAGAGTTATGCAGAGCGACCTGGTTGACTGACTCAGATGATTGGGGATGCTGCAAATGGGGGCGTGGTCAATACTTGTTATCGGCTCCATTTAAAACTGATCCACCGAACCGATCCTAAAGGCCCTGGATCGGCCGATACCAATACCTGATCCTGGTATTGGTACACCTTTAGGTGGCACAGCTGAAATTCCTTGTTCCATGTGTGTGTGTGTGTGGTGTTTTTGTTTAGGGGGGGGGGGGGCATTTCCAGCCATCGTACCTCCCATAACATGTCGCATGGAGAAAGTCTAGTAGGTATATCTATACCTAGGTTTATTGCCAAGCGGTGAGGTATCAACAAAGTTATTTGCAATTTTTCCCACCTGCAATGACATGATTCATTCCAACTCAACCTACACAAGAGGTCTCTCTGCCTGTTCACTTGCGATCACAACAAACACCCAATTGTAAACAACAGTGTCTTAACAAACAGCAGTGTCCTAGGCAAGGAAATTTAGTAAAAAAATACCTGCAAGGTAGTGCAGGGTGTTTTATGGCATAGACCAGCTACCCTGCAGGTCATTGTAAACAGTGGAGACTTAGCGAACAGTAGTGTCCCAGGCAAGTTAATTGGGTGTTTTAGGGATTATAGCTTCCTCACTTAGTAGTACTCTTGCTCAGCTAAAACTCAGTGCTTGTATGTCCCTTGTGGGTTGGGCACTTCTATGTGCAAGTGTGCAAGTCAATAAAGATTTGCTACTTCTACTAGTATCTGATTTACTACAATTAATGCAAAGGTACAATTCTCATTTCCAGCAGGGAAATTAAACTTGGTTGATATGTGTCTGATGCAGACATGAAAATATCGATGCACATCAGATGCCTTGTTACAAGCAAACTAGTCATAAACCTTTTTGTGCTTTTTGCCAAAAAAGGTCTATACTAGTGCATTACCGTTTGCTAATTTTAATACCAGTAAATTTCCAGATAAGATAACATGGGATTTTTCAATACCTTCCACAACTGCATGATATAAAAGGGAAATGTCCTGAAGTTTCACTGATGGATCATTGTTCCATACATTTACCTCCAAACAAAGAAGAAGTTGCAGAGGCTTAAATAATGCTAAATTGAAAGTAACAACTGAAAAGCCGCTTCACTAAACATTACAATGTATCCATCATTTATATCTTATTTTATCCACTGATGTTACAGAAAATCTCTACAATATGTAAGAGAAGGCACAAAATACTATATGCAAGATCATTATTCAATAAAAGATGAATTTTTAGAACAAAAACCCTGTCGATCAGTTATATATGCCTTGTCTTAATATGATGAGGAAGATCTTTCGTAATCACAAATATGCATGACTCTCAACTTGAGCACCAAATAGTGCTACATGCACTTTTTAGATCCAACTTTGAATAGCCAGCTATAGTCAGACAGAACCGTTTAGTGGCAGGTAGCATCATATAGCAAAAGTTGTTTAGCTTTGTCTAGGTTCAATTTGAAAGGCTGTTTTTAGTGAAACTAACTGTATATCTCTGCTTTGGACAATTCTTATATATATACTGCATTCAGAATGTTCTTCATCTAACTGTGGTTTTAATTTGTGGACAGCTTCTATATTAAATCAGTGGAGTGAGTTTCATCAAATCTAATAAATGTACATACAAGACTGTTAGAATATTGCTTCATCACCTTTGAATTCTAACATTTTTGTGCATGTCCTGCATATCTTTTGACCTTGCATACAAAGCAAACTGTAGCTGGCAAACAAAAAGCCGCAAATTCAAAGCATCATACTGCTATATTATTTCCATTATTTTTATTCTGATTTGTGTGCTTATGGACCTACTATCTTCCCTTGAGTTAGAATATGGGAATGAACGAGGCATCTGCTTTTTGCAACTTATATACTACCATATCGTTCTGTTCATATTATCAATGGCTTTTTTGCTTATTCTCAATGCTTTTTTATTCTGTTTTGTTGTGATAAGAATAAGCAATTCACAAGGAAATTACTCTCCAATTTCATCAAGTAATATTTCACATATATCTATCTGTACAAAGATTATGATGCTCTTTAGTGTATCATGGCTTGCTGCACTGTTTCCATGTTATAACAAACATTTACGAACTGTGGTTCATATTTAAGCTAATTAACCTATTGCAAAGTGTCTTCTTTTTCACCAGCTTTGGGCTCAATGAGTCAATTCGAGCCAGGCTCCGTAGCTGATGGTTGGTCAACCCAGCCGAATTATGCCTGAAGCTGGAATTAATACCATTTATCACACAATGATAATACTTCAATGTCACATGAGTCACAGAGTGTGTAGGAAAATTATGAACTAATGGACTAATGTTACTCTCTGTCCTGTCCTGCATGTGGACAGTTGTAATCTGACTTCTTCAGACTATGTGATTTCGCTGCATTGCTCCAACTGCACCAAATCGAGGTCAATTACTGCGCCCATGGATTTCAATGTAGCAGCAAATAAAGCAGTTCTGTAAATGTCACAAAATCTGACATTGGATCGTAATATTAAGCAAAGTGAGGTGTAATTTTGTATTCTTATCTTATCGTTCAGTTGATTTCTGTTATTTCCCTGAGAAAAATACATTAATGGAATCAGTTAGGTATGACCTACTATGTCTGAAATGCAAAATGAGTAATAAGGGGGGAAGAAAGACTTATGTCTTGCTGAATTCAGGGCTGCTCTGTGAAAAGATTCTATTAATTGAATATGCACACAGCAAGCTGTGTAATAGTGACCACCAATTCACAAAATACTTTTGTCAAACTGAAGCTGGAGACAATGAACAACATCACCTGCTTAAACGAGCCTGAATCAGAATTAGAAACCAAAATTTTGATTGCTTATCGTGCTCTAAGGATGTTTGGAGCTGTCATGGCCATCTTTGCAAATGGCCTCACAGTTTTCAGCGTATGCAAGTTTTCGTATCTGAGAACCGTGGCCAACATGTGTATCGTCAGCTTGGCCATAAGTGACTTGCTGAATGGCACTATTGTAGTGACATTATCAGTCACAATTGACTTTAATGACTTTAACACCGTGAATGCGTGGTACACCGCTTGTACGGTAAAGCAGATGTTGCAGCTAGCCCTGAACGGTGCAAGTTTCGGAAGCTTACTTCTGATTGCCGAAATATTTGCATGGAGCATCCTTTCAAGTATGAAATGATACTGACTATCAAGAAAACTGTGATGATATTAATATCAATGTGGACTGTGACAGTATTCGCCACAATAATCGTATCGTCATTTTAAGGAATTCCGCGCTATGAAAGAATCACCATTGTCGCTTTTCTGATGTCATCCGGAATGACGTATTTAAGGCGCAGTCATCCCAACATTTCTTCTGTACATAATCACAACATGTGCACTGTACATTAAAATAGCGTATGTCGCACGGGGACATGTGATGAAAATAGCCAATCAGACTGCTTCTATGGACTGTGATGGAAGTCGCCGTTACAAAAGAGAGGCACAATTGAGAATCACCAAAACAATGGGCATTGTTCTCGGCCTCTATTTCGTGATGTACGTGCCATCCATGATTGCCAATAACTTGGTTAAAAATTACAGTCACTTATCAAAGAAGGGCCTCAACTATGCTCTTGGATTGTTTTGGTGGTGCAATGCATTGGTGAATTCCATAATTTACGCATGAAGATGTCCAAATTTCCATGAAGCATTGCGGACTTTACTATTTCGATGTGACAATGATGATGATTGAATGTGAATATGATATTGTTGTGACACAGACACTGATATTAACTAATTCGTAAGGAACTAAAATAAAGGATAGACAAAAACAAGCAATGACCCTAAATATCAATTTTAACTTTCTCTCTTTGTTGATGATATCTACAAATGTTTCATATCAGGTGATGAATAATAATGATAAAAAGATTAGATAAGATAAGATTTATTTTATAATGTTGTATGTAGGAACAAATAACATAAGCAGAAGCTTTTGATTGACTAAAACAAAAGATATGAGAAATGAAATATGTAAAGAATAGGAGTGAAGATGACAAAGAACAGATGAGATTGATATATAATAAAAGCAAGAATATTTTTATGGCACTGGGAACAAGGTTCCACAATTTAGCACCCTGGTATCCTATGGATGACTACCGTATCTAATTGTTTTAAACTTAGGTAATTCTATTATCTTATTATTTCTAAAATCATATTTAACATTTTAATTTTAAACATGTCATTTTGACAGTGGGGGAGCATCAAACTGCACAACTTTGAATAATAATGCTAAGATATATTTTGTTCTCATGAGAGACAGTGAGCTATGTTTATTGGTTTTAAGGATGACTGTATAATTTAAATTTAAATCATTATATACAAAGTGGAAAGCACATTCATTAAGTTTTTCAAGTTTAATAATATCTGCAGTTAGGCATTGATGGTAAACTGTAGGACAATAGTTAACATTTGAAATTATAAATGACTCATAAATTTTTAACTTAACTTCAGTATTTAAGGTTTTTTTTTTAAGTTTTAGAGAATTAAATTGCCTGGATGCCTTTTTACAAATATTTTAAATGTTAACATTGAATTTAAGTTCTTGTTCTAATGTATTCCTAAGAGTTCAACATAGTTATATAGAGTTGTGTGGATATTGGCAATTTTGTTCCTGGTCTAAATGTATTCCTAGGAGTTCAACATAGTTCTTTAGAGTTGTGTGGATATTGGCAATTTTGATTTGAATATTTTCTGGATTAGGCAGACTCATAATATTACACATTAATATAGCACCTCGTCAATATATTTAAAAATAGGTTATAAAACAAATACATGGACATTATTAATTAATAAAACATCATGAAATTTAATATAATCAATTGGTATGTTGTCAAATCAAAATTATTGTGTATATAGCGGAGTGAAAACGAATAAGTTTTTTATTGCTTTTAAAATTGTTTGGATGTCTTTGGTGCGATTTAATGTTTGCCCTTTCTGTAATGTTTTGGTTGTAGAATGTGGCAGTTTCGTGTTTTGTAAAAAAAATGGTGATGCCACGGATAAACCCAAATGAGCAGCTTGTCATTAACACAGTCCTACCATTGTTTGATCATGATGTCCTCAACAGCACTCAATGACTTGATTGTGTGATTACATCATAAAACAATTCTTTGGACAATCTTATTATCACTGACCAGTTGCTGATCAGCATTTGCCCTTGAAAATCCTGATCCTCCTCATACCCAGATAGCATTCCAAATCGACCCAGCATCGTTTCCCGATAGGCCACTCTTGTTACAACATCGTATTAACATCGCTGACATCGGCCGACGTTGAAACAATTTGGAATGCTATCTGGGTAGCAAGGATGGTAACACTGTGGGTAAAGACCTCAAACTCCAGTGGCCAGCACAGCCTCTGCACAATGTACACTTTATTATCGCTCCCTAAATCTAGTGTTCCCTTTGTCTTGCTTTCCCTACACCTAGTGCTTACACCTAAGTGCCCCCTGAACCTAACTTGCCCGAAACATAGCTTTCCTAACATGTAGCTCTCCCTATACCCAGCAGAGCAGGGGGCCTAGTTCAGTGGGTAGCACGCTGGGCTGCCAACCACTGGGTCATGGGTTCCCATTCAGCACATGTTGGAAAGCTGCTTCATCCTTCGCCTCATTGCTTTGGCACCTGCCTGTCCTGATTAGCCCTATCTGGTGCAAAGATATATGGGACCTAAAATGAAGTCTGTTTTACCTACCCACCCACCAATACCCAGCATACCCTACCTAGCTCACCATACCTACAATTAATACTTGCGGAATTTGAAGATAAGACTGAGCATAGTCTTGATACAGCGATAATGATGAGGTGCTTCCAGGGTAATTCATTTCATTGTATAATAAGTTTGAACACATAACTTTAAATTGACCTGATATGTAGCATCATTTTCATCTAACCTTTGATCAGAGGGGTTTACCCATATTCAAGATGAAGAGCACTTTTCTGTACAACACAATGAAGGTTTCCATTTTCATTTGAAAAATATTAGCCTTCCACCATTGTTTCTTGCATGACTTAGAGTATGCAATTGTGACGTCACAATGATCCATTGTTACATCACTATCAAGCTGCAATCACCATATCAGCTTCAGAAAGAGGCACTGTCTTAGTCTGCCAAGATCAGAATTATTTTTGAAAAATATGAGTTTGGCAAAGAAAAGGAGTGCACAAAAAATAAGCATTGGTATTGAGAAGGGTCTTTGTGTGTTATGAGGAATTTCAAGTATTAACATGTAAATATTCAGTTCAGTTATTAAGCATGTTTATACCTTTCTACACATCCCAAAAAATACAGTGTAGTCCAAACTTAAATTACCTCTCACGTGTGTCCAGAACGCCGTCATTGAAATTTCATGGAGGGGACTGAATAAGGATGGATAACTAATAATCACAGGATGGATAATTAATAATCACAAGTAATCGACCACTAATAATCTTGTTTACTAACGTGATATTTTGACAAACATTGACCAGTTAGTAAGAAAAACGCTATTCCTCATTCCTCTGATGACTTATACATGTGTTATTCCATTGAAAAATATATGATTGTTCATATTTTGTCTTGTCCTCACTCGCCTAATTAAAATATGGCGGTGTTGGTTCCCATAAGTAGCGTTGATTGCACTACATATTCACGCTACTTTGGTCATAACTTACACACCCTATTTACAGACACAGAGTTAGAGTGATGTGAGGATTGGCCACAACATCACATCATATAACGATGTTTGTACTTCAAACACCAAGCAACCAAAGAAAATTGGAAAAAAATGTAATTGAGGGATTGCAACTTTAATTATATAGAGGTCTTTTGAGCCAATAAATGGAGCTGCGAGCCTCTCCTTACACCCTCTCCTTATAACCTTTGTTTGATGATATCATCATGCAATCTTTTCATTGAAAGCAATGATGATGTCACAAAGGTTGTGAGGACCGGTGTGCTCCCCCTGTTGACCCTTACTCGATCCTGTCTTAAGTAAGGAGACAGGTCAGGTCTATGAATCGGAAAGTGACGTCACAATCTGTGTATGCTAATTATTAATCAGATCACAGAATTCTTCACTCAGGGAAGAGAGTGTAGACCTAAAAAAACATAAAATTTAGGAAATATTCAAGAGTTCCAAGAAGCCTTTCCTGGACCAGTTGATGCTTCATCGAACAGTCATCTCTGTTGTCAATTGCATAAACTTTATCAACTACAGATTAACAGATAATAAATGCAATAATGAGCTGCTAAATGTTTCTTTATATCCTAAAATCAAATATATACATAATTGTATTAATTTGTATCCCAGAGTCAAATATAGAACAGAATTGTGTCAATTTAATCAGAAACAGTGTTGTCTGTGACTACTGTTTTTAATTTAGAACCTCTGATAAGTCACAGAGCCACGTGAAGCTGTTAGGTTTATTGTTTCAATTCATTATTTTCTCTCACTCACTATCATGGCTGTAGGTTACTGAATAATAATGTTGTTCAACATTGTCGTAAAGTGCATGCTTTTGCTGTCTGGACTCCGACACATATTTCAAATGAAAGTGTATTTAATCCACTAAGACGGTATTACTCTGTTCTGAGTGGGCCATAACCAATAAAAACGTCATGTCGGTTAACTCCATCCTGAGTGCAAATTTAACTTGTTTTTGGTAATAAAGGCATTAAAACATAACAAACAGTCAAACAAATTAGTAAATATGACTAATGGAGTATTAGTTAGTCATATCTCTCATAGGCGGGAGTTAACTAACATTTTTGTAAGTTATATTCCGTCCTATTCGGGATATAACTAATACTTAGACATTGTTGTGCCACTTGATAATCCATGCTGCGACGTACTCTGTAATTCCTGTGACATGGAATTATGCATTGTCTGAGGTATGGCATCAATTCTAGGTGCGCTTTTGCTGGGTCGATTGACCCAGCAGCTATGGAGCCTGACTCTAACTGACTCATTGAAACCAAAGCTCGTGAAAAAGAAAATACTTTGCAGTAGTTTGATGAGCGTAAAAACATACCACAGTTCATGAATATTTGTCAAAGATGGCAACAGGGCAGCAAGCCATGATATGCCAAAGAGTAACATGATCTTTGCACATATAGATGCACGTGAAACAGTATTTGTCGATACTCTTGAGTTGCCGCCCTTCGATGAGTAGATTTTAAAGACAACAAAGCAAAATAAAAAGGTATTGAGAGTCAGCATAAAAACCATTGGCAAAATGAACAGTACAATGTGGTAGAATAGAGGTTGCAAAAAGCAGATGCCTCGTTCATTCCCATATTCTAATTCAAGGGAAGATAGTAGGTCCATAAGCACACAAATCAGAATGAAAAGAGTGGAAATAATATAGCAGTATGATGCTTTGAATTTGCGGCTTGTTGTGTGCCAGCTACAGTTTGCTTTATATGCAAGGTCAAGAGAAATGCAAGACATACACAAAAATGATAGAATCCAAAAGTGATGAAGCAATATTCCAACAGTCTTGCATGCACATTCATGAGATTTGATGAAATTCACTCCACTGATTTGAAATAGAAGCTGTCCACAAATTAAAGCCGCAATTAGGTGGAGGATATTCTGAATACAGTCTTTTCTCAAGTCTTTGAAAATAGTGTATATAAGTATTGTCCAAATCATTGATATAATGGAAAATGTGTTAGTTACAAATGAAAATGCTGCAAGAGCAACATTTACAAAGGCTTTGTTTGTGTTGCCAAGGTGATGGCATGTTGTGAACACCTTGGCCTTACTAGATTGATTGCCATTCCACATACAAAATGGTGTATACATTCTCACATCTGATTTATTTATTTTGGTAAGTAGAAATACTGCATCTTTAGGATGAAAACTTTCTCCAATGGCAGGAGAAAACAATTTACTTTCGTTAAATGTAAATTGTGATTTGTTTGTGAGGGCTATGACCTCCAGGAAGATAATTTTATCCTCAGGACACATCTCAGTATTGTCACCAATGAATGTGATTATAATAGGTGGGTCCTTATTTGGCCCCATACGTTGTAGCTCTTTTATAAAGTTATTGATAATATCTAAATTGCATGACTGACATGATGTTTGATATGAAACACAATTGGTACTTTGTAGGTCAATGCCTTCATGTTTAGAGAGGGCATGTACAGCAAATGGACATTCTTGAAAGGATCTTCAGCTTTGTAGTACTTTATCTCTATATTGTTGAAGTAGAAATCATCTACATTGTAAGCAGATTTGTTGTTTAAAATATAAATGATGGATAAATTGTAATGGGTGGTAGAATGGCTCTTCAATTGTGACACTTTTATGTTAGCATTATTCAAGGCCCTGCAGCTTCTTTCGATGGAGGTGCAATGATGAGTAGCATAGTTCATCAAATAACCATCTTTGCATTTAAACTTCTTCTTTGGCCTCTTCTTAATGTACATACTTACTTGAAGTTCTGGTCCAAAACCAAACAACGCTGCCATTGTCGCAGAAATGAAAAATGCATTGTTTGTCGGCTTTGGATAATAACTCAAATTAATATTGACACAACTTGTTTCACTGCTGTAGATGTATTTGTAAAAAGCGCAGATAGGGTTGTGACATATTTGCTTCTTCTCCCAATCAATTACAGGCAGGAAAAACCTTTGACACAGTGAGTTCACAGGCGTTAAGTTAGTGCTGTTCATAAAGCAAGAGCTCTTTCTTCCACAAACATACCTTTTTAATGAGGTATTTCCAAAATCTAAAAGAAGCGCACAAGGATAAGCTTCATTATTTAGACCTATATTTACAAAATCTTCCTGCAACTTCCTGAAAAGAGACTTAGTGTGGTTTGTTTCTTGTTCGCAAGTAACCCTGACATTTGGGAATTGTATTGCTGCATCAGAGATATTATGACAGCGAGCACAATAGTAATTTTTAAATAAACCATAACCTGGTACGTAAACAGTGATATGATGTATTAAAGAGGTGTTTAATGATTCTATCTCACAGTTTGTTATTAATTCCTCCCTGGAGCTTGGACAAATTGATGTTAGAAAATAGTATACCAACTGAGATTTACCATGGAATGGCAATACAGGTTTATCACAAACTTTGTGAGGTCTTGCCCTTGTGTCGGTCTCTTTAGCATTTTCTAACATTCTCAAATACTGAAAAAACTTTGGTATTCCATCTTCAGGTTTAATGTTGCCAGAATTAGAACAGTAAAATCCATAATCTAAGCAACAGTCATTGTAAAATAAGCATTCATTATCACATTTACAACACATGTCTAAATTGTCTGTACATTCATTAGGAGCCGGTGGAAGGGTGGCGTTTTGTGAGCATCGACTCTTGCAAGATTGCAAAGGGCACATTTCAACCAAATTGTCTAAAAACTTTTGAAGTGTGTTCTTTGTATTCAAAGCTGAAATGAAAATTATGCATATCAATTAAAATTATAATACATTTGATTATGCTTTTGATGAAATTTCATTGCTGCTCATCTTTTTTCTATTGTGGAGCTGGCACAGTGAAACTGGTTCTGATTGGTTACAAAAAATAGTTGTGTTCAATCAGACAAGGCCTTACAAAACAGTACCATTTTTGGGATATGGTGCCACAGTGATATAGTGTCAGCTGGTATCTGAATGGCGCATACTTGGCATTTTCCACCAGAGGACAGCAGCTGCAAATCCTTGTGGTAGGCTCAATCATATCTGTCGCCAGCATTTCTTATTGGGGCCAACAGCTGCAAATCCTCAATGACCAACCTCCTCATTTTACAACTGGATGAAATGTTTGAAGAGGATCTGCTCAGTTCTTCTGTGCAGTTGCTGGGTTTGAACCCCCATGACCTTGAACACAATCCGGAATGGCTGGTCACGGTGCACACTAGTAAAACACAGTGCTTGGCTGTAAACTATTATGATGATATAAAACAAAGAACTGATTTTGATGCCCCACACAATAATGCGCTACCAGCTTGACTTTCATTGCATCAAGCGAATTAGGATGAGTGGCTCTCCTACATAATCTATTCCTCATCGGCTAGCCCTGCTGATTGTCCCAGGTTTGATCCCCAGGCCAGGCACTCTTCATAAGTCAACATCCTAGCTGAATGTCGATCACATGCGACGTTAATTTGGAGGTAGTGTCTATGCTTAGGCAAGTAAAAAATCCTACCAATGGGGTAAATGTGTAACATGGTGTGGACTCCAAGCCCTATCAATTCTCCATTATGTTTAACTTGCCTCAGCATACACACCCGAGTACAAGACACTGACAATTTTTTTAAATGCCTAAATTAACTCATTTTAAGAATTGTATATGTATTTCATGCTATTAATTCTCACCTTTCTTATTAGAGTTAGCCTGTTGATGAACCACAAATATCAGAACCATCAGCAAGATCACTCGCAGTCCAGACATTTTGGTCAGCTGTAAGGGAGACAACTGACCACAGTTTATAAGAAACACGCTTATTTTATACTCACATATTTACTTGCGAGCATGCTGAAAATACAGTGGGACCGAGCAATTGAATAACTTCATTCATAAAAAAAAATAAAATGGACTGATTCTTGTATTTCTATGATTAATTAACCAGGTCATGAAAACAAATTTTTCTCAAACAATCATATGCAAACATTTTATTTATTTATTTTTACTGAATCACATAAACAGGAGTTGGACTGTACATACTGAGTATTTGTATATATATTTTATTTTTGGACTATACTAATTCTTCTTTATTTACAATAGCAATTTGGAAAGTTTATGAAAATGTATCCATTTCACAATAGGCCTTAGTGCTTGGCTTAATCATGCTTTTGAAAAAACATATCAAATTTAAAAAAGTAAATGAATTTGAACTGCCATGCATTCGTATTTGAAATATTTCTTTTGAATTACATTGTAAGTAATATCTTATGCATAAAAGGGCAATTTGGTAAATATCGTGTGCGCAATTGTTTAAAAAATTTATATTAGATTAAACTAGAACACAATACCTATACAATTACTGATGTCAGTATCTGGTTCGAAGAGCCCAAACTTCTGCGATCAGGCCAGAAATACTTCTCAAAATGAAATAAAGACATATTTATGCAAATATGATAACTGAATCTCCACAGACTCCTTGTGTACTCAATCTGTTTATTTTCAATCAACAGGTATTCTATATACAAACCCAGGTGAGGTTAAGCATGTATAACATTGTATCTACAAGGGCATTTCACAACCAATGTGAGGTGAAATGCCACGAAGTCATACTATATAAGTAAATTAGAAAGCCCACAATACTACATGCATTAAAATTTATTGTATTATGTTTTTTTGCTATAAATTTCAAATTTGACCGATCCATCAGTCCCTACATCAGAGTTATTAATTTAAAATCTTCACCAATCAAGATCAATAAGTGAAATGATCCACTGCTGCATTTTGTCTCCCGGTTCAGTCAGAATTCATAAAGGTCACTTGCTGTCCGGTCATTTGACCTGCCATTCACCCTCATTCTGAGTTTCATTCAAGGGCCAAGGCAACCCAGTCAAGAAGTGAGCTCATGTCATGGTCACTGTGACCTCACCAGACACTCATTATTTGATATCATAAGAAACATCACAGTGAAATTATGATGAGGTCATGTGGTGATCTCACTACTGTGAATTCAGTGTGAGCTGAGAGGTCAGCTGTATGACCTCACCAGACACTCATCATGTGATGTCAAACATGACACATCACAGTGAAATCATGATAAGGTCATGTTGTGATCTCACTACTGTGAGTTCAGTGTAAGCTAATTGTGAGGTCAGCTGTATGTCCACCACAGATGGCATTGCAAGCCCATTGATTACAGGTCAGCTAATACCAGAAACTATAAATAGAACTGCAGCTTTATTGTGACCCTTTTAAATAAACACTAGGAGCAGTGGCATCAGTGGTGTATTGGTTAGCATGCCTGCCCAGAGTTCAATTCCCATTTCCTTTACTTTTAGAACATTTTTAGATATCTGATAATAAATAACTTTAATTCTATACCACTTCTATAAGTAACTGTCATCACTTAATGATTGATGCAGCATCCAGCAACACATCCAGAGTGTTCCACTGCACCAATCCAGCAATATATATGTATTAATTACATGGTAATTTGGGATTTGATGAAAGAGGATTTACTATTCCAACTGATTAATTTTGTTTCAATATAAAAATACTAAGCTGTCTAGTTTTGATGTGACAGGCTGGTGGAGGAAACAGGGCTATCTACCATCCCCATTGCCCAGATTTGAGTCAACACTCATTAGGTTGGGAGAGGTGCTTATTGTGGTAGAAACGCCCAGGCTGACTGAGGTTTAGTTTGAACTTGCTATGCTAACCATGAATTAAATCTAAGGCATGCCACAATAAGCACCTATTTCTTTTCAGAGTTGACTTGAATCTGGGCCCGGTTTCCACCAGAAAACGCACCTCTCTCAACCTATTTCTATTCAGTGTTAACTCGAATCTGGGTGGTGTGGGCAAATGATAGCCCGAGCCTCTAGTGTTCTCTTAGGTGTTCTTGTTTACTATAGGTCATTTGTTACGAGTGCTAGCAAACAGTCAGAAAAACTTACATTGACTGAGGTGGTGCACCTGAAATTACTTGTTCCATGTGTGTGTGTTTTTGATTCATTCCACCTCAGCCTATACAAGAGGTCTCTTTGCCTGTTCACTTGCGATCACAACAAATGTCCAATAGTAAACAACAGCGTCTTAGCAAACAGCAGTGTCCTAGGCAAGGACATTTAGTTAAACAATTCCTGCAAGGTATTGCAGGGTGTTTTCCTGGTTATTGCGTAAGCCAGCTACCCTGCAGGTCATAGTAAACAGTGGAGACTTGGCGAACAGCGGTGTCCCAGGCAAGTTAGTTGGGTGTTTTAGTGATTATAGCTTCCTAGCTCAGTAGTATTCTTACTCAGCTAAAATTTAGTGCTTGTAAGTCCCTTGCGGGTTGGGCACGTTTATGTGCAAGTGTGCAAGTCAATAAAGATTCGCTACTTCTACTAGTATCTACTGCAATTAATGATTCTCATTTCCAGCTGGGAAATCAAACAGTACATTTCAAAATAGGCTGCGCTGCAGCTAACCCTCAGCAAATCCCACATTAAAATTGTTATGTGTTTGTCCGACAGGCAGGAGGGCGGACGTAACACTTTCATTTCTAGAGCTGAACTCTAACACTTACACACTAACCCTAATGAAATTGTATACAGTAACACTCCATATTGTGATAGCCACACCGACATATCTTGGCTATATTTTACAAAAATATTATTTCTTGAGTGTTTAATTAGTGTGTGCGATGAACCGAAACAATTGCCACTTGGCCTACATAGCCTGTTATGCAATGCTAAAAATGTCTGAAAAAGTCTTCCTTGAATCTTGTAAAAATTAAGGCCTGTATTAAATCTGACAATGTCCTATTTTGATGCAAATATACTTGAATATTAACCTCTACATTGTAATATTCAGACGATTTGGTAAATATAAATGAATAGAAATGATGAACTTTCTTTAAATACACAAGAACTGCGTTAATTTTATTGCTTAATAGCCAATACCCTGACTGTTTTTTTGATGATGAAATTGAATACATTGATGTATATCACTATATTAGTGGTCTATTTTTGCATGTGCACATGATATTATAATGTCCTACAAATATCTTAGTCTTACGAAGAGAGCCCTCCCGCCAAATGAGCATAAAAAATATTCTCTATTCTTTTCTTGCCATTTAATTGTCCTGTTTGAAAGATTTTATGCACAATAAGGAGTGTTCAGTTCACTAGAAATATCAACACAATAGCATGTTCCCTTAACTAACGTACAACTAAGATTATCATTTATATGTCCAAAATAGTATATGAATTCAGCAATAATGTTATGCCACATAAAGATGTTGGTATAATTTCATACAAAATTAACCTTCAAGGTTTGTATTTACTTTTATTTAAATAAAAAAAGTCTAAATACAAATGAATACAATATCTTAAAGGTTTATTTTGTATGGAATGATACTCAACACACCCATTTCAATACCTGTATGAATCAAAAAAATTTTTGCTCGCTTTTTGAATTTAGGTTGCAACTGAAGGAACTATATATTATCATTTGTCTTATTCACTTCAGTTACTGAATTGTTGGTTGCTGATTTGCATTAAATCTATGGCAGATGTATATGAGGAAAGCAATAATAAGTATTGGAGTCAAGTGAAAGTAATATAGATCATCATGCAACAAATTATTATAAAATTGATAATTATAAACAAAAACTATTGAATGGCTCGAGCATGGCAATACTATGATAAAATATTTAATAATTGCACATGAATTGTACAACATTTACGGCTGTCATTGCTAAGTATGGGATGCTAAGGAATACGAAGGAAGCAACACAATGTTTTGCATTTTTTCCAGATTTTCCAATATTATAAAAAGAAAGAATGATGAAACAAATGTCAAAAAGAAGCTAAAAAGTGTACCATAGTCTAGATATATCATTGGAAAAATGGTACTGATGATATGAGGGTTAAGTTTGATTGAGTACCAGTCCATGTATTTATATATTATAAAACGTCTGTCATAAATGGTCATGAAACCCCAAAAAGGTATCTCTACACTATTTTAGACATATTCTTACTAGGTTTGTACGCATGTAGCTGCAGTAGTGTGTGAGTCCTGGTATGGAAACAGAAACTTTTATGCTTTAATTTTTATTTTTTTCTCTAAATGTTTTAAAACACAGCTCAGATATTTCTATGTGATTATCAAAATTCACATCTAAGCTATATAGAGTAATAACATATACAATTTTGTTGGGGTAAGTGCATTAATGGTGGAGTTATTCTCCGACAACACAATTTAACACAATTTTAAGCATTTAATTAATATCAAAGTGAGGTTTAAAAAGTGAAAATAATATAATTTAGATATGTTATTGATACAATTTCATTCATGTAAGGTAAATAGTGTCTTTTATATGGAGGTTTTAAAATTCTATATTATTTACGGTCATGAGACCCCCAAAAGGCACCACTGCACTATTCTAGACATATTATGAAAAAAGTTTAAAGGATGTATGTGCAGTAGTGTCTGAGTTCTGCTCCGGAAACGAAAATTCTCTATTTTTTCCAAATTTTGTAAAACATAGCCAACATATCTTAATGTGACTATCAAAAGGCACCACTAGCCATAAAGTGTATTACTGAACAACATTTCGTAAGGTTAGGTGCATTAGCGAAATGAAAGAGTTGCGCCCGCCCGCCTGGCGGACGGACATTGATGATAACAAAAACCCTTTTCGTACTTCGTTTTGCCGGGGGTTAAAAATCTTTTAAACAGCTTGGTTGATATGATGCACATCAAACGCCACTTCATTAGATCCTGACGATGAAAGTTTAGATGATATAGAAGTATGCAGTAAATATGATGATGATTGTTTACTTCATAATGACTGTTGTTTGGATTATTGAGTTTACTGCAATAAGGTGGAGGTACTATGGCGCCACGCCAAAAGCTTAATTTGTTTCAAAATCTAAGGTTGTTTAATAATTTCAAAGATACTCTAAAGAGTCAGACAGTACAGAGTTTGTCAGGACATGACTTTTAATCATGGCTTTGTCAATTCTAAAACTCCTTTCCTGTATCTTACATCACTTAGTCGGAGACTAGCTGGCTGAAAAATATTAGCCTCTTCCACCATTGTTTCTTGCATGACTTAGAGTATGCAATTGTGACATCACAAAGGTCCATTGTTACATCACAATCAAGCTGCAATAACCAAATCAGCTTCAGAAAGAGGCACTGACTTAGTTTACCAAGATCAGAATTATTATTGAAATATGTAAGTTTGGCAAAGAAAAGGAGTGCACAAAAAATATGCATTGGTATTGAGAAGCGTCTTTGTGTGTTATGAGGAATGTTAAGTATTAACATGTAAATATTCAGTTCAGTTATTAAGCATGTTTATACCTTTCTACACATCTCAAAAAATACACTGTAGTCCAAACTTAAATGACCTCATATGTGTTTGAGAGCATGAAAAACTGCTTCAGGGAACCACGTCCAGAACGCCGTCATTGAAATTTCATGGAGGGGCTGAATAAGAATGGATAACTAATAATCACAGATTGACAACTCATTATTTTGGTTGCCGCTTGGAATTTGAGCAATGGACCTGTGAAGTTAAGCAAGTATCGACCACTAATAATCTTGTTTATTTACATGCTATTTTGACAAACATTGACCAGTGATGTTTTATTCCATTGAAAAATATCCTATTGTTCATATTTCATCTTGTCCACTCGCTCGCCTGATTAAAATATGGCGGCGTTGGTTCCAAAAGTACGGCATCAGCATGGATTGCACTACAAATTGACGCTACTTTGGTCATAACTGACAAGCCCTATTCCCAGACACAGAGTTAGAGTAATGGGAGGATTGGCCACAACATCACATCAAAGAATGATGTTTGTGCTTCAAACGCCAAGCAACCAAAGAAATTGAAAATAATTTTATTGAGGGATTGCGACTTGAGTTGTATAGTGGACTTTTGAGCCAATAAATGGAGCTGTGAGCCTCTCCTTATAACCTCTCCTTATAACCTTTGTTTGATGATATCATCATGCAATCTTTTTATTGAAAGCAATGATGATGTCACTAAGGTTGTGAGGACCGGTGTGCTCCCCCTGTTGACCCTAACTCGATCCTGTCTCAAGTAAGGAGACAAGTCGGGTCTATGAATTGGAAAAGGACGTCACAATCTGTGTATGCTAGATATTAATCAGATCACAGAATTCTTCACTCAGAGAAGAGAGTGTTGACCTAAAAAAACATAAAATTAAGGAAATATTTAAGAGTTCCAAGAAGCCTTTCCAGTTGATGCTTCATCGAACAGTTATCCCTGTTGTCAATGCACATGAACTGTATCAACTACAGATTAACATAGATAATAAACACAGTAGTGAGCTGCTAAATGTTTCTTTATATCTTAAAATAAAATTTATAAATAAATGTGTTAATTTGTATCCCAGAATCAAATTTATAACAGAATTGTGTCAATTTAATCAGAAACAGTGTTGTCTGTGACTACTGTTTTTATTTTAGAACCTCTGATAAGTCACAGAGCCACGTGAAGCTGTTAGGTTTATTGTGTCAATTCATTATTTTCTCTGAATAATAATGTTGTTGAACATTGTCGTAAAGTGCATGCTTCTGCTGTCTGGGCTCCGACACATATTTCAAATGAAAGTGTATTTAATCCACTAAGACAGTATTACTATAGTTCTGAGTGGGCCATAACCAATGAAAATGTCGTGTCGGTTAACTCCATCCTGAGTGCAAACTGAACTTGTTTTTCATAACAAAGGCATTAAAACATAACAAACAGTCAAACAAATTAGTAAATATGACTAATGGAGTATTAGTTAGTCATATCTCTCATAGTCGGGAGTTAACTAACATTTTTGTAAGTTATATTCCGTCCTATTCGGGATATAACTAATACTTAGACATTTTTGTGCCACTTGATAATCCATGCTGCGACGTACTCTGTAATTCCTGTGACATGGAATTATGCATTGTCTGAGGTATGGCATCAATTCTAGGTGCGCTTTGGCTGGGTCGATTGACCCACCAGCTATGGAGCCTGGCTCTAACTGACTCATTGAAACCAAAGCTTGTGAAAAAGAAAATGCTTTGCAGTAGATTGATGAGCGTAAAAACAAACCACAGTTCATAAATATTTGTCAAAGATGGAAGCAGTGCAGCCAGCCACGATATGCCAAACAGTATCATGATCTTTGCACAGATAGATGCACGTGAAACAGTATTTGTCGATACTCTTGATTTGCTGCCCTTTGATGAGCAGATCTTGAAGACCACAAAGCAGAAGAAAATGCTGTTGAGAGTCAGCATAAAAACCATTGGCAAAATGAACAGTACAATGTGGTAGAATAGAGGTTGCAAAAAACAGATGCCTCGTTCATTCCCATATTCTAACTCAAGGGAAGATAGTAGGTCCATAAGCACACAAATCAGAATGAAAAGAGTGGAAATAATATAGCAGTATGATGCTTTGAATTTGCGGCTTGTTGTGTGCCAGCTACAGTTTGCTTTATATACAAGGTCAAGAGAAATGCAAGACATACACAAAAATGATAAAATCCAAAAGTGATGAAGCAATATTCCAACAGTCTTGCATGCCCATTCATGAGATTTGATGAAATTCACTCCACTGATTTGAAATAGAAGCTGTCCACAAATTAAAGCCGCAATTAGGTGGAGGATATTCTGAATACAGTCTTTTCTCAAATCTTTGAAAATAGTGTATATAAGTATCGTCCAAATCATTGATATAATCGAAATTGTGTTAGTTCCAAATGTAAATGCAGCAAGGGCAGCATTTGCAAAGGCTTTGTTCGTGCTGCCAAGGTGATGGCATGTTGTGAACACCTTAGCCTTACTAGATTGGTTGCCGTTCCAGATACAAAATGGTGTATACAACCTCACATCTGATTTATTTATGTTGGTAAGCACAAAAATTGCATCTTTAGGATGGAAACTTTCCCCAATGGCAGGAGAAAACAATTTAGTTTCATTAAATGTAAATTGTGATTTGTTACTGAGGGCTATGACCTCAAGGAAGATCATTTTATCCTCAGGACACATCTCAGTATTGTCACCAATGAATGTGATTATAATAGGTGGGTCCTTATTTCGCCCAATATGTTGTAGCTCTTTTATAAAGTTATTGATAATATTTAAGTTACACGACAGACATGATGTTTGATATGAAACACAATTGGTACTGTGTAGGTCAATGCCTTCATGTTTAGAGAGGGCATGTACAGCAAATGGACATGGTGTTTCTTCTAAAACCACAAATTTCTTGAAAGGATTTTTAACTTGGTAGAACTTTATCTCTATATTGTTAAAGTAGAAATTATCTACATTGTAAGCAGATTTGTTGTTTAAAATATAAATGATGGATAAATTGTAATGGGAGGTAAAATGGCCCTTCAATTGTGAAACTTTTAAGATAGCATTATTCAAGACCCTGCAGCTTTTTTCCATGGAGGTGCAATGATTAGTAGCATAGTTCATCAAATAACCATCTTTGCATTTCACCTTCTTTTCTGGCCTCTTCTTCTTTGTGTACATACTTACTTGAATTTCTGGTCCAAAGCCAAACAATGCTGCCATAGTCGCAGAAATGAAAAATGGAGTGGGAGTGTTCACCGCCTTTGGATAATAACTCAAATTAATATTGACACATCTTAATTTACTGCTATAGGTGTCTTTGTAAAATGCACAGAAAGGGTTATGACATATTTGATCCTTATCCCAAGCAACTACAGGCAGGAAAAACCTCTGACACAGCGAGTTCACAGGCGTTAAGTTAGTGTTGTTCGTAAAGCAAGAGCTCTTTCTTCCACAAACATACCTTTGTAATGAGGTATTTCTAAAATCTAAATGAACCATGCAAGGATAAGCTACATCATTTAGACCTGTATTTACAAAATCATCCTGAAACTTTCTGAACAGAGACTCTGTGTGGTTTGATTCTTGTTCGCAAGTAACCCTGACATTTGGGAATTGTATTGCTGCATCAGAGATATTATGACAGCGAGCACAATAGTAGTTTTTAAATAAACCATAACCTGGTACGTAAACAGTTATATGATGCATTAAAGAGGTGTTTGATGATTCTATCACACAGTTTGTTATTAATTCCTCCCTGGAGCTTGGACAAATTGATGTTAGAAAATAGTATTTCGACTGATATTTATCATAGAATGGCAATACAGGTTTTTTGCAAACTTTGTGAGGTCTTGCCCTTGGGTCGGTCTCTTTAACATTTTCTAACATTCTCAAATACTGAAAAAACTTAGGTTTTCCATCTGGAGGTTTCATGTTGCCAGATTGAGAACAGTAAAATCCATAGTCTAAACAACAGTCATTGTAAAATAAGCATTCATTATCACATTTACAACACATGTCTAAATTGTCTGTACATACATTAGGAGCCGGTGGAAGGGTGGCATTTGGTGAGCATCGACTCTTGCACGATTGCAAAGGGCACATTTCAAACAAATAGCCTAAAAACTTCTGAAGTGTGTTCTTTGTCTTCAAAGCTGAAAATGAGATTATGCATATCTATTAATATTAGAACATTTGATTATGATGACATTTTATTGTTTGTTATCTTTTTTCCATTGTGGAGCTGGCACAGTGAAACTGGTTGTTCATATCCCTTCTGACTAGTTGCAAAAAATAGTTTTGTACAATCAGACAAGGCCTTACAAAACAGTACCATATTTGGGATATGGTGCCATAGTGACAAAGTGTTAGCTTGTATCTGATTGGCCCAAACTTGGCATTTTCCACCAGAGGACAGCAGCTGCAAAACCTTGTGGTTTGCTCAGTTATATCAGTCACCAGCTTTTCTTATAGGGGCCAACGGCTGTAAATCCTCAAGTGCCAACCTCCTCATTTTACACTGGGTGAATAGTTTGAGGAGGATCTGCTCAGTTGCTGGGTTTGAACCCCCATGACCTTGAACACAATCCAGAGTGGCTGGTCATGGTGCACACTGGTAAAAAGAAGTGCTTGGCTATAAACTGTTATTAGATATAAAACAAAGAATTGCTTTTGATACCCCACACAATAATTAAGACGAGTAGCTCTCCTACATAATCAATTCCTCATCGGCCAGCTCTGCTAAAGGTCCCAGGTTTGATCCCCAGCTGGATGTCGATCACATGTGACGTTAAATTGGAGGTAGTGTCTATGCTTAGGCATAAAGATCCCACCAATGGGGTAAATGTGTAACATGGGGTGGACTTCAAGCCCTATCGCATACACACCCGAGTAAAAGACACTGCCAATTTTTTCAAAATAAATGCCTAAATTAACTGTGTCTTTCCTCACATTGCATCTATATAAGCATTAATTATCATTTTAAAAATTGAATATGTATATGAAGTTATTCATTCTCTTTATACTGTCAATTTTAAAATGATATCAAGTGATATTATAAATTTACATATTTTAAATTTCTTTTCTCAATTTTAATTTTACATTTTTATGTCATATTGTAGAGAGCTTCTGAAAATGTATTGATTTTAAATTCTAGACAGCGCTTTATGACATAAAACAATTTACAATTTACAATTTTAATTCTCACCTTTCTTGTTAGAGTTAGCCTGTTGATGAACCACAAACATCAAAACCATCAGCAAGATCACTCGCAGTCCTGACATTGTGGTCAGCGGTGAAGGAGACAACTGGCCACAGTTTTTAAGAAACATGTCTTTTTTATACTCACATATTTACTTGAGAGCATGCTAAAATACAGTGGAACCGAGCAATTGAGTGACTTCATTCATCAGTGTTTATTCGCAAAAAGAAAAAAACCAATTTGTGTATTTCTGTTATTAATCAACCTGGTCCTGAAGACCAATTTTTCTCAAACGAGATCATCTGCAAAAATTTAATTTAATTTTATTTATTTATTTATTTTTACCAAATTGCTTAAAAAGAAGTTGGACTGTGCATACTGAGTATTAGTATTGACTAATTCTTCTTCATTTTCAATACCAATTTGGTAAGTTGATGAAAAAGTATCAATTTCACAATAGACCTTAGTGCTTGGCTTAATCATGCTTTTGAAAAAAAACATATCAAATTTAAAAAAGTAAATTAATATGAACTGCCATGAATTCGTGTTTTGAAATACTTCGTTTGAATTACGTTGTAAATAATATGTTTTGCATGAAAGAACAATTTGGTACATTTCAGATGGAACTAAATTGAAAACAGTATCATGTGTGCAATAGCTTCAAATATAAATATTAGATTAAACTAGAACACAATGCATATAGAATTACAGATATCAGTATCAGGATCGCCGAATCCATAACATGAGCAATCAGGCCAGAGATATTCCTCGAAATTAAATCAAAAAATAATTAAATGCAAATATGATTGCAAATATTATATATTATAGTATTTTCTATCAAAAGGTATTCTAAATACAAATCAGGTAAGGTTAGGCATGAATAACATTTTATCCTCTGTCAATGGCAAAAGCAGTCTGGACACGCCCTTCCCAGTGGATATTTTCACTATTTCTGAAATGATCGACGTCACGACCAATGCAGCAATCCATGGCAGGATCTCTCTAGCGAGTCCTATGACGCTTAAGCCTACTGAACTTTTTCGTCCGTAGCTCCGTAACTGAAAGGAATTCAGAAACTACAGTGTTCCCAACTAGATTGCACACCTGCTGATAGGTAAATATTGTGTAGGACAATAAGGAGCCGAGAAACTAAAGATTGTTTACGTCACTTTTAGTTGGAAATAATCAGGGAACAGTCAAATGTATTTTGCTTGAATTTCGGGTTTGGGAACGACAGAGGATAAAATCGTTACCACATGTTAATTTTGAGAATACTTAACAACCAGCCTTCGGCTTCGTGAAATATGACAAAATCGTGAAATAAATTCCCGTATTCTCAAAATAAACATGTGATACAAATACCACAAACAATATGAGGTGAAAGGGAAGGATCTAGCAAAGGCAAAATTTTCTATATGGTGGCCTTTTACAGTCAGGAGTTTTTCTTGTTAAATTTAGTAATTCAAAGTGAAATAATATTATACCACATTTTGGTCTTTTATGCAGAAAGATCAGAGATCAATGCCATCCAAAAGAAATATATCTAGATAAGAAAATTAAAAAACCACAAAAAAATCAACTGTTTTCTGAATTCAAATGTTGTTTAAAAGTTTGTGTTATGCTATAAAAATGTCAGAGTGAATGAAATGACATTATCTGTTTTTAAATAGAACCAAAGCAGGGATATTAAATACATTCCTACCCTTTCATTACCGTCACCTAATGTCCAAGAGTAGTCCAGAAGTTGTCCACAGTAGTTTTTATAAGCAGACAATTCATTGGTCATGGTGTTGTTAAACAGGCATAATATCAACCCTATTAATGAACCTGAAAAATTTGTTGATATATCTCACACAAAGCCTTTTGAGAACTGCTGGGTTACAGATTTTACTGTATATATTTCTGCTCTGTGAGCCTCCTCATTCATATATTAAAAGCCTCTGATAATTTTGGCTCAGTTGTCCCCAGGTAATGTTAAGTATTATCATTTTTATATCAGTTTTAAATATTTTAACATTAAGTCTAATATTTGGATATGTGTCAGTTTGGCATTTCATTGTTTGGCATATATTAGTTTAAATTCACTGTAAATATTGCAAGTTCAAACTGCACTGCAGTCAGTCCGGGTGTTTCCAACACATTAAGCACCTCTCTCAACCTATTTCTATTGAGTGTTGACTCGAATCAGGGAGTTAATAGCCCTGTTTCCACCACAATTAGCACCTCTCTCAACCTGTTTCTACTGAGTGTGGATTCGAATCTGGGCAATTGGGGCAGTAAATAGCCCTGTTTCCACCACAATGATGAGCACCTCTCTCAACTTATTTCTATAAACTCGAATCTGGGTGGTTTGGGCAGTTGACAGCCCAAGCCTCTACTGTTCTTGTTTAGGTCATTTGTTATGAGCGCTAGCAAACTGTGAAAGAAACTTGCATTGACTGAGGCGGTGCACCTGAAATTCCTTGTTCCATGTGTGTTTGTGTGTTGTTTTTTTTTGGTGGGGGGGGGGGGGGGCATTTCCAGCCATTGTGCCTCCCATAACATGTCGCATGGTGAAAGTCTAGTAGGTATATCTACCCTGCAGGTCATAGTAAACAGTGGAGACTCAGTGAACAGCAGTGTCCCAGGCAAGTTAGTTTGGTGTTTTAGTGATTATAGCTTCCTAACTCAGTAGTATTCTAGGTCAGCTGAAATTCAGTGCTTGTAAGTGCCTTGCGGGTTGAGCATTTTTATGTGGAAGTGTGCAAGTCAATAAAGATTCGCTACTTCTACTAGTATCTGATCTACTAGAATTAATGTAAAGGTACAATTCTCATTTCAAGCTGGGGAATTAAACAGTACATTTCAGCTTGGTTGATATGTGACTGAAGCAGACATGCAAATATCGATGCACATCAGATGCCACTTTAATAGATCCCAACAGTGAATGTTCACATGATATAAACGTATGCTGTAAATATGATGATGATTGTTTACTTCATAATGACTGTTTGGATTATTGAGTTTACTGCAATAAGGCTGAAGGTATTATGGCGCCACACCAAAAGCTTAATTTGTTTCAAAATCTAAGGTTGTTTAATAATTTCAAAGATACTCTCCGAAGAGTCAGACAGTACTGAGTTTGCCTTTTAATCGTGAATTTGGCAATTATAAAGAATCCTTTCCTATATCTTACATCAAAGTGTCTGAGACTGGCTGGCTCCAGTGATGAATAAGAATCTTTAAAAGCCCCTTTAATACACCACATCACGGTTTGCATACCTGGTTATGGTTTATTTAAAAACTACTATTGTGCTCGCTGTCATAATATCTCTGATGCAGCAATAAAATTTCCAAATGTCATGGTTTCTTGTTTGCTGGGTACACAAAATCTTTTGAGACTGGTGCAGGAAGATTTTGAAAATATCATGTGTCTGATATTGTCGAACCTTGTCTTGTTCAGTATTTTTAAATTTCAGGAATACCTCGTTACAAAGGCATCACTTTGCCGGAAGTTTTCTTTACCCATGTTTTCTCCCTGTTCCAAGCAAACTAATCATAACCCCTTTTGTGCTTTTTGCAAGGAAAGCTTATATTAGTGCATTAGAGTGTGCTAATTTTAATACCAGTAAATTTCCAGATGAGATAACATGGGATTTTTCAGTACCTTCCACAACTGCATGATATAAAAGGGAAATGTCCTGAAGTTTCACTGATGGATCATATTTTCCATACGTGTACCTCCAAACAAAGAAGTTGCAGAGGCTTAAATAATGCTAAATTGAAAGTAACAACTGAAAAGCTGTTTGAAATTAATATCAATATGAATTTTGAAAAGTGAAAATACTATTATTAAGATATGTTATTGTACAATTTCATTCATGTAGGGTGAAAATTCTATAGTATTTACGGCCATGAGACCCCCAAAAGGCACCAATACACTATTTAGACATATTATGACAAAGTTTCAAGCATGTAGGTGCAATAATGTCAGAGACCTGTTCTGAAAACAAAAAATAATGTTTTTTTTTTCTATTTTTTCCAAATTTTGTAAAACATAGCCAAAATATGTCAAAAGGCACCACTAGGCCATATAGAGTATTACTGTACAAAATTTTGTTAGGGTAAGTGCATTAGTGTTAGAGTTCTGCTCCGGAAACGAAAGTGTTACGCCCGCCTGTCCACCCACCCACCCACCAGCCCGCCAGCACGCCCTCCCGTCCGTCCGTCGGACGGACATTGACGATAACAAAACCTTTTCGAAACTTCGTTCACTGAGGGTTATAAATACATACTCATAGCATAAGCGGCTATGCAAAATATATCAAGACAATCTATTTAGAAAAATATCCGATACAATGTTTTAATAATAGACTTTAATTTTGTGAAATTTTAATTGTAATAGGGCGTGCCCAGCTTTCTTTCTCTTTGGTCCTCCTTTGGTCCTCCTTTGGTCCTCCTTCCCCTTTTCGTCTTTTGTGTCTATGGTTCCTGCGGGATTCTTCTTTCACCCCTTCTTAATTTTGTTCCTTTTGTATCTATCGGTTCCTGCGGGATTCCTTTATATAATTATCATATATAAATAGCATTTCAAATCTTGACCTGTGCGTTTAACAAAATATGTCTATTAATTATTTATTTTTATAGATTTTCTTGACAATAATCTCAACTGAATGGATTGAAAGGGGAACCTCTGAAATCATGGGTGGCACCTCAGTAGCGATATATATTTATCTTGGAGTTGTCACCCTTATTACATATATATGTCATGTTCATGTGTGTCGTAAAGATATCTGTTCAACTATATATGCATATAATTAATAAAACGATTCTGAGTTCTGAGTTCAGTGAAAAGTAGTGACCACCAATGGTGGAAATTAATTGTTTTTTCAATCATATGCTTAATCTAGATTTATAATGATAATTTATATTAAGCCATAATTCCACTTTCATCATCATTATTAGCGATTACTCCCATCTTTACACTCATTAAAACTCATATTAAGGTATACCTGTAGGTAACTATTGCACTGTACATGGATTGTTTGTATCCATGTACCTACATTTATTTTGATTAATAATTAAAAAGGAGGTACACACCAAAAAAATGCACATACTGTGCATTAAAATCAAAATATTATTGCAATAATCAATAAACAGCACAATTTCTATTAAATTTTGTAATTAATTTGACTGTTAAGATGCCATATTTGTTGCATTCTGTTAGCTTTTTTCATGTTTATTTATCCACTAAAGCAAGAATATAGTCAATATTGAGGGCCTCATCAACTTTTTGACACTGGTCCATAACTCCACTTGGGTTGAAGAGTACCAAAACATTTACCTATATATTTTAATGTACAACTGACAGCTGGAAAAATAGAAGAAAATGGCTTCTTACTATTCTGTCATCATTAATGATATGAGACAAGTCTCATTATCATTTAATTGGGGTTAATATAGGTGAAGCATGGGATAATTGCTAAATTATTTAGCACAAACCCACCTGGAAAGCAATGCTCTCCGAAATTAGTAGCACTGCACTAACAGGGCCTTGAAATTTGTTTAAGTTTTTGATCACCCACAATTCATGCTAAATTGGTTTAATTTATTTTTCTACCTGTCTTCATTTAGCCTAGGCCCTAAATTAGTAACATATAATCATTAAGCCTATATCCAATGAGAATGCAGCTTATTCTTAACTTAAACTAGATCATATTTAAGACCGGAAGCCTGGTGCTCTCCGACAATACCCTTGTGTTGATTTGGGGACTTATACCAATACTGTCACTCTTCACTCTTCGCTGGGCCGCTGCAACTAGCTGACGCAGTACGCAGGTAGGGGCTGCCATTAGCTGGGAGGAATTCCTCCCGGTAGCGTGCGTGCGCATCCTACGCTTTAACATTGGAAATGCGTGGACCGGAACGTGTTTCCCAGTCTAAAAATAGCACAGCCAATCAGAAAATTCAGTGCTTAGCCAATCACCCATGCGGG
The DNA here is from genome assembly GCA_932294295.1 of Alitta virens. Classification (NCBI taxonomy): domain Eukaryota; kingdom Metazoa; phylum Annelida; class Polychaeta; order Phyllodocida; family Nereididae; genus Alitta; species Alitta virens. The sequence continues at coordinate 28,263,553 of OW028585.1, read as the reverse complement.
ATAGGTAGAGCCTACCTGCCTATCGCGTTTACGCTTAGGCAGTTTCCAGCCAATCTTCACTCCACTTGTTTCTTGAGGATTTGCAGCTGCTGTCCTCTGGTGGAAAATACCAGTGTATGGGCCAATCAGACACCTTTTACCACAATCAGACAAGGCCTTACAAAACAGTACATGGATCTATGCACATGTAACAAGAAAAGCTTTCTTTAAAAAAGAGACCTGTATCAGAATCAAGGTATCATGTCAAAATATTACAATCAATTAGTATAGTTCATATAAATTGATGTCTTTGTCTTTATTGCCGAACGTGCTATAAAAAGTACTTTTCCATAGATCCTCACTACTCTTGCCTAGCTACCCACAACTGTCTGCAAATCGACCACTTGCACCATCTAGATTATTAGTAATTATAAAAACAGACCTTTGCTTGTTAGTCATACTACGCAAAAAATAAAAAATATAAAAATATATATATTTCAAACTTTCTTGCTATTAAGTTAAAATGTGACATGTTTTCCAAATCTAATAGAATAATTCAGATCCAAATTTAAAAAAATACAATCATGTTTCATTTTTTCACATTAACATACATAATTGGCAGGTTCAGTGAGCTGGTGAGTGTAGCACTTTTGAACTGCATATCTACTGTTTAAAACAGTTTGAGAAGTAATTTCATTTCAACATTGGCCTATTTGCAATAACTTGAAATTAATTAGTGTACAGTTTCAAATGCAATCAGCTATCAGAAACATAAAGAGCAATTGACAAATCCAATGAGTGTAATTACACTGTTTCACTTAAGAAAGAGTGTGAGAACAGTGAGATTGTTTGGCCAGTTTCATTTATTTTATAGGTCAAAGTGTGGGTGTGTCACTCAACTGGCCAATCATGGCCAGATGCCTGCAATGGAGTGACCACTGCTACACTGGCATAGTTGCCATTCAAATCACATTAGTTTTCATAGGAATGAAATAATGTAAGTAGATATTAAGCTTTTGTTATGTTGCTAGGCATTTTACATGATGGGCCTCCAACAGATATTTTTTGAAAACCTTCACAAGCTTTCACCCCTAAGACCAAAATGAACCATGCCAACTTCTGGGAAATCAGACTAACATGGATGAGTCCATTGATGTTTGAAGGGGGAACTGTTAAGATTTAATTAATACCTGGATACAATCAAACCAGGCACTTTTGACATATGGTCCTCAATTCAAAGTTGCTCCATTTTATTCAAGGAAGACACATGTGCCATAATTAGGTTATTTAAGCCTTTTTTTCAAGGATGTGAACATCAGTGATCTGACCACAGCTTAAATGTACACAAACATCAGTGATGTCACTGGCAATCTTCACATGGCTCAGAAGATTATTTGTAAAACCAATCTTAGTAAGTATCTGCATCTCTATGAGTTCTGCTATCTATAGGATATGTTATGGATTGAGATTCTGATACAAAAAAGCCCTGTTTCAACAAATTAGGAAATGATTAAATGATCATTTAGGCAAGGTGTCATTGTGCCACCTGCACAGTGTTGCATCAATATTGGAGAGACTACCTCCACTTACAGGCCCTATTACCACAGTAATTTGTTTGCATGATTCTATGACATTATTTCTTAATAAACTTGAACATCCGCAACATTATATTTGTTGAGTTATATTAAAAATGTTGGCTATTGATGCCGCAGGCCCAATGCCTTTACTAGATGCATGGCCCCCAACGCTGGAAGGTGATGCCTTTGATATTCAAGGAAGAATGGCCCCTTTCTATACTTCAGCTAGAGAACCAATGGCACCATTATGACTACTTTCATTATAGATAGTAAAAGAAAGAAAAATATTTTATAATTAAAACAAAGTTATTGGGGGAAGGGGCTGTAGCATTGCATTTCAGTCGTGGGGGGGGGGGGGGGGGTGTAGACCGTTAAAACTGCTCTTTCCGCTAGGGGGCTCGGCGGAAAGCTGCCTCTGCTCAGCTAGAACTGTTTTACCGTCTAGGGGGGGGGGGTGGCTTATTTCCCCCCTGGTAGCTCCAACAGCCTGCCCTAATTCCAATATTCTATATTAATAACATTTGGAATTATATTTCTTAAAATGTTGCGATACAATTTTTCAAGTATACAATTAACGACATATCTAGCAAACAATTGACAATTGCTGAGACATCAATCTTGTTACAGTATAGCAAATAATATTTTATATTACAGTGAATGACGTTTACTCATTATTAAAAAATGTTTAAATAATAACTAAGCTTGTGATGTAAAATAAACAACAAAAACATTACTTCTTTTCATTTGTTTGTGCTGAATACAATTATCATTTGAAATAGCTCAAACACGAGGTGGCAGCAGTGATCATTGTCGCCAACCAGCGTCGCCATCTGACGGTTAGTAACAGCTCCTTGCAGTTGTTTTTAGCGCACTCCAGAGGGAGCCACATGTTTAATATGCAACCGTTTCTCCTGAAGCACAAGTGGAACATAATTCGCACCATGTCCAGAGATGATTTCATTAATATGCAATTTAATTTCATATTTTAAAGTACATTTATGAAGAACAACACTTGAGTTATAGAAAGGATCATTTGCTACTAGATAGATAGATAGATAGATAGAGAGATAGAGAGCTAGATAGCTAGATAGATAGATAGGCAGACTTACATAGATAGATTGATAGATAGACATAGATAGGTAGTTAGATAGATAGATAGATAGATAGATAGATAGAAATACAGATAGATAGATAGATAGAAATAGAGATGGATAGAGAGATAGAGAGATACATAGATAGACAGATAGGTAGACATAGATAGGTAGATAGGTAGATAGATAGATATATAGCTAGCTAGATAGCTAGATAGCTAGATAAGTAGCTAGCTGGCTAGATAGATAGATAGATGGACCTTGTCACACAGATAGAACATGCAGAAATGGCACCAGATATTCGTCCCATCTTCCTGTCATTGTGACATGACCTTTTTGACCTGTAATTTCCCCCATGACCTTTGCGCACTTGAAGATCTTGGCATTACACATGAGAGCCATGACAGATGCTGTGTGGGACACGGAATGCATTAAACCTTTAATGCACCCGTGTGAAAACACAATAACATTAGAAAGACCTTACAGATGTCTGGGGTCTGAGTGAATTAAATGCAAAATTAATATAGTGGCTTAGGAAGTTTTTTATTAACTGTAGGTTCTATTCATGTTGGATGAGCTTTGTGTGGCATTGACTGAATCAAATATTGTTCCATTTTATTTAACTCGCCTTTTATTGCAATATTTTATTAATAATTTATCTATTGACAACATAAATGGTCATCCTTGGTACTTCAAAATGTAATGCCTGGTTTGTACTTATTGGTGCTGAGAATGGCACAATAATAACGTGATAGACAGATAGATAGACAGATAGATAGATAGATAGATAGATAGATAGATAGATAGATAGATAGACAGACAGAGAGATAGAGAGATAGAGAGATAAAGAGATAGGCCTTGTCACACAGATAGAACATGCAGAAATGGCACTAGATTTTCGTGCCATCTACCTGTCATTGTGACATGACCTTTTTGACCTGTGATTTCACACAATTGCATCAATTGGTTGCCATGGCAACCCTCAAACCATGTCAGAAAAAATGGCACCAAATATTTTCCTAATCTCCATATTCCAAGGATTCGAATGCTGTGTAACACCAACCTCCTTCATTAAAAAAAAAAGTCGAAATGACATATGCCCCAGGACTATAAGTTATAATATGCCAAATTGGAATGGCCGAAGTAGGACGGGTGGTGCTCACTCAATCTTGGCACCTATTGCAGCCTCTCACTTTAGCTGAATCACTACACTGAACCCACTGGCAGACATGTTCAAGCATGAGACTTTCTCAACTCCCTGGGGAGTATACAGCGCCCGTTACACATGATTGTATGCATGGGGCTAAGCACTCTACAATCGCCATCTCTGAGAGTTACAGAGGATCCGGTCAGTCCTCCATGCTATTGTGGGGGCTCGAACCTACAACATTGCTGTTTACATGCAAGCACCTTACCACTAGACCACAGGACCTCTGGATTGGATTATTTACTCATCGTATTGATGCCAGTTTGAAATGCTATTTTCCTCAATTTATTCTTTCAAGAAATCCACCAAAATGAATGAATGAATGGTTTCGGCGGAAGCCCATTTGTGCCATCAGAAAATTTAAAAAGTGCAAAATTTTGCAAAGTCAAGTGATTTCGCAAAGAAGTGTGTAATTTTGCATTAACAAGTGCATACATTTTCAAATAAATTGCGTGATTACGCAAAGAAAAAGCGTAATTTCTCAAAGAAAGTGAGTAATTTCAGAAAGAAAGTGAGTAATTTCAGACAGAAAGTGAGTAATATTGGAAAGACAAGTAGGTTATTTTGCAAAAAAAGTGTGAAATTTTGCAAAGACAAGTACGTAATTTTCACAAGGAAAAGTAAAATTTCACACTTGAAGGCGTTTAGTTTCACAAAGGTGTAACTGTTAATTGAACAAATGGCAGACGAGAGCACCTTGAATGAACTAGAGTTCATCCAAGCGAGCACAATGTTTGGTAATCACAGGCAAGTTGAGCGGTCTAGTGGTGAGATGCCCGCCTGCTCCTCTGAAGGACCCATGTTCAATCCCAGGCCCGGGCAACCATTCATGAGCATCATCCCAGCTGGATGTCGTTCGGATGAGACGTTAAATGGCAGTCCTTTTACTCAGTGTCTATGCTGAGGCAAGTTAAAGATCCCACCCATGAAGTAAATGTGTACCATGGGTGGACTGCTCTCTCTCTCTCACCTAATCAATTAACCCTCGATAGTGGTAAGAACTTGCCTCAGAGGACTGCACTTTCCATTTCTATCTATCTGTCTATCTCTCTGTCCATCTATATATATATATATCTGTCTATCTGTCTATCTACCTATCTATCTATCTGTCTATCTATCTATCTCTTTATTTCTCTATCTCTCTATCTATCTATCTATCTATCATCTCATCATTACGTCTGCCTCTGGCAGCTGGTCGTTTAAGCTGACTAAACTTCAGACCCAGTAGCATTGAGACATGTGGACATTTAGGAAACTACAATTCAATCTATATGTTCAGGTAAAAGTGCGAAATTATGCACTTCAAGTGTGGATATTCAAACTTCTGTTGTCAAATTACGCACGGTTACTTTTGTTTGTTTTTATTTTTTTTAGTATGGCCCTAATGGCCTTCCATACAAGGTAGTCAGTACCTTGTTCTCAGAGAGTATGCTGGCAGGTACAAGACTCCACCCATGCGGTAAATGTAACATGGCGCAGAACGAGGCATAGCCAACCCTTATCATGTCATCATTACACCTGCCTCTGGATGTTGGCCATAATCACAACACAATGTAATATCATACAATAAGTATGTGATTCTATGTGTTATTTGTTAATAATTGTGGTTTTATTGTTTAATATTGGCCAGATGCAAAACAAGTTTTTACTGACCAATTATTTATTAAAGAAAGAAATTCTGCAAATGACAAAGGTAAAATAAGTTCCTAGAAACACACGTGTTCCACACAGTATTGACATATTGCCTTTGTTACCCACAAACCCCGCATATTACAGCCCATATAGACGCAATGCAGTATGTACTGAATAGTTCATCTATGTGTCAGCCCCCCCCCCCTTAAACTCCTTCCTACTTACTCCTCCCCCCCCCCCCTCCCTGATCCCTGCCACTTCCACCTGACCGGTGACTGGCCATCGGTCAGCAGACATCCAGGTGACCTCCCCAGGTTTGTTCATTGTTGTCTGCTGACCTTTGGTTGAGCTGTGCTGACCAGTGGCTATTGATCTACATTCCCTGGTCAGTTTATGGCTTGACCAGGCTTCAAAACTTTGGGTTTGCATGCTAGCTGTTGTGTTTGGGGTGTTTGTGAGACTGACAGACAGGCAGACAGACAGACAGAGGTAGATATCAACAGGCAGATGGACAGACAGCGGAAGAGTAACTTGAACAGAGTTGGCAGTCTAGCCAATGACTATTGTGCAACTGTAGACATCTATGTGTCATGTAGACAGTTCATCTATGTGTCATGTAGACAGTTCATCTATGTGTCATGTAGACCTCCAATAGAGCTACACTTAGTGACTGCCTTGATAATAAAGCCAGAACGAGGCATAGGTAGAAAAATTCAAAGAGTTAGAAATTCGGAAAAACATAACAATTGAGACCCAACTAAACACACTTTCTCTGAGTTTTGAAATTTCAAAATTTGATGTTTTCTTATTTATCTATACAGTCGTACAGAAGAAGCCTTTTACTCTGAATACCAGATTGTATACACACTAAAGAAATGATACAGAAATATTACAGAAAAACTACAGTCAAATCATGCAGCTAAAATGGACAAATATCCCCCCCCCTCCCTCCCCCACCCTGAAGCACTTGAGTCAGACTAACACAGCCTAGTTGTTTACATTGTGTGCCTCACTCGTGATTGGTCATGTCAGAAAAACCTTTCAGGACCCCTTGAACTCATGCACAAACAACTCATCTCACCCATCTGGGCCCCCCAAGCCAGACAGCGGCCCAATGACGTGTAGAGTTCACAGAACTAGGCCATGAGACCGGCTAAAAATAGATGAACCCTGGACTGCACAGGTCATGACCAGCAGGACTTGCAAGCCAAGGACACAGGGGTTATTGAGTGCATTTTGCTCTGAGCCATGTCAACACACTCCACAGAAATACCATTGCATTTCTGTTTCGGTAGATTCTTATTTTAAGGGTGTTATTTTAAAGTTATTTAATGCCATGCAACAAGGGAAATTAATTAACATAATCATAGATTCCTTTGCTATCTTGCTTGTATCAATTAAATTAAATGGAATTCTAGTGAAACTTTGTGAAAGAGCTTCATTATAGAGAAGATTTTAGTTGCAAGTGCAAGTTTCATGAACAGCAGTCGTGTTACTGTGTAGGACACGTTTTTAGCCAACATTCTGCAGTTGCTGTCATTCACACTCTATGAACTAATATTCTTTATGATATTATCAGATTATATATTCATTAAAAGGTACACCCTGGCCACTATGTAGATTTGATAGTCTTATTTAGTAAAACCTTTAATTAATACAGGAATATTTCGGTTTCTGTATAATTTAAGGGTGAACTTGAAAACATCCACTGCTATCAATAAAATGCTTTCATGCAATGGAGTCGGTTCAAACCTCAATAAATTATCATATACTGCCTGATTATGCATAATCTGTATGCAGTAAACATTGCTAATTTGCTGTGCTAGAGAGTCACCTAGCTGTATAGTATATGTACTAAGTCAGGTCAGATAGACAGGTGTGAAATGTTATATTCTAGCACTGGGTGAGTGATCCCTTGTGGTTGAGTGTACAGTACAACTTATTTTTAATGGTCACTCAGTAAGTATGACCAAAAGCAACCATTACCAAGAAAGTGATTTATATTTGCATTGATACAGTGATACAGTAAGTTGTCAAACTGAAAATGGTGCAACATTTACTACTTATAATGAGGTATTCATGATGGAATGCACAGGTGTTCGTTTGACGAGTCCAAGCTGTATAATTGGCAGCCATCTTGAAACCATGGGTTTTGATTAATGATGTTTTAATGACACCAACCAGGTGACCCTAACAGGTCTCTAGAGTAGGAATAAATTACACTGAAGAGGAGAATAACCTCAGTGAATAACCTCTGAATGAAATCGCAATAAATCAAAGTGTCACCAACATGATGTAGTCCATTGTAATGTCGACCTTGACCTTGAGAATAATGACCAAAGGGGTAAAAATCCATGGCATACTTTCACAGTAACCCTAAACCCCTTCTCACTGCACAATACTTGTAAACCCCACAGTACAATGTACTATTTCTCAGTCACCCCAGAACCCCCTCAGAGTATCAGATTGCAGGGAATCAGCTAACCTGCAAAAGCATCAATTTTCACAGCAGCCAAAAATGGCGGTTGTCACCAAAAGTCAAAACTAGATAAGATTGATGGCTTGTTGTTGTGTGCACTGAAGTATGACAGATCACAGAGTGTTTCAAATGAAAACTAATTGCTAATTGGGAATTCCACAATCATCACGTTTACTTTTAGGTGATTACTTTTTTTTTTTTTTTTTTGGGGTTCATGAAATAAGTATATGAAATATGATATAATACATTTTTTAAAAAATTGAAAAAATTTACTAATTATTGACAATATGGAAAATAGTTCAAGCAACTGCTCAGCAGAAATACGTATACTTTTAAAGTGATTTTCTATGAATAAACCACAACGTACTTGGGAATAACCCAGAGTTTTATATTCACAGAAAAAAGAGCATGGATTTGAAATAAAAGCGGCATTGAATTAACAGATAGCATAAGAAAATAGCATCCTTTGTGACACAGATTCACATGTGCCAAGTTGCTAATCGTGTCAACTGTGAAATAAGGCCTAATAGCTCATGAAATGTTAATCTGAATAGCATCTATGCTATCATTGCAAATCTAAGCTAATCATGATTCATTAGGCTAATTTGGAGCGAGCACATTGACCTCAGAGTTCAGCAACCCTAGTGTTCATTTCCCAACAGGGGGGTAAGTTTATTTCATAGGGCCTTTGATTGTTCTTCACAATACTAAGGAATGGTGCTCTGAGAGAAATGATTAGCTCTTATGTCACCAAGGTGCTGTGAAATGGTGTTCTGCACAGTCCCGTGGAATGGTGTTCTATAGAGTACTGTGGAATAGTGTTCTACACAGTACAGTAACATGATCATCTGCACAGTACTGAGGGATGGTGTTCCACACAGTAATGTGACATGGTGATACACACAGTACAGCGGAATGATGTTCCATAGAGTAACATGGTGTTCCACACAGTACTGTGAATGGTGTCCTACACAGTCCTGTGGATTAGATTTCTACACAGTACTGTGACATGGTCATCCACACAGTACTGTGGAATGGTGTTTGACATAGTACTGTGGAATGGTGTTTGACATAGTACTGTGGAATGGTGTTTGACATAGTACTGTGGAATGGTGTTTGACATAGTACTGTGGAATGGTGTTTGACATAGTACTGTGGAATGGTGTTCTAGGCAGTACAGAGAGACTCCAAAGTCAAGACCAACCAGTATTAAGATTACCTCAATTTTAAGACCGCTTCACCTGGTTTAACAATTAAGTCTACCTCAATACTACGACCACCTTGGTATGGTCCACATATGATTACTATTTAGATTAGTACAGAATACACTAGAATTATGGTCACCATAATAATGAGACCACCTCAGTAAGCCTAAGCAGTGGTCGTGATCATGGAGTCCCACTGTATATGGTCAATGGATGTCATATGACTTAGTGTTAAAATGAGGTGTCGCACAGTAATTTGTCAATAGTAATATGGCGCTCATATCAATGTTATGCTTTAAAGGAATAGCAAATTAAGTTCTTTTATGTACAACTGTATGACTTGTTTTGACACGAGTACAAGACAGTAAGTGATTTGCTTCTAAAGCTCATATTGTGTCCTAAATGGGCTATTATCTAAATATTTTGCTTTAAATGAGTGCTTCAATGTTTAAGGCTAACACCAGTAGGTCTTCGGGAGACACAATGAGGCTTTTGTGCATATAAAATACAGGACCCTACTCGGAGAGACATCAATAGACAGACCTCCTCACAATTAAGATCAGACCACAAGATTTTAAATCCAAATTTAAGTAATCTAGCTCTCAGTTTAGACACCTCACTATTGAGATCAGTAAATTGTGGGCCTAAGTGGTCTTAATAGGGAGTCATCAATGTATTTCATCAATGGTAATTCTGATAAGAAATTGTGCATCTAAACACTGTCAATTGATGGCGATTTTGCGTAATTGAAATATTTTGTGGCAAAACAAAAAAAATATAATAATACTGACAGATCTGTACATGTGTTCAGATTTATTTATCTATATCTTTGTTAGTTTCCCTCCATTATGGCGTAAATTTATCACAATTTTCTCAACAATGTACTCTGTCTAGCCTATCTGTGCTAGTTTTTTGATAGAATATTACGTTTAGAAATGCTAATGTATGCACTGACCAAATTTCACCACATTTACGGTTCTGTTTATAACAACAAATGATTTTTCATAAACAATGACTAAATCATATTATACTTAATCATATTACCAGATTGCAAGGTCATTAGATGTTAGCTATTCATCTATTGGTTAATTAGCTAATTAGCTAATTAACTAGGTCAGATTATAGTGATAAGCAAAGTCAGTGAAGTGCCCAGTGTACCTGACTTTAGCATGTGTAAGACATTATAATGAATGTTATATCTCTGTGGTATAACATTGAAGTGTTACTCCTGATTGATGCTCAACTTTGACGTTCATATCAAGAAATAATAATTAAATACATATAGAACATAACATTTTACAGTAGACAGAGAAATGGCTGTATGGGGTAGCAAGGGTGTTTGAGGTTTGGGGTTTATGAGCAATTTGGGTCCACAGTTAAGGCAGGATTCTATTAAGGTAACATTAGAGTTATCCTTTATGGGCATTTAGGGCTGCTAACTCCTGGGTTATGGGCATTTTGCTCATTAGGGGAAAATCTAATGTTCCTCTAGTGAATTTGAAGACACCATTTTGAGACTAGACTTTTGCCTTCAAACCAGACTTCTGAAGAATCTAAAGGGCCCTTCCACACATGAAGAAAGTCGACTAAACATTATCATCAACATTAGGAACAGACTGATATTCACTTTGGCCATTACAAAACACATTAATGTGTTCTTGTCTCTAATCTGAACACATTAATGTGTTCACTCCTATTTGCCACACAACTACAGTTTTGTTGCAAAAAAACACTAATTACAGAGTTAAAAAACATTAACTCCCTAAAGTGTGTTGTGTTTAATCCCCTAAGAAAGTAAATGGGTCTTTTTAAAGGATTCTGGAAATGTGCATTTAATATGGCCACCCAGAAGTTGGAATGTAAATATAACACTCTTCGCATTTACTGTATTTTCTTGCAGTTGTCTGAGTAGAATTCTTCTTCTTTTTCTGGCGACATTTAACACACTATACTAGTGAATGTGGTTGAATTTCATAGAAAGTTCCTTTAATTAGAAGGTACAGTGACAAGCCACTATTAAGACCTTTGGAAAAAATTTGCTGGTCCTAATAGCGAGATTTTGGATGAACTAGAAAGTTAATTCAATTAAGAGATGGTCTTAATATTGGGGTGGTCTTAAAACGAGGTTCCAGTCAAGACAACCAGCCCTATTTCTTTTCTTCTTTTTTTTAATACATTTTCAACCCTCATTTATTGCCAGAAATTAGTTATCAAATCTTAAACATTTATATAATTTTATTAAAATCAATGTCTGACATGTGTCCTTCAAAAAAACAATGCTAATATACATTGATTTACTTATTTTAAGAGGTGTGAAGGTTACATCACACAGACTTCTAATACTCTAATAAGCTTGATTTTATTAGCTTGGTATTAAACCATAAACAGCATTATATGGCTGACATACTCATGTTAATTTGACATACAGATTACAGATATAGATAACGGATACAACATACACAATTTATGGAACGATTTTAGTTGACTTCGTTGATTGTGTAGTTAGCTGGGTCAATGAAAGTGAATCAGGCAAAAAGCGTGTCCTACGCAGACCCAATTCTGTGCTCACGCTAGGAACGCCATTATGCACAACATTAATGTGATTTATTTGACAGCTAAGAGTGGTGGTGTCATGCACCTATAGCCTACTACATCAACCTTAGGCCTATCTCTAGGCATCAAATGTACCATATATTATAGGCCAATCTCTTTGCATTATATATAGAATGTTAATGCGTGAGCTGATCTTTGCTGTATATTTTAAGTTCACATGAGATGTTATCACAAAGAATATCGTTGATTTCATTTCATGCTGCTATGAATATAAAATGCAAAATTAGTTTCTAAACCACCTCACTATTAAGACCATTATGACATTTAAGTCAGGGTACTCCCTTTTTTTGCTAGTTTTGATATTTCCATACTTTTGAAACAAACTGAAACAGCACATAAAGTTGTTGCAACTTGTATGAGACCCAATTTTATTCATAAAGCAAAAAAAAACTCCGGTTTAAAACCATCTCACTATTAAGATCATTATGACATTACGGTCCCTTGACTATTGTTTACATGCCATTTCACAATTTAGGTCATATAACTACTAAATCCAGCTAAATTTGTACTGTGAGAAACATAATAATCTATTCTATTGTTCATATGATTTTACATGCTTACATTATAATAGTGAATGTAGAAATACATAAGATCATAATATATCATGTAGACAGTTTAGATGACTTAATTGGTCTAGCATTCTGTCTTGATCATTTGACTTAATATAAAAAAAACTACCATACAGCAATATTGCAATTACAGCTATTAAGTGCAATTATTATTTAATTGATGTAGCTAAGTACATCTTGATACACAATAACTCCATAAAGATTATGTATACATATATATTTATTCATATTTTTATTTTTATTTCCAAACACAAATGAATTTTTAATGCATTGATTTATTTATATTTTTATTTGTATTGCTTAACACAAGTGAAATGTAAAAGTACACAATTATGGCATGGATATAGCTTATATGCAGACACTTGACCTAGAGCTGACCTGGCTGGTCAATCATGTATATTACAGCCATTAATCAAATGCATTAATAATACAGGTGAGTGGGGAGTCATTAGCAAAAGTGCTCAATGCAAGCTGTTCTCATTGCATAACTGTCTGTGGCGGATCTAGGGTATATATAAAAGGGAAGGGGAGGGAGTGCTGGATCCTAATAAGGCAAATTTAAATACATATGTACATGTATTTAAATTTAAATTTAATACTACAGTAATTGGTTTGTGATAGAGGTTTTTAAAATATTTCATCCACCGGCTGTTAGTGGAGAGCAGTCCTCTGCTTTCAGACCAACTCACTATTAAGACCACCTCACTATTAAGAACACCTCACTATTAAGACCACCTCATTATTAAGACCAACTCACCATTAAGACCACCTCACTATTAAGAACACCTCACTACTAAGACCACCTCACTATTAAGACCACCTGACTATTAAAACCCACCTCACTACTAATACCACCTCAATATTAAGACCACTATTTAGATCACCTCACTATTAAGACTCCCTAACTATTAAGACCACACATTGCTGGAAATAAATGAATTGTTGTGACACTCACTGCAAAATGTGCACAAATTGTGGTCTCTGATGTAGAATTTGTATTTACGCCAATTTGGAAGCGAATTTTGATGAACTTACAAAAAAAAAAACATGTTTAATTACATGAAAGACAAAACGTAGAACAAACAGACCAAACACAAGAATGGTGTCCTACACAGACACATCTGTCTGTCTATCTATCTATCTACCTATCTATCTATCTTTCTATTTATCTATCTATCTTTCTGTCTATATATCCATCTATCTATCTATCTATCTATCTGTGGCTCAATATATGCATAGCTCACTTTCAGGAGTGGGTGGGGGGAGGCAGTTAGCCTGCAGTAATTGACACTCGAGATCAGAACTGCACTGAATGAACTCTGTGGCCTTGGCCCAAGGTCATGCACTGGCTGCCCCCTCCCACTGTTTATGCCAAGGTCATAGTAGTTTGTGTCAACACTACAGCTCTTTGTATACATGACAAAAATTCCCCAGGAATGCTGGTTTAATGTGGGTTGTTATTGTAAAAGGAGTTTTGTGGGATTTGTCAAGAAAACATGTTTTTTTTTTTTGGGATATAATTTCGAAAATGTATTGATAAAATGTTCATGCAAGATTAGTAGGATATAGAAGTGTTCCAATACAGGGTTTATAAAAATGAATAAATGTATGTTAATTATACAAAATATCTTTAAAATTGAAGAATTGACTTTTTAAGTTGGGTTTAACTGAGAAGTTTTGCATCTTTATTCAAAAGCTTTATATTATTTTTTCAATTCAACTCTATGGCATCCATCATGATTTACTGACCGGATTAGTGAGGTGATCTTTATACTGGAATAACCAATAATGATAATGGTGTCACTGTTTCCTATATTTATGCATAATGATGTGTTCTCGACAGTGAGGTAGCCCTTTGAGTATGTCAACTGCATTTCCAAGACTGTCTCAAAATGGTGTTCCACGCATACATAAGTTCATCGAAAAACCCGTGTTCTACACAAGTCCACCAAAAATGCAGTGATACTGAGGCAGGTAAAAGACTCCACCCATGGTTGTACACCTATAATTTCATTGTATTTCACTTCTTATATTTTAAACATTTTATCCATATACTATATATAGACAGACAGACAGACAGAAAGTATTTATATATAGTTTCCATGGTCACCAATTTAACAGGAGGGCCCTTAATAATAAATCTTACTATCTATCTCTCTATCTCTCTATCTATCTATCTATCTATCTAACTACCTATCTATCTACCTATCTATTTATTTATCTATCTATTTATCTATCTATCTATCTATCTATCTATCTATCTACATATCTACCTACCTATCTACCTATCTATCTATCTATCTATCTATCTAGCTAGCTATTGACCTAGCTATCTATCTCTATCTATCTACCTATCTATCTATCTACCTATCTATCTATCTATTTATCTATCTCCAGCTATCTATCTATCTATCTCCAGCTATCTATCTATCTTTCTATCTATCTAATCCTTTAATATAAATTCTTTACAACCAACATTATTTCATCCTGTCTCCCATAGGTGGCAGCAGGTGAGCTGCCTTCATTGGTTGCCTTGGTGGCCCACTAATGTTGACCCCGTCATTCCAGTGTCTGGCTGCAGCCGAAGGGCTCAATGAAAATACCCCCTATGACATAGCCCCAGAGGGGTTGGGCAAAACTACTCATGCGTGTCGAAATGTGCCACTACTGCTGATCCACAAATGAAGATTAATGACTGGTCCCGGTCAACACTGAAGAAAATGACGCACAGACAGCTAGACAAACACACACCTTCGTAGACATACTAACAGACAATGAACAACACAACATACGCATGTCACAGCAGTATGGACAGACTTCCAGAGAAGCACATGTTTGTAATAACGAATTAATGAAAACACCTATGAATAGATAGATAGATAGATAGATAATTAGGTAGGTAGGTAGATAGATAGATACATAGACATCCAGATAAACGTATAGATAGATAGAAAGATAGATAGACATATAGATAGACATATAGATAGATAGGGAGAATGTCCATCCATGGTGGCCATGTTTCATTCGTGTTTTTTCTTTCTTTCTTTACATTCCTTCTTTGTCTTTCTTTCTTTCTTTTCTTTTATAATTTTCTTTCCTTCCTTCATTCTTTCTTTCTTTCTATTGCAACAATTGATACAGGCCTATTCCATCTAAAGTAATCATCATTTTCTTTTTGCCTTCTATTGGAACATAAGTACAGCGGCCATTGTTATGCGATGACGTCATCATACTGTGACATCATCACTTTGAAGTGAGATGCTAATAATGCCTTTTTGCGCAACAGTTCTCATAGCAATCGCAGCAGCCGGGGCTGTGATGAGAGGCGATGACGTCACAATGCGTAAGATGACGTCACAGGCCTTGAGAAGGTCATTATAGGGCATTAGAGGGACAATGGGTATGTCCTCTCTCCATGATGGGATTTGAGATCAATTGCCCATGCACTGGTTCAGATAGGTGCTGACATATTGGATAGATCAGTAGTCTGGTGTAATGAGATTGGTGTTAAATCATGTCATGACAATTAGCTGTTACAGTTGTGTTGACTCTGGATAGCTAGAAAACTATCTAAAGCTTGGACATTGGTAGAATTTCTTTGCAAAGTTTGTATATACAAAATGAACCCTCATTCTTCTACTTTTGCTGATAGCTTAAGTAATTATTAAAGGCCTGAGATTCTGAATTCAGAATTCAATCAGAATTAACTTGACGAAATTCTAGATAACACAAGGCAGTGAGGTTTGAACATTCCTTTTTCTGTATTTTCTGAAGCACACTCACATAACAATATGTCCATGCTAAAATATTCTTTGTTACAAGAATGACAACCGAAGTATGAGAGAGCTATAGATAGATAGATAGATAGATAGATAGATAGATTGATTGATATATAGATAGATTGATAGATTGATAGATGGATAGATTGATATATAGATAGATTAATAGATTGATATAAACATAGATAGATAAAAGATAGATAGATAGAAAGATAGATAGATAGACAGATAGAAAGATAGATAGATAGATAGATAGATAGATAGATAGATAGATAGATAGATAGATAGATAGATAGATAGATAGATAGATAGATAGATAGATAGATAGATAGATGGATAGATAGATAGATAGATGGATAGATGGATTAGATAGATAGATCAAGCAACAATCCAATGTCTAGTGCAGTCCCAAGACAGTTTGATGTAGAACCGTGATGACATCACATTAATTACATCATCTGCATGTCACATGACCTGTGCACGCCCCCTGTCAATGAGTAGGAACACTAGATGCTACTTGTTGAAGATTAGTGACTTTCTTGAAATGCCTTATCTTAGAATGAGTGACAACCTGTACTGAAAACCACATGTGGAATATGGCACCAGTGATGCCTAGCTTTGAAGAGAGAAAATTTGATACACACTTGACTACACCTGTTGCACAAAATATGGGCATGAATGATGGCATTTATGACAGCGTATGGTTATAGATGAAGATGTTGAAAGATAACAGATAGTAGAGAGGAGAGGAGAGGAGAGGAGAGGAGAGGAGAGGAGAGGAGAGGAGAGGAGAGGAGAGGAGAGGAGAGGAGAGGAGAGGAGAGGAGAGGAGAGGAGAGGAGAGGAGAGGAGAGGAGAGGAGAGGAGAGGAGAGGAGAGGAGAGGAGAGGAGAGGAGAGGAGAGGAGAGGAGGAAGAGGAAGAGGAAGAGGAGGAGGAGGAGGAGGAGGAGGAGGAGGAGGAGAGGAGGAGGAGAGGAGGAGAAGAGGAGGAGAGGAGGAGAGGAGGAGAGGAGGAGAGGAGGAGAGGAGGAACTCAGAACTCAGAACATATTTATTTCATATTACACATATAAATCATACACTTTAACATATAAGAAAATAAGAATGTAATAAAAGATAATACATGTAATATGAGGGGACATCTCTAAGATATTTGATATATCGCTACTGAGATGCCCCCCATGGTTTCCTGAGGACTCCCACCAATTCCATCACACCTTGATCCTACTATTTTATATCCTTTGTCGATGTGCTTCTGTTTGATACACAGATGATGAAGATGTTCATGAAACGATATTCAGTTAAAATGAAATTCAAATACTTTGCAGTATTTTCTGATTGATAAAATGAAATTCACATATTATATTGCAAAATATTTTCAGTTGAAATAGTGGAACAGCTGGTATGAATCCCTTGAATAAATGTTCATGGACTGCTGGATCAAATTTAATTGGTTTGAATAGTATTTAAGTTCCTGTTCATATTTTAATTTTGGATGTGGTTATACCAAGAGGTAAAGAAATAAAAAGAAGAATCCCATACAGGGAAACGAAAGACACACAAAGGAGGGATTAAGGAGGGGAAAAGAAGAATCCCAAGAGGGAACGCAATAGAACACAACTAGGTAAATACAAAGGCAGGAAAAAGAAGAGAAGATGGTATCAGCAAATTATGTATCATTTTGACAGATATAGCAATTCATTATTGTGCAATTTTCCGAGTAATTACATATAAAATAATTTTTTATATACCGTGAAAAACTAGAGATACTATGAGTATATATCTTTTCTTTGATACAGGTTGGACAGCTGTTTAAGATTTTTGGTAACCTAAAGCAAATACTATTATTAACAAAGAAATGTCTACTAGACAGGGATTCCAAACTATCTGCATTTCTGGTTTCATAATTGTGTCTATCTGAGTGTCTGTTATATTGTAGGGATAAAAAATAGTGTGGGAGGGTTCTATTTTCGAATTTGTAGGCAAATTTAAGTTCTTGCAGTGCACATAGGTCAGAGATTTTAAGTAATTGAAGTCCTTTGAAAATTGGATTGGTATGAGCATTGTATTTATCCTTTATAATAAGTCTTACTGATTTCTTTTGCAATTTAAATAACCTATTACTTTTGGTGCCCCATGCTAAAATGCCATAATTCATATAAGGTAAGATCAGAGAGTTATACAGAGTAAGAAGAGTGTCACTAGGTATGAAATGTTTCAATCTACTCATTATGCCTATGGTTTTTGATATTTTCTGTTGAGTTGCATGTATGTGAGGCTTCCAAGAGAGATGGGAATCGAGAATGATTCCCAAGTAGTTAAATTTGTCAACAAATTCAATGACAACATCATCGATTTTAATGTTTATGTTTTCAACGTGCCTCCTGGGATTATAAAATAACATAGCCCTAGTCTTATTAACATTCAGTGATAATTTATTCAACCTAAACCAGTCATTTATATTCTTTAGTTCACTATTGATTTTATCCTCTAAATTTTGATTAACATTGCCAAATGTATTAAGAGTTGCAGAAAGTACTGTATCATCAGCATAAATAATCGGCTTAAAAAGTGTGGTTACCATGTTGATATCATTTATATAAATAATAAATAACAGGGGCCCCAGAATTGATCCCTGTGGCACTCCAGTACTAAGTATTCGAAAATCTGATTGTTTGCTATTAAAGTCCACATACTGGTTTCTCTCTGACAGAAAATTACTAAGTAAGAGTAGAGAATTACCTGTAACACCATAATAAGTCAATTTATTTATTAGAATTTCATGATCCAAAGTATCAAAAGCTTTCGAAAGATCTAGATAAATATTGATTGGTATTTCATTATTATCCATTTTTGAAACTATTCTGTTTATAATTTCCAAAGTTGCCAACTCAGTTGAATGGTTAGTTCTAAAACCGTATTGGTTATCATATAAAAAATCAAATCTATTAAAATAATCATATAACTGAATATGCATTACTTTTTCAATAACTTTGGATATGCTGGATAAAACTGAGACTGGTCTATAATTATCAAAAACATAATTTTCATTTTTCTTGAATAGTGGTAGTACTTTTGCTATTTTCAGCTTGTTTGGAAAAATGCCTGTATTTATAGACTGATTTATAATTAAAGTCAAAGATTCAGAAATTTCAATTTTTATAAGTTTCAATAACTTATTAGATAATCTATCAATTCCACAGCTTGATTTTGGTTTCAGTTTATCTATTATTTCTATCACTTTCTGTTTGTTTATTTCACTAAATTCAAAATGGTTATAAGTAGGGTTATTCAGATAATCTCTGTAGGATTTGTTAGCCGGGAAAGAAAGAGTACTTGCTAATCTAGGTCCAATTTCAGTGAAATATGTATTAAATTTGTTTACAACTATTGTTGGATCACTTTCTGGAAGATCATTTATCAGGAAATATTTTGGAATCTTATCTATTTTGTGATTTTTATTTAAAATTTCTTTTAATGTTGTCCATGTGCTCTTTATGTCATGTTTAAAATTTTCAAAGCATTTATGGTAGTAAGTTTTCTTTGCCAGTCGAATATTTTGTCTTAGAATTCTATTATATGTATGTAAATTTATCTTATACTCATTGTAATCTAAACTATTGCTAGGAGTAGCTCTGAGTTTAGCATATAATTTATCCCTAAATTTGATGGATCTCATAATGCCTGCAGTTATCCATTTGCTCTTTTTATGTTTATACTTATTGTAGCGGACTAATTTTACAGGAAGATGTTTGTTCAGAGCATTTTGTATTATATCATTGAGCAAGTCATAGTTCACATTTGGATCAGTACCTATATCTGTGCAAAATTTATCAGTAGTGCAATTTAATCCAATTTCATTTTTGAAATTATCTTTGGCTATTGGAGTGTTTGTAAAAATTTGAATAAATTTTAGATTTTCATTTGTTATAGAAAGATAATCTAAAGTTACAAAATATGGTTGGTGGTCAGAAATATTATAATTGAGAATTCCAGCTGTTGTCTTAGAGAAATTGGAGGATAACTTAACATAACAGTTATCTATCAAAGTACTGCTATGTGATGTTAATCTTGTAGGCAATGTTATTTTTGGCAGATAGCCATTCGCAATTATAGTTTCAAAAAAATTGTTAATATGGAGTGAATCTTTAAGTTTCAATAAATCGATATTGAAATCTCCTGTAATTATTAGATTTCTATATGAGTGCAACTTTGAAGATAATATTTCATCGATTTCTTGAGAAAACATTTCATAATTTTCTACAGTCTCTCTTGGTGGCCTATAGATGTTACCTATAACAAGCTTTGGCCTATTAATTTGCATGTGAGAACAACTCAAACTTACCTCTATAAAAATCCCATCCCAAATTTGACTGTTGCCATATATCTGTAACATGTTGAATTCATATTTCTCTCGAATGTATATTGCAACTCCCCCATGTGCACTGCAAATTCTAGGCATGTGAATCAATGTATATCCTTGGAGCTGAAAGAGAGATATATCTTGAGTTTCAGAAAACCAAGTTTCTTGTAAACATATTATGCTAAAAGGGCACTGTGTCAATTGGAAATGTTCTATATAAATTTTCAACTGATCAAACTTTGCTGAAAGTGACTGGCAATTTAAACTAAGTATTGAAAATGTACTTTTCTTATCAATTAATAGCTTAAGAGCTTCATCTGTATTATAGTAGGGCGAATGATCAAGCAATACTGGCATCTCATCTTCGTCATACTGTGTGTCCATGACATCTAATAAAGATTTTTTAGTTTTAACGCATAAAGAATAATATTTGAAAATGCAATTGATGGATTGGCGCGAGTCCCCCTGAGACCATACAATATAAGGTTAATATTATAAAGTTCTGAATAAAAACTACAGTGATTATGAAACATGGCGGCTTATGATAACAATTTGAAACAATGGTTCATACTCAGAGGTATATGGGTTAATTGTCTTTCCAATCAAAAATAAATAAATTAAATTAATAGAAGGAGATAGGAGATAGGAGATAGGAGATAGGAGATAGGAGATAGGAGAAGAGAAAAGGAGGGGCTATTTTGCAACTAGATATTTAAGTTTTGGATCCAATATTTGTAAATAATAATATTTATATACTTTGCTTCTCTCTTAAGACCACTTCACCACTAAGACTCTATATGGGACAGATTATTGTGGTCATGATATCGAGGTGATTCTAATATTGAGGTAGTCTTAATTGTGTGAGGTCCCTGTATATATACATATGCAGTTAATATGCACCCATGCAAGAATGTCATCTTCCCACCGATACCTTCATGGACCATCCCTTAAAGGTTAAATTGGGGTTTACTAGTTCTCGTGCAGCCCCTATGTGCGTGATAAGGGCAAAAAACACCCCTTACAACAATTACAAAATAATGAGCGATAATTGAGAGTTTCGTGCACAGAAAGGCATTTCAAATTGTCATGGCAACGCACTTGGACCAGACACAAAGAACCCCTACATCTGATAAAGAAAGTATGGTTGGCTAGGTATTGGTTACCTGAGGCAAAGGCTGTCTTGGATTCTATTCAAGATCTTTGATTCAGAGCTATTGTCTCAGTCAGTACTATTGTGTAAATGCTACTGAAGCAACCAGTTGCTTGATCTATAACTTTAAAATCATGTCAGCTAAAACCGTGTCCTACACAGACACAGGGATCTGAGAAATAGGCCAGTGATCCTAAATCAGCTCACCCAATCCCGAATTTGAGTTACAAATGTAGAAAAAAACGTTGTATGTAAAAGGCTGTCATGATTGTAATTTATCATTAATTGGACAACAACAACAAAAACAACACTACTACTCCTACTATTCCTACTACTACTACTACTACTACTACTACTACTACTACTACTACTACTAGTACTTTGGAATTTGGGGCTTCTGCTACTACTACTCCTACTCCTACTACTTTCCTACTACTACTACTACTACTACTACTATTACTAGTACCACTACTGCTACTACTACTACTACTACTACTACTACTATAATACTACTACTACTACTACTACTACTACTACTGCTACTACTACTACTACTACTATTACTGCTATTACTACTACTACTACTACTACTACTACTACTATGCTACTACTACTACTACTACTACTACTATTACTACTACTACTACTACTACTACTACTACTACTACTACTATGCTACTACTACTACTACTACTATTACTGCTATTACTACTACTACTACTACTACTACTACTACTATGCTACTACTACTACTACTACTACTACTATTACTACTACTACTACTACTACTACTTTCCTACTACTACTACTACTACTACTACTACTTTCCTACTACTACTACTACTATTACTACTACTACTACTACTACTACTTTCCTACTACTACTACTACTACTACTGCTACTACTACTACTACTACTACTACTACTATTACTGCTATTACTACTACTACTACTACTACTACTACTACTATGCTACTACTACTACTACTACTACTACTATTACTACTACTACTACTACTACTACTTTCCTACTACTACTACTACTACTACTGCTACTCCTACTACTACTACTATGCTACTACTACTACTACTACTACTCCTACTACTACTACTACTACTACTACTACTACTACTCCTACTACTACTACTACTACTACTACTCCTACTACTACTACTACTACCATGTTGCAGAAGCCCAAATTCCAAAGTAGCACTCATTAACCCCCGAGTAATTCTAACTATCCATCTGTGTGTAAACAATATGTAGTATTTTCTTCTAATCAGCATTAGGTTTGGGGATAATGTTTACATTCGCCAATTTGTTTAGACTTGGGCAGTCTAGTGTAGATGGGGAGCTGTCAGGCCATACATAAGCAACTACTGGTCAATTTAGACTGGTATTGCAATTTGAAGAGATTCGTCTGGTCACCCTTTGAATTCCATTAGACTTGACTGGTACCAGGAGGTCTGTGGAGTGTCACGTGACCTCATTCTGTCACCTGACGTCAAGCTATGACGTTTGAGATGTGACACTTTAAGGAGTCAAGTGCAGTCTTGGAATTTGAACCCGTTTTCTTTGTGGCCATACCATTTTCTGAGAGAAAACTTAATTGACCCAAACAGGTGCACTGTCACAGTCCAGTATTCACACACTATCTCCTATAACATTAAAACAGAAAATTACAGACTCTGTTGGACTGTAGAATTTTACAGATAACTGTGCTAAGTCTACAGCAGTTAGACACAAGTTATATTAGAGTACTCAGTATCTATGCTGGAGCTAGTAAAAGACTCCACCTATGGAGTATATGTGTAATATTGTGCAGCCTTATCATCTCATCATTACGTCTGCTTGCAACAGGTCATATAAGCTGATTTAGCAGATCCAGTAGCATTGAGACAAAAATAGCAATTTTGCTTGATATTCATACTATCTGTCTATCTATCTATCTATCTATCTGTCTGTCTATCTATCTGTCTATCTGTCTATCTATCTATCTATCTGCCTGTCTATCGGTCTATCTGTTTATCTATCTTTCTGTCTATCTATCTATCTATCTATATATCTATCTATCTTTCTGTATATCTGTCTGTGTATGTCTTTCTATCTACCTATCTATATATCTATCCATCTGTGTATCTATGTATCTATGTATCAATCAATCAATCAATCAATCAGTCAATCAGTCTATCAATCCATCAATCTATCTATCCAACTAGCTATCTCTTTATCCATCTATATATCTATCTATCTATCTAACTATCTATCCATCTATCTATCTATCTGTCTATCTATCTATCTATCTATCTATCATGACCCCATCAGTTTAATTCAGCGACCGTTATGTACGTTACGGTGTGTGCTATTACGTATTATTGATTGCGTCATTAATGACGTAACAGCCAGTAAAGTTTACCCCCTAGGGTGGGCACCTTTCTCTATTATGCCGGCCTCAAAACTGGGGGCGATTTTCTGTCCAAAATAATTAAGTGCAAATACTTTTGGCAGCTCATCATTACTTCTGATACAATTTTAACAGGAATGTGTTAATTTTTTTTTCCATTACTTCCTTTATTTACTTTTGTCTTTCTTTCTTTCTATCTCATACTTTCTTTACTTTGTTTGTTTCTTTATTTGCTTTTTTTTTCTTTCTTTCTCTGTTTCTTTCATTATTTCTTTCTTTCATTCTTTCTTTCTTTCTTTCATTCTTCTCTTCATAGTTTCTTTGCTTTGTTTGTTTCTTTATTTGTTTCTTTCTTTCTATCTTTCTTTTGTTCATGCTTTCTTTGCTATGTTTCTTTATTTGCTTATTTTTCTTCTTTATTTGTATCTTTCTTTTTTTCTTCTTTCTTTCTTTCTTTCTTGCTTCTATTCATAATTTCTTTGCTTGGTTGTTTGTTTGTTTCTTTTTTTTTTTCTTTCTTCCTTCTTTCTTTCTTTCTTTCTTTCATCTGTTCATAGTTTATTTCTTTTGGATATATTAAATTTGAATCCACGCAAGTATGACATATACATATACTTTCTAGTGTCATTTTAATTAATTTAATTCTATGCGCCATTTCTAAAGTTTATCAAAATTACTTTCTAAAATGACTGTACACTTAATTTACTTAAATACCTAAACACATACCCCCCATTGAGTTAAACAATAGTACATTCATGAATAGCTGTCAGTGCTCAATACATTATGCGCGATATAAATGATTATCTAATCGTTTGTAACGAACTTCATAATCACATGTCATAGTCTGCATAATAGATTATAATCTACTAACGGTTTCAGACTTTGTTCGATAAAATACGAAAATTGACAGTTATTATGATTTTGGAAAGGAATTGATTGCAAATTAATTTCTAGAATTATTACTGCACAGAACATCATTGTGCACTGAGATTCATTTATTCTATTTTTTGAGAATTGTTATAATAGGGGCCTTAATTGTGAGGTTGCTTATCATTATGTTCATATTACAAATAGATTTATAACCAGCAATAAATTAATGAATATTTGAATGAATTTCACAACCTAATATATAAATTAATGACTTACATTGAATGAATGAATGAATGAATGAATGAATGGATGAATGGATGGATGAATGAATGAATGAATGAATGAATGAATGAATGAATGAATGGATGGATGGATGGATGGATGAATGGACGGCATCTTATGTAACAAAACTCCATCAACATGAATGTAGGAATCGCGTAATGAAGGAATGACCTAGTCAATCAATCAATCAATCAAACAATCAATCAATCAATCAATCAACCAATAGCATATCTTAACAAAAAATGCACGCCTCATAGACAGCTTTGCAAAAAAATGCAATTAAGACTTGAATAGTAATCATCTAGTAATCCGTGTACTCTGCAGAGGACATTTTGGTCCAATGACCTTGACTTGCCCTTGTCCAATAAAGTTCACATATTCCAGGATCATAATACCCGTCTAGACAGTGTCAAGGGGTATTTTTCGTCTGGTGCCCTGAGTGCCAAGTTTTTTAAAGTTCTTTTGATGACTGTGTGGGACACCGTTTTAACCCCACAATAGCTACAGCTAAGAGGGTTATATATAGGCAGGTATGTACACCATAAGTGAAAAATATGATTTACAATGAAATAAGTAATGGAATAAATAAATTAAATAGGTATAAATAAATTATTTAAAAGAGAATTACAACCAATTTACTCAAAATGTACGATATATTTCTTTGATATAGGCCTATGAGTGCACGAAAGAGTGCACGAAAGAGTGCAAGAAAGAGTGCAAGAAAGAGTGCAAGAAAGAGTGCAAGAGTGCATGAAAGAGTGCAGAAAAGAGTGTAAGAAAGAAAGAAGAAATGAATGAAGCAAGCCTGTCTATCTATCTATCTATCTGTCTATCTATTATCTCTCTATCTGTTTGTCTGTCTATCTATCTATCTAACTATTTCCCTTATATTTATTTCTTGTGGTGTATTAATACTTTCTTTGGCCGGAGGAAGTCTGGGCCAGGTCATGTAGGGGGTGATTAATGACCTTGAGAAAGCGCTTGACATGCTCCAGTGAGGACAATCCGAACTAATAGGGCTACAGGGCTGTTTTGGGTCTGCATTTGGCCTATGGTATATCCTTTTATTGGAAACTAAATCTTCTGCTCTGCTCTGCTCTTCTCTCCTCCCTCTTCTCTCCTCTCCTCTGCCCTCTCTTCTCTTGTCTTCTCTTGTCTTCTCTTGTCTTCTCTTGTCTTGTCTTGTCTTGTCTTCTCTTGTCTTGTCTTGTCTTGTCTTGTCTTCTCTTGTCTTGTCTTGTCTTCTCTTCTCTGCTCTCCATTCCATTCCATTCCATTCCATTCCATTCCTGTCCTGTCCTCTCCTGTCTTCTCCTCTCCTCTCCTCTCCTCTCCTCTCCTCTCCTCTCCTCTCCTCTCCTCTCCTCTCCTCTCCTCTCCTCTCCTCTCCTCTCCTCTCCTCTCCTCTCCTCTCCTCTCCTCTCCTCTCCTCTCCTCTCCTCTCCTCTCCTCTCCTCTCCTCTCCTCTCCTCTCCTCTCCTCTCCTCTCCTCTCCTCTCCTCTCCTCTCCTCTCCTCTCCTCTCCTCTCCTCTCCTCTCCTCTCCTCTCCTCTCCTCTCCTCTCCTCTCCTCTCCTCTCCTCTCCTCTTGGATACTTAATATAATAAGTTAATAAATAGATCAAAGTTATCTAAACGACAAAAAAAATGTGTTTTTTTTTAGCACACGCAGTCAGCATAATATTATGTCAAATAAATTGCAATTAGCTCAGACTATCTGGGTAAGCACTTTTAATTAGCTCGAGTTCAGACATTATCTTGATGAAGTGCTCAATGCAAGTCTGGCTGGCTCAAAGGCATGCCCGCCCTCAGCTAACAATCATAACGACCACGTGACTATCACATGACCTGGCGAGCAGCCAATCCCTTTGTTGTCTCGGTCGCATAACCGTCTACCGACCCGGCCTTCATGACGTCATGACGTAAGGTATTACGTAATAGATCCTTCAACAGGTCAGCCATCAGTTCATACCAAGGTCACTGACAAAATGTATTATGTTCGGACCGCATGAGATCAGCTAATTACAAGTTCAACACGATATGTCGGCCGCTTAGTAATTACCTTTTATTGACTTTAGAAATAATAGACACGATTTTGCTTAATAATTAATTATTTCGTAAGGTAAATGTGTAAATGCAATATGTAAATTATGGTAAACTACTTAAAAAAATTTAAGAATATTTTACCTTTTGGGCAAAAAAAGGGCAAAATGTCAAAAGTACAAATAATTATTAGATTATATTGAAAGTAGGAATTTTAGTAATATCATATCAACTGCTACATTTTTTTGTCATAAAAATTATATATATTGAAGCAAAATTTAACCATAATTTTCATTTCCCCCACTTCACAATGTATTACAGTAAAATTGACTTCGACGCCAAATCAAATAGTGAGTTTTCACAAAACACAGAAATATATTCCAATCCATCAATTTGATCATGATAATATAACTAGTGAGGTCATCATGGTGTGGACTCCAAGCAGCCTTATCATCTCATCATTACGTCTGCCTCTGGTAGCTGGTCATATACGTTGACTAAGCTTCGACCCAGTATACCATTGAGAGCACCACAATACAATACAATACAATAATATACAATACAATACAATAATATACAATACAATACAATATATAACAATACAATATATAACAATACAATACAATACAATATGATACGAATCTATGATGTATAATTGTTTATTAGTATATATATTCTCCTAGCTACTGTCAGCCAATTAGAAAGCTTCGTTAATTGTCATCCTAAATTTTTTACTGACAGCTACTACTATTTTTATACTTTTCATAAAATTTATTGTTTTTATTTTCATTTTATAATGTTTTGTTCTGTACATGAGTACGATAATTAATAAATATTGGATGTCTGCAGTATATGTTGGACGGCTGCAGTGTATGTTGTGCAATGGGGGAATTGAAGAAATGGTTGATTGTGGGTGGTCCAACAAATACTACACAGGGTTTTGTGGAATACAGAAAAAAATATAGTATTACAATTTTTAGATAAAATTATCAAAGAAAAACTGTTTTTACTTTTTCCTGGATACTCAAAGAAATTGTGTTGAGACGGAGGGGGGGGGGGGGGGTTCAATAAAGAGGGGGGGGGTTAGAAACTGAGAGGGCATTTGCAATGTTTACATAGCAACAGACAGGAAGGGGTGGGGTGATACGCAGAGGTCATAGCCAGGTCACTGTGGTTCCCTCTATTATCACTCGCTTGCAAACTCCAAGATCAAGTGGGATGCTAACGTTATCTATTACGTAATATTCTGGCTGATACAGGCTGATAACAACTTGACTGTATATTGATATCTTGAAGGGCATTGTTTCAGGATATTCAAAATGAAGCTGATATTGTTTAGTGTTTTTTTGGTGATTTGTAGGAGTGAAAGAAAGAAAGAAATAATAAAAAAAAAAGACAGATAGATAGATAGATAGATAGATAGATGGATAGACGGATAGATGGATAGATGGACAGATGCATAGATGGATAGATAGATAGATGGATAGATAGATAGATAGATAGACAGACAGACAGACAGATAGACAGATAGATAAAACAGAGAGAAAGAAAAAAGAAAAATATTTAAAGAAAGACAGAAAGACAGAAAGAAAGAGAAAAGATCGAATCATATCTGTTTTATTGCAACTAATTCAGAAAAACAAGTCTTACATTTTTAACGTTACAGTGAACCAGTTTCAATCCCTTAATAAATGGAAATCATATTGATATTTATAACAATATTTAATACTCATATCTGTGTAGAAGAATATAATGTTGAAAAAGACGAAAATAGGTACTAATTTTGTATAGCTAACATCCTACTACTCATGTAGATGAAAATATGTTAAAGCCTAACTGTACTATGACTAGAACAAATAATCACGTATAATGGCTCATGTGTAAATAGCACATTTAAGAATATGATTAGCGCATGTTACGTAATATGCGATTAGCTCCTGATATGTTGTGATTTAAATGCTCCGTGTTTAAGGGCACTTGGTTTGAATTAAATGCGTTTAGTAATGTTAAATTATATGTAAGAAGAAGTTTTGAAAGTGCAATTTGTTGTTTTAATTTGATTTAAGATGAATATTAGAAATTAGTGAGAAATATCCATGATGAAGACAAGCAGACAGACAGACAAACTTGAGCTAAAATAGATAGACAGAAAGATAGACGTAACTCCGTTTATGAAGAAAGAAAGACATGATATGTCTCTTAAAACTGTAGTCCATGAAGAAAGAAAGAAAATAAAGAGAGAGGAGAAGGAAGAAAAGGAAGAAAAGAAAGAAAGAAAGAAAGAAAGAAAGAAGAAAAGAAAGAAAAGATAAAGAAAGAAAGAATGAAAAAAAAAGTCTCAATGCTACTGGGTCTGAAGCTTAGCCAACTTATATGACCAGCTGGCAGAGGCAGACGTAATTATGAGGTGATAAGGCTTGGAGTCCACACCATGTAAAAAAAAAAAGACAGAAAGACTCAAAGAAAGCCAACATAATGAGAGAATAAATTAATGATGAATGGGATGGCGAATCTTATGGTTTTTAAAGATAAACATTTAATAAATCAAATTAAATAAATCTACTCATAAAAAACGATGTCTAAAATCAGGACAGACTAACTGTTGTGAACTCTTGAGATTTCATTGAGTTCAGATCCTCTGTCAGTGTCCTACGCACGCCGCCATGGCTGACTGGTCGACTCCCCCAGCAGCTGTCAATCAGAGAAGGGGGTGGAGCTTATCAGTGACGTCATGACTGTCTGGTCAGTATAATCAGCAGTGCGCATGTGCAGTGACTGTAGTCAGTCATTTTAGAGTAGTGGGGTCAAGCCAACAGTTGTAGTCTGGTCGTGGTGCTCAGCAGACCTGCAGAACTAAAAAAGAGAATTTTACGATGTTTTGAGAGAAACAGCCGTCTCCTTCCTTGCTGGTGTATTATATTCAAGGGAAGATATATATACGGCACAATTCAGATATATATGTACAGATCTAACGACACAGTGGCATCAGTGGAGGAAAAAACCAGTGCACAAAACTGCAGTTTCAGCAGCAACGCTGTTTCAGTGCTCCACGCAGTACTGACATTGAAGCTGGTCACACCATCTTGCTCCCAGCCCAAACTCCCGGTGAAATCATGGATCGGACTCCCTATCCAGAAAGCTACTGCTCCTCAACCAGCAGTATGGCATCAGATGAAGACAGCAGAGGAGTCAGAAGATTAAGTTATGAAGCAGCTGAAAGAGCAAAGGCTAAAGGTATGTGTTTATCTATTTTATTACAGATTTTACATACAGTTTAACTCCACAATTTTGACTACAATTGCGAATCACTGACGCAGTATTGATCCAAGTATTTTAGATTCTAACTTCTTAGCTCTTCTTCCATTTGAACTCAGTTTTGAGACCTTACTACATGGTTAAATCAATGTTAATGAGGATTTTTACTTTCTTTTTATTTGCGAGTTGAGTTATAAACAATATAATTAAAGAATGCATAAATTCTTGATAATTGTAGTCAATTCATTTGGAACTCCTTATACCACCTTAATGTGCTTATGTTAAGTTTTTCATGTTTGAACACTTTGGGTAATATTTAGTATTAATTACGATCATAGCTGTGCACGGTGTCAGAATGTTGATCTTAAACGTGATAAAATTCTTGTTTTATGTTGATAAACTTCTCAGCTGTACATAGAAGATCATATAGGACTGTATGATCTTTCAATATATATCATAATGTCAAGTTTATTTCCTAATATCAAAACTATTAACATGTTCTTACAATGCTAGTATTAAAATCAAAATTTCCATTCTGACTTAAGCTCTATTGTGGTTGAAAATAAAGGCAAAATATATATTACCAATAAAATATCGCGTTTCAAGGTTAAACGCCTCAAAATGCAGTGCAATTTGAAAGTTTATTTATGACCTATTAAATGCAAATTAGTCTTCAAAATACTATTTGCAATTTTGCCAACAGATGTGATAGTTATAAGAAAATAATTACTTTTTTTTGGGGGGCCACTATCACTGATAGAGGCTTTCATGATGGTGCGATTGACCTATTAGGTTTATGCAGGTGATTAAAATGCTTTCTTTACCCTAAAAAAGGGGTACAATGCTATTCTGCCAGCCCCATGTATGTCAATGAGGGGTACTGTCTGCTGCTACCTGAGTATTGACTAGTTAGATTAGACTGTATATAGTCTAGCACTGTATATCAGACATTTAATCAGTAAGGGATTAAATATGTTGATTTTGTGATAAGGAAAAAATTATGGATAGAATATATGAACTGACCCTGGTATACATATGTATATGCTAAGAATAGCCTAAAAGATAGTCAAAACAAAAATGGGCCTAGAAGCAGAGATACTAATGTCCAAAATATAATTTGTATGATAATATAAATCACATTTCTAAACCATAAGCTCTTGTCCAAAATTGCTGAAATAAGCTATATGCAATTTCTAAGACTAGGCCAGTGAAGAATATGTTATCATACTAAATTTTCATCTGAAATTAACCAAGATATGATTTAAGTCCAAGCCATTGATAAACCATATTTGTATATTATAAGATGTTAAAATTTAACTTTTAAAATCGTATTAGACCTTAATTTTATTATGGTTTTCAATTTGTCTGGCGTCTGTTACATGCCCCAGTTCTCCCTTTAGGTACCATAGCGTCACAGTCATGACATAGTCATGGCCTCGTGCCCTGACTGTGACCTCACATTCTGCCATGAGCGTCTGGGAAGCGCGCGCGCAACGCCCAATTTTGCGCACGTCTGATTTACGATAAAACGCACGCAACTGGTGTCAAAATGCAAAATAATTGACTGACATGTGCGGGAAATATGACAAGGAGAAAACTTCCTTCAAATTGTTGTGTTTTCGAAGGATAATTCATGCGCTAATTGTCTATATGTGCGAAAAAGTAAGACTGAAAATGGAATTCACTCACATTTTGCATGTGCAGGTCCAGCAATGATAAATATATTGTAATATATATTTTTTATCAACAAAGAACCTAAAATAGTCATTTTATTCAGGGAGATTGATGACTGGTGCTGGATATTTTATTGAAATGAACGAATTTCTCAAATGGACAATTGTATGTAATTTCTCGAAATTCACATATTTACCAGGGATAAATTATTTAATACGAAGCCTTTCGAAGGTAACGCAGTTCAAAATACTATTTTAATATCACAAACAATGAAATGTCAACAACTAAATGTGCAACGAAAGTACATGTACAGCATAAATGTACTGCAGTGTACTGACAAATTATTGATTTGTTTTGACGCAGAAACTGCAGCCTCATTTCCTTGGCCTAATCTCGGCCTTGAACCATTTTAGGAAGTAGGTCAAGGATTTTATTGTTTACATCTATTGTTTATCTCCTAACTTTGGTACCTCACAATTAAGACTATAAGAACTCTCAGATGATAATTAAGCAACTAAAAGATGTTTTATTAGACCACCTCGATACTAAGAACACTTCAGAGATTCCAAGATGTGTTCTTAATTGTGAAGGTTAACTGTATATAGTAAAAATACCTCTATTTAAGGTTTTACTGTAAATGAAATATACTTTTGTTCTTTTTCCCAATTATTTTCCTACAGCATTATGTATACAGTTAGATGATAATTTGCATATATGACCAGAATATCTTCTATTTGTGTAGGAAAAGCAGCTTAAAATGTTACAGTTATAATCGAGTCTAAATTAGACTTCATTTGGACAAATGTACTTGAGATTCACCATACCTTTATAGTCTCAATGTGGCTTCATTTGTAATTCCTTTTGAGTTGATTGACGATGAAAGCTTTTGTGCAATCAATGAGAACTTTCTATTCTACAATTCTATTCAAATGCAGTTCAAATGTACCCCAATGTATCTAACTCATTGTTGGGGTCAGAACCATTGTATGAAAAGCTTAGCATCCAAGACAGAGCTAACAATTTCTGTGTTTATGTTATTCCGGCTGGTTGGGTTAGAATTTAGCCACATCCGGGTTAGTAAATATTTGGAATTTTGAGAGTTATATAGCCATTGTGTGTGTTTCAATGGAGTTCTTGGAAGTAAAATGAAAATAAGGAAATTTGAACTTTTTACTACCTCATATTACTACCCTACTCAGATTATTACTATCGCTTGTGCAGGTAGTATCAATGCTACTGTAGGGTTGACTAAAATTACTACTACAACATCATCACTGCAATTACTGCTGCAGGTATGGCTACTACAACTACTACTACTACAATTACTACTATTACTACAACTACTACTACTAAGACAATATTACTAATACTAACCCATTACCACAGTATTACTGTTGCTATATTACTATATCCCTACTACTACTACTCCAACTACTACTCCAACTACTACTCCTACATCTACTACTACTACTACTACTACTACTACTACATTCCTGCTGCTACTACTACTACTACAACAACTACTACTACTACTACTACCACGTTCCTGCTGCTACTATTATTACTGCTACTACTCCTCCTAGTTCTACTATTATTACTACTACTACTACTACTATTATTACTACTACCACTATTACTACTACTACTACTACAACTACTGCAACTACTACTATTACTATTACTACTATAGGGCCTCTATCACTCTAGCATTGGATTTGGATCATTCTAGACTTACACATTAGACTCTATAGCATCTCAGCATGGGGTACACGTCTAATTAACTCATCAATAAGTACGACGTTCTAATGAATGCTAATGAACGTCATGACGCTGAAATCTACGTCCTGACGGGGACTTCAGGGCGTGTCAATGACGTAACATTGCGTCACTGACGTATACTGAACCCTTTTGTTTCTGCAAGTCTCCTAACTAGCCAAAACTAATGACTTATGTATGTATATACAATTAGATGATTGATTATCTAAATAGGGGTATATAGGTTCTCTAGAATATATAAACATCAATACTATATATATATATTATAGGTACTCTGAATACAATAGTTCAATTGTTCAAATAAATACAATAGCTTTACAGCAGCTGTTGTTTCTTTTGTTATCAAGGTCAAAAGGAAGTTATATTACGTAATTTTTAATGAGTTTTACCTTAACAGTGACCTAGAAAGCTTGTATCCAAGGTCAAATGTGACGGGTCTAAAATTACCATTAAGCTTGGAAACAAGAAGCCTGCAACCTTAGGAGGCCAACTTAAGATTTAAGCCCCAACCCCCCATGTACTTAAAGTACCCCCATTTAACATTAAATACTCATTCTTAACCCCCCTTTTTGTTGTCTTAAGTGCATTTGGGTAGATTTGTTAAGTCTCCGATGCTAATTTATTTGTTGCTCGACTGAAGAATGTCAAAACTCAAAAATTTGGCATTTCCTAATTGCAGATTCAACAGCTATTTTAATATATCAATGTTTCTCAGGTGTGGATAAAACAAAATGAAGGTTTTAATAAAAAGGTTTTGTTACTGGAAAACATGACACTTGAGAAAGGCTCATACTTGAACAGGCTTTGTTTTGATCAATTAATTGTAGTATAGAATATATTACCAGGTTGACTCACTCGGCTTTTAATATAAAAGTGACAACATTCTTCATGACCAAAAAATAAAATTATATATATATTCATAATTTATAACGAAATGTATTATATTAATAAAATATAATGATGCAATGGTTCATGAAATAAAAATATTGACATCAAATTATAAAAGGTTGGCCTACTATACCTAGGCAGTCAATAAAGAATTACTATCACTGTCAAAGGACTTTAAAGAGTCATTTAAAGTACTCTTAATTCAAATATATGAATTAGGTACTATTCGCAGCTTATGATCAATCTGTGTCTCTTGCTGAAATCAAGGACAATCTACCATCTGTGACTGAAAGTGAGGCAAGATCAAGGGTCGTTCAGTGACGTCATTATGATTAGGTCATAATTACAGAAGTGCTACGAGTGGTCAGCAGTGTCACTTTAACGTCTGTTCGGTTTCCATGGTAATTTTCCGGATTATGTGACAACACTTTGAAGTATGGTGTCACAGTCATGATGATATTGACTTGAAGTATTGAAATGTTAAGCTTTGTTTTTGATATAGAATATAATATAAGTCAGCAAATCAGGTATGGGGACATTGAAATCACTCATAAATGTAAGATAACTTGCAAAAAAATAAATACAAGACTATTATTTTGTGGGACTTGGATAATGTTATTTTTGTAACCCTAATATTGTGAGTTTGGAAATTACACACACACACACACATATATATATATATATTTATAGTTAAACTGTATAATTTACCTAAGTATACAAGGTTAGTCATACACAATTCTTGTTATATAATATGCCACCTAATATACTGACTATCCAAAATTGACTACATTTAGTCAGATGACTATAATAATTTAGTTAGATGACTATAATTCACAATGTATGGATAGGCAGGCCTACCTGGTATACTGTTGACATTTTTGTTAAGTACCCTACCAAAAATTACCCTCACTAAATCTTATATGGGAATGCCCAAATCCTTGCCAAATTTCAAAAGATCCCACCCCTCTTCCCAACTG
Organism: Alitta virens; assembly: GCA_932294295.1. Taxonomy (NCBI): domain Eukaryota; kingdom Metazoa; phylum Annelida; class Polychaeta; order Phyllodocida; family Nereididae; genus Alitta; species Alitta virens. The sequence goes on along the minus strand of OW028585.1, from coordinate 28,227,738 downwards.
GTTTATTTGATAGGCCCTTGATAAATTAAAGGGCATACCAAATAAGGATCAGCTACACAAAGCCCTGGCAGACGGTCTGACGTCACTGATGACGTAACACTGAAGGGCCCGTTACGAGATCGTATCACCATGGTGACAGATGCATAGTGCTGCCCCTCAGCGGGGGATTAGGGAACTACAGGCTTATGTCAGAGCTCTCCACTCGACTGATTTCATTTAGCAGATGTTGGCTGGTTCTAAGGATCGTGAACTATGATTTTATCAGATGTACACAAATCAGCAAAGACCATCATAGAGCAAATCGAATGGCATTTTATCTATAATGGGCTAAAGAAAGCAATTGTCCATAAATTTGTCTTAATAGTGAGGTGGTTTCATGGTGAGGTGGTCTTAATAGTGAGATAGTTTTAACAGTGAGGTGGTCTTAATAGTGAGGTGGTCCTAATAGTTAGGTGGTCTTAATAGTGAGATAGTTAAAACAGTGAGGTGGTCTTAATAGTGAGGTGGTCTTAATAGTGAGGTAACTTAATATAATAGTGAGGTAGTCTTAATAGTGAGGTGGTATTATTTGATGGTGAATGGTTGATCTTAATATTAAGGCAGGTGGTCTTAATAGTGAGGTAGTCTTGATAGTGAGGTGGTCTTAATATTAAGGCAGTCTAATAGACAGGTGGTCTAAGTAGTGAAGTGGTCTGAATAATGACATGCATCTAATATTAGATTCGTCTATATATACCGAATTATGCCTAATGTTTCTCAATGTTGGTGTGTTTCAGGGGCGCCCTATATCCCCAGCTATATGGACCTGACCAATGGACCTGAGCCATGTGTGGTCTGCACTGACGCTGCTACTGGATATCATTATAGGTGCATGACTTGTGAAGGCTGCAAGGTAAGGAATATTTATTTACTTCTTAAATACAATGGATTCTCAACATTAGGACCACCCAGAAAAATCACTAAAATTGGTCTTAATATTGAGGTGGTCTTTATATTTGGTGGTCTTAATTGTGAGGTTCCATTGTATTAAATAATCTTAATATTTTATTTGTACTTCTATAGTTGTTTAGATTTTTTTGGTATGATATGAAAATACCTGGTTTTGGTAAAGAAACATTATTAGAAATAATGATTTTGTCCCAGAAGCAATTTTGTAATATCTATCGCCTAATAGACTTCATATTATATGGTGATCTCAATACAAGTTTCTGATCTTCTGTTAATTAGAAATATGACACTAGAGTGTAGAATCTAATATAAGATTAAACGGATTATTACACTTTCTGATGGACAGCTGCCAAGTCAAGCTCATTATTACAAAAACATAGTGAAATACAATATGCAAAACATATTGGAACCTGTCATGTTACATATAATACATTATATTGGCCAATTTTAAACCCGGTTTGTATATTGAGACACTACCGTATATTGGAAACCAATTTCTATATTGAATGACCTTATTTAATGACAACAAAGTATTTCACGGTTTCCGAGCTAACGGTTTGGAATTGGGGTCCTACACAAGAATAAAGGGCCTGCCTTCTGCACCTGCTGAACCCTGGGGTTCTGGTGTAATGGGTGCACCCTCTGTGAAATCAGGCATGACATCTCGCGTGAATAAAGAGTAGAGGTATTAGACAGCAACAATGAATAACTGTAAACTTATGATGGTCAGTCATCTATGTAGCTGTCTATCTGTCTATCTGTCTATCTATCCATCTATTTATCTGTCTGTCCATCTATCTATCTATCTATATGTCTACCTATCTATATGTCCATCTATCTATCTTTCGATCTACCTATCTATCTATCTATCTATCTAGCTATCTATCTATCTAACTATCTATTTCTTTTTATATTAATATTAGAAGTTAATAGTAACTGAATACTGAAAATTATTTGGACACAGAAGTTTATTATAATTCATTGGAAAATTCAGCCGTTTATTCAAATTCTTTATCACAGTCCACTAACTCAGGTCAGGCTGTTAGGTTACTCAGTGACACACCCTTCTTTGATGACGTCACTGTAATTCGATTATGACGCAATAGCACGTGGTCAAGGGCCCTAACGGGTTGGATTACTCGCCTTGAGGCGTGAATCGGTCGCGCAGGGATTCCAGCCAGTGATGCGGTTACTGCAAGTAGTTCCTGCCCAGTAATTTCGTTTGTCATCAATTTTCGGTGTGTCCTGAAACATATTTGATTAATTCTGAATAGACATGAAAGCTTAATACAAACATATTATTCAACTCTTAAACTATGGATCTTGCATATTAATGATTTCCATTTAAATACTTAATGAAGGTTTAGAATATTTACTAAGCCAATGCTGTAATTTTGTAAATGTCATGGAAGATACAAAGATGCTTTATGCAAATGTCAAAAAGATGAGGTTGATAAAATTCTTGTGAACTTTTAATTAAGTGACATTTGACCTCAGTCTAATCACGGATCAAAGCCCCACCAGACATATATAATAGGGGCAGATGCTATCTTATCTAGGTCATAGGACAGATGCTATCTTATTTAGGTCATAATAGAGAATAGGGGTCAAAGGTCATCGGAATAGGTCATTGCGTGACAACTGGCTTATAATTAGAATTTTCTTTTTTTGTAATACAATATACTTAAAAAGTGAAATAGAAAAAAGCAACAATGGTCTGGGGCATTATATTATCTATCTATCTATCTATCTATCTATCTATCTATCTATCTATCTATCTAGCTATCTATCTAGCTATCTGTCTAGCTAGCTATCTATCTATCTTCTTTCCTTCCACTTAGCTTATTTTAATAAGCAACCAAATATGGATGATAAACACATTTTGGGCTTTGTTTTGACAAGTAGGCCCAAGCTGTTCACAGTGCACCCCATCCCAACTTGCACTCCCCCTTGTGAGCAAGTTAATGTGGGCCTAGTACAGCCATTTCCCTTCACAGTGTGCAGTCTGTTTAGATGCTACCCATGGTAATATATGGGCGTGGGTTTAGCACCATAACTATATTGAACCAATACATGGAATGGTCCAATTATAACCCCAATAATTACCTCTGACAACTGGAGACTGTTTCTACTTTATGACTGGCTTGTTAGTGGGGGTTGACAGCATAGCATGTACAGCTCAGATTTAGTATTGCAATTACTGTGACAGTTAGACAGAAAGTCTAACAAACAAATAAAGAAATAGAGACAAATGTAGAAAATAGACATTGACATATATATACAATGAAGACCGTCGAAATTTGAAACAGTGGTGGTGCTGGTGTGAGCTGCTAAGCTCCTGTAGTTAACCCCTTTTTGAAGGCTGAATCATCTTCAGGGGGTTGAGAAAGACTCTAGATTGGCCTACCAAGGATGTAATTGTGAAGTCATTTGTGACTAAAATCCCAGACTTTATATCCTGATGGAATACTATCTTACAATCATTATGTGGTGATAGTTTACCATCTTTGATATTAAAATTAAAATGAAGCAGTAATTAGAACATATCTGAAACTTCTCAAAGAAATACTTGACAGCTGTGTATTCACCTGAAACATCTAAATAACACTGTGTACAAAGCACAAACACACTACATTAACTCCTTTACTCAAAACATGAAACTTTATATTTACCACAACTTGTTTCAATGGTGTTCCACGCAGTATGTGGCAGCCATCATGCTGAGCGATAATTGAGGAAATTGCAGCAGTGTGTTGAATGGTGCCTTTAAAGAGCACCAGGTTCCCATATGGCATGCTCATCTCTAGTTTCTGACAATTGCTACAGCTAGAAATCTCTCTGATGGCCAAAGTTTGATTTGAATAGGAAATTTTGTGTTGTTGACGTTGTTCAAACTATAATAGTTAGAGGAAGACTATACAAATATCAAGTTTCCATGTAAGCCATAGTTAGAAAATGATTTTTTTTTTGTGTCTCAGTATACATAGTTTAAATTTTATCCTGAAAAAATGGAATAATTTCAAAAGCTTTTCTTTGGTATTCAAAACCATAACTTATGACTAAATTTATGTTTTAGCCATTATGCTATCATGGCTTCTGGTGGTAAAAACATTTAAGAAATACAATGCATTTCCTGTGCCATTAAAGTACAAAAGAAGATATTCCGTTATCATCCATAACAACAAGAGGGTTAGCTGCACATGACCATGAAATTTACAACTTTAAGCATGAGTAGTTGCTTTAATGCATCATGGCATTTTCCACCAAACTTGAATGCATTGCAGAGTGCATTACATGCTCAAAATGCTCCAAATGGGCTTGAACCTCAGTGACCAGACATTACATTCAGTCATGCATTGTACAGACAGTCATGCATTGCACAGACAGTCATGCATCGAGGTCACCACAATGCTGCACTCATTAGTCATGCATTAGGCCCCAGTATTCTCAAAGTTCTAGAGGTCTTTGACCTTTGATCTCAGTCAAAAGCTTCCTCAGGCACAGAGGTCATTGTACAGAACTCCCAAGGGGGAGTTTCCCATGAAAGGGGTTTCCCAGCAGCCTCGTTTCCACACGGGAATCCCAGCAGGGATTTCCATCCGGGTTTTAGCAGCAGCAGAGTTAATAGCATTGTCATCACTGAAATGCTATCCTCACTGATAATGATCAGATATCATGTTGCTACTCTAGAAATGACTTCAAAAATGCCATGACTTAAGAATTGCTGCTTAGCAAGATAATAATGATGGCCTATGACTCCACAGTTTTATTCCCAACCTCTTGACCTACATTACTATGGCAAAAGGAAAATCTCATCTCACAATATCAGTGATCAATGGCAAACAAAAAGATAATGAATACCAAAAGAAAGTAAAAATATTTATAGCGCAGCACAATGCAAGTTACTGTACCATCTACAAGGAAGGTTCCACAGTGCATCACACTGAACTGAGATTGAAGTTCAACATTTCTTTGGCAGATTGACTGATGTCCCATGATATCAAATTAATCAGCAGTCCATTTGCACATCAGTAAGTTGATTATAGAGCCGCCTAGTGGTGAAAGGAAGCACCAGGAATCAATTGTCTCAGTTAAATCCAATTAGCATTATTTAGCGTTAGTGAGAATACATTAAGGATATGCTTGCTAAGAATACATTAAGTAGATGTACTTCATTAGATCTCAATTATTATAGTCAAGGCCATAGAAATTTTTGTGCACTGACAACAAAGAATGTACATCAACTGTCTTGGTTAGTGATGTTCTTTGGTTTTGACATGGGTCAATTCCACCCATACAAGTCTGTGTGGAACACTTATGGGAGCCATGATAGGACAGCACCCAGAGGCAAAATTCCCTGATTGAAGGGTATCTTGGCTGGAGGGCAACAACCTCTATGCAAGTGTCTGGTTTCCATGAAGACGATGTTAAAAGGAGTAAAAGGATGCTGGGAGATTGACGTAGTGTTAAAGGTCACTGACAGGGGGTGCTGCATCACAGGTAGATGGTGATGTTTACACGAAAGATGCCCTGGGGGAGGATGGAAAGTGACTGGAACAGCATATAGCAGCCTGAGGGTGGATAACCAATAAGTGGAGCAGCTGAGCAGGGTTTTTGTTCAGGAATAAGTTGAATAGAAGTGTTCTGAGTGTTCACAGAGCAGTGCTCCACTCACACCTGCTCCAACAAAGAATGGAAAAGAGCCTCATATGCATTGTTTTCAATCAAGGGCTTCCAAACCCCTTTTCCTGTGTTTGTTTTCTATCCAAGTGGCTTAGGAATGAATTGAGGAAACCCTTTAACCCCACTCCACTCCTAAACACCCTTCTGCCACTTGCAAGTCTTCAGTCCCTTTCATTGTTTCCCCCAACTTCCACCCTTTTGATATTCAAAATCAAAAATCACCAAGCTCTCTTGGTAATCCTCCTGAAATCTGCTGATAGTCACTTCGGTGTATTCTTTGTGCCTTTGTGTCTGGTCTACTAAAGATGCTGCTGAGAATCTAACTGAAAATCCATCAACTCCAGCAGCCTCATCTATCAGTGCATCCTTCCCTGTGCCTTTGTTGATCATCACAATGCTGATGACTGGCTGATGTTGAAAGCAGGATCATCAATAAACAATTATAGACTCCCATCACCATAGAATGAGGTGTTATTGAGGCTGTCCATTCAAGATGGATAGTGACAGAGAGATTAAAGTTTTTGCATGCTAACGATGGTTCATGAAAATTTCTTAGTATTCACGTGGTGTGTTTTTTGTAACAGTTTAAAATCACCAGTCGAAACTTAAATTTAATTAACACACAATAAAGATTGTTAATATTTCCTCGTCATCATGTTCAAGTGGATCCTACTTTTCAGAGTGTTGAATTGTTTCAATGACAAACATTGCTTCAAATATATTGATAATTTTACTTTTAATATGGACTTGATTGGGATTTGCTCCATGCATTTCTCGTACTTTTCAGTAGTGTACTTTTGCTTCTTTTTGTCTCTCTCTCTTTGTCCCTGTCTGTCAAACTCTGTCTTTCTGTCTGTTGCCCTTCTTTGTCTCTCTGTCCCTCGACCATATGAAAGTTTTGAGTGACCATTGCTGCTTGTCCCATCCGTGACCTATGCAGACCCCATCCGTGTTCCACGCAGCCACAGCCTCCTGAGCCTTTTGAGAGTCAAGCAACCATTGGCAGCAGGTGTGTTTGAGCCTTGTAATCTGCGTCAGTGATAAGATCAGGATATTGTCCACTTGGGCAGTGGTTTGTTGACCACACAAACTAGTTTTACAAGAGGTTGAGTGATAGGTGCCCTTTGCATCCATTACAGCTGCACTCTGACCTTGTATTCATTGTGGGCTCATTAAGACTGTCCAAGCACACAGCTTATCTACAAATGAATGCTAATAATATGCTTCCCCCACAGCTGCTGTCTCCTGCTTGCTGGTCAGTGCTCACAAAATGACAGTCACTCGGGATCCCTTTATATTTGACCCTGACAGGGGTTTGCAGCTCATTCAAACTTAATTAATATCCATTTGCCTACTTCCATTACCTACTTCTTTGCTGAAGTTGTAAATACATTTCTCTCCATAAATAACATTATTATCTCAGACAGTAGTGGTATTGTATTATATTGTGTCATTCCGAAGATCTGACATCTGCACAAGTTTTAATTTCGCAATATCTCCTGTATTATTAGATTGCATTCTGGAGTTATTTGATGTGCATTGTAGCTCCACTGCCACGCATTTTCATGGCAGCACTAACATCATTACAAGATGTATACTTTAACTTCTGATTACTTTAGATTAACTTAAGAGTGACTGCAAGTGACAAGATTGAAGTTAACATGAAGTACACATTGATTAAAGACTTGTCCATTCTGTTCAGTGTTTGTCCCAAATGGTCAGTCTAGAGTGACACACATTGACTAGTGGGGTCAACCGGTTATCAAGTGGTCAGTCTGGCCACTACAATGAGGGTCAGACTAGAAGAGGAAGGATCAGGTTGACCACATGCAAAATGGACATGTTGATGGCCTCATTATAGTCTCGTTGTGGAGAACAATGGGTAACAATAGCTCAGTTGGTGGCATAGCCCCTGGTCATCTGCATCCAGGGTAGCAGCACCTTGGCTGTGGAGATTAACCAGGGGCCAGCACGTGCAGTTTCTATGGCAACACACGTGCATGCTCTAAAAATGTCCATAAAAATACCACAGCCATAGTTAAAGACCAATAGGACCCTCTATCTGGGTGTGCAATGCCCAAGTTTAGATTACCACCCCTGATTGTGCCAAGCCTTCATTATTCACAGCCCATGAGACATTTTAAATGGTCTTCAATTTGGCCATTGGTCACATTGTGGTGTTTCTGAAGCACTTGAATAAAACTGGCCACACAAGAACACAATGCTGAAGCTTGAGTCTTTATAGTCCCAAAGCAAAGTTGCCCATTCTTTTTCCATTGATTTCTTATAGTTTGAATTGTATTGCTTCGTCTCAAGTCAGCTTATATGTCCTGAAATATATCCCATTGGTGAATTTGTCTACTTGCCTCGGCATGGTTGCCAAGTACAAGTCACTGTCATGCTTTTTTCTCATGATATCTATGGTGTTAAATCAGTGTTTCATAAAGTTTGATTAAGCATTAATTCATTGACAATAATGAGATTAATTAATTAGTACAGATTCTGTTACGAAATATCGAATATCTTAGGTAAGCTAGTTTCCTATTGGTCATGTACTTTAAAGGTACTGCCCCATCCGTGTTCCGCATAGTACTGTGTCTGACACAGTACCATGTCCCACACAGTACGGTGTCCCACACAGTACCCAATTTCTCCTTCTTCCACCTCATGCACCTTTTCAGATCATAATGATAAGTTGTGAAAGGGATCAGCTTGATGAGGGACTCCCATCAGCAGCTGATGAAGCCAAATGAGCGTTCTGCCACCTAGTGGTCACCTCCTAGTCACGTGACCACCGACAGCGTCCCTAATATTCTCTAATATCGCCCACTTAACCAGCACCTCACTGGGTGATAATTGAGCAACCCGATCTCGACGAACATGATGGATGCATGATCAGCAATTTTTCTCATTGTTAGTTTTCACTTGGCTTCATACTGAGGGGGGAATGACATTCAAACCAGCGCTAATTACAAGCCAAGCCGAGTTGTCCCACATTGTTTGTGGACTGTCAATGTGATGCGTGACACTGTGTGGGAAATGCACATTGCCAAAAGCTTTGCTATCATCCAAGATTACTACCAAAAACTTAATTCATTTATAGCTTTTTGATTTTTAAAGACTTTACACTCTACAATTTTGAAATTTCTGATTTTAAAGACTTCATAACTTTATAACTTTTGATAACTTTATGTCTACTATATCTATTATTTTGAAAAGTGCATTAGAATGGATTTTATTCGGATAATGCACTGTAAATATGTAATAGAATAATAATAATAATAGACGATGATATTAATATAACCTTTCGAACTGAAGTCATAGTCATAATGCTACAAAAACTTGAAGGAAATACAATATTGAAATATAATTATATCCTAGACCTTCAAACAAACCTTAGGAATACATCACAATGCCAGTTATTAGTCTGTCAATCTCATAAATACTTAGTGATGAAGGAACTCAATTACTTATCAGTACAGTAATGCCAGTAAACACGTTGCATTAAGATACACAAAACCTCCAAACGGAGTAATCAAATATATTGCTAAGGCCATTGATAAGCTATAAATCTGTATTGGCAATAAGAATCTTTCTCTGTAGTAGCAGCTGCTCTGGACAATTTATTCATAGATTTGATGGCATCCTAGCATGCGTCATTTTCACATCTCAGTGGCAAAACTCCCACCTGGGACACAGGTCATTACCACTGTTTTGTTAATGATGTCAAATGCTGCTGTTACCAGCACCTTTTCCATTACTTTATAATTGTTAAAATGAATCATTTTACTGTTAGAAAGTAAGTGTGGATGATTTAAGGGGGTGATTTTGAATGGTATATTGTCCAGAGGGCGCCAGGTGCTGGAATTAAGGGTTAAAGGTTAAATGGGGTTTAACCCCCACTGCCCCATCACCTGCCAAGGCTGTCTGGTCGGACAGACGAAGTCACCAGTCAAAGATAGAATTGTCGTGCATTTCGGTCATCAAAAGATACTTGAAAAGCTTCAGAATCTGAGAGAATGCACAATTGCATCCATTTAAAAGTCACAGGGCTGTACTTTAATCCTGTTTTGCACATGGTCAGATGCCTTTAAAGAGTCTTAACTTCTTTGTAAATGCAAATCAATAGAAGTTAACTGAACTCTAGCTGCAAGCTGTACTAAGCACTGTGGCCTCACACACGATCAAATACCATCAAATACCTTCTGAGAGAGTCTTACAGCAGTTTTAGAGCGAGCATGGACAGCTCAGGGGTGAAAGAGACAGATCAGAAAGATTGTTAAGTAATTGACCAACTTTCTGACCCATTCTTAATGTCCTTGTCATAAAATACTTCTCGGTCCTACATTGGTCATTAGTCTAGAAGAATACAGAATACATTTTTTTGTAGCATTACAACTGTACAGAAAAGGGGTAAACTTGGTCAAAAGAGGTGAAAACAAGTTTATTGCCCAGGTGTTTCATTCTTGTCTGACCAGACAGCCTGGTGGTCTTAATACTGAAATATTCTTAAAGCATAGTTCCTCTGTAGGTTAAACATTATTGAATCTGTTATATGATATTATAGCGGTGTTAAATACAACACGGTGTATCCCTCGGACGGAGTGATTTTTTGGTGCATTGTGTAATGTCCTAGCTCTCTGTGCTAGAGGTCCTGGGTTCGATCCCCAGTTTGGACACACACACTCTCTCTTATCAGAAGCATAACTGAAAGACAACCTTCATGAATGAATTTTTTAAAGAACGGTTTAAATTTGACCAAAGAACTCAGAAATCAGAACAACTTTTTTTAATCAATAACATATGGAAAAATGTAATTGAATGGGGCCCCTTATATGACAGTTATCTGTCCTCTGTAGGTTAAACATTATTAATTATAACAAGTAAAATAAAAATCCCTCTATTAGTTGACAACAAATTCTCACTCTTTTCAACCTATATATTCTTTTTCTCTTAATTGTTGCGTGCTCTTTTTGACACACAATTGCTCAACAAACTTCCATTCACGAAAAACAACCGTTAAAATCCCCCACAATGAAGACTGAACATCCAGATGTCATTATAGGTGGAGCCATTGTCAGCGTAATTGCTATACCTACGCGAGTAATGGTATACTATTGTACAGCTAATCGCAGTGGCTGTTAACTGCTACTTTTAACAGTTCCAACTGTTAACAAGAACTTCTGCATTTCAAAAAGTAGGACTACAAAAGAAAGATTTAAATGTTTATATGACTGCACTAAGATATTGTTGTTTAATTCTACAGTTGTCAAGGGATACATTTGAATGGAATAAGATATTTTTGTAGGTTTTCTAGTACAATAAAATTGCACTGAAGTAAACCTATAAATTTCGAATTATAGTTAGATTACATTGATCAATACAAGTGCAAAAGGTTCAAGATATATTTATTTGGCCTATATATTAACCAATTATTGATGAAAAAAACCCAAGAGAATAACAACATTTTTGGGAAATACTTGGGATAACTGAAGCCTAACAATTTATACTTTTTTTCATACTTAACACTGAAAACATTTATTAACAGTGACAATATATAATCAAGTACAAGCCTAAACTGTTGTGTATATTTCGTCTAATTATCTCAGACCATGATATCTAACTTCACTCTATGTTCTATGGTATCATCTTTAACATGTCTGGACTGTGCATAGGAGTCGCTATTCATCTTACTATTGAATGGCTGACACATCAAACAACTTGCATGCGTGCATTGGCAGCACATCAAAGGTGTACGTGTCACAAATATACCATCAGAAGAGTCAGATGCTAAAATCAAACAAGTGATTGTATGGAGAAAACCGTTTGTTTGGGTGTAATGGATATTATAAAGGGTATGGTCAAGAATGTCTGTGGTATACATAGTAATACTTCACCATTTATTGGCAGCACCAGCAGGTGAAAATATGGTGTTTTTAATAGTGAGGTGGTCTTAATAGATGGTAAATTGTAATAGGAAGAATACATGGCATATAACTGGGTGGTATTAATAGTGAGGCGTACTTATGCATGGTGAGGTGGTCTTATTGGTAAGATGTAATAGGTGATTTTAATAGTAAGGTGGTCTTGATAGTGAGGTGGTCTTAATATTGAGGTGGTTTCCCAAACTCTGTGGTATTTTGTTATACTGTAAAATAACTCTGCTGATTTAAAAGAATATCATTTGATAAAGTTTCATCTAGATTTAACTCTATTTTATTGGAGTGTTCCTGTCTTATCAACACTGGTTTATTGAGTCGAAAACATTGTAAGTTATTGCTTCAAAAGGAACAATGTTTGCAAAAATACAGCTAACATAATCCCCAAACAAGCCAAAATTACAAATTTCTTCTCATTAATGTTATTAAAACAACACAATGCCACAATTATACAAATGTCTACTCTAGTTAACAAGGCCTCAGTGGTCATTCTGCAGTAACTGTCCCCCAATTTCGGACCTCAAATATTGTGACAGTTGAATGGGCTGCATCGCAGGCTGTGTTGCACCCATCTATCACCCAGTGACAGCTTCTTGTTAGACTCTAATAAAATGTGACGTTTTCGACGTTTGTTCAACGCTCTATGCATTTTATCAAACGCTTTATCTGAATCAATCAAATGGTTCATTTGAATCAATCAAAGGCTGATTTTGTCAATACATGTCTGCATAATTATAGGGAGCCTATCTGTTCCATCAATATGGGACAAAAGGGCAGAAGTCTGTCCCAAGTGTAGATTTGACAATTGAAGTTTTGCTGTTAGTTTTTCAAGAGATCCTCATTTGAGGACTGTACCTTAAAATACTGATTATTATTTAGAATTATGACATAAAAAAGACAGTATTAACCCATACAGTTTACTGCAAAACATGAGAGAATTTGTTTTTACGTGCATGTTGGGGAAACTAAGTTGACTCAATGGTTCCAAGATGACATAGGAACTTTGCACCAGCTTTAGATGGTAAACATTCGCCAGAAAAGAGTAAACATCACCCCCACATCTGGCTTTTTTTGGGGGGGGGGGGGTGGCTCGTGCAATATGGCTACCATTGTGACGTCACAATAGCTTTGGTTCTGATTGGCTGAGAGATATGATGTAATTCACGTCTGATTGAACTGGGTCAGTAGGTCGGAGGCCAGACTAAACGAACATATTTTGCCAGCTGTCTCAACGCTTGGGAAATTTTCAAGCTTGGCCAAGCTGGTTGGGTTCCATTTGTGATTGTTGACCCAGTGCAAGCTGAAAGGACATCTATAGCAGACTAGTTGTAAACTGCACGATGAATACATTTGAAATCTAGACTTTAGATCTGGAAGGATGAAAAATAGCCTAAGTTCATTGAAATTATCATGCAATACTGATGCTATGCCATCACAAAAACTTACTAACTAACTAACTACCTAGCTAACTAACTAACTAACTAACTAACCAGCTAACTAACTAGTGTGTTAGCACTGACATTGGAGTTAGAATGAGAAATTGTTATTAAGACGTTTTAATCCTATATTTAGAGTGTTGCCATGCTATAAGACAAATTGTATGAGATTTCCATATCAATAATTCATGCATTTTTCTATCTTATCAATTTAAGTGAACAACATTTATGACAAATCTTTATCAAAATCATTATCACCAGTTCAATTATCTTTTCATCTAAACCATTATTGTTTGACACTGATAAAAAACCCAAAGGGCATTTACCACAAGAAACCTCTCTGTGTGTGGGTTCACCCTTAATTTGCATCGTATAATTATCAAATCAAGAGCTTTTGTTAAGGGTGGGATAGATTAATATCTTAAACACTTAAGGGACCTCCAGGGAAGTTAATGAAATTCAGATTTGTGTGATGTAGAGACTGGTGTTTCTACAATGTAGTACAATGATCATTTAGAATAAAACTGCTTTATTTAAGATAGCTTTTGTGAATCTAGAGTTAAGACTAACTCCATAGTAAGACCACTTTATAGTGGAACCTCACAGTTATTCAGATAAACCAAAATTAGAATTTAATTACATTAAGGTCATTGTAAATGAAAACTAATTTTCTTCTGGCATAATAAATTCATTAGATGTAATCAACTATTAGTGTTTAACGTATGTTTTGCATTGCAAGATGACACTGAAATATTTATCATGGTTTGGTAAGTGTTCAGACCTATAACAACTGGTCCCAATTAAACCTTGTGACATACACTTTGTATACTATTCACTGTGCTATTTATAGAAGCTGTCAAAGTGAATTGTAGGAGAAATTTCCCAGGGGCATTGCAGCTGTCACCGTTAGAACGCCCATAAGTATCAGGTGATTGTCTGCAATTTTGCCCTTTTCTAATGGAAGCCAGTCCTTGACCTACTTTTAACTTTTGACCTACTAAGGAGCTGGTGTCAAGAGTCTTACATGACTGACTAGACAGGCCTTAGTTTGAAAATGCATTATTGAAAATTTGGCATTGGTATGGTGTAGCCACTTTTTCCAGCAGTGTTCTACACAGACTTAGAGGACATATTGTTCTTGATTTGTCATTGTGAAATGTACAATTATAAGTAGTAACAAACATTATCAATACAGATGTTATGTCCTATGTAGATTTAGAAGACAATACTGATATTAGAAACCTAAAAAATTGTACTGTTGGAAAGTGCAGGTTATCCTTTGTTAATCAAAATCTTTGTTGATATTGAGAAATTTTAAAATGGTGTCCCACACAGACACATCAATATCACGGAAAGAGTCATTCACATATTACACTGTTCTAACAACAAAGCATTAAGAGTGGGACTGCAATAAAATGGTACTGTATGGTATTGTTATTACTGTCGATGCAATTTCTACATATTTCAACATCTTCACACAGGCAATGCAGTCAATTTGTACTAGATCAGTCAACACTTCCTAAATCTACCCATAGCTGTCAACAGTGCATTCCTGAATACTTCATTCAACAGTGACTATCTTTAAGAACAACATTCCCTACCCTTAATGGGGTTTACAGTTCTAAGGTCACCCCTAATGGTTCAAGGTCACAGTCTAGACCTAAAACTTAGGCTGAAAGTATGTGAACATTAGAGGTCAACCACTAATGTCATCAAGTAACTGCTAATGCCTTTAATGGTATTTACTTTAGTGAGTCAGCAAGACATTTAAACACTTCAACAAGGTACTTTGAGATCAAACTATACTCATACAATTTTAGATTTTGATGCAACTGTAAGTATATAAGATAAATCAAAGGATCAGAAATAACAATATTATTCAGGAAATGGTGTTTATGACTGTATGTGGTTGTGGGTAGGCTATACAATAGACTCGGGGTGGTAGTTTACAAATATAGGAAGAATAATTTTCCCGAAGATGTCTCTATCAATCAGTTTTAAGTGTTTCTTTTTGTGCAAAGTATACTACATTTGCATAGTTTTGTTTTAATTATAATTAATAAATCGTTTTACTACAAACAAATTTAGACTTTATTTTTAATGGACATATAATTCATCTCTTCTTCAATATACATTTCTCAGCATGCTTGCTTGCTTGCTTGACTATTATGAAGGACTCTCTATACAATTATCCAAATATTATGCAAATCACAAACCCCTTACTCCCAAACTATGAATAAATACCCTCTGTGCTGTGTAATGCCAATTATGCTGATCATCATAGAGACCTCTCAACAAGGGGTTCAGTCGTGATGTCATCAATTGTGACGTCATCATTCATATATCACAAAGGTTGCATCACAATAATGGTATTGTCTGGGGGCATTGGACATAATGTCATGAATTGAATAATAGCAAGGGCAATTACTGTTAAAGTTGAAGGGCTATTAGTTAACTTAAACTAGATTTGACTGCCAGTCTGTTCCAATTAGCTTTGACTTTTGTGTTAATCCAGTTGGTTCATAGTGAAACCTCACCATTAAGACCACACTTATCAATGCAAATTGTACTGGTAGATTAGTAGAATATGGTTGGGTAAAAAATAAAGATTTGGTCTTAATAGTGAGGGTGGTCTAACACTGGTGTTCCACTGTAATAAGTGATATGTGTGTCTGTGAAATTTACTTGGAAGACGACCTCATTATTAAGACCACCTCACAATGAAGTTGAACTTAATTGTCTTCTTATCAATTCATTTTACCTCACTATTAAGACTACGTCACCATTGTGACTTATATGATGACTCTAGGGTGATATATGTTCACTATATAAGCTATGTCTACCTCAAAGTTACGACATGATCTTTGACTATCTATCTATCTGTATATATACCTATCTATCTATCTATCTATCTATTTAACTTTCTTCCTTTCTTTTCTTCTATCTATCTATCTATCTATCTATCTATCTATTTACCTTCCTATCTATCTATCTGTTTGTCTATCCTCTTGATAACTCTGCCCTATCAAGCATTTCATACCCTCAACAACTGTACACCCTATCTAATCTTTGAATTGCAATCAGGGCACTCCAGACAGTAGCCCTATTACATAACACACCGTTACACCCAAAGGGGCGGAGCAGGCATGCAGGGCAGTTCTAAGGCTTAATTACTGGGGTGATTACCCTGCAGGGGCACAGGACCAACTCTTAATGGGCTACTCTGATCATGCCATACAACTGGCATTGAAGTCTCTTGTAATTATGGTGTAATTGCACGAGTTCAAGAAAATGGTCACAGAGAATTGGTTATTGGTAATAATTTGTTATTTATCTGTAATTATTTCCCATTAGTATTTAATGGTTGTAATTATCTAGTAATTGTGTGAAAATGCCACACTGAGACACAGACAATGCTTATAACATCGTTGTTAATAGATAGAACATGTCACACTGTTGCTATTATTATTATATATTTATAAGTATTCTAAATGGTGAAACAGTTCAGATAATGAATAAGAAATATTGTTTTGATCAGACAGTTAATATAAGTTGATATAAGACATATATATAGACCTATATAGCCAGACAGGCAGTGCGCTTGAGGAGAACTGTCATTTAAACATTGAAATATACTTCTGATGACATCCTGCGCAGTAATCATATACAATTATACTGTGCATCATTAATGACACATAAATAAATACAATCATTTAGGCCTACTCCATAATACTTATCTTCATTGTGAATTGGTTATAATAGTGAGTTAAAAAAAAAAATGATACAAAACAGTGTTGATAAAATACATCTTAATTGTGAGTGATTTTAATATCGAGGTGGTCTTAAGGCAGGTTATAGAGTAAGCCTTTCACTTAAATTTAAAGTTCAGTTCCTTGTACTTGGTGTCTATGTTAAGGCAAGTAAAATACCCCACCCATTGGCTGAATGTGCAACATCTACACCCCATGGCAGTGATGAGCATCATTCCCAAACTTTAAAATACCAGAAATTTCTGACATTCATTTAGGTCAATATTAGATATATCAGGTAGTCCTTGGGCTTGTTGTAATCTTTTTGTAATCAACTGATAACGTGTTGAAGGACAGGGGAAGCCCTTCTAATGGAAAGATGACGTCATTTAATCAGCGTCTGTGACGTAATCACGTCGTGCTGAGCGCTACAGGAGCGTCGGTGACGTCATAGACGTGGTGCGCGTGTGTTAGTGTGTATTTTGCGTCCTGCAGTGGCGGGGAGCCGGGGGGGGGGGGGGGGGGTTACCAGGTGCAGATTTTATAGATTTCAGATATTTTAGAAGATAGGACAGACTTAGACAGACTGACAGACCTAATAATAACTTAAGACGAAGATAGTTATCTGTCTTGTTGCCTTAAGCACCATGCTGCCATAGCGTAAAAATATTATCATAAAATGATAGAATCATTATAAGTTAGGGATATGAATTCCAATTCCAGTCAATAGCTACATCTAGAATACCTTATACAGTGGTTCATCATTTAGTTGTGGAATTACCTTAATAAGTGTAACTGAGTTCTATGGTCTTACTGCATTATTAAAGTGTCAATAACTGTGGGGTTATACATGTACTATAATATTGCACACAAACTGCTATGCTTGAGTACAATATTGGTATAACATGGTTCAGTAACTTCAGCAGTGCCATTTGTTGTCATAGTTTCCTGTTTTCAGAGGTATTGTATTAACCAGAACACTTGATAAACATGTAATTCACCACAACAATATAATTAAACTTATGATTTCTTATTTGTTTGTTTTGCAGGGATTTTTCCGTCGTACCATCCAGAAAGGCCTGCAATACCACTGCAAATGGAATGGCAATTGTGTCATAGATAAGAATACCAGAAACCAGTGCCAAAAATGTCGTTTCGAGAAGTGCATGAAACAGGGAATGGCAATTGATCGTGAGTAATTTATTTATTAATCTTTATTGCAGACACACACACATAAATGAGTTACAATATATGGGGGTCCATATCCTTCTAATAACTACCTAACTACTGAGTATTATTGTATGGCACTGTAAAAACAAATTCACAAAACAACAGTACAAAGTATCTTTTCCACATTTCAGTTTGATATATATATATATATATATATGCAAGAGTAATTCAGGGGCCTAAATATAACCTTATGTATTGTATTTAGTCTTTGCCAGCCCAACTATTGACAAATTCTTGGCCAGATCATCACAAAATGATCCGAGTCTGGTCAGACTTGGCTTCTTAATCTCACTAGATCAATGCGTGACTTTCTGGCATGATGCAAGTTGGCCATCTCAGATTTCTCTGATGAAATCTCTCCTCCTGTCTGTTTAGTTCCAATTACATTGTTTCTGGCTCCTCCCCCCAGTTTAATGAACCCTCTGACGAAAGCATTATAATGAGAGATTAAATAGAGACGGAGATATTATCAGGTCAAGTCTCAGGCGAGCATTGATAGCTATCATGACCAAGGCTCCAGGCAGTGTGTTCTAATTAGCTGAGCCAGGCAGCTGCTTTTCACAGTTGCATGTCTAATCTGATTTCTAATTAGGCATAGTCTTTTTACACATAAGACTAACCTCAAACCGAAATTTACTTGACTATTATTAATAGGGGTAATATTAAATGCTTCTCAAATTGTATGTACTATTGTGCAACTATTATTGGGTCTTTATGGTGAGGTGATCTTAAAAGTGAGGTAAATACAATGGTAAGAATACAATGTAATAAAAAATCAATGAACTAAATTGTGAGGTGGTCTTAAAGCAGGTTTCACCACACAGATGAGTCCCAAATACTTCAAATTTAGTCTTAAATTGGGGTTCTACATAATAGTAAAGGACACACGACATTTGCTTCTTAGAAACAATCAGCTGGTTAGTTAAAATGGTGTCACAGACTGCTCAGCAATGGCCTCAAAAGAAACATGGAAATTTGCCTCAGATAATTGTGTTAAATCTTATTTACAATAGCCTCGTATCAATGAAAATTTGCAAAAGCCATATGAAACAATATACTGATACACTATTTAAATGCTAACTACCATCATGTAAAAGTCATTCTATAGGACTTCTTATCTCTGCAAAAACCGTGTCCTACACAGTACTCAGCATAACTCATGAATATTCAATCAATATCCCTGTCTGCCTGACTGCTGATGTACCTGTCTATGACCTGCAGTTGTTTACATACTGCATTTGACCGCCAGTTCACCCTGCCTGGCCAAACTATTGGATCTTGTTGCCCTAAGGACACCTGAATGGGGTCATTCAGTGCAGTTTCACACAAAGTTCACTGGAATGTGAGTCATGAATAGTGTTGACCATTGACATGAAAGAGGCTTTGTTGCCACTTAGTTAAAGTCACACATCAAAGATTTGTTCACTCTTGCAAAGCATTAGGATGTTGTTGTTAGTTCGAGTCACTTGAAGAACTTTATAAGGTTAGAACATGGAAAGAGAATACACTTTGTTTGAAAGGTAGTAGATAGTCCCACAATTAATAAGACCATTCGTTAGTAAAATGTTTTAGAGATGCCAAGGAGTGTTAAGTATAGAATTTTTTTTAATTAATAATTCAATTAAAAACAAAAAAACAGTGTCAGTGTGAGAATATGGAAATGAAGGTCCGATAAAAAAAATCAGAAAAGATGGGACCACCTAAAAAAAGTCAATAAACCTATAATGATCTTATTTAACAGATGGCTAAGTACTGTGTTATGTACAATGTATTGACCTTATGGTAAGTCAGTGTGATGTCATACATTCTATTGTATTGGCCTTGACCTTGTGGTGCCCAAAATATGATAGCAGAGCATATTAATGTCATCAGTGACAACATCAGTGTGAACCCTACCAACAGCTATGAACATAGACACTTACGGATACAATACAATTCAGCAAATCCAGAAACAATGTTGAGGTAGTCTTAATAGTGAGGTTGCATGTGTAGTGACATGGGTTTTCACTACAGTTAATAATCTGTAAAATTCAACCATATATATTGCCTAGAGAATAGGCTAGTACAAGTATTCAGACACGAATACTTACACTAATGCATAGTAATGCTTGAGGGAGATCTAAATGCCCTTGCTATTAGACAGTCAAAGGCAATTGTTCTCATTACAAGGTCAAAAGTTCAACTGGATCTAAAAGGGGTTAAGCATAACAGATCAATGTTTACCAAGAAAAGGGAGAGGGGCTGATCAAGTGCAGGGGTGCCATAAACACCCCACTGGGGAAATTAACCCCTTCAAATGAGATAGGGAGTTGGGAATGAGATGGGGGTAAGCAATAAGTCTTTAAGAAATACAGTAGAGAAGGGGTATGTGAATACCAAATCATTATTAGGGAAACTTAAAACGAATAAATGTTTGACCTAACTGCATGCAATATTATTGTGTATGTATAGAATACCCCAGATATAAGACCACCTCTCCATTAAGATCTTGCATAAAGAGTGCCTGAATGGTGGGGAGTTTACTGGCCTTAGTGGTTAGGTGATCTTATTAGAGAATCTTATTAGAGAATCTTATTAGAGAATTGAAATGGCGAGAAAACACAAGAATAAAAAATATATATACACAGAGCTACACCTCTAGATGACCCTGGGTGCAGTCACGTGGGCCCCAGGTGACCTCAGTTGGTCATGACTTGCACTGAATGACCCCCTGAGCCATCCAATATGGCGGAAGTGGGAGAGTAAACATTAGTGTGGGCAGCAGCAGCACAGGGGTCATGAAGTGCAGAATGTGACTGGGTTGAGGACAAGAGTAGGAGTGTGTAGTCACAGGTCTTTGCAATGATTAAAGGTGCAAAAACCTGACACAACCAAGCCAGGTGTTGAATTTATTCCCCCCCAGGCAAAAAATACCTAAATGAGTAAATACATTGAGCCAGTGTATGCATATACACCCAGTATTATAATGCAGTATGCACCAGTAGTAGCAATGCATAATGCATGAGCAGGCCACAGAGACAAAGTATGAGAGGTCCATGAGCTATTAATCTATGATAAATTACCCAGCAGCAGTCTTAGCAGGTTTTGTCAACACTACACAAGAATGTTCATTTCATACAGGGATCTATCATTCCTTATATGATGGCATGGATGAACATATCTGAACTTACTCAAATCGATAATACTCTCATCAAAAGTTGCTAACTTGATTGAAGGATAATGAAAGTAACTGGGCTTGTATGCCACTGCATAGATTTGATTTAATTTTAGCTTATTATTATTGTATTTAACGTATCCCTGTATATGGTGTTTAACATTTTGTTGCAAAAACTAAATGAAACATTATCCGAATTATCATCATTATATATTGCATATCATATAAAGATGTCTGCAGTGGTGTTCTACGCAGACTAGCAAATCTATGGAAATTGCTACCTGTATGGTTAATTATTTTTCCCCTAGAAATGTTTATACACCATGTTTAATTTCCAAATATCCTTTCATTTTTTCAGTCGTCCTTAATGAAAGACAAAGATCTGCAAAACGGAAACTTATTGAAGAAAACCGAGAAAGGCGAAAAATTGAACAACTCCGAGTGAAAGTAAAACATGACCAGTGTTACCATGACCACTTGACAGAAGAAGATAGAGACTTAATTCAAGATATTGTAGCTGCTTATGAACAAACTGCTATCAAAATTACCAAGACCTATTCTCTGGTAAGTGTCTGAAACAGCCGCTATAAAATCTCATTCATTTTAATGTTGCATTGAGGATGAGTACTGTGTTATTTTTCAGCTAGGAATTTATTTGTTGCAATGTGAAATTTAATGAACCTCATGTGCTATTTCAGCCTGATCAGGACAGTGTGAATGGTAAAATGACCAAGACGGACCCAGAAGTCTGGCAACAACTTGCAGAAGTCATGACACCTTCAATTGTCAAAGTAGTCGAATTTGCCAAAAGAGTTCCATACTTCGTCCAGGTAAGTTAAGTTAGAATCATAAAGTGTTTGTAAAGCTGATTATTCAAACTATGTTTCCCACAAATCAAAAGTATTGTCTTAACATGAATTTCATCAAAATGGTGTCCTACACAGACATCGGAGTTGGCGATTGTGTCCCGCACAGCGTTGTGATATTAATTTAAGATTTCAAAATGTCCAACACAGGATTCAAGGGGATAAATCTCACTAAAATATTTTGATAATCAGCTTTCATTATTCATATGCATTTCTAGACATGTATTGATACCATTTATTCTTGAATTCCAGCTGAATGTAGATGACCAGATTTTGTTACTCAAGTCCTGCTGCATGGAAATCATGTGCCTAAGGGCTGCCTGCAGATTTGATGCTGAGTCTCAAACCCTAACCCTGCAGAATGGTCTCACACTTGGCAAGTCACAACTGTCCACTGGTGGCTTAGGTAAATAATTATCCTTATTTGTCACATGTAATAATGTTGAATACCTAAAATGATATGAATATCTTATTATATTCATCTGCATCTCGTAATTTAATATTTGTATTTTACTTACAGGTCTATTAGTAGAACCAATCTTTGAATTTGCAATGAGTTTATCAAAACTGAAACTTGACAAGACGGAAATTGCTCTGCTGGCTGCAGTCCTCTTGATGCAAAGTGGTAAGTTCAATCACCTGTGATATTAATTAATTAACACAGAAGTGAAATGTTATAATACAATGTGGAGCTAGTTGTATTGATTAATTATGTTCCTTATGCCTTTATTCAATTGCTCATTTTTAGATATTTACGTTTTGAATTAAATTGAATTTCTTTCCTCTACAGATCGAACTGGGCTGAAAGAACCTGAATCAGTGGAGCGTGTTCAGGATGCAATACTAGGTGCATACAAGCGCTACATCGCAGAACAACGTCCTTCACAGCCGGTGCACTGGGCCAAAATCTTGATGAAGGTCACAGACCTACGAACAATAAGCACACGACACGCGGAACGCGTCCTCTGCATCAAACTTGACTCTCCCGGTGATATTCCTCCGCTGTTCTTGGAAATGTTTGACGAAGGTGCTAGAAACGTTTCAAATGCTACTCATCAAAATACTCTCATCTCTCCATCACCATCCCCATCTTCATCTTTTTCATCTTCTGTGTCCTCCGCATCTTCTGCATCTTCTATGTCATCCTCACCGCCCCCCACTTCACCTATGTCTATTTCTGAGTACTCGCCAAATCCCTCTGAGTAGTGACGGCTTCACAGCGCTGCAAGCTTTATCTGTATACAACCTAAAAAGTCCTTGTTTCATATCAGTCAGCATTACCAAAAAATTATTCCAAGCATGATATGCTTATACTGTAACAATTCCATCATAAGTATTAAATTAACCATAAATATGATACAGAGGATCCCTCATGAAATCAGCAACATCAATAAACATTTTATGAGACCAACCAGTCAAACATTTAAGAAATAATTTGCGGCCCTTTGTCTCTGAGAATTATCAAAACAGTTTGTTCGTAAATCCGCCTTTGACATATAAGATTTGTGAAAGGCAATTACTATCAAAGCACTAAAGGCTGAATAACCTTACCAAACTACCTACATGAGAAAGTCCATGTATACATCTAATTTGTGTGAACAGCCAGCAACAAACACCATATTTTACTAAGTCAGTGATTGAATAAATCACCTTTTATCTACATTAATCACAGAATGTGATACTTGATTAACTGTGACCTTTTGTTCCTGTTCAAACGTAATTTTTATACTACTATATATTTGCTGTAATTTGTTTGTATGCATTATGATGCTGAAAGCATTTTTCACGGATATCTCAGGCATAATTTATCTCAATTTTGAGTCATGATTCTTTTTTGGATTATATTGCATAAATCGATATGAATGTCTATGACAGAAGCGTGTATGCTAGATAGTGATTCTATTTATGAAGAATGAAGAAAAAGTGTTGCACACTTTTCATCAATAATTTGAATGTTTATTTCATATCATTGTTGTGGTATGTGTACAATTGTGTGCTAGTTGTAATGTGAAAATGTAATGTTCCATAAATGAAAAATTAATGTTTGTATGTTTTAGATGTGTAGGACTTACTAATGCATCAATATGCAACCTTTACCTTTTATGCTAATGCAGAAATGAACTGCATATTTTGCTTAAAAAAATCCAAAATTCATATTCAATGCCAAATTATGGTAAAATGTGGAGCATGGTTCATGATTTCTTCAAAAAGCTTCCATAGATTATTTCCAGAAACTCTGAAACTTTCCAATGTTTGATTCCATTATCATCTGTCATATTATGTCATTATGATCTTGATAACCACTTCCATTACAGTGAATTACAATATGTTGAAGCTTAACATCGACATAATTCTTCTAACTTGACTTGATTATTTACAAGGCTGAACATGGCAAAACTTCGGCAAACTTTCGCCAAAGCATGGTGTCTTTTGTTATAGTTTGTAGTTTTACTTTGCTACAGATTATGAAGAACAAACTTTAGTTTTCTTCCAGGTCTGTTTCAATACTTAACCAACCAACAAGTATAATTGCATTCTGGAAAACTTCAAAAAGGACAATATGTCAGATGCTTATCTTAGTGTAACGAGTTACATTGTCTGCAGAAATTACAGCAGTCAAAATTCTGGCAAAAACAACTACTGTAGAGCACCATCAAAAATCAGTATCCTGTACTTATGCATAATTAAAGTAGAAAACATGTTAAAATGCAATTGCAATCAGTCAACTTTTCAAAAGTCACCAGCAATAGCAAAATATTGCAATTGAATTTAACAAACTGAGAAAGTCCCAATGCTTTGGCTGGAGGAGATGCTATTTTGACATGGTCAGCAGCTTTTGAAAAAGTCATCAAAAGCTTGTGTTTGAAACTAAAAGATGGCCATTTTATATTTGTAGCTGCGCCAATAATCCTCCTCCAGCTGCTATTGGGCACGACTCCGTCTGTCACCTCAACCACTGACTCTTAGCGTAAACTGAAGAGGGCACCACTGCTGTGTGACGTCATAAACAACAGACGTAATTCTTTCTCTATGATAATAGCAACCAAAAACTGAAGACTGGTAGATTAGATAATTGTTATGCACAACAAATTTAGAATTTATCAACCTAATTATTATCAAATATCACATGATAAACTGAAGTACTGATACGCAACAGTAATGTTTAGTTAAAATCTTTTCCAAATTGTACTAATTGCAATTGAACTATAGTTTGCCGATGTTCTGTCATTGTTTGTCTTGTAGATATGAAAATGAAAGCAACTAACTAGATATCCTGCATAAAGTAATTTTGTAAGAGTGAATGAATGAACGTAAGGAGTGCGAAGCGTCGTTTGACTACTGATACGTCACATGTCGTTAAGCTAAGCTGTGATTGGCTGAGTTATATGATGTCATAATCGCATTAATTAAATAAGGTGCCATGTCAAAGTGAATAAGAACTTTCAGTAGAGTATTCTTGCAAGTGATAAGCATTTTTAAATGCAAGTATAATGTGCCAACACCACATCTGAGGACTTATCAAACATGGCATAACAAGTGCAATTGTTATCATAAAAAAATTAATTAATATGATATGACAATCATTAACTAACGAGTCAAAATAACTGTTGAGCTTTAATTGCATATATTCGCTATGATTAGTTGTAATTAATGCATTTTGTAACTGCAATCAATTAGTTATTAAATGAATGATATACGAATACTTCCTTCAGGAGATTGGGGAATTTTCTCAACATGACATGTCTTTCAATGACAAAGCTAGTCTTATTAACTAGGCAAACTGATAGATAATCACTACTGTATCAGGGTTTACCAGTAATATTAATTGCATTTTACAAGTAATATACTATGTATGGATTGCATTTGCGTAAGCTGGCCACAGTTTCTCAGGAATATATTTACGGTTAGCCATTCTTTCTATGTGAATATTGTTTTGTTTTTACTGCTAATAATATTGGTGCATTTAGTTACTATACAGTTGAGACTTGGTCAGGTAAAGTCTAAAATAACTTTATACTCTCAACTTAAATTCTTTTTATGTGCTTATGCAATCTTTTTTACTAGCTATTGCAATTAAGCTTAAGCAACAACATTGTTGGACTAACTGCAATCAATGCAAGCAAAGTCAATTGCAGTTATGCCAAAAATATTTAATGTGCAAAATCATGAGGATTTGAATCAGTAATTAACTGAAGTATATCATACTAATTTAGTCAGAAAAAAATTGTTTTATGAGACAATGTTGTTGCTTAGTCCTTGAAATTTGTTTACAATTTAACTTACTAAGTTTTTGTTAATTGTATTTGTCAGGCACAAAACTGTATGGATATGCAGGTGTTAACTTGGAAATATTTTGCCCAAGTGTAGTTGTAAAAATCAAAAGGCATTTACTAAGTTCAAACTGGATATATTATGCAAATATGTTAACCGATTATCGCTCTCAACTTAAACGTGAAAACAGTGTATGACTTAGTGAATGCCTCATGACAAAAAAAAAAATCTTACTTTAGTAGTAGTTTCAAAATTTCTGTATTCATTGTGTAAGACTTTGTTTTAGTTCTGTGCTTAATATTCAGAAGTGTTAGTACAATATTGTGGTTGTAGGTATATGCAAGTTGTTAAATATGCCAACAATATTATGTACCTTATTGTCAAATATTGGCAACTCCCTAACTTATTACTGTTTTCTTAACATTTCTTGAATGAATATCGAACTACTGAACATGAAGATGAAAGATTTTTATGTTATCGGCGTACATGTATCCATGGCAACATAGGTGAATCGTGACAAGTGTATTTTAATCTGTGTCACATGGTCAAGTCATAGACATCATGTGACATCACATGACCAATTTGTTAACCCCTCATTGGTCCATTTGACTTCCTGGCTTGTAAACTATTGTTAGAACACAAGATGGTATTGTTGATTGTGATAGATCAACTTGTGCTTGAAATTCTTTGATTTATTAAATATTTGTAGAATCAAAATGCTTATGCTTGTCTTCGTCTTCTCAAAATGCATTCGAACGAATGGAATGATTACCGTTTATTATCTTAACAATTACTGGGAATTATCTTAATGATTACAAAAAATTATTGAATCTGTTATATGATATTATAGCGGTGTTAAATACAACACGGTGTATCCCTCGGACGGAGTGATTTTTTGTGCATTGTGTAATGTCCTAGCTCTCTGTGCTAGAGGTCCTGGGTTCGATCCCCAGTTTGGACACACACACTCTCTCTTATCAGAAGCATAACTGAAAGACAACCTTCATGAATGAATTTTTTAAAGAACGGTTTAAATTTGACCAAAGAACTCAGAAATCAGAACAACTTTTTTTAATCAATAACATATGGAAAAATGTAATTAAATGGGGCCCCTTATATGACAGTTATCTGTCGCTGGCAAGGGGAGCACCCAGTTAATATTTAAAATAGAAAAATTTTAACGCATTAAGGAAAAGGACCAAATTCACCAACCCCATACTGCTCAGCAGTCAGCCATATGCCTCTTCCTATTTTAGCTCTGGGTTCGGTTCCATAAATTAAATGGTTATGTTCTGTTGAGCCCAATATGGGTTGTGTACTCTGCTGAGTCAGAGTTCATGCAACTAATGGGGGTATATTTGAGTGACATTTCTATTCAACTTCCATATCATTTCATCATTACTGCTGCCACAAACATCAACGCTGTGTGGCTTAAGCTGATTAAATCGATGACAAATGAAAAAGAAATATCCTAACTGGTAGAAGGCTACCTATACAGAATGGACATGTATGGCCAAATAGATCACAACAGCAACATAAGAACAGCACTGGATCATGACATAACCTATAACTGACACCGCACCTGCAGAAATAAATGGAAAATTGTGCCTGAATAAGGCTGGAGTTAATGAGAAGAAAGGGCAATATTAATGCATTAGGCAATCTGGTAATTATATATGTTAATGACAAGAGAAGCTAAAGAAAATGGCAGAATACGACCATTCAATATAAGACCAGTCAATATACACAGCTCTACAAAAATATAAGACCAATATACACAGCTCTACAAAAATAAAAGACCAATATACACAGCTCTACAAAAATATAAGACCAATATACACAGCTCTACAAAAATAAAAGACCAAGATACACAGCTCTACAAAAATATAAGACCAATGCACACAGCCCTCCGAAAATATAAGAACAATTTATAGGCAAGTGGTGTATATAGAACCTGCATGCTCAGAGCACCCCTGGACCAAAATCTAGGACACATTCTGAAGTTGAAATTAAATATAGGACCAGTCCACACCATGTCACCCTTTTTACCACATGGATGGGGCCTTTTACTTGCCCCAGCATGTACACCAAGTACAAGGCACCTCCAACCTAACACCTCGTGCAATCGACTTCCAGCTGAGATGTAGCCCATGAAGAGGATTCGAACCAGGAACCTCTAGAAGAGCTGGTCAGGACTTTAGCAACTGGACAACAGAGCTGCTCATATATGTAAATACCATCTCATCATAACATCTGCCTGCAACTGGTCATATAGGCTGACTTAGCGTCAGACCCAGTAGCATTGAGACTATACAATACAATACAATACAATGCAATACAATACAATATAGTACAATACAATACAATACAACACCATGCAATACTATGCAATACCATACCATACAATACAATACAATAACAATATAATATAATACAACACAATACAACAAAATACAAAAGAAAATACAATACAACACAATACAACACAATACAAAACAACACAACACAATACAATACAATACAATGAGCTAAGCACTTAAGAGTCACCCTAATATTGAGGTGATCTTAAGAGAGTGGTACTTACTGCACTATATAGTCTGCATGCCAGACAGTCACCTTTGTATGACCTCAATGACTCACAGGGTCATTGAGTACTATTATCACTTTGGATCAATATCAGTGTCACAGATTCATGCTAAGAGCATCGCTAGTGTCTGGGTGAAGGGAAATTGAATAGCATGGGGTTGTTGAGAAGGGTAGGGGGGTTGAAATACCCCTTTGATGGTATTAAGGGCAGTGACTGAACAGTAGTGTTGCTGACTGTGTAGGCCAGTTGGAGGTCTATTCAATTCATGTTGTAATGAACCACCATTTAAAGGATTAAATCAATGGTAATGTAATGTAGGGATCAGATGGGTGTTGGTGGAGTGAAAGGTACATGTACTTCAGATAACTTTACTAAGAGTGGACGCAGAAAGACATCTAATGAATTAAAGGATAAAGGTAGATTTGGTAATTGTGAAATTAAATGCTTTGGCATAAATAAAATAAAATATCAAGCATAAATATAATCAAATGAAAAGCCCAAATCATGCCATGACATGAGCATTTTGACCTTAGGCTTGACTCAAACAGTATAATTCTGAACCGCAACATTTTAGTACTATAGGTCAATGTAATAGTAAATAGTAAAATGATTTCTTGAGCAATAGACTTTTTTTTTTCTCTTTCACTATTGAAAATAAACTATCACTATTTCCAGAAATATACGGTACATATAGTCCTATACATACCCAGGTTATCTATAAAATCTTCAACCATTGGGATTGACCAAACCATCAATTTGTTGATTAACATAAAGAACTAATACAATATTCTAGTGGCCACTTTTGGGTAAATTAGTATAGAACGCCATACATCAGTTTCAAGGTTGCTGCTCTTACATACACTACAAAATCTGACAAGCATTGTGACCAGAATTACTAAAGCATTAAGATCCACTCACAGTCACAAGCACAAAGCATAAATAAGCACTACTTTAGGGATAAGCACTGGGTGCTTATGTAATAGAATAGGCTATGAATGGTTCTTAAATTCCCACTCTATTGTATTCTGTGGCACATGAGCATATTAGTGTACAAGCAAAGAGGAAAGAAATTTAGTATTTAAGGTTCTTTTGGCCGGAATTGAGGACGCCTACAGCATTCCTTTAGACTTCTTTAAGGTCTTCTTAAGGTCTTTGGTCATCCTTGAATGACCATGACCTTGTAGGTCAGTTCAAGGTCACGAGAGAGTCTGCGCAGCACACCAAAGGTCAGGAGTCTCGCAGGAGTCTTTCTTTTTTACAACCTCTAATTTTTGACAACATAATTGTCAGCCATCTTACCACCAGACAAAAAACACTGACAAGCCAACACTGCCGCATGCCAAGCTCTCCAATCACGGAGACCCCAACATGCAATCACCATGGCAACGCTTGCAATATGGCGTCTCACGTGCCTACCTGCTTTTTGTGCTTGATTACATTGTGTGGCCTGTTGCTGGATGTTTGGACATCTGCGTGAAACTTAAGAACCAATTCAGAATATTGTATCAAACATGAAAACTGAATTTTTTTTAAATATGTACCTTTTTCAATTTCAACTGTGCTTCAAAGTTACATCCGTGTTCTACGCAAAACTCCAGTGGTGTTCCACACAGACCAACCACAAAAATCTCTCATGTTCAAATGGTTCAATGTTGTTGTCTTAATATTGAAAAATAAAATAAAAATGCACAGTCATAAAATAATTGACAACAAAAATATTTAATCTCAATATAATTTAAAATGCCATTCACATAATCATATTAAGGATATCAATCATGATTTTAACTCTTCTTAAAGGTGCACTGAAAGCATTAGTGTTTTAATTATGTAACTTATTTACTCTTTACATGGTCTTGATATCTGCTTTCTTTGTGAATTTTATTGTTCTATATAATAGAGTGTAGGTATATCTTATGTTTCGCAATGTCCCTTTGAACCAACTATACATGCTGGCTGTAATGTTTTTAACAACAGGGTCTATATGAATTATGGTTTTAAACTTATTGTACACTACCTGTGTGGATATACTATTAATTTGATGAGTAAGTAAATGTTTTAGAGAATGTCTAAGATGTTGGTGCAAGAACTTTAAACAAATCAAGGCATGTCATAAAAAACCTTAACACACACCCTAAAAAATCCCCATAAAACCCCACACTTATACCCCAATATTCTACAAACACACATATTAACACCCACTTCCTTCTGGGGTGCTTTTTACCCTCCCATTTCACCCCTCCCTCTTCATGCCTTTTTTACCCCTTTCATGCAACAGACGGCAAATGTGTGACCCAGATAGGAATGACCAAGGTCATGGGGCTAAATAACCTCTAACTGAGGGTGGGGGGTGTCCTACAGATGTCCTGCATATTACCCCTAACATATAGTCATATACCATACATTACTCAAATAAATGTTTAGACTTTTAAAAGCTAGACACTGTATGGACATTCTATACAACAAATTGAAAAATAAACAGAGCCAAATTATGATTGATTAATTGATTGATTCAATGAATGATTGATTGGAGACTACGTGTTCAAGTTTACAACAAATCGCACTTTAATAGCCCTATTGAAAGCTTTTGTGCTAATTTAGGGTTTCCATTGAATAGATGTGTACAGCTACAGTCCAACGTTATATATATATAGATTTTTATTGACAGCTAAATATCAAATTGATACATGTGTCAGCATGACAAGATAATAAATGGCAAAAAATAAATAGATAATAGATATACATGGATCAACAGTTAAAAAAAAAAAATTAGTAGAGCTATGTTATGACTAATACTAATCAACACTACATAATCTGTCTAAGAAATTCCAAAGCACCCGGAACTAAACAAATAATTGTAATAATACTGTTTAAAAAAGCACCAACAAATAGTTTTAGCACAACAATTCAGGTTCAATAACAATACTAAACACTAAGCATAAGATATATAGATATATATTATACATGATGTACTCTTGACTGTTATCAACATGGTAAACAATATGAAGTGATATACAATATGAGATGGGAATGTTGACATACAATATGAAGTGACATACAATAGTAGATATTTACAAATATACAAATGTACAAATTCATACATATATATACATGTATTACTCGTAATGTAGGGACACCAAAAATGGCAGAGACACTATCTGGATGCAAATTCAAGATGTTATGGAAGTCAATTAGTTGCAAATGTGTTGCAGATAACTTAATATGATTATTAGAAAATTAATGTCAGCGGTTGTTTATGGTTGGTGTTGGCTCTGTGTTCAATACAGAAAATTTTAAGCTGTTAGAAGTAAAATGTTTACGGAAAAACCCAGGTAAAAAAATTAAATAAAATGTAATGTGTGAATGTAATATGGCAGCCTTTGAAATCTCTACATGGTAAAACTAAAGAAAAAAACACTTTTGTTTTTTTCTTCTATGATGGAAATATGGCAAACAAAAAGAAGCAATTTCTGACTGCTTTGCTTTTATTGGAATCTCATGGTGACCTCAAACAAAAAGCACAATTTAGTTTTTATCTTTTTTTTTAAGGCACCAAAGGTATTCTTTATCTTCTTCTTCTTCTTCTGCTTCTTCTTCTTCTGCTTCTTCTTCTTCGTCTGCTTCTTCTTCTTCCCAAATAACGTACATAGCCCCCTGGAGCATCTACGTAGGCCAGGAATCGAGTTAAAATTGTGTGCAAGGGGTAAGATAATTTCCAACAGCAGTGGTTATAAGGGTAGTGAGGGTAGGTTATATTGACTAATCTTATGTTTCAAGACAAAAACTTCCTGCTCTGCAATGTCAGGTGATGAGGTGTTTCATGATGCATACCAAAATTGTTGTTCGGAAGAAGGAATCTTGATAGCTTCTAACATATTGCAATCTTGGCATTCATTCATCAATATTTTAATCAATAAAAACCCAAATATAAACCTAATTTTGAGATACCACTAAATATTATTTGAAAATTACTTGCAACTGCTGAATTTAGGTACAGACTCTGTCAAAAACAAAATGAAAATGATATGAACAAGTCTAATAAAACATTTATTCGTTAACTGCAAATTGTTGACAAGCCAAGCAGGGATAGATTGAAAGATCCGCGAGAGCATCATTCACTTGACCCTCGACCCGGAAGTGATCAATATCTGTAACCAATCAAGCGTTACTGATCACGTGTCACTGATCACCTGACTATACTAGCTGCTGCAGCAGCGCCACCCTCTGTGCAACAGCTAACGACCTCTCTCTCTTTTATCCCATTATCGCTCAGGCAAGATGGCTGCCCTGGGACTGTGTGGATCACCATTGCACAAGACAATAGTTTGCTAATTCGCCAAGCTCATTTGTCAAAATGTCAGACGCAAATGGGTGAAATAGAAGAGGAGACAGTTGATCAGCTATGTCCTATGTGATGGCTGCCAAAATGTGGGCTTGGTTATTAATTATGGATCATTAATAATTGGGTAGAAACAAGCGCAGCATTGATTGTAGTCTAGGGTCTGGCTAATTGCTAATTTTAAATATAAATTCTCAGAATTTTAAATATAGAATTTCATTAAAATGCTGTAGATGTTTTTGACACACTGAAACCTCACAATTAAGGTCATCCAATATATAAAAAAACTTGACTATAAGTTCTTGGGGTTAATGGTTGACTATAATTTAAAATATTTCTTGAATTAAGAGCACCTCGATATTAAGATAATTGTCATTCAAATGCAATGCTGACATAAATAAAGGAGTTTCACGATATTTATTTTCCATCTTAGTTATTATTAAGGTCTTGACTTTAATATATTTTGATAATTTATTGCAAAAAAATAAAAATATATCATCTTTTAGCTTTTCATACGAGCTGATTCGGTTTGTGCAATATCACTGAGATGATACGACACAACACAATACATTACAATACAATGAAATACAATACAATACAAAATAACAATACAATACCATTATTTATTCCTAAAAACATGTTTCCACTTTGATTCACCACAATACAATAAATGCTGTATATTTTTCACAACATGCAACAGTCTCCTGTAACCAAAAAATGTCCTTTTCAAGTTGACCTCCCTAGGTGACCTTTCACAGCCGATTCTTGACCTTGAGGTCATCGTGTGACCTTGAACTTCATCACACAGCCATCAAGGTCATAGATTGACCTGCTCTGGTCAAAGAGACATGCCCTTGGGAAGTCATAGTGGCTAGTTTTGAAGTCAAAGTGGCTATTTTGAAGTCACTGGGGCTATTTTGAATTCAAAGTGGCTATTTGTGACATTTGAGGATTCACATGAAAATTACAGCCAAGTTTAGAACTAGCTCAAAAATCAAAATTACTTATTTCATATTACATATACAGTCGGACCCAAAAGTTTACATACAGCATACAGTTCACTTCCAATCCCATACATTTTTATCTTTCAATCACCATTCTTTACATCAAATAACAATTCTATCTTTCCTTTATTTCTATCAACGGTTTTTAGCAACCGTTTCTCACTTGGTTCACTTTATCTTATTTTATTTTATTATGCATTGTACTCGGTGTCTATGCTGAGGCAAGTAAAAGAGCCCACCCGTGGGGTCCATCGAAAGCGACAACAACTTGGCTTATGGGGCTGCATTTTCCATATCTATCTATCTATCTATCCAACTATCTAACTATCTATCTATATCAATCTATCTATCAATCTATCTATCCATCAATTCATTTTATCTTGCCCAGGTGTGTAGAAACTTTCGGGTCCGACTGTATGCACTTCATCTAATAATCACAAATATTTGTAAGAATCAACCAAGTAATGTAATTTTTGAATGTTCATCTGAGAACTTAGTAGGAGCATATAGCAGAAGATTTTATATTCGTTCCAGTGGGGATATTTTGTGGACCACAATAAAATTCTCAATTTGCAGGTCAGGCCATTCTTATATATTTTTGAAATAATTAAGTGAATTTGCAAAAGAGACAGAATAAAGTGCCATTGTTCCTGTATAACCCCATCTAGCTGGTGAGCAATTGAAGTTACCTTGTACTCAGTGTCTGTGCTTAGGCAAGTAAAAGACACCACCCATATGGGGTAAATGTGTAAAAGGTAGACTTCAAGCAGCTTTATCATCTCATCATTACGTCTGCCTGCAGTTGGTCATAAACCTGGCCAAGCTTCAGACCCAGTAGCAATTAGACATTAGGAATATTAGGAATTGCAAAACTGGCTTGTCATACAATGAAGCCGTTCAATTTTTAACTTCCCAATGAACTTTGGCTGACCTGATAATTGTTATGAATTCTATTGACTTCAAAATAATTTCAGGTAGCCAATTACTAAATATTTCACCACTAATTGATGGCTGCTGACAATGATGTCATGACCCAACAATTGAGCATGGATATTCCTGGAAATTATTGTTACAATGGCATTGTCTGGAACAATGGGCGAACGACACGCCATCTAGGGAGTCAATGTACGAAAAGGGCGAGAGAGAGTGAGACAGAGAGTGAGACAGAGAGAGAGAGAGAGAGAGAGTTCACTTCCCATGAGAACAGACAGAAAGATACAGAAAGATAGACAAAGATCGTCGGAATTATCTATCTCTCTATCTCTCTATCTATCTATATATATATCTATCAATCTACCTACCTACCTACCTACCT